>CM024514.1:25405527-26605527 GCA_014182375.1 Eucalyptus virginea | reverse complement strand
ATTGATTAGTAGCTAACTGAAATGGCTCGCCGAGGTCTCAAAATATGCTGCTTCACCTCGGCGGTTCTCCTGGCCATTCTCACTATCATCATCGTGACCTTGTCGCTCACGATCTTCAAGCCCAAACAGCCTCAGATTACAACCCACCCCATCGGCCTTGAGAACATCCTGTTCAACATCACTGGTACCAATGTCATGCTAGATGTCACGTTAAGCATGCTCGTGACGATCGACAATCCTAACTACGGCGGATTCGAGTACAAGAGCACGACGGGTTACGTTAGCTACCATGGGTCGATGGTGGCCGAGGTCCCCATCGAGCACGGCAAGATCCCCCCTCCGGCGAAAGTCAACATAACCACTTCGACGGATCTAATTGCCGATAAATTGCTATCAAACCCGAGTTTCTGGGGGGACGTCGCCTCGGGCTGCTTCAACTTCACTTCGATGGCCACTTTGCATGGGAAAGTCGATCTGGCAAAGATCTTTAAGTTCCACGCCACTGCTTATAGCACCTGCTACATCTTATTTCACATTCAGTCTCAGGCCGTAGACTCTAAATGCAATTCCAGGATAAAGCTATAGTTGTTCCTAGGTATACAGTTTTGTTTTCGTCAATAAGTATTCACACCCAAAGCCTCATTACATTGGAGTTCGCTATATTTTGCATGCATATAGTTCCAAGTGTAGTTGATTACAAGGCTTTGGCTGGCTGGTTCTTCTTGTGCTGCTTATATTGAAGAACATTTGCAACTATATATTGCAATTTAAGCCACTTCATTAGTTTTTCCATGTCGGATTAACTTATCAGAGATGGAACCTCATCTCTTAATTATGGCCCACAAGAGCACACGCAAAATGCTTAAATTTTCGCCAACGTTAGGTCCCAATAGATCACGCCATCTAAGAAAAGCAACATAATTATCTTAATTAAAGCTTCAATTACCACATGATCACGATATAGATGTTTCAGAGAATGCAAGCGACCAAACACAGTGACCACCAGAAAGGTCAAACAACAAGACTCCATTGTTTGGGCCCAACTGTGAGAGTCGACAAGGAAGCAATCATGAGAAGCCTTTCTTTTCAAGCTACTCTCATGTCGATCGAAGTTTCCGGTTCCACGGCCAGTGGCCCGTTTTCAGATTTTAATAATGACAAAAGGAGAAGAGGCGAAATAAGTATAAAATAATCAAAGGGGGACGATTGAGGACAAAGAGAAAATCTTGTCAAAGACCATTAAATCTGTCACGAGAGAGCATAAATATCGTGTTATCATTCACGGACATTTTCGACATGTGATGAGGTCTCTTTAGACTATATTTGCGTGAGCTTAAAGACAGGATGACCAATGACAATCACGCCGTTCTCTATCTTTTTGCCCTAAATTGCCGGCGGCTGTATTACTTGCATTGCATTGAGCTATGTACCAAGGATTCTTTGTAATATTTATTGAGGAAGAGAGTATCATTTCTTCTGAAATGCGACATGGCGAAGCTCTGTCATTGAGGTGGTTGAGTAGTTGTGATAGAGGCTTAGAATTGGCGTGGCGGTGCCTTATGCTATCCGACGATCTCAAGTTCGAACTAGGCTATTGACAGTAGTTGTCCTTGTGATGTAACATCACATCTACTTAGTGGGATTAGCTATCACACCATAAGTCAAATCGATTGGCTATTTGGATATTTATTTGGAGCAATAGCGTAATCACTATTACTATCAAAAAAGTACTAATTATTATTAAAAAAAAAGTATCAAAAAAATCATAAATTTATTATATTAATTTCAATTTAATCAAATTTAATTCTAAACATCGGTGTTCATACCAATTAAGTTCATTCCACTAATTTTGATCGAAAAGCGCTAATATAAATGGCAACTGTCTTGTGTGACACAATTAACATTGACGTAAACAAATTTCATAATTTTTTAATAACTCTTTTTTCATTGTGACTAGCAAGGATCCCGGATGAGGGCAACCAATCCCTCGGAATTATGAATTAGAAGTTTTAGAAATATGCTTCTTAATGTCTACTATAGAACTCTTACATCTAAGCGTCTTGCCATTGTGTGAATTGTACCTTCATAATTACCCATCTTTATATACAATTAATAGTGAGTATATACCCTCAGAAATAAAGATGATTTCTGGGGAGCCTTTCTTTTTAATTCTTATTCATACCCCTTTTGAAAAATCAACATCACCCGACATAGTTAGATTAGTGAAAATGGCTGATTCTTTCACTCTATAAACGATCATTTATGTGGAGTAATTCCACCCGCAAATCAAATCAGTCGATGTCTGATTGCAAGAAGAAGGTGGCCACTTTCTGTTCTCTCTGTTTAGGGATGCCGGTTCCTAGAATGCTAAGAAAAGGAGAGGTTAGATGATTCGCAACACTCCATGTGCTAATCCGCATTTTTCCTCAGTTGCAGTGGATTTCGCCGGTCCAAAGGTACTACTAATCAAAACCGCATTGGAATCTGTATTACCGTCGCTTTCGGAAAGGACATGACGCTCACTGAAATGGGGCTTTATCCTCATGAGAATTAGGTCAGCGAACAGTGCATAGATGGTGAGGGAGAGACGACGTACTTGCATGGCTGTCTATCATACATAGGGCGAAAGAGACATTTGATGTTCATGTGTGGAACCATTGCTTTATTATGGTGAATTCACTAAGGTAAAAAGAGTAGTTAAAAAAAAAAGGGTTAATATTACAAAAAAATCTCAAAATTAGTGTATATGTGAAAAATTTATCATAAATTAATTTTGTAACCACATAAAATCTCAAACTGATATATTTATGATAAATTTATATTTCTTTCGTTTCTATCAAATTTTATTATCAAACAACTAAATTTGATAATGCGAGGCAATTGACAAGTGTATCGGTTTATTTGTTTCTCATAAGCATATTAATTTGTGATTTTTCATGATATTAATTCAATTTAACGGAAATTAAATCATGATAAATTTTTTGTAACTTGGACTTTGTGTGGTAAAAAAATTAGTTTTGGATAAATTTATTATAGGTATACTAATTTTGAGTTTTTGTGGTCAAAAAATTAATATATGGTAAATTTGTCATGTATGTACCAATTTAATGTTTTTGGTGACTAAAAAAAATTAATTTTGAATAAATTTGTTAAAATTTTATAAATATTAGAGGTATGCAATGGAAACCACCCGAATTGAGAATCGCCTAAATCGGACCGGATCAGCTAGTTCTAGGCGGTTCTCAGAGAAGGCGATCCGATTCTCGATTCTCTTTCTTGGAACCGGTGGCTAGTCAATCCGGTTCCTAATTCTAAGGTGGGGAACCAAACCGATCGGTTAATTATATATAATATATAATTTTAAATTCTCAAGAAACAAACCCTCAATTAGGAGTGTAGTCGACGTGGACGTCATCGATGAAAATGGGAGCCACAAGTTGAATCCCGCTCCTTCTGCACCACCAAAAAAATAATAATAAAGGAGAGAGAGAAGAAAAAAGCTTGAAAAGACCGAAACGCAAGTTCAATCCTACTCGTTCATCTTCTTTTTTCCCGATCATATCTCCATTGTAGACTGCCCTGGAGCTTTTGTGTTTTTCATCTGCGTTTGGCTGCTGCAACTTCTACCTACTACAGATGAATTAATATATATTTTTGGCTTGAAATAGCAAACTTACCGGTTTCTGGACCGGATCGAACTAGACAAGATTGGATCAGTCGGTCAGACCAGTCCCCGCTCCCAGAATCTGGGAATCAATCCTCTCGATTCAATTCCCGATTCCACCTCAAAATCGAACCAGACTAGGAACCAATGAGTCCTAATTAATACGATATTTTTTATTGTATTAACCGTAAAATCACTTGACAGATTTATCTTCATACTGATATGTTTTTGGGTGAAAATTTTCTCCCATTGCGTTTTTATTTTATGATAACTAGGTCAAGTATTCTTTCCTATTTTCACCTCAGTTGTTTTTATCGACTATCAATTTGGATCAACAGTTAATTTATAACTCTAATTTATATCCATATTGACTGTAACAGAAGTGGCATGTGTACTTGAATAATGGGAAAACTACTAAAAAAAAGTCACGAATTTGTTGCATTTATGCCAATTCAATTCTAAACTTTTCCATTTGACTAATTTAGTTGTAAAACTTTTGATAATTTGCAAATGTAACTTATTTAGCTAATTTTTGTTAGAAATTGATGATGTGGCTGCCAACCGTTCTACATGGTATTGCCAATGTTAACGTTGAAAACTTTTAATTTTACGGAAGTTTTTATTGATTTTTACTTTCTCTCCTTTCTTTTATTTTTTTTTTTTTTTTTTTATTGTTAAGAGTAGGCCGATGCTCAACGACCTCCACTAGCCACTAGCCGAGGGCCTGTGAGCTTTTGCCCAATTCTAAGCAAGGACTGCAAGTCCTTCCCAAACGTGGTGAAGGTCGCAACCCTCGCCCAGCTTTAAGCAAGGGCCATGAGACCTGGGTCACCAAGCCTCAGCCGGTAGCCATCCTTAATGATAAAGGAAGAAAGAAAAAAAAAAAGAAAAAAATTAATTAAAAAAATTCCACGTCGGCCTTGGTCATGCTATGTAGGACATTCAATGTACATGTTATCAATTTTTGGTCAAAAATTGACTGAATAAACTACATTAGTAAATTAATCAAAGATTTAGAACTAAATTAGTCAAATTAAAATGTTTACAATTGAATCGATATAAGTGCAATAGGTTTACAACTTTTTAAATATACAAAGTGGCTTGTTACTAGAAATCAATAGTTCTGTTTAACTCACTTTAGAAAAACTCAAAGACAGGGTTTCCAAACTCATTTGAAATCTTTAATATTTCAAAAGCTTCAACCTGAGAGTACTCAAATAAGTGAAGATTTGAAACTCAATCACACTTCACAAAGCAACTGAGGGTTGAAGAATCTACTCTCTTCAGATCTACTCACTCGCTTTGGCTCTAGGTGCTTACTCTAGAAAGTTGAGCGCTCTGCAAGCCTTTGAAGCTCCTTTCCCACAACACAATGGGTTTATTTAAAAGTGATTTTGTGATGAACTGATATCTGCTTTGCAACTCTTCTCTCTCCATTTAAATTTAGATATAGATTTGAGTGCTCTTCTATCCCGATCTAGATATAGATCTGGGACTACAAGACTTTATTTGTGCTCTTTCAATCTATTAATGTTGTTGTCTTTATAAAGTGACGGTGTTGAGGATGCTAAACCTAGGCATGCACTGCATTTTGGCGAAGTCGTAGCTATTGGAGAGAGAAATCTTGATGTGTGCTTATCACTGATGATGATACAAGTTTCGGTGATTAGCCATTGGTTGTATTATGATGCTATGACAAATTCATTCTTGTAGAGTAAGCGAGTCTTCGTAGGTGGTACCAAGTTGATTCATTTTTCATATTCGTATTGAATTGTAATCTTTGGGATTGATTGTCTTGTATCTCTCTTTCACATAGGGAAAACTTAATGTGTGCTTACTACTAATGATGCAAGTTTCGGTGATCGGCTATCAATTGCACTATAATACTATGACAAATCCATTTTTGGAAATAAGAAAGTCTTTGTAGGCGGTATCAAATTGATTCATTTTTTAGATTTACATTGAACTGTAACTCTTCATGATTAATTTTGTCTTGTATGTCTTTCACGTGAAATGAAAATTTTCCTTTGCATCCCAAAAATAAAATAAAATAACAATTATAACCGAGGGTTCGAGCGCAACAAAGGCAATCGTTCTTGGGTCGTATGCAAATCCCACAATCCGAGGCCGTCGCGTCCCCTGATTGACTTTTCCGCCGGCTATTGGAGTGCAATTATTTGTGATTCTAGAAACGTGGCGATATCTAGAACAAATCTAAACATATTGATAAAATAGCATCGCGGATTGCGTCACGGGAATAAAAATACGAAAGTAAACAATTGAATTAAGAAAGTCTTTCTGGTCGTCCTTCGTGCTTCCCAGACACCCCAGACTATTTCCATAGATACTCCTCGAGTGGGTATACTCTTGTTTATGTTAGGATGATGGTGGTTGAAAGGCCGGCGATGGAATTGATTTTATGATTATAGAGAGAATAATTAGCTCAGATTAATAGGAAGCATAAACTATGCAAGATAGGCAGCATCATATGGTACTATTTAGAAATGGTTATCCTAGGAAATGCAAGCTGTCACGACCAAAAGCAAACATGTTCACATTATTTTTGCTTGTGAAAATTTATGACTCGTTTTGACATGATGCAATGACGTTTATCTGTCATAACTCAAGTTGTAACATGATGTTAATTGATAAAGGTATAGAGACAGTAATGATAGTGTCAAGGGAAGGGACGGTGGTGATGATGATTGCGCATCAGGTGTGGTAATACAGGTGAGGATGCTGATGGGAGGGGCGACGGCAATGCAGGAGGCGTTTGTGGAGGTCATGGAAGAGTCGCGAATAATGAGAATGTTTGGTATTTTTAATTTAGACCCACTTTCACCGCTTATGAAGTATACTTTAAATCGTGTTTAGGGCTCCAATCATTGACATTTTGACGGTAATCAAACAAATAATAATATGACTGAATGTATAAAACCTCAAATAAAAGTTCTTTGATTCAGATTTTTTAAAAGAGAAAATTAAATCGAGTAAAAGGAGGGAGGGAGAGAGAGAGAGAGAGAGAGGAGGGGGTGGAGTGAGAGAACACGACGGCCAGGGGATAGCCGTCACGGCGAGTTGTCAACATCCATCAATATTAGTATTCCTGACAAATCATATTAGCAGACAAATTTGGAATGCCCATTTCACATTCCTTTTTTTTTTTTTTTTTCTAAACTAGAAGATTAATAAATAAAAATCATATGACAAAAAAAGTACTAACCATTACCACTTATTAAGTATTGTTAAGGGCCTATTTGTTTGTACTTTTTAAAAATCAAAAAGCAACTTCTTTCTTTCCCGCTGGACATTACAATCTTTATACCAATTTGATAAAATTATGAAAATGTTATTTGTAAACTATTAATATATAGAAAATAACATATGTTATGAAGTTAGATTATAATATCATGAAGTTATTTTTAAGTGTAATTACTTGTTCTCATAGAATAGTTATTTTCTGTATTTATGTTTTAGTGTAGTTAACAAATTGTAATTCGATGAGCAGTACGATTATTTAAAATTAGATTATTAACAATTTTTTGTTATACTTAAATAAATTTCAATTGTTATACTACTTAACCAGAATTTACAATTAATATCTTAATTAGTGAGTAATATTATTGATACGAAATTATTGTTAACTCTTAATTATATTCTAGATATAAAAATCATTATATCATTAATCCAAGGACAAGGTAAATTGAATTCGCTAGAAATTCCTTATTCAATTCCATTCCTTCTCACCACAAAACACAAGATTCCCCATTTCATTTCATTCCCACAATGACCTAATTCCGTCATGGCAGATGTAATTCCGTCACCACAAACGCAAGAGAAACGTAATCCTCCTTAGGCTACGAGTGGGGACGTCGAATCAAAACATTTTTTCCCATTTTTGTTTTTACTTGAGTCACGATTTCATGAATCATTTACATGGCTTTCTTTGTCAAATTGTCGTGTTCAATAATAGAGCAGATGAAAATAGTCCAAGATGCCATTGCGTAAGACTATCTAGATATATGCCTAGTCTCCTGATATTGACCATGCACGATAGACCACCCCCTCCTCACATACATTGCATGTTGACTATTACAAAAAGAGCATGCTCCTCAAAACTTCATTCTATTGGAGGATCAAGCTTTGCGGTCTCGAGCAAATTGCACTTATCTTCCAATAAGGCGATGATTTAACGCAATTCAGTGGGCCATCCAATTTTATAAAGCGCCAGCCCTCCCTCACCAACTGTCAATCTCGAATTCTCTTTTTTCAAAGGTACCTGTCTGAAAACATGCCCGGGAATCACGCAGGCGGACCATCCATCCGTTCCTTCGCAGGTTTCATTGAAAGCCACTGCCATTTTGGTCAGAGCACCAGCACTAGGCTACAAACTTAACAATCCGTTTTTTTTTTGTACTTTTCTAGTGTATTTTCTCGCTCATGACAGCCTATTTGGGTCTTGAATCCCGCCCCCACCGCCTTTCAAGTGTCCTGGGCAGACTTCCATTTGAGCATTTGACTCGATTTGACAAATTCGTTTTGGTTAGCGACATAAAAACTTGAAATTGGGCCATTCACGGGATTTTGTCATGCTAGTAAAAGGGTCACGTAAAGGATAATTATCTCAAGTCTTACCGCTTGGGGTTTAGGTTCAAGGAACCATTGACTGAAATGTTCTGATATTTGTAGTAAATTGTGTGTCCGTCGTCTTAATTTAATAGGCGCATATTGCATTGATTGAATTATATAAATTGATTGTGCTTATCTTTGAGATTTTCCTACACATTGAACCATTTTTTTTTTATTAAATACATGCCCTAAAGGCTATGTTCTTAGGTTTCATCTTTGTGAATAATTGACACTCCACTCGGTTGCTGACCTAGCCAACAAAGCATAAAATAAAAGGTTGAGTAACAGAATCCACTAAACCATATCCTAATTATATTAGCTTGCCGAGTACTAAACTTAGTTATATAAAACCCAAAAAATAATTGCCGGCGCGAGAAATTGGAGTCCATCTCCACTAGGGCTTATTAATAACGTTAAAAATAAAGGGGCCTAAAGAAAAAGTTTGCGAAGAGAACGTGGGGGGAATATAGAGAGGATGTTGATGTCGGTTGATTATTCATTCAAGCCGACTCGAGTCGTCGTTGCTAAAGCGGCCGAATTGTGATTGAATTTTATAGATTGTTCTTTGATTTGTGAAGGAATTAGCAATTATCTAATGCAATATCGTCCTTTTATCTTTGATTATCATGTCAACATGTAGTTTATATATACTTGCTTTGCCCTTTCCATGTCGAGGGTGGAATGCCCGATATGCACGTCATGAGGATTAATCAATAAGTTGAGCAACTATCCCCAAAATTATTAATCTAAGTTTATTAGTGACCACATCGCATTAATATATTAACATTCCGAGAGAAGATGACTTAAATTGGAAGTTTTGTAGTACAAAATATCATGTGTTCTCACGAAAAAGAAAATAAAGTCTTTGATTTCACATGATAATTAATACACATCAAAATTGAATTACAATCGAACAATGTGGGGAAAAGGTAATGTATCTGTCCAAGTAATAATTCTTTCATATAGACCAATTCTCTGTACTCCTCCGGATCCTTAAAATCAAATCACTGCAGAGGTCGTTTTAGTAATTATTTGATTGATCACCTAACCTTTCTTGCTAAGCCATTTCAAGCCAATTTGTTCATTGTAATCCTAGCTTTTTTGAGTAGATGTCAATGCTTATCCAAAGCGGAAAACAATGGTTCTTGTCACGGGACACGGCCGAATTAGGTCAAGTTCAATTCTTTTATCTTGTCAAACAGTGGGTTATCTCCTTTCACATCACATAATTAGCGATGCTGACTTGGGAAATAAATGCGCTAAACATACATTAGACACAAATTCTCAGTATGAAGTCGAAATTGCACGTAAAGACATTGGATCATTCAGAGGAGCAACGATGCACGCGGCACATGCGTTGTTCCTTACTCGAGGAGGAAGAAGACAGCCCTTTTAAGTGCGTCGCAAAATCCTATCACCAAGTACCTTCTCTCGAAGAAGACGAGCAAACCCCATGCTACAGTGCATGTTAAGGTGCTCAAGTATCACAGTAAACAAGATCTGGGTGTGACTTCTGATGTAATCGGATCTTGTATTAAGCATGTGTTAAACGAGCTTTACCACTAACTGTCCAAGTAAATATATTAAGGACAACCCCAGAGAGAGTTCTTCTGTTGTATCACAAATCGCACAGTTCTTTAAGAAGCTCTTAGAGAATCCTTCCCTGACTTTCATATTTGCTAAAGTGGACTTTTCTTCTTTAAATTATACAAGAAATAACAGCACCTACTCTCTCAAAGAGAATAAGTTTAGCAGGAGAACTTATGTGAACTTCTAGAGAGAGAGAGAGAGAGAGAGAATCAAGTTGGAAGAAGAATCAAAGTGAAGTATATTTAGCTGAAATCGAGCTCAACAACTCCTGTGGTTCTTTCTTGCGGTGGTCACCTGCCTTCAATGCTGGTGCACATGGAGGGGCCTCACATTGGCCTGCAAGCGTTGGGGATGAGCTAATGCACTACACTTTTTATAATTGATTTAGTGGGCAGGGTCCCTGTATTTGGCCCACCATTTTTTAATTTTGTATAGCTATAAAGCGAATGAATAAGGCAGGCTCTCATCCACCCCATGGATTGATGATCTGATCAACATATAAATTATGTATCATATAGAATTGATGTCCCCCGAATATTATATATCATAACACGTAATATAATGTCCATGAACACATGTCGAGTTATATGCTAATTAACGTAAGCGTGAGCTAGGGTTCGGTGGTTGCGGTGTTATTTCTAAGAATGTGGGAGTTAGTAAGGTTTTCCCTTGCTTCTGTCTTTATTTATGAGAAGAATTTGGAAGAAAATGTAAGTGATCACCTCAATGTCTCTGATAAGATATTACGATATGGAACAACAAGAAGGGAACAAAAAAAAGTGAGGGAACAATAATTAGACAGTAAGTAAATTTAAATGAATTTAAACTTTCTATAACATGGTAACTTATTAGAAATGCACAGATAATCTACCGCATCATATATGAAGGTTCCAAAGATGCACATGCATCATGATTGCATATATGTCTCGAGAAATAAACTTTTTAGCCACTACTCAAACTTTCTAATAAACAATGCTTCAACTGAGATGAAACAGAATGACTTTTTCTATTATTGAAAAGGCATCAACCATTTTTATGATATCAAGCCTTCTGATATAGAAAAGAAGTTATGGATGTAAGAAATTTGTTGGAGGGATAAACGATACAGCTGAGATTAATTTGTTGAATTAATCCTAAAAAACAAATAACCTCAACGCGTTAATTGAAAAATTGACGATGATCCTCCCATTTCAGTCAAAAGAGAGAGAGAGAGATGTTAAGAGTCATGTTGCACTCTCTTGCCTACGTATTTCCGGCATGTCTGAACTTGAACATGGTCAACTATAGGCAACAAAAGCATGGACATAATCAAACACAGGAATTCGAAATGATATTTTGATTTACATGGGGTTTACGATAAAAAAGAAAAGGCATTGGGCCACATTCCCGTCAACGGTAAACTTATTTACAAAAGTTCTACACAGTTGATGGGAGAGGAGGAGGAGGAGGAGGAGGGAGAGAGAGAGCGAGCGAGCGAGAGAGAGAGGGAGAGAGGGAGGGAGGGAGAGAGAGAGGGAGAGATGGAGAGATGGAATCGATTCAACCAAGCTGATAATTCATGAACATGGACAGAGGAACCAAGCAAAGTCCTTTTTTCCTCAAGCTTGAGCACTCGTAGTTCTGCCCATCAGTACCGTACATCATCTTCTCATTTTCATTGCTTTCTCTCGCCTTCAATCCCATGCAGCTCTCCGATGCTCCACCGCTTCCCTACATATCAAATTTCATTGAACTCAGTTCAGAAACTTAGTTTAGACGAAACCCTTCTTGTATCCCTAAATAGAAAGGCATAAAACAAAAAGAAAATGTTATAACTCACCAGAGAAAGATGAAGAGAATCGTCTGTCATCCGGGTGCCTATCATCTCCACCCGCTTTAGATGTGTGACCTGCGAATGCCCATTTGGCCAAAACTCGAGTAAAACAACAAATAAAAGGCAGACGCAGAGCAAAGGTATCTCCATAGAAATATAAGTTTTTCCGATTCATAGCGAAGCAGAAGCTTAACCGGAGACCTTTGGACTGTTCACAGGAGACGTGGCGGTGTCCTCTAGCGGATCTTCATCTGTGATCTCCCTGGTCCTCATCCTCTTGATCGTGCTCAGCCTCCTCGGAGCCTTCGGCTCGGCGGCGGCAGCAGCAGCATTCCGGTGGATGGCATAAGACGCGGCGTCCGAAACCAAAGAGGAGGTTCCGAAGCCGGAGCAGAAGCTATCTTCTCCGTCATTGTTTCGCGAAAAGTCCTGGAGATAAGTAGTCCAACCGCTTTCTTCGCCGCCCCCATCGTCTCGGTCGTCGGGCACGGTCTCCTTCGTCAATCTGGAGTCCTCCATTGATGGGGAGGCTCTCTCACTTAGAAAGAACAAAGGAGCGGCGTGTAAAATCGAATCGGAATACAGGTGGGAAAGGAGTCGAAGGGTTGTCCTCTGAAACAGAGTTTTATAAGAGGAAAAAAAAAAAAAACAGGGGAGGTTTATTTATACACGAGAAAGAAAGGGGGAGGGGCGGGGCCAAGCCATTTGATGAGAATCCTGGCGTGGGGCCTATTGGGGAGAGAGAGTTGAGGAAGTTGAGATCAGCAGTTGCAACGGAAATGCCAATGCGCAGAGAGAGAGAGAGAACGTGCGAGAAAATACAAAGGAAATGGAGGGGGTGGGAGAGTTGACCTTTGCGGTTGAAACTTGAGAGAGAGGGCAAAGCTCCTGCGTATATCTTGGGCCTGCCTAGACCCGGTCGTGCTGCCAAATAATCTGAACCGTCGCATATGATGAATTGCACGCACACTGCCTAGCGATGCTCACACCACATGTGCAGGGTTCGACTTGGGCAAAAATCTAAAAGCGAGATAAGAGTCAAGAGATGAGACAAACAGGGGAAAAAAAAGGGCCTGGTCGGCGGGATCATTTAGCCCTCTCGCCGTGGATTGAGGCGAGTACATAGAAAGATTTCATGAAATTTTGAACTGGGGATGTAATAGCCAGTCTAGAAAAAGGATAGTAAGTGATTCATATTGTCTGGATGGCTTGATGATTGTCAATAATGTTAGGAGGTAAAATGATTCTCCCAATCTATTCCTAAATTGAGAGGGTACTCTAAAGTCAAGGAATTTTTAAAACAAAAGTGACAATTTTTTTTCGTTGACAAGTGGATTTTATATGGTATGCTAGATGGAGACATCTATAGACTTATTAAATTATTGGGACAATCGACCTTCATTGAACCAATAACCAATTCTGGGCGCATAGCTCATTATTTTCTCAAAGTAATTGAGAATAAGCATATCCAACCGCACTTTTTTATACACAAGAAAGCCAAAGAGACCTTTGAAAAGGAGGGCTTGGACTCCGTAGTCATCCTTTTTAAAGTAGCAATTGATTAGGTCTAACATCAAGGCCGAAAGGAACGAGCCATGGAAGAATTGGACTCTGCTATAATCGCCCAATTGGTGTAATACTACACTATAATTTGGGGGAAAATTAGAGATTATTTGGGACGTAATCTTGGTCCCCTCCAATTAATTTCAAAGCTTCGGTTCATTACTTTTTTAGAAATGACACATGTGGCTTATGATCTTCGATCTAATATGTAATATTGTCCATAAACTTTTAATTTGTTCAATATGATTCTCGAACTATTTATTTATGTTTGATTTTGTTCCTAAACTATTTAAATATGCTCGATGTTGTCCTTTTGTTCATTCAAGTTAATAGAGTCTATCGATGCGGCTTTCAATCCATTAAGTTTCAAAACGGTAGACAATAAAAAAAAGGTGCACACGGATTATCCAAGTGAGATATTGATTTCAAATTAGGAAAAAATAATCCACATTATTAAATAAAAATGGACATGTTAATGTGCTAACTTCTTTTTCTTGTTCTTAAAATGAATGGATAAAAAGATAGACATGTTAATTCATCATTTTTAAAAAATCAACTCAGCATGTAATTATTTGCATCATTACATAACATCTGATTTGTCATTTAAGCAAACAAAATAATTACATTGAATATTAACTAAATATTGAACAGATTAAAAATTTAGGAATCAAATTAAAATTCTATGGCCATTTTTGTTGTGACCCTCTAGTTTTCTTCTGGTACAGAATTTTCGCCCAATGGACAAATCAAACGGAAACCTTGTCCCTAGCCACATTAGATTGGTCCATCGAAATGATTTGTTCACCTAACCCACTCTACTTGCGTACTCTGTTTTAAAGCGTTAATCACGATTTGACATCCTACATTGGAAAAGATCGGTGCATGATGCATGACGGTAATCTTCAGGTGATGTCGTGAGGTAAGTGTTTGTGAGATTGGCTTCAACTAGTCGTTCGAGGATGCATAATAAACCTTTTGCAACACGGATATCGAGGGGATTCAATGGCCGTCGGATAGTTATTTGCACAAGCACGGCAGAAAAACGAAGGCAGTGCCGGCCAATTGTTTTTGCTGGGCCACAGGAGGCTCAAAGGCCGTGTGCTCATGCGTCGATGGGCTGTTGCCTTTCCCGTCCATGCGATCCCTTCCGCATTTGAATTCAAGATAATCGTCGGGTATTCCATAAATATCTGATCTTTGCTTATAAAGCAATTTAAAATTTTTCATAAAAATCGATCGAAATCTTTGCATATCATTCTTTTTAATTTTGACCATTTTTTGCCTCTACTTTTTCACGGGATGCGAGTGTGCTCTTGTTCTCTAGTACATGGAAAAGAAAACCAAAGAAGGCAATGCCAAAAAGAAAAGGAAAATGGCGTTGAGATTCTCTCGATCAATTACTCGCCTCGATTGACGCTCTCCCAAATTGAGAGATCCCAATAGAAGAATAGGACGTCAATGGCGCTTTCCTATGATTTTGACCAACACCCTTTAAAGAAAACTTCATTTTTCCCAAACTTTCATCGAAGATGGATGGATAAATAAAGAGCAAGAGGACACTAGAAGTGTCAAAGGTTCTATACGATATTCACTATGGTATCAAAAGTTTTTGTTGAATCACTTATGCACTAATTTAAAAAAAAAAAAATGGTCACTTAATTGTCAACTCAGATCACTTTAGCCAGAAATTTGACATGATAATATTTTAATAATTTTTCCGTCTGACGTGGCTCGCCAGAGATCTGAATTAGTATAAAGAGTCCACAACAATGTCGTTCAATTGCTTGCACAACCCAAAACGATGTCGTCCACAAGAAAAACCTAACGATCAATTTATCCATCTCTCTCTCTCACCCCCCTACCCCCATTTGAGGTCTACAACAGCTCTAGGGTTTCATTTTGGCTTCAAGATGGATGGGAGGAGGAGACAAATCTACTTGAGTTCAATTTAGACATTCTATCAAACATGTGGCGAGCAATTTCCTAATGGTGTTTACATTCAACTATGGATGCGGCTAAGAACGGCAATGACAACAATCTCATAGTGGCTAAAGTACAACGAGGCGATTTTTTTCAGTGGAGAGGATGGCAGTGCTTGGCGTGGTGGGTGGTGGCTCCATGGGCGGTGGTGGAGACAATGGTGATGAAGGAGATTACGAAGAAGAGGGTGGAGAGAGTCAGAACCACGTAGGCTAGAAATCCAATGTCATTTTTTAGGTCTATGTCGACTTGGTCTTTAAAAAATATGCCACATCATATTTTTCAATTAAAAAAGCCCATAATCAATTTAGTTGGAATATTTCGTCATTAGAACTTTATTAATAAATTTTCTCCGATTTGGCATTTAAATGATCCAGTGAAAATTTTTTATACTAAAATGAGTGCCGTACATAACTTTTAGCACTTCTAATATTTTTTTTCCCGAGATACAGAGCTGAACTTGGAAGATCAAAACAGCATATAGATAAGTGTTGTTGAATCGAAATGCAAGAACTTGCCTGGAACTAGGATGGAAGAAAAACAAATCAAACAAGCTTGACCATTTCAGTTGAACGATCTTTGCTCCTTCAAGGGCAACTACATTGCAGAAACTAGTAGAAAGAAAATAAAGCTTGAAAGAAAACTTCAAATGGCCGTTGGTCGCGGCGGAGTAAATGAGCTAGGGTTTCTGCAAATTGACTTGGCCATGGCCAAGCCGAAGAGACTCGCTCTTTCGCTTTGACCTCATCAGCATGGAGTAAGCCAAAGCCAATTACGAGCGACGAGATTTCCCACTTGCCTTTGGCCCGCATGGGGCCATGAAAAGTAGACAGGCACCCAAGCTAGGATAAGAAAGAGGGTGGCGTCAGGCGGGTCTTCCTCAGATTGAAAGCGTTAGCTCCGTTCTGTAAGTTTTGGCAGCATTCGCTGGAGCGGGCAACGACTAGGGACACCCGCTAGCAAAAATTCTAGGGCTCTTTCTTCTCTTTCTTTGGACTCCATCTTTAAGTAGAGAAGTTTGTTGGACGCAAATTGCATAACCCCAATCTCCATAACTAGAACAAGAACGTGCATAATTGAGTAGAAATATTAACGCACCTGTTTTTGGATCCATTGTTCTTGAAGCGGAAGCGGAAACACAATGTTTCACGCACAAGTCATTCTCCTTTATTGCCCTCCGTATCATTGGCTCAATGAGGCGGCCCCCTCACGTGTAGCGTTAGGTAAACGCCCCTTAGGTGAGGATACATGTGAGAATTAGGGTTAGAGGAGAGACTTGAGCACTATTTATAGAGTTCCCAGCCAGTCCCTCTCATTACGGGCTAGGCTCAACTCGGCCTACACTAGCCAGCCCATATTAGACTAATTAAGAAACCTACTATCTCACCTTGAACCAAACCCCGTAAAACGATAAACGTTAAACGGTAAATTACAATATCAATTAATGTAGTCCACAATTAGAAAAACTCTTACATTCTCCCACTTGGACTATATTAATTGAAATCGTACTGTATGTGTGCACATTGGTCCAAAGATAATTCTTAATAGTCAATTCTATCTCATAAAGTCTTAAACACCGAATCATGGCGGTAACTGCATATATACACACAGAGCCTTCCATAGTCACGAGTTCTCTCAACTTTATTGATATGGATTCAATATGGTAGTGTGGCAAATGGATAACATCTCTCATAGAGAGATCCCATTTGTCAGTCACCATTCTCTTACCTTAGGCGACACAAAAAACTTGTGCCACTAGAGAATGCTTTATGGTTCCAATGAACCCACATATGTCTTGTCCTTACGGTTAACATTTCTTTATGTATCACAAGACATATGCACAAGGCTAATAACCGGATGCCCCTAGCCTTCACTCAAGGTTTAAGTAATACCTTGAGACTTTTAACAATTCAACATAATAACAATCCATTCAAAAAATATTTTATTGAATGCAAAATCCATTATAAAATATTTTATTGAATAAAAATATATATATATATATATATATCAAAGTGTTACAAAATTGTAACAAAACAGATGTAAATTTTATTCAAAGAAAAATAAAACACAGCTCCCACTAAATAACAGCATCCCAAGATACTCCTAGGCCCATACTAATGACATGTCGATCAAAATCACACGGGCGTAGGCCTTTAGTTAGTGGATCTGCAATCATATCATCTATAAGAATATAATTTACTGCAACGTCACCATTCTGCACTGATTCTTTTATAGTCAAAAAATTGACCTCCATGTGTTTAGACCCCGTGAGACTTCTGTTGTTATTAATAAACAACACAGCAGAGTTATTGTCACAATATAGCTGTATGAGTCTATCCACAAAATCAAAAACTGATAACTCCCTAATGAGGTTTCGGAGCCAAATAGCTTGAGTAGCAGTTGAAAAACATGCTACAAATTCCGCTTGCATGGTAGAAGAAGATATGGATTTCTGTTTTTCGCTCTTCCATGATCCGCACCTCCTGCCAACATAAATATGTATCCCTGTCGTTGACTTCTTATCATCTTGACAACCAGCAAAATCTGCATCGAATAGCCTACTAGTTGCAAGTCTGGAACATGTCTATAAATCATCATATAATCTTTTGTTCTCTTTAAGTACCTTAAAACCTTCTTGGCAGCAACCCAGTGATTGCGTCCTGGATTTGACTGATATCTGCCTAGAAGCCCTGTTGCAAAAGCAATATCCGGCCTAGTGCAAACTTGAGCATACATGATACTTCCAAGCACACTAGCATAAGGTACATCCTTCATTTGAGCTTTCTCAAAATCTGAATTAGGGCATTGTGAAAGACTCAATTTATCACCCTTAACAACAGGAGCAATTCCTAGTTTGCAATCCTGCATATTGAATCTTTCTAAAACGCGATCAATATACGCCCTTTGAGATAAACCCAATGAATGGCGTGAGCAATCCCTATGGATCTCAATGTCAAAATTTTTCGATAATATCCGCTTTGTCTCATGCAATAAACCAATGTCACTACTAGCAAGCAAGATATCATCTACATAAAGTATGAGAAAAATATATTTCCTCCCACTGACCTTGGTGTATATGCACTGATCTACTTTGTTCTCAATAAATCTGAATGAAGTAACAACACTATGAAACTTGAAATACCACTGTCTAGAAGCTTGCTTAAGGCCATAAATAGACTTTTTCAATCTACAAACAAGCTTACCTGAGTCATCTGCTACAAAACCTTCAGGCTGCACCATATAAACCTCCTCATTAAGGTCTCAATTTAAAAAAGCGGTCTTAACATCCATCTGGTGTAACTCTATATCGTAATAAGCTACCAATGCCAAGATCACTCTAAATGAATCTTTAGAAGAAACTGGAGAAAATGTTGCTTCATAATCTATTCATTCTCTTTGAGTGAAACCCTTAGCTACCAGTCTGGCTTTAAACTTTTCAATCTTTCCTTTGGAATCCCTTTTAGTCTTGAATACCCATTTGCAACCAATAGGTTTACAACCTTCAGGCTATTCAACAAGCTCCCAAACACCATTATGTTTCATAGATTGCATCTCATCTTTCATCGCATCTAACCACAAATCGATTGAGGACATGAGATGGCATCGGTATAAGTCACGGGATCAACAACACGGCCTATATCATAATCATGCTCTCCCAGGTAGACTAGATAGTCTGGTGGTATAGTTGAACATCTTTCTCTAGTTGATCTTCTGAGTGGAGCTACTTCAACCTTATTCTGAATTTGAAGGGCTTGAGGAATTTCATCAGGAACTGTCTTGAAGCACCTGTTTCTCTTGCTCCATCTTCCTCATCTTCCACCCCCCCAGAGTTTTGTGTTTCCAATGCTTCTAAGATAGACTATCTTTATGAAGTCTCTCTTAGTGATGAAACCAAGATTTTGAAACCCAACTTCCTCTCATAAACCCTTACTCAGCTTTTGCTAAACCCAACTCGTCTTTCTCACCCATCCGCTCAATCCGCCAACTTATTCACCAAACCCCAAAGCAAGTAAAAGAGTACGTCCAGTCCTCCAAGTTCGACCAGCATCCTATTCCTGCTACTGAAAAGGAATATTTTGTTACTCTCCAGAGTTTCCCAGGCAATGGGCTCAACAGGGATACACTCATGTCCATTATGATGTTGTTCGTCTTGCTCTTACCTTTCATGGTCGTAAAGGTTTGCCAGTCGTGGCAAGAATTGCTTTGTTAGATACCAGATTTCTACAGTACCAGCATGCTTGCATTGGTACTGTTCAAACTACTTTGAATGCCGGAACAGTCTTTGTGACCTTGTACCCAAACTTCAACATCGCTCTTTCAGATCCCCAGCTACTTTCTTTCTTGAAAGTCCAAGTTCAGCTCACTGGAGCCCCTCAAACTGTTGACTCTGTAGCTGCAACCCTACATTACCAGATGGTTTATCGAGTGCAAAATCATGCTCTAGACCTCAACTTCAACAATGGTAATGAAAATGCGTTATTCATCTCTATGCAGAATGACCAGGTGTCCTGTATCCATGTTCCTAGACAGATCCCGAAGGATACGTTGGCCAAGCTCCTTCCGGAAACTTGGATTACCAACTATGAAAAGCTACACCAGCACAACAAGCCTTTCCAGTCTACGGACTCAGAATTCGTCCGAAAAAAAGATGGAACTGTTTCCATCAAATTTGGCAAGGAAAAGGAAGAAAGTCCTTCTATCTTCCAAACTCTCTTCATGATTGAACCATGCGTTCCTCAATCAATTTTCGAGCCAGATCCAAAAAAGCTTGTTCGACATTTTGATGGTGATGGACATCCTGTCCATTACTACAAAGACAACTATGGTCATTGTTTTGGGATCCTTTTTGCCAATGTTCCTATTGTACAAACTCCCCTGACGAGGTAGATCCTCTTGCAAGATCTCCACCTCGAAGAAAGAAACCCAAGGATAAGGTGTACCAAAGGTACTTAAACGGAGATCCCTCCGTAGATACTCTTGGTGAGTGTGATAAATACCAGTTCATGGTTTCGTATGCACCGCCTCCATCACCAGAGTTCAGTACTACACCCCAAGTCCCACCAAATCCACCAAAATCACCTCCACCATCTCCTCCTTAGAAAAAACAAGCTCTCTCCCCGTTTTACAAGCCAATCCTCAAATGGGCTAAGAAGCATTCTTACCCCCTTGAAGTCCCAGAAGAAACACCACCCACTTCCTCCATTGCTATGTTTCAAGATGCTGATTTTCCTCCTCTTGTCAAAGAAGGATCAAAACTATCATTTCCTGCTCCAGAGGAATTCATTGATCCTCAAAACAGATATCGTCATGTCCCAAAGATAGCAACCCCCACGATGTGGATGAACGGGCGAGCAGAGAAAAACTCATGCCTTGAAGGCTGTTCTAAATTGGCAATCGAGACTCTGTTGGCACAAAACAATGCCTTCGGGGCAATTGATTCCAAAATTGGAAATGTGCAACAAGATCTCCGAAGGTATGATGAAAGTACCAAAAAGATACTTGCTAAGTTCCGAGGAAAAGGCTTCACGCCTTGGAATCGGGACAACATCTTGGGTATCATCATCTTGAAAGTCCAAAGCCGAAATAGAAAAGCTCAAGAGGCAAATCCAACTTCTTGAAGAAGGAAGGTTCGAGACCTTTCGATCCACTAGTACCTCCGGTTAGAAGCGGGTACTTACCTCCACCTCCACCTCCACGGACGTCTATATTTGCCACTATCCCAGAAGATCCCTATAAAAGAGAACCAGATATGGCAGAGATACGAAATCGCCTCAAGGCCATACAGAAGGAAAAAGGGAAGGAAAAAACACCACCTACAAAATCAAGTTCGATTGTTATAAGAGAAAGGCCAGATCAGATGATGTTATCAAATCCATTAGAATCTTTTCTAAAGGATTTGGGTACTCGAGAACGACCTGTTATCCAACGGCTGATCCTGCCATTAGGAAAAACAGATTCTATTTCAGTGAACAAATTTCTTCGATACTAAATCAGATTCAGCATCTCTTTCTTCCTCTTCATCCTTCTCAATTCCTACAGTTGATTCCCTCCCCATTGCACCAGTAACTTCATCCATATTCATGGCTGATTCTCAGATGATGAAATGGAATCAAACTATTCGATCGAATATGGACAGACAAGCAATCTGCTAGGAGCAATCTGCTAGACATGTATCCATGGCATCAAAACAATTCTTCACCGTCGATGATATTCCTTATCCCAAATGGCCAGAAAGACTTGAAGAATTTCATACTTGGTTGAATACTCAGTCCATTACCAACCATGATATGAATGATGTCCTTTACAACTTTGTTACGAGGTTTACAGGAAGCCTCAAACTCTAGTGGCAATCAATTTCAGAACAAGATCAGATTTTGTTCCTGATGTCACCAAATTTCAGCCATGCCATTACTTACTTATATCATGTTTTTGTGGGAAAACCCGGAGATCTCATAGAGATAAAAAGGAGAGAATTTTTGAAAGAAGATGCTGCTCTCTCCGGGAAAAGCATCTTGATAAGCATTATCGAGTAATGCTTGACTCTT
Source organism: Eucalyptus virginea (assembly GCA_014182375.1). Classification (NCBI taxonomy): domain Eukaryota; kingdom Viridiplantae; phylum Streptophyta; class Magnoliopsida; order Myrtales; family Myrtaceae; genus Eucalyptus; species Eucalyptus virginea. The sequence goes on along the minus strand of CM024514.1, from coordinate 26,583,743 downwards.
TTATCAAGTCGGCGCAGATCCAAACTTGAAGCATGTCTTCCTCACATCTATCCCTAAAGAGCTATCCCGGATGGTTGAAAGATCTTTCTTCTCAAAACAAAGAAGAGTACGAGGATATTCCCTTGGGGGAAATACAGCAAGAAATCCATCTATGCCTTGAAGAATTATGCTTAAAATGCCAGATGGTCCGTACCTACATCACAGATGACAAGCGCCTTGAATCAGCTTGTTCTCGCCAGAAGTTAAAAATAAAATGCTCCAGACAAGACTGTGATGGTATTTGTGGCAAGTATTCCCGGAAGAAAAAGCACTACAAGAAGTATTGGATGAAAAAATCCAAACATGGCTCCAAGCATTTCCGGAAGAAGAAGAAATGGCGATACCTACGCAAAAGGAAGGATCGCACAGGCCATAAGAAATCAAACCGTTGCTACATTTGCAACAAGAACGGACATTTCGCCAAAAATTGTCCTCAAGCGAGAAAAGGTCAGAATCATCATATTGAGATTGAGACAGGTATTTCTCTTGAAAATGATGATATTGAATCCCTATTCTCTGCGATGAAGAACCATCCGAACAAACTCTTTGTGTCATTCCCTTTTACCAAACTTCCGGTGGCGAGTCGGACTCGAGAATCGAAGATATTTTTCACATATCTCCTACATCTCCATAACCAAGCCTTGACATATTTTCAAGCCAAACTCATTGTCCCCATTTCCCAGTGAAAATTCTCACTTCGAAGTTTGCCAAACCAATCAATGTTATTGCTCTCATTGACACAGGAGCAAGTTGTTCCATTCTTGATACTAAAATTCTGCCTGAAGAATATTGGACTCCTCATGTCCGATATTTCAACTCCGCCTCTGGAGATACTTTCTCCACAAATGTCAGGACCGCCCCCATAACGGTCCAGTTCTTTCCACAATGTTCCATAACTGCAAAAATCTTTGGATCAAACCTCCCCAATAAAGATCTGATAATTGGGTGGGACATCATGACTCAAATCTCTCAGCTTCGCATTATTCCTGGAAAATGTCTTCGGTATAAAGATCAATTCTCTGAGTTTGTTAATATCCAAAGACTCTTTTCCATTCAGATGAGTCTACTAGATCCAATTATGCAAAAGTGACTAGAATCTTGTTCGAATCCCATTCGAGAATTGCTCAAAAATGTTCTCATCCTTTATGGGAAAATCCGAATTCTTTATTCGCCTCCCTTTCAAGAAAAATGAAGACATCAACCCAACAAAGGCAAGCCATGTGGGAATGAAGCTAGAACATCGGCTTTAGCTCAAAGGGAATGCTCGGAACTCTTGCAACAAGGCCTTATTGAAATCTCCAATTCTCAATGGGCTTGCGAAGCCTTTTATGTCAATAAGCGCGCCGAGCAAAACGGGGGAAAAATGAGGCGGTGATCAACTATCAACCCCTCAATCTTTTTCTCCAAGATGATAAATTCCCTTTGCCATCCAGAGATTCTCTCTTTAGTGGTCTAACCAAGGCCCATATCTATTCCAAATTCGACCTCAAAGCCGGATTTTGGCAATTGGGCATCCATCCTGATGACAGATCCAAAACAGGATTCTGTATCCCAAACCAACACTTCCAATGGAAAGTTCTTCTTTTTGGCCTAAAGGTAGCACCATCCCTTTTCCAAAAGGCCATGTGTCGTATATTTCAACCAATCTTGTCAAGTGCAGCCGTATACATCGACGATATTCTGCTCTGTCCGACGAGCAGTCACACTGTCAACTCCTTGAGCAGTTTGCAGAAATTGTGAAAAAGCATGGTATTATGCTTTCTCAAAGGAAAATGAATATTGCCCAGACAGAAATTGAATTTCTTGGTATGCACCTTAACAAAGGAACATACTATCTAGGGCCACATATCGCCCAAGAATTATTGAAGTTTCCGGAAGATAACTTCACGACAAAACAAGTTCAGCAATTTCTTGGGATAATCAACTATCTCAGGGTTTTTGTCCCAAATATTGCAAAGCTTCTGATTCCTTTGCAATCCATGCTGAAGAAGAATTCCCCACCTTGGGGAAAAACCCGGACTAAAGCGTCGGCGAGCTTAAGGAGATTATGCGAGAATCTCCCACCATTGCAAATACCATCAACGGGAAAAAGAATTCTTCAAAGCGACGCCGGTGATGAATCTTGGGCAGCCATCCTCTTTGAAGAAATTGATGGTAAGAAACACCTTTATGCCCACAAAAGTGGAAAGTTTTCTCAAGCTGAAATGCATTACCATTCCACTTTCAAAGAAATCCTAGCGGTAAAAAATGGAATCAAAAATTTGAGTTTCATCTCATCGGCCATCACTTCTGGTAGAATTAGACATGGCATCTTTCCCTCGGATGACCAAGTTTAAACAGAAACAGATTCCAAATTCTCAAGCGCTTCGATGGGCTGAATGGTTTTCCAAATACTCCTTTGAAACCAAACACATTCTGGAAAAAGAATGTACTTGCTGACTTCTTGTCAAGACCCAAAGCACCAACCGAAATCAACATGTACATCAAGAGGCCCGCTTTTCATATGCTCAATCATGGTGTGAAATACAAGATTGAGAAGATCAAAGATTTACAAAGCTGGAAATACCCCTAGGAGATCATTCAAGCAAATTCGAACGACGGTCTTGCGAGAACCTAGAGAACCTCATGTGGCGGTGCCACACGGACCTATTCGAGATTCAATGGAGGTTTGATTCTTTATCCTTTCGGGCTAAATTTGAATTATCCTTTCATTCGTCCTCTTATCTGGAAGGAAGACGATTTCCCTGAACAGCTCAAAACGTTATTATGGTACTTAACCAATAAGTACTTGATAGCCATTGAGATTCCAACCGAGAAGATTCATTGCCAATCTCACCGGGATATTCTTACTCGGAAGAAATGTGGAAAAAGAAAGTGATAAGAATCTCTTAGACTTTCTTAATTGGTTCTATCATCCTACTTGTTGGAAACAAGACTGGAAAAGGAACCGAGAACCATGACACCAAATCCGAGGTCCACACCAACCTTTGTTTTTCCGACGTCCATGGAATTTTTGCGAAATAATGGTAGTATTCTCGATGCACCACTGGAAATAGGAACCACATCCTATAAACCTCATTTGAATAGTCGAGAAGCCCGGATTCACAAATCTTATCCAAGATTTGTTAGATTTTGTGAAAACGAGTATCGAGAACTCCAGAGAATCCTATGCCAGGAAAACAAAACCATTCCTGAAGATGTTTGGAATAATGTACCCACTACGTGGGATCATTATGACCTAGCACCAGAAGCTAAGGAAGCACTCAGGCAATACAGACAAGCTGAATCGTCCCAAGAACATGAAATGACAAGTGAAGATGACATTGTCCAGTTTACTCAAGACCCCTACGCACACTTTGGAGGTCCTCTGTCCCAGAATCCCTATGAATAGGGATCTTCGTCCTCGCTCCAAGACATGGACACATCCTTTTATGCACAGCCATCCAATTGGCCTCAGCCAAGCATTCCTGCTAACACTACCAGTGAAAATACAAACTAGGCAGAAGAAGAAGCATCCCATTGGGCTCATGAACAGGCATCCTCATCAAGAAGGCTAAATCAAATCCTTTCACCTGAAGATCTTGAAGCCCTTGAACAAAAGTACGAGGCACACCTTCTAGAAGACAGCTCAGATGACTCAGTTTGTAGCTACAATGCTCGAGACGGACGAGAACGTTGAAAAACCGCTGTCCGTACAATTTTCACTGTAGCAAATCACTGTTCACTTTTACTGTAGCACTAGGCTAGGGAAAGTATTGTTCACAGTACAGTTACTGTTCATAGTGTGCGAATAATTCCCTCCCAAAAGTTTTCGGTGCCTTTGTTTGTACTCTGACCTATGTGCTTGGTCCTTGTTTGTTGGTTTGTGGCCTCTTATTGTCTATATAAGACAAGGAGGGTGTATTGTGTTGGGCAGAGTCCCTTCAAGTAAAGTGAGTGCTTATGCAAACTCTCTCTATGGCTTTCTAAATCTCCTCTTCTTCTCCAGCCTGGTAGGATCCTCCGAGAAATGCAGCTTGGGTAGGTTAGAAATGCTTCCATCCTGGCATCTCGAGTGTCTCTAGGCTCGAACTAAAGGGCGAGTGGTTCTCTGCTAAAAGGCTGTCCCTGAAGGGCTTGAACGAGGTTGTTCGCCCACTGTGGGAAGGCATACCTGCAGAAAAAATTTACTCTCCTTCCCTGGTTCTAAGTAGCTCAGTTTGTGGCGCAAGAGGCTCCATAATTGTCTGCACAGGATGAGATAGAGATCCAGTAATCCCCACCATACTATCATCTTTGATAGCTTGTGAGCAGCTACCTTTTTCAGCTACATCAAATTCCAGAAATTTTGCAGTCTGAGATTCCACAATTCTTGTACCTCCATTAGAATTATAAAACCAATACCCCTTTGAATGATCTGGGTAAGACACGAAGTAACACCAAGTAGTTTTGGAATCCAGTTTACTCAATATTGGATTATATAACTTCACTTCTGCTGGACATCCCCAAACTTTAAGATGATTCAAGCTAGGTTTACGTCCAGTCCATAACTCAAAAGGGGTCAATGGAACTGCTTTAGTAGGAACACGATTTAGAATATAAATAGATGTTTTCAAAGCTTCACCCCATAGAAAATTAGGTAAATTGGTCCTACTAATCATATTTCTCATCATGTCCATAAGAGTACGATTGCGCCTTTCAGCTACACCATTTTGTTCAGGACTTCCGGGCATAGTAAACTAACCTATTATCCTAGAATCCTCTATGTATTTAGCAAACCGCCCTTTAAGTTGGCCAGCATCACTGTGCCTACCAAAATACTCACCACCACAATCAGATTTGACAATTTTAACAACTTTTCCCAACTGTTTCTCCACTTCAGTCCGAAAAATCTTGAATTTGTCAAGAGACTCGGACTTTTCTTTAATCAAGTACAAGTATCCATATCGAGAAAAGTCGTCAATAAATGTGATGAAATAAAAATTTCTGCACAAGGTAGCCGTGTGCGATCCACTAATATCAGTGTGAATAACCCCCAACAAGTCTGAACTTCGTACAGCAGATTTCTTCTTTATCTTAGTCATCTTACCTCTGCAACAGTCTACGCATGTCTCTTTACCACCTTTAAGAGTAGGCAAGATATCAGCCTTTATAAGCCTTTCTACTCTATCTTTAGAGATGTGACCAAGACATTTATGTCACAATGCATAAGACTGTTCCTTAGATAAAGGCCTTTTGGAAACAACATTTTCAGCTAAATAAGTAACGTATATGTCGTTGGGAGATAAGCTCAATCGATATAATCCATTGGATAAATTGCAACACCCAATCTTATTTGAATCATAAAACATGGAAATAGTATTACTCTTTATTTCAAAAGAGTATCCACACATGTCCAAACAAGACACAGAAACTAAATTCCGCCTAAAAGAAGATATGTAAAAAGTGTTTCTTAACACTATCCGAAAACCAGAATCTAAACTCAAAATAACATCTCCCACGAACTCAACGTCAACTCTAACGCTGTTTCCAATAGTGAGTTTTGATTCATCCTAATTTGACGTCCTTCGGTTTATGAACCTCTTTAGGCTCTCTCTTATTTCTCTTAGACAACCAAGCCTTAAACTTGCTGCAACGTTTCTTCACGTGTCCTCTCTCCCTACAAAAGTAGCAAAGAACACCATCATTCTTGGTGAATGCTTTCTTAGGACCCAGAGTGTTAGAAGGACCTGCACCTTCAGAATTTCCTTTGTTGTTGGAAGGACCAGCAACTTTTGAATTGCTTTTATGGGTATAAGTTTTCACCTTCTTACCCTTGTCACTAGCAGAACTAGAAGCATAAAGAGCAATATGTCCTTTATCTTTCTTCAATTTCTCTTCCTCTCGCCACCAACCTTGCAATCGGGTCATTAACAGACCGGGTTTCATCTTGGGAACTATAATTGGTCTTGATAATCCCAAAATCAGGAGGAAGAGTATTTAGAACTTGATGGACAATGCAAGCAGTAGGAATTTCAACATTGAGAGCCTGAAGCTTTGTCTGTAAATCAACCATCCTCAAAATATAATCTCTAACTCTACCAGAACTATCATACGTCATAGTAAAAAGTGTTTGCATGTGTGTTCCTATCTCAGCATTAGGTGAGACACGGTTTCTAGCCATCAAAGCTTCCATCATCTGCCTAGCATTACAGTCTACAAGCAAACTACTTTTCAAGTGTTCCTGAATGGAACGCTTCATGGACAGCAAGCAAATTCTATTGCTCTTTTCCCATGCAGCAAAATTTACTTTTTGAGCCTCTGTACTCTCGGCAGTCAAATCTGCAGACTGATTAGTAGTAAGAGCCATATGAACATCTGCCATCTCCATAGCAAACCGAAAATCCTCTCTCTATCTCTTAAAATTCGAACCAACAAGAACCTCAATGGTGACGGAGTTACCATTTACAGAAAATGTGACTGAAAAACAAGCAATGTATATAATTAGCATCATGTGAGCATTGTGTAACTTGACGTACAAGTACACAACCAGAGAGTTACATGCAAAATCACATAATCACCTTTGGGCAGAATACATGACATGCAATTGTACACTCCCCACATAATAAGGGTTATGAGAATATGTTCCAATCTTCGTGAATTCATCACCTTTGGGCATATGAATCATTAGGATCAGTCACTCCTCCACCACACTATCATGTATCCCTCTATGAACTAATACATAATCACCTCCTTTGGGAGTATGACTATGCATTAAACCAGGAGACATCCCAATCAATATACGAGATCGAAATTTCTCAAACTCAACCGAGTGTGCCACTTTGGCGGTCACAACTCAATTGAATCTTTGAAACTCTCTCATACCAGGGATATAATCTTTACATCTCACATACATTATATACATGTGATTTAACTTTAGTGATAGGGGCATCATATCACTCAAATCACATGCCATGCTAATTACATTACCTTATTCATTAATAAAATACAATAAAGTTTTAATTTTTATTAATGAATCACACTTTTATAATGTTTATGTGATAACATACCAGTAATCCAACACATGTATTTCCAAAAAACACAGAAAATACAAGAAAAATACGCGAAAATACACTAAAAATTCACGTGTTTAGGGCTTTGTATGTATTTTCACATCCATAAAATCATCAAACATATAAAATAAATACACCATGACATAGGGAATAATCATACGAGTCCATCGCCGCCGGCCACGCGCGAATCGGAGCCTCCACGCACCCGCACGCGCCGCCTGAGTGCGCGGCACGTGGAGCACACGTGCGGCGCGTGTTCGACGCCTAGGAGGCGCGTGGCCGCGCGTGGGGGCGTGTGCGGCCTCCTCCGGCGACGCGCCACCCACGGTTTTCTTCATCTCGTCGAGCCCAATCCGAATATATAATTTAATTTAATTTTTATTGAACGAAAAATCTCGAAAATCTCAAATTATGGCAAGATCCGTACTAATTAGGGTTAATCCATACAAATTAGGGCAAAATCAATTGCGTTCAAGTTCTAAGGTTATGGAGGCTCTGATACCACATGTTGGACGCAAATTGCGTAACCCCAAGATCTCCATAATTAGAACAAGAACATGCATAATTGAGTAGAAAGATTAACACACCTGTTTTGGGATCCATTGTTCTTGAAGCGGAAGCGGAAACACAATGTTCCACGTGCAAGTCCTTCTCCTCTATTGCCCTCCGTATCACTAGCTCAATGAGGCGGCCCCCTCACGTGTAACGTTAGGTAAACGCCCCTTAGGTGAGGATACAGGTGAGAATTAGGGTTAGAGGAGAGACTTGAGCACTATTTATAGAGTTTCGAGCAGTCCTCTCATTACGGGCCAGGCTCAACTCGGCCCACACTAGCCAACCCATATTAGACTAATTAAGAAACCTACTATCTCACCTTAGACCAAACCCCGTAAAACGATAAACGTTAAACGGTAAATTACAATATCAATTAATGTAGTCCACAATTAGAAAAACTCTTACAAAGTTTTCTCACACCTTCGTCACGTGGCTTGAAAAAAAAGCGAAAAAATTGGTGACTAGATAAAGAAGTTAATTGAAAGTTGAAATGTTCATTGTATCTTTCATTTCTTTTAATTATTTAGTCTAGACATAATTTGGTAAAACCGCTCAAAGCATGACAAATGTCATTTCTAACTTAAGTATATGGAAAATATATAGGTATATATATGCACACTTTGAGAAAATAACTTCTTACTGACATGGGAACGAATGTACATCCAGACTCATACGTCGTCTACCTTTGATTGATAATGGAGAGAGAAATAGTTTCTGTATGCACTGTTAGGATTTAAAACTTTTGCTACTTACAGTGAATTGAAGCTAAAGCTCTCGAGCTCTTAAAGTTAAATTCACTGATCGAGGACGGATGTGCCAAGCGTCCATGTCGACAAGCATCTTCTGGCTGATATAGACACTTCACCAAATTTCAAGCCTTGTATTTGGAAGATGATGTAAAAGCTTTCGATGCGCAAAGCAGGGTGAAGCGATGTATAGTATACTCCTTATTTTGTTTATCAGAACTTTGTATAACATTAGAAGGTCACTAAATGTTGGTGGATCATGAAATATCTGCATAACTCCCACTTTAGCAATCGAAAAATCATCAACCCTACTGAAAAAACATAGTTCGGTCAGCTATTCATGGCATGGGCAAAAAACTAAATAAACCCAACTGATGCGAAGCGGGGAATCGATTATAAAAGGGAATTATTACTAATCAAACACAGACACCAGTATGTCTAGCCCAAGGGCAATAAATAAAAGTATATACAAGCATAGAGCGTCACATTCAAGCGTGCACTCTTTAGCTACCTAAGTATCACGAGGATCATAAATTCTAATGTGATGGGTACGTAGGAGTAAATGCGTCTTTTTTCCTTTTGTCATACAGAATATCACTCCATTTATGGTCAAAGAGCGCCAACATACGCCTAGAGGAATTATTGTTGATCAATAACATCCTGCGGCTTTAAATAAAAGGAGGGAAAGTAAAAAGATAACGAAACGGAAATGTCGCTTTACCTTCGAAAAGCCCGTGCAATGTTTGAAATGACACGAAACTGCCGGCATGAATGGCATCCTCAACTTTATGGGTCCATAAATACTTAGACAGAAAGGTGCCATTTGGAAACAACTTTGTGAAAAACTGGCTCCTTAATACTTTGATTTAACACTAAATAGCATAACTTGATGTAGAACTTGAACTCGAATCCTTGACATATCCCACCATCTCGTAGAGCATATAAAAAGCAAGGCGAAATAAAGTTGACGGCCTTTTCTCCTCTCTTTTTGTGGCGGAGAAGCATAGGAATTCAAAGGCAGTGACTAGCTTAGACAAAAAGAAAACCTATGTTAATGATGCGTAGCTAAGCATCATTTTCGAAAAGTTTCTGTAACGTAGACGTTGTCATCCTTACCCCCGGATTAACTAGTTCCAGACATTAAATTTTACATCTATCAACTTAAGTTAATGTAATCTAAGATTTGTTTGCTATGTGTCCTTCCAATCCAGCAGCTTATCAATATGCTATTTGCTTTATATTAGCTCACGCTGATCATGCATATGGGTCATTGTCTGTCTTCTCGCTGTGGTCGTGGTCATAGTCATGGTCGTGGTCGTGGAGTCCATACAAATGCTTCAGTTTTATTCGAGATGAGGAGCATCTAGCTTTCTCTATGGTTCTGCCTATTCGGAGACGGGAATATTCCTAAAAAGATGTCGTTTTGTGCCTCACAGATGTGTTGCTCCAAACCCTAAAGAAAATGTTGGTTTGTGTCCCACTGATCTCTAGCGCAATGAAGCGCAACATCATCCAGAGGCTATTACGGTCCACGATAACGTGGTGGCATCTTCATCAGTTGCTCTAAATGAAGAGGAATGACAGAGTTGAACTGGGTTTGATGCTTGCCATTTTATGGTCCTCTCAATTTAATGCGCTTCACCATCTTTTTCAGACGTTTCTATCGTTCTGAAGTCAAGACTTTGGTTCCGAGTATTGATACATCGAACAGATAATGTAATCGGATGGAATGATCTAATTAACTTGGATCTATCTCTAGAAAGGAGTATCCTAGACACGAGCTTAATCTCTACCCGCAAAAATAAAGACCAATGCTAACAAAAACCTCGCCTTTTTCATCATGTTTTGAATGTGAATTTCAATTTTACCACCCGATTCTCAAGGATACATGCAAAATTATTTTCCATATTTTAGATTTGATATTTGAATTTGCTTTAAGAAGTACAAAATTGTTCTTAACGTATTCCTATGCCAAGCTATAATAAGTAGAATAGGTATATCTCATGGAGTGCTTGTGTAAAACTTATATATATGCATATGCTAATACAAATGAATGACATGTGAAAGATCATTCTTTGAAGAATAATGTACTCTCGAAATTTAATAAAGACGGCAAGACAAAGTATTTCATGAGCCTTGTTTATCACAAAAATTCAAGTAAAATTGTTCACTCTTAAGAGAAAAGGAGAAGGAAACGAGTCACTTTGTGATACAGTTTTCACAATGAACTAAAGAACCACTCCGTTATTGCATGGGGATGTTTGTACTATACCGTTTCCAAAAAGCCTTGTAAGTGTCAAAAATATTACTCAAAAAAGTTACAGGTTAGCTGACTTTTTATTGGCAAATTATTAATATTTTTACAAAATTACTAGCTTGTTTTTTCAAGCTTATATCATCAGTCTTCTTTTACTAACTTTTATTTGTATGACATATGTAACTGTTAAATTTACCAATTCATAAATAAATTTACGAATTTTTATTTGAGTCATTTATCAATTTCTTCAACTTAAGTAACTAACTAATTTTTGTTACTAACTCTCATTTGAATTACTTACCAATGTTCATTGATTTCTTTATTTATCAACTTTTGTCATAATTTATCTACTTTCGTTTGTCTTTATTGCAAATGACTTAAATTTATTAGTTATTACATTAGATAACCAATCTTCACTGTGGGACTTGCCCCTTTTTCCCCCCATTAGATTCCCGAAATGGTTTATCGATTTGAATTCTTTTAAAAATTTCTCTTTTATTGACCTTTCTTATGGATGCTTGAAATTTACCAACTATTATATCAAATTACCAACATTTTACTTAAGTGAATTATCATTATTATCTAGTTAAGGAACCAACTAGTTTTAGGTTACCAACTCTCACCCAATTTGCTTATTACCATTATTTTTTTTAATATTATCTACTTTTTTATTGAGATATCACTTTTATTTTTCATGGTTGCCAACTTTTTAAATTTACCAAGTCTACATAAATAAATCGATCGATATTAGAGTGGTCATAACTTTTATTTAATTAAGTTAAAAATTTAAGAATGTTGCATTGCCAACTAATAATATTACCAAGCAATTTGAGTTGGTTACTAATGTTTATTTGACTTTACAAAATACCAACTTCTATTATCTCTGGCCAAAAGAAAATTCTCTTATTATTTATCAACTATTTGTTAAAATTTATCGATAATTTTTTATTGATAATTTTTTACATTTATCAAATACTTATTAAAATTTACCAACAGGTCTACCTCTTTCTAGGGAGATCAGCGCTTGAGGTTTGACTACAACGAAAGAAATCCTATTGGGTGGTAACATATAATCACAGTAGCAAGATTGGGACAAATTGACTTTGTCCAACGTCAAAATCAATTATGGAGCTTCACAGGAAGGGCCTACCACATTGAATTAAGGGAGAGGGCAGAGGGACTGGTGTGGTCCTTCACCTGTTTGATGAGCTGCCCCTCACATGCTACGCGCGCCCTAATTTTCTGCTCCTTTCTCGAGAAAAATTGTTTGGATCGACTGAGATGTGTCGTCATCAATCACGCCATACCATGCAGCCATTCCAATCAAACTTGGAGCTCTCTCTCTCTCTCTCTCTCTTGAAGGGCGTGAATTTTGAATGAATATTACTTACAAAGAATATGACTTCGACAAATCACTCGAGTTGGTCACCTTAAAATAAGTTTGATTTGATATGGTCATCATCTTAGAATTAAAGAAGCCATTTAACCAGCTCTAAACTTATTATATAAATGTAAATTTAGTTTTAAATTTTTTTAAAAAATTATTTAAAAAATCATAAACTAATTATATAATGATCAATTAAGTCATAAATTTTTCAACTATGTCAATCTAATTATAAATATTTTAACGATTTGTCAATTTAGTATCAAATATTTCAATTGTGTTAATTTAATCATAAACCTTTTTGATGATTTACCCAAGTTTGAAGCTTTTTAACGATTTGCAATTTAATCACTCCAGCAAATTTTGATCATTCACATGGACACTTTTTGTATTTTTTTTTTTTTTTACTTTCTAATTTCTTCTTGTTTTTTATTTTTCCTTTTCTTTACCTTTTAATTTCCATCTTTCCCTTTTTCCCTCCATCGGCCATTGTCGAGCCTCATAGATGGCCAGTGGAGGTCATCAGCCTTAAGCGAGGGACACTTGTGTCACAGGCCGATCGATCACTCTTGATCACTTGTAGATTAACCCGTGCGGCCTTAGGATTTTATCCCTAAGCAGTCTTTCTCACATTCAACTCACAAGGATCTTAGAAATAGAAAACTCTAGACAGAGAAGCTCTGGATTGTATTTCATTTATGAATGAGATGATACAATGAGGGGGATAAGACTCTTATTTATACAAAGACAAGGCAAACCGTATCCGTAGATTTCTCCTCAATCTAACGGTGGAGATTGCATCTCCCCAACTACCAATTACCCGCATTTATTACATACGAATACATTTACAGTATTGCCATCCCCATGAGTATTTTAGAAGACTCGAGAAAACCCTAGTAGTCGGGGATACAAGCTGAGAGTCGCTTGATCCATAATTGTGTCACGGTCGTCCCATAGGAACCTCTTGGATCGTCGTTCTTTCGGGCCGTGACATTCTCCCCCACCTAATCAGGCAATGCCCTCGTCGCGTCTTCGGCATGGAAGGCATCAATCTCCTTCTTGAATTGCCAAAGACTCTCCGCGAGCTCCCAACTTGCTTCGTTCTCCGAAAGACCTTTCCATCGGATCAAATATTCTCGCTTGGGCGCACAATAGCTTATGTATGACTCGATCCGTCATGATACTCTCGACTTCTCGATCATACGAGGTTTTTGCCCCAAGTGGCGCCCGTTGAGACTCCCCTCGATTTGGATCTTCCTCATCAACCTGGAAAGGCTTAAGCATACTCACATGGAAAACCGGATGTACCTCGAGTTTTGGTGGTAACTCCAGCTTGTATACGACTTTCCCAACCCATTGTAGCACACGAAATGGCCCCTCGCAGCGACGGATCAACCCTTTGTACATGTCCTTGTATCGAAGCACCATGTGTAGCTTGGCCAACACTTGGTCTCCGACCTGGAACTCCACATGCCATCGCTTCTTGGAGGCTTTGTGTAGACACGCCCTTGCCAAGTCGGCCTGTTCTTGCCAATCCCTAGCGAATTTGTATGTGGGCGGACTACTCCCCCGGTAACCCGATGCGATCACACGCGGGGTGTTTGGTTGCTGCCTGGTCACGATCTCGAAGGGGCTTTGGCCAGTTGACTCACTCCGCTGTAGATTGTAAGAGAACTGGGCTACATCAATCAACTTTGCCCAATTCACTTGCGTTGTACTCACGTAGAGTCGGAGATAAATCTCCAAGAGTGCATTGACCCGCTCCGTCTGACCGTCGGTTTGGGGATGCAAACTTGTAGACATATTTAGCTCCAACCCCAGCAGCTTGAATAACTCGGACTAGAAGCACCCCATGAAACGAGGATCATGATCGCTCATGATCGTTTGTGGCACTCCCCAGTAGTTGACCACGTGCTTCATGAACAGCTTGGCCGCTTCCTCGGCCAGGCAATCCTTCGTCGCAAGCACAAAAGTCGCGTACTTGGAAAACCTGTCCACCACAACCATGAAAGTCCAACACCCTTTGGACTCCGGCAGGTTGACGATGAAGTCCATGGAAACACTTTCCCATGGACGAGTTGGAATGGGAAGCGGCTCCAATAGGCCAGGTGACGAACGTTGCTCCAGCTTGTCTTGTTGGCACACCAGACAAGTCTTCACATAAGCCTCCATGTCGTCCCACATTTGAGGCCAGTAATATTGATCTTCGACGAGGGCCAACGTGCGGTGGATCCCTGGATGACCCACCCATTTCGAGTCATTGCACTCGCAAAAGATCTCATTCCTTAGCTTCCCATGGAAGGGCACGTATAAACGCCTTCCCTTGGTGTAGAGGAGCTCGTCCTCACACCAAAATTGTCGGATCTTGCCTTCCTTTGCATACCCGATCATGACTTGACCTCTTGAATCATGCTTCAACCCCTCATTTATGTAGTCGACCCAAGTACAGCTCGATCGACTCACTGAGCTACTCATCAGCTCCATCTTCCGACCGAACGCGTTCGCCACGGAGTTGGCCTTCCCTGGCTTGTACTCCAACGCATAGTCGAACTCCGCTAAAAAATCTTGACATTGAGCTTGCTTCGAACTTAGCTTCTTTTGGGTCTGGAAATAGCTCGTGGCTACATTGTTTGTCTTCACGATGAACTTTGATCCTAGGAGATAATGCCTCCACGTTTGAAGGCAGTGGACCACTGCGGTCATCTCCTTCTCTGGAACGGTATACCGACGCTTGGTATCGTTCAGCTTCCGAGACTCGTACGCCACGGATGCCCATCCTTGTTCATTAGCGTGTCGAAGGTAGCCGGAGCGTTGGTCAGGCCGAATGACATGACAAGGAACTCGTAGGAACCATACCGCGTCACACAGGTTGTCTTTGGCTCGTCCCCTTCGGTGATCCAAACTTGGTAGTAACCCGATCAAAGATCCAACTTGGTGAACCATTAAGCCCCACCGAGTTGATCGAAGAGATCCGCGATGAGCGAGATCGGGTACTTTTTTTTCACCATCAACTTGTTCAGCGCCCGGTAGTCAATGCACATCCGAAGTGATCCATCATGCTTCTTTTGGAATAAGACTGGCGCACCAAACGGAGCCTTGGACTGCCGTATGTAACTCGCGTCAAGCAACTCCTTTAGTTGTTTCCTCAGTTCTTCCAATTTCGGGGGTGCCATGCGATACGGCGCCATAGCAGGCGGTCGAGTGTCAGGCTCTAGCTCGATCTGATGATCCATCTCTTTCTTGGGTGGCAATTTTTTGGGCAACTCTAAGGGCATCACATCCTTGAACGAGCCGAGGATTTGGGCTACCTCCATCGGGACTTCCTTCCCTTTGCCCTTATCATCCTCAATCTTCAAGGCTGCAAGGATCGTCACCTCACCCTTCCTTGCCCCTTTGGTGAGTTGCATAGCCAAGATTATCCATCGATCATGATTCGACTCATGATGGACAGGGATCATGCATATACACTCGGCAAAAGGTATATAACAGCATGGATCTTATCTAGGAATTTAATCCCAATCACAAAGTCATAGTCGTCAAGGGGAATTACCTCTAAAGTTTCCTTGCTTTGCCATTGCCCCAATTGAAGCTCCACGTCCCTCACGACACTGATTGCAGGGACTTCCTTGGAGTTTACTGTCTTGAGCCACCGGCTCCCTTCTCAACCCGTAGGTTAAGTCTCTTCACGGCTTGCTCCGATATAAATAGGTCGGAGGATCCCGTGTTCACGAGCGCACTCATTGTGGACTCTCCGATCTTCAAGTCCGTGAACATCAAGCCTTTAGGCTCCTTCATCTTCTTGGACTTGATCGTGCTAAGGAGTCACAGCGAACCTAACTGCAATTCCTCCTTAGGTTCATCCTCCTTACACAGGGCGACCAGCTTGGCCTTGTTCAGGCAATCCTATGCCATGTGCGGACCATTACAAAAGAAGCATTTATAAGATCTTACCTTCCTTTGTCCTCTTCTGCTTGACTCTGCATGAGCTTTGTGAGGATTAGCCGATGGTCTACCTCCAGTCAAGCGGTTGTATCTCCCCCGATTTCCCCCACCAGTGGTTTTATCCCTCAGACAAGAGTCCGATCAAGATGTGGAAGGCGCCTTGTATTCTACGAGCGATTCGGCTATGGTCATGGCGTCATGAGATCTCCCACGTTGAACCGCTTTAACTCTTGCTTTGTCCATGGTTTGAGACCACTCATGAACTGGTGATACGCTTCAACCTCGTTCATTGAAGGGATTTGGAGTAGCAACTCCGAAAACCGCTTAATGTAGTCATGCACACCACCCTTTTACTCGAGACATTTCAACTCGTCACGAGCTTCCTCCTCCGCATAAGTGGGAAAGTAGTTTCGTCGGAACTCCTCGACAAATCTACCCCAGGTCGTGATAGGATCCCCACACCTATCATCCGACCAACGACGCCACCACAACAATGTACTATCAGCTAAATACATCGATGCAGTGTTTACCGTGTTTGGTCGTCGTTAATCTCCATGGCTTGGAAGTACCGCTCCATGTACCATAGGAAGTTGTCCACGTCTTTGGCCACCTGCGAGCCACGAAATTCCTTTGGCTTCGGTGTGTCCACTCATGGACCTTGCACGGTGATCACCCCATTCACGCGTGCAGTTTCCAATTCAGCGAGCTTGCTTTTGAGCTCCGCTATCTCTGCGCACATGGCCACCATCGTGGCCTCCAAGGGTTCATACCGTTGTGTGAATTCTTCCTATAGGGTCCCCAGTAACTCATGTCGGAGCTCTCCCATGCCGGTCTTGAGCTCTTGCACCTTAGCAACGAGCTCCTCCTTTCCGGCGTCTACTCCGTCCACAATCTGGGTCAGGTCATTGACCGATCCTTGGACATCGGTGACAAACAACTCTAGCTTCGTCATGCGATGCGCAAGATCCCTCGTTGGATCCCTTGAACTCGAACCACCATGGGTCTTCTTCCCTTTGGTAGCGCCCTTCTCGGCGTTCCTCCCACAATCTACATCGTCACCACCCATGGCAAGCGCCTCATCGGATTGTGGATCAGCCATTGTGCATGGAATGATTTTGCTCTGATACCACTTGTCACGGGCCGATCGATCACTCTTGATCACTTGTAGATTGACCCGTGCGGCCTTAGGATTTTACCCCTAAGCAACCTTTCTCACACTCGACTCACAAAGATCTTAGAGAGAGAAAACTCTAGAGAGAAAAGCTCTAGATTGTATTTCACTTGTGAATGAGATGATACAATGAGGGGGAGGAGACCCCTATTTATACAAAGACAATGCAAACCGTATTCGTAGATCTCTCCTCAATTTAACGGTGGAGATTGCATTTCTCCAACTACCAACTACCCGCATTTATTACATACGAATACATTTATAGTATCGCTCGTCCCTGGGAGTATTCTAGAAGACTCGAGAAAACCCTAGCAATCGGGAATACAAGCCAAGGGTCGCTTAATCCATAGTTGTGTCACGGCCGTCCCATAGGAACCTCTTGGATCGTTGTTCTTTCGGGCCTTGACACTTGTGCCTAAGTTGGTGAGGGCGTCAAGGCCATTCTCGGTGGCCGATGACCTCCGCTAGTCATCAGTGAGGCACAACAATGGTCATCAAAGGGAAAAAAAGAAAAGAAAATTAAATAATGACAAAAAAAGGAAAAGGAAAATAATGTAAAAAATTTTAAAAAAATCAAAAATTGTCCACATAAGCGCCGGTTGTACCACGTAAGACGGCTGTCACTAACTAGACCACCATGTTAGTACTTTTTGGCCAAAAATTGACTAGAGTGACTAAATTGACAAATGGTCAAAACATTTAAGATTAAATTGGCAAATGGTCAAATAGTTTATGATTAAATTGACCAAATTAAAAAACTTAATATTACATTATTTGTCATGCAATAGATTTATGACTGAATTAACATCATATAATAGATTTAGGACTCTTTGGATATTTTTTCCTAATTTTTTTCAATTTTGTCAATTTAGTCATAAACTTTTACTTAAAATTCTAATGTAGTCCTACTAGTCATTTTTTGTTAAGTATCGTTGATGTGACGGTGTGTCACATAGGACGGTCGTTAGTGACTAAACTGCCACATAAAAATTAAGTGAAAAGATTAAATTGGAATTTCACAAAAAATTTTAGAACTAACTTGACAAAATTGAAAAATTTTAGATTAAATTGGCATCGTTGCAATAGGTCTTGTAATAATTGGATAATTTTTTCTCGTAAAATCGAAAGCCCACATTTCTTGATATGGTTATATGGGCCATAAGCCAATCCACTAACTCTTGATTATATCTTCTTTTGTTCTCATAATCTAAGGAAGTCAAGAATTTTACGTAATTCATCTAGCACCATGATCGACAGGCTCCCCACAGCACAAAATTACTTAATTGAGTCTGAAAAGATTGCACAAGTCCGGGTATTTTCTTTCAATAGCTCTCTGTTCTGTCAAGCTATCAATATGCGTATACGTACAAGACATTTTCACATAACAATTAACATTTACTCTTTGAGAATATATCAGGAGGTATTCCTTTTTTGCAAATGCCAAGTTTGCTTTCAGAGCTATGTTAGGCGACTTTTTAATTAATTTCATAGTATCACTATTGTAAATTACCTAGTTAGGTGTCAGTGTTCACTTAAAGCCATATGTAAAATTTTGCATAGAAAAAGGTGTGGTTTAATATTCAAATACTTTAACATTTCCACTTACACATAAGCTAGACTTTTGCCTAAAACTTAAAGCAGCTGAAACTAAGAAAATCTTGTGCTCTGATACGATGTAAAATTTTATGAGATCATTATCAGTTATTTTAAAATTTTAAAGTGGTAGACAAATACGTAATTTAATATTTGAATACTTTAACCCTGTAAAAATTTTGGCATTGATAAAGGATTGTATGTGTTAATACTATAGATTCTTTTTTTGATAACTTAAGCTTTCGCTTCATGCCTAAAGAGGATCTTATATCTCTAGAACTTTCTAACTTGACGTGGTCATCGCCAAGAGTATCACTCCTCTTAGGGGTGACAATCTAGTGTAGTAATTGAATGTCCTAATTAACTAATAGGGTTTGCCCTAATAGCCACCCTTTTAACATGAAAGAGGGAGATGGGGAGATCGAATCCCCACCTTCTTAAGGGAGTTAGGGTATGGACGATTTAGTTTCAAGTGTGGGTTTCGACTCTCACGCTCTACAATGAGGCATGTCAAAAGTTTGAGAGTGAGAATTAGAGTAAGAATAGAGTAGAACCGACAAAAAAAAAAAAAAGAAAAAAGAATGTCCTAATTAAGATACCTCTCATCTTATTTTGAATATTAATGTACATGAGATATAACTAGGAACATGGATATTGTCAAATAGTTGGAATTAATCATTTCCTTATCGCCCAAATAAAAAGTTTCCTTCTCAATAACTGATGGCGATATTGAATATCTAGGTAGACCATACTTTTGTCCATATCACCTGTTGATGAATAGCCGCATCATTCATTCTAATTAAAAGCATTAACTATGGGATTTATTGTTAACTGAGCTTTTACCGCTATATGTTGCATTTTTGCGTGACGGTATGAGTAATCAAATCAAAGCGTGATCTTGCTAATCTAACGGGGATCTCATTCAGATCATGCTATTTTCTTGAGTCAAAATGTTGACATTGCAATGTTTCGGATGCAAAAATGACTCATTAGTTACTATTTTTCACAAATATCTTCCAAAAGAGTACTTCAAAATGATGGTTGTCGATAATCCTTAATTTAAATATAATGTAATCCCTAGCTCTTTTTGGCTTCTAGTTCCCAAACCGAGTACAGAAAGTCTTTGTAAACGAAGGGAAACCACATGTTATATAAAAAAAGCATATAAACTCATGCAAATCATACTTTATTTTCTCAACCTAGGTTGGATGCGGGGATAATGAGTGCAGGTGTTGGTACAACATAGGTAGACTTGGAATCGAGTGCACTTTAGATTAGTAATGAGTCCAATCTAATAGTCTAAAGTTATCCGGCTTATGTCAACTACTCAAGTTACATATGATCTTCTTGACTTAGGAGTATTACAGTAACTTTATACACAAAAAAAACTTCTTGATTTAGGAGTATTACAGAAATTCTGAATTCAAAAGACGCTCTTGAAAGTGTTGGTGTTTGAGTTGTAAGCTTGTAGACGAACACCTATCTTCCTAGTGATGAATATTCAATTTCCCGCCTAATTTTCTTCCTAAAATCAACTACTATAATATTTTCCATGTTGACGGCGCCTCGATTTATTTCCATAATCAGATGACACTAGTTGCGTTCTGCGGTGGTTCTAGGAAATCTTTAATGTGGGATCCAAATTGCAAACAACGATTTGATAATTGTCATATTATCAAGATGAACCCTAGAGAAGTTATTCTGTGCATCTAGCATGGATGTTCTTACATAGGATATGGTTCGAAGGTTTAATTGTCAGACAGAAGCATGAGAGAGAGAGAGAGAGGATCAATACTTGAGCAGCAAAACCAAAAGCGAAGAAAGTTTATAATCCGTAGGCATTTCTCTCTATGGGTGAAGCTACTATATGTAAATTGAAACAGCGGTATAAATGTGAATAGCTGGAAGAGACATGGAGAAATGAATGTTTGTACAGAGAGAGATACGTACGTGTATTCCAAGTTACGTGAATCGGGAGTATGGTAGCCGTCATTCGATGCACTATGCTCCTCTCCTTTTCAATTCTTTCTCTCTCTCTCTCTCGCTCGCTCGCTTGCTCTCTATAATATCAATGTCAATACAGAAACAGTAATTACACCTCCCTCTCCGCCATTAAATGCTGGTGCACCCTCTCAATACGCTCTGCAATTACTCCTTCCCTCTCTCTGTCTCTCTGCCTCACTTTCCTCCATCCGCTCCCTCTTTCTCTGTCTCTCTCTTTCCCTCTTCTTCATCTCTTTCTCTCTCTGTTATTTTTTCCTTTCTCTCTGCATCTGCCCCTCCAACATCAACTCCGCCTCTCTCTCTCTCCCTCTCCCCCCGCTTCAATTTTTTTTTTGTTTTTGGTCGATCTCCCCGCTTCATTCACTTACGCATATATGCGTTCTTAGTTCTCTCACCACCACCAACTCAGTCCATAAAACAACCCCGAGAGACCCAGCAGAACAGTTGCTTTTTGTTCAAGGAAGGGTGACCGGACAACCAGATCTAACATCCCTTGTCGAAGCTTTTTCCAATATCGAAGGCTTTCCTGAGGTAGGCCAAGAGAAAATTCTCTCTCGCATGCGTTCGCTTTACACTTCTTTCTATTTCTGGGTGTAAAACTTTACCTAAGGAAAAATTGGGTTCTGATCTTTGCAAGATCACTGTTGGGACAGGGTTTCTTGATGCAAAACGCTTGCAGTGAGTCTTATATTTACTGGGTTCTCTCTCCTTTCTTGTTTGCAGATATAAGAGCGCACTACCACACAGAGAGAGACAGAGAGAGAGAGAGAGAGAGAGAGATTTCTGGAGAATGTTTTGAAAAAGGAAAGGAAAGACAGAGAATGTTCTCGTTAGATTCACTCCGACATCTTAGGAGGCGTTTCATATGCTTTTAGCCTGATTTTCGTCTGCCAAAAGGGACCATTTCACAAAAAATTGTTAATCTTTGGCTTTATCTTCAGTTTTTTTTATTCTGCTTTTCTCGTGCATCGGCACTTAAACCCCCCTCCGCCCCTCCCAAAAAAAATTAAAAAACAAAGAAATTCGAGACAAAATCTGAGGGTCAGCCCAAGTACCATTAGTTTTCCTAAGGATAGGAC
Source organism: Eucalyptus virginea (assembly GCA_014182375.1). Classification (NCBI taxonomy): domain Eukaryota; kingdom Viridiplantae; phylum Streptophyta; class Magnoliopsida; order Myrtales; family Myrtaceae; genus Eucalyptus; species Eucalyptus virginea. Next base: position 26,561,942 of record CM024514.1, on the reverse strand, counting down.
AATATAGGGGTTCAAAAAGGTCAAACCTAGTATTGCGCTTAACAGTGCTGAAGGAGAGAAGAGGATATAATCAGTATTTGCTTCACTTTTGGAACTAGGGTTTCTAGCTTCTTCGTTAACATGCCAGCTGGAATCATGATTCCGGCAAGGAACATGTCGTCATCGCCGATGATCGGGTCCAATGGAAATGCCAGTGGGTATGGATCGTCTTCCGGGCTCACCCTCGGTCAGGTAAGCTCATTTTTGTGCCCTTATTATTCTCTTATAATTACCCTAACTTCTTTTTGTGCCCTATGGGTAGTGTAAAAATGAGAACACTATGTTGGGAATGATCTTCAGTAACTTAATGTTTCTTAATGTTTCTGCTAAACTTGAATCTCATTTTCCGAAAAAATGAAATTCATTTTTGATTCTCAAGACAACCATCTCGAGATTCAAGAATCCATATAAGATGTCTGTTACATGGTTAAAAAAAAATCGTTCAATGGGCATAAAACCCCCACATTAACATACCAAAATCACCTTCCACGAGAGACATGTATATGTTTTCGCAGCCAAACATGATGGAAGAACTTCATCATCATCAGCTTCACCACCCCTTAGACATGGCTCATCAGACCCCGTCAGAGAGCGAACTTGCTCGGCTCCGAGATGAAGAGTTCGAGATTAGCACAAAGTCGGGGAGCGAAAACCAGGAAGGTCAATCCGGAGACGACATGCAGGATCTTCAGCGTCCCAATAAGAAGAAGCGATACCATCGTCACACCCAGCATCAGATCCAAGAGATGGAAGCGTGCGTTGCCGAATACCTCTGTTAACATGATCGTCAATTTTGTTTCTAATTGATATACCCCTTTTGAAAACTGGTTCGAGGAAAAAATGTTGCAGTTTTTTTAAGGAATGTCCGCATCCAGATGACAAGCAGAGGAAGGAACTCAGCCGTCAATTAGGCTTAGAGCCTTTGCAAGTCAAGTTTTGGTTCCAAAACAAGCGCACTCAAATGAAGGTATATTTAATTACCAAAACTAGCAGATAAAGAAACGTAGGTGTGTGTGTATGTGTCTATATATATATATATATATATGTATGTATGTATGTTGCGGGTAACTTCAATCTTTTGGTCTTCTAAGAAGTGGGCTTTGCCCTAGTCAAACCTATGCTTATTATATAGTGCTAGTTTTGCTTTTGCACTTGATTATAACTAAGTTGAGTGCATTTTTTCTTCTCTTGCAGACACAGCACGAGCGCGGCGAGAACACACAGCTCCGATCGGAGAATGACAAGCTTAGGGCCGACAATATGAGGTACAGGGAGGCACTAAGTAATGCCACATGTCCCAACTGTGGAGGGCCGACAGCCATCGGAGAGATGTCATTCGATGAACACCACTTGAGATTGGAAAATGCACGTCTAAGAGAAGAGGTACATCGTTCCATTTCTTTTCCCTGTGGTATATATATGCTTATATTATAACAGCTAATAGCATTGGATGTGTTAAGTTAGAAGTAATAACTACAGGCCTTATATTAAACATTGAACCGATGGTACTTTTGAGTCAAGACTTAACATAAGTCAGAATTCTCGCACTCTAACGCACATATTCTTATTTTGCATCCATATATTTTGCAGATCGATAGAATTTCAGCTATTGCTGCCAAGTATGTGGGCAAGCCAGTGGTGAACTATCCTCTTCTTTCCCCTTCGGCTCCACCTCGTCCACTCGACCTTGGAGTCGGAGGTTTTGGGGGTCAATCTAGCGTAGGAGGAGAGATTTATGGAGCTGGAGACCTTCTCAAGTCGATTGGCGCCCCGACAGAAGCTGACAAGCCAATGATCATTGAGCTGGCGGTCGCAGCCATGGAGGAATTGGTCAGGATGGCCCAGATGGGAGAGCCCCTCTGGAGTGAGAGCTTGGATGGCATTTCATCAAGTGTGCTAAATGAAGATGAGTACATGAAAACATTTCCTCGGGGTATCGGGCCAAAGCCTGCTGGATTTAACACAGAAGCTTCACGAGAAAGTGCCGTTGTCATTATGGATCACATCAACCTTGTTGAGATTCTCATGGATGTGGTAAGGGTTCTATTAGTTCTCCTCTTGGGTGCTCCAAATCGTGAGGCGTTCTTGCTTTTGACCAGGTATTGATGCACAGCACTGAAAAAAATATGGATTCGTTCTCGAATGATATCTCGCATTTACTTTTTCCGCAGAATCAATGGTCGACAGTTTTCTCCAGCATTGTCTCACGAGCTGCAACATTGGAAGTACTATCAACAGGGGTAGCTGGCAACTACAATGGAGCTTTGCAAGTGGTATACATACATATGTATTTGTCAATTATTACTAAGGATTATACTTTGTTGATAGTCCTAAATCACATGAGCACGTGTAACCTTTTGCTTTTTCTTACAACTCCTGTCTTCTAAGCTCTCTAAACATCGAATTAATGCAGATGACAGCTGAATTTCAAGTTCCTACACCACTTGTTCCAACTCGCGAAGTCTACTTTGTTCGGTACTGTAAACAGCACGGTGATGGGGCTTGGGCTGTTGTTGATGTTTCCTTGGACAATGTACGCCCAAGCCCGATTGTCAGGTGCCGAAGAAGGCCTTCAGGATGTGTAATTCAAGAAATGCCAAATGGATATTCCAAGGTAAGAAGAATCCCCATGTTTTAGCTAGGACTACATATGTAACTCAAAGCATTCAGTTCGATTTGATACATCCTTATTTACTCCATCATTGTGCCCTAGGTTACATGGGTTGAGAATGTGGAAGTGGATGATAGAGGAGTCCACAGCTTATACAAGCAGCTTGTTAATTCTGGTCACGCCCTTGGGGCTAAACGGTGGGTCGCCACCTTAGATAGACAATGTGAACGCCTTGCTAGTGCCATGGCAACAAACATTCCTAATACCGACGTCGGAGGTAATAATATTTTCAAGTCTATTCTGATCCCTCAATAGTAATTACACGCACATTTCGACTTCACTTTTGTTAAATACAAAAGTTTCTGGTTGTCATTAGCCAAAGAATCATGAAGTCCTTTCTTTTAGCTAGTGAATGTTTTGTTAGAGGTGGTCTTGCTAGTTGTCACACTCATTTTCAACTCCTGAGTTCGCTTACATTTGGCAGTGATAACGAGTCAAGAAGGAAGAAAGAGCATGCTAAAACTAGCCGAGAGAATGGTGATAAGCTTCTGCGCCGGAGTCAGCGCATCTACAGCTCACACATGGACGACATTATCAGGGACAGGTGCCGACGATGTGAGGGTCATGACCAGGAAAAGTATAGACGATCCGGGTAGACCCCCCGGTATAGTACTGAGTGCTGCGACTTCTTTCTGGCTTCCGGTGCTGCCAAATAGAGTCTTCGATTTCCTCCGTGATGAGAATTCTCGAAGCGAGGTATCAAATTTCCTTTTCCCGTAGTTATACATGCTGAAAACAAGTCCAAGTGCATGTCCATCCTGGTCTCTAGATTCGTGGTTCTAAGGTAGTTATTCTAGTTGTCTTCAATAGAGATCATCTTTCAGCTATTCGACTCGAGAACGATTTTCTACTACTACTCATCGTGAACCTGCCTTTTTCTTTCGTAAACAAAATAGTGACTATGCATGAACAAACATTGGTATTCAATTAATTCTAAACTGCTGAATTCTAATTTTCAGTGATCCTAATAAAGAACAGACCATGTTTCACTCAAGCACTTGATAACTGGCTACTTTCTGCCCCAAAAATTGGAGGCTGTTTTATTCCAGATGACATTGAAGGCTAGATTCCTGTTGTGATCCTAGTTGACATGTTATTCTGGAAAAAACTTAGTTTCTTCTTTTTGCTGTTTTCTTCATTTCGAGATTGCCTATCACTGCTAGTTGAAGCATTGCCTAATTACTGCGATACAGTGGGATATTCTCTCGAACGGAGGGGTGGTTCAAGAAATGGCGCATATCGCAAATGGCAGGGACACTGGCAACTGTGTATCTCTACTACGAGTAAATGTCAGTTTGCCAAAACTTCCATTATCAGTACTTTTACCAAATCTACATATCCTACAAGATCAATCATCTCATCATTCTTTTTACCAAATTAATTCTCTTAGAGTGCTAACTCAAGCCAAAGCAACATGCTGATCTTGCAAGAGAGTTGCACCGACTCTGCCGGTTCTTTCGTAATTTACGCTCCGGTGGATATTGTCGCTATGAATGTGGTACTGAACGGTGGGGATCCAGATTATGTCGCGCTTCTTCCTTCAGGGTTTGCAATACTGCCTGATGGTTCGGCCATGCAAGGTGGCAATGATCAACAGGCATTGGGATCTGGTGGTGGGTCTCTCCTCACAGTGGCATTCCAGATTCTGGTTGATTCAGTTCCTACTGCTAAGCTCTCTCTTGGGTCAGTTGCGACTGTTAACAATTTGATCGCTTGCACTGTCGAGAGGATCCGGGCTTCATTGTCGTGTGAAAGTGCATGACTCTGCAGTCTAATGTCCAGGTAAGTCGAGATTCTTAAAATAAAGTACGTGGCAAGCATCATCTGATGTTATTTTGGTTCAATTAAAGAAATGTATACACAAGATTTGGTTTCTTTTTTATAGGAGCTGAATTGCAGTGTTCTGCAGATGTAGGACATCACAGAAGCAACGTTAAGAAAGAACTCGCAGCTTTTGATGTTCAAGCAGAAACATCAGCTTATATCGAATTTGGAGAAGTCAAGATCGCACCTTACTTGCAAGGATTAAGGGGTTCGGGTATTGACTTCCCAGGAAAAAGTGAAGGCAGGGAAACTAACACGAAACATTACATTTCCTGAGTTGACTTCTCTTTCGACCAAGTTTTGAGAACTTCTGTAGTTTAAGCTTAGCTTAGAGCGGTAGTGGTAAAGTTTTCAGTTGCGTGATCCATCAAAAGTTCCTTTGGGTTATTTTTTTCTTAATCCTCTCTCAAAGTAACCCCCCACTGCAACTATCAATGATATGAACAATACTGGTCCATTTGTCGTTCTCACTTTTTCTCTCTGATGTGCAAATGTCCAAGCAAATTTTAATTTGGCTCCTGAAACATTGGATCAGAATACTGTAGCAATTAGAAACTTCGAGCGAACAAGAGGCATCAATCAAGTCAAGGTTTTCAGAGGACGCGTAGCTTACCTTCTAACTTGCTGGGCATGACACACGAAATAAAAGAAAAATCTCATGACTGAGATAGAAGTTGCCCGAATTTCTGCTACTGCAATATTCTGATATGCGTAAAGATAACCGAATAATAACAGAAAGGAAGGATGATGACTGACAGAAGAAATTGCTTCGGGAGGATACCAAATTATGTCAAAGGTTGTCATCTTACCATTTTTGCAAATTTCTTGCTAAACAATGGCCATGCAGATTTCAGTTTTGGAAGTAGGAATCTGCAATATAACCGTAATTTCAACTTGAAGAGAGCTATTCCTGATAACTCCAGATTTACAAGCAGTGAACAAGAGATTCAGAGTGCGGACAGAAATCAATCAGTAGTAAAGTTAAACTGTTCTAGATGGAGAATTAAATAACCAAATCAATGACATATTCTATGCCAATCGACTCATAAGCAGCATAAGCAATTGCAGCTTTAGCAATCTTGGTGCAGTCAAAGTTATTCCAGGTGAGTGAACAAAAAAGTGCTGCCAAAACAAACTTAGTTCTTCCCAGATGATGAGTTCAAATCCAATGGTCAATGGCTTTCAGTTAAAAATCTCATAAAAGGGAGCCCCAAGAACAGAAAAATTTCCTAACTCGCAACATTCTCAATCTGATGTCACCGAAAAGAAATAAATTGGATCTTGAATTGGTTAGAAAGCGCAGGACGACCACAGCGCAGTGTTGTGTCTCAAGCCCTCTTTTTCCTTGCCAATGCAGGTTTCTTGCTGATGGTTGATGTAGTCTTGGTAGAACACGGCAGCAGACCCCGCAGAAAGGCCAGCAAACTGAGTCCCAAGAAGGGGAAGTACACCATCAGCAAGTCATCCGATGCTTTACCAGACCCAGTCAATTCCGACAATATAGCAACCTACAAACAGGGAAAAGTCCATTTGCATGAAACATCAGTGCCAAGAGAAATGCATTATACTTTTGCATTGACCTGTATGCCAGAACTGCAACAGACATTATCTTGCAAGAGCTCAAAAGCAGAGTAGATAATTTCAATCTGTGCAATTCACGCATTTCATATCAAACCACTCTTCAATTCGGTAGCACTTATGTCAGTTGTGTATTACATCTTTCTGCAAAGAGAACGGCCGACAACAGATGTCCTCCTTTGAAGCAGCAGGGCCAAACTATTTCCCACTTTAGTATAAACTAATAATTTCTTTGCTTTAGCCAGGATAGCATCTTAAAGCCCATCCATTTCTGTAACGAAGGTGGCACAAATCCATAACCAAATTCAGAAACTATGTTGTTGTCTTTGTCGGGCTACTCGACATGGAATGATCCACTCAAAGAATCAAAAAATTCTCGTACTTCATAAGAATGTTCGCAAAGACTGGAAGAATGAAGACCACTCGGGTCTGCAAAATCTTTGGCTCGACTGCTCTCCTGTTCGAATCAGACCTCACAGGTAAAGCCCGCACTAACTCAATCGACACGGAATGTCAAAAACAAAGTTTTTCACGAGAACAAAAACAGCGGAGGCGCTCAAATCACAAGTCCCACTCAGCAGTGCAAAAAGGTACGGCCGTTGCCCGAAAAGCTACCTAACATGACAATGGGCAAACGATGCGTGCGGCAATTACCATGGAAGTGGCCACGGAGACGCCGTAGATCAAGCAGGTGGTGCGGAACCAGGGCCTGGCGGCGAGGATCCCGTACAGGTTGAGGATGGAGAGGGGCCAGAGGAACAGGATCTCGAGCCAGACGAGGCCGACGAAGAAGAGGGGCTTCTCGGCGACGAGGTAGTCGCCCACCCGGCCGCTGTACCCGCGTTTGAGGTCGAGCAGGGCGTCCGGGAAGAGGGACTCCGGGAGGCACGCCTGGGCGTCGAACAGGGGCGCGCAGACGGCCATCAGGAGGAAGAAGAGGAAGAGGACGGCGTCGACCAGCTTCACGAGAGCACCCATTTTCCTTCGGAGTCCGTTCGAGAGGGTGGTGGTGGTGGAGGAGAGGGGATCCGAGGGGAAAGGTTGAAGAAGGGAGGCTGGCTGGTTTGGTTAGATCTGGAATTTGGGGAGAGATATTGAGCCCATGGAAGTGGTGGCAAACGGCAAACAGGGCACTTCCGCATTTTAGCAAATTTCCATGGGAGAGGAGAATATGTCAGTGACAGATGGGCAAAAGACAGGCCTTCAAAAGCTTTTTTTTTTTTTTTTTTGCTAATCTTCTTTGTTATAATAAGGTTTAGCACTGAAAAAGCTAGGGAAAGCACCGAAAGCTGGAAGCAGAGCTATCTCAATGACATGATGAAGATGAAATATACAGACTACCGAATAACTTGGTCTAGATTCCAATTCCGGAGAGTTAGATAACTTGGGGTCGGATCCTGTTTCCACGACGACCCATCGTCGAACTGGACGAGGCGTTTGTGTAGTCCTGCTGTGGTGTGTCTAAGAATATGTATTCTGACTTAGGAATGACATTCTACGGATGTAGTCATATGTTTGTTCTATTGCAATGAACCAGGGGTTTAGCTGATACGAACAAATGACATTCAATGCAAATTAAACTGTCTTTTCATTAGGAAGATGGTACCTTAACTTCTTAGAAAGGGATCAAAGATGTTTTTTCTTTTTTCCTTTTTTTATCCAACTGAGCAAGCGCGAGATAAGCTCTTTGATTTACAGCGAAGAGACATTCCTATACAATTGTGACTATACGTCAGTCTCTGTCTCCTTGTTGAAGTTTAGAGAGTAGGAGGGGCACAGGTACTAGAGATATACCTGCAGCACGTCCCTCCTCAAGGGACAGCAAACAATCCTGCATATCTAGATAGATTGTTCTGCTGTCTCGAAAGTGGTGTGTGGTGGTATCTTCAGGATCAGACGTGCTTGCAGTGTCATTTAAGCAAGTTGGCTAATTGTATTGTAGATGGTGTGGATTAATGCGAAGTTGCAGACCACTAAAATTAAAAATTTCAGAGCAATAAAGAATCAAGAGAAGTCAAGCCAAGAAAGGCTTCTTTAATCATTTGATGCTCCCCCACCTCCCGCGCAATTACGAGAAGCTTCAGCTTCTCGACCAGATGATTCACATATATCTTTGATCATCCTCTCGATGTAGGATAACACAATCCCAGCTTCTCAGCATTAAAAAAGGAAGGAGAAAGTTAGTAATAGGGAAGGGTTTCATGCTGCCGTTCTTTTCATTTGCGTGCCCTCTTTCTGACTCTTTTATTTAAAGGATCCATGCTGTGGAAGCTTCAAGATTCCTTTTTAAGTGATATTAGTTGGATATCGGTCATCATATTTTCTGCATTTTACTATGATTTGAGGCCATATTTTGCTAATGATCTTTGAATTTAAAGAAGTAACTGACATGCACAAACTAATTGCTGCACCACATCGACTTTACTATGGTCTGTGCAGGCTTGTTTCAAAGGATAACCATTCAAGACAATTCCAGGACCTTTCAATCTCTTTTGGCAATGCATGCGATCAAAACCTGAGTGCATTTTACCTTTTGAATTGTGATAACCTAATCTGTTTTTCTCTTGACATCATTTTGACTTGCTGCATTGTTTCTGTGGTGTTTGGCCGGATTTTTCCCCTCCAAAAATGGGTTTTTTCCATGGAATTTGAATGAAAGACCCTTCCCCCTCCTGCCCCATCCCTCTTCTCCCATCCTTACATTTAAACTTGACTATCTTCTCAAAGGAATATGAAAATCCAGTGGCAGAAAGTATAAAGTTACTACCAGAAGAATCAAGAGCCAACCATCTTTGTGTATGCCGTTAGTGTGCCTTGATGGGAAACTGTCTTTGTTTATGCAAGGAATACCCATTCTTCTCCTGGTTAGGTGATAATTGGTGCATCCTCCCTGATGTGCTAATGTCCAAGCAATTTTAATTTGGCTCTGAGAAACAGTCGATCAGCATATTGTAGCAGTTAAAAACTTCATGTGAATAAGAAGCACGGAGTCAAGGGTTTCAAATGAAGCGTCAATTACCTTCTAATTTGCTGGGTATGACACCGTGAAATGAATGAAAAATCTCATGACAGGGATAGAAGTTGAGAGAGTTTCTGCTGCTGCAATATTGTGAGATAGATAAAGGTTACTGAATAATAACAGAAAGAATGAATGATGAATGACTGTAGAAATCACGCAGGGTGGACAACAAATGATGTCACAGATTGTGATCTTCCCATTTTCATATATCTTTATTAAACAATGGCCATGCAGATTCCAGGTTTGGAAGGATTCTTCAATATAATCGTAATTTCTACTTAAAGAGAGCTATTCCTGATGACTCCAGATTTACAAGCAATGAACAAGAGATTCAGTGCGTGGGGAGAAATCAATCATTTATAATGTTTAGCCCTCCTCGAAGGAGAAATTGACCCCCAAATGGATAACATATGCCAATCAATTCATAAGCAGCATAAGCAATTGCAGCTTTTGTCACCTTCACAAGCAATATCATCTCAATAAAAGTTACTTCAGGTGAGCAAACTCAAAAGTGCCGCCAAACCAAGCTAGGTTCTTACCAGATGATGACTTCAAATCCAATGTATAACGGCTTTTGGTAAAAAATCCTCTCAAAAAGCAGCCCCAAGATTAGAAAATCTTCTTAACTCGCAACATTCTTAATCCCATATCACCAAAAAGAAAAGAGTTGGATCTGGGATCGGTTAGGTCGTGGTAGGATATAGCAGCAGAACCACAGAATGGCCAGCAATCTGAGCCCGAGGAAGGGGAACTTCACCATCACCAAGTTATCAGACACTTTACCGGAGCTGATCACTTCCAACATTATAGCAGCCTACAAACAGGAAAAAGTTGATTTCCATGAAGTATCAGTGCCAAGAGAAGTGCATTATACTTGTGCATTGATCTGTTTGCCAGGAATCCAGCAACATTATCAGCATCTCGTACGAGCTGAAAAGCAGGATAGATTAATTTCGATCTGGGCAAATTCGCTCGTTCCATATTCAAAGCACTCTTCAGTTCAGGAGCACTCATGTCAGTCAAGTACCCATCTTTTTGCAAAGAGCACGGCAGAACAACAGATCTCCTCCTTTAAAGCGGCAGGGCCAAACGATTTCCCGGTTTGCAGTGGCTAACGGTCGCTTTGCGTTAGCCAGGAGAGCAACTTGAAGACTATCCATCACCGTAGCGAAGGCACCATAATCTATGACCAAATTCAGATACCATGTTGTCGTCTTTGTCGGCCTACCGACAAGGCGATGATCCACTCGAAAGAATCAATGAGGCGTTAACTAAATCGACATCGAAGAACATCGAAAAACAATGAAACGTCCTTCGCGATAAGAGTCCCCCATTCAGCAGGTAAAAGTGACATGAAAATGGTCATGCAACGCAGTAATCACCATTGAAGCGCCCACAGAGACGCCACAGATCAAGCAGAGGCGCGACGGTGGGCGATCGGGAGGGAGAAGAGGGAAGAGGATTGCGTCGGATCAGCTTCAAGATTTTCCCTCTGATCGATTTACGGGGGTTCGTACAAGAAAGGTTGAAGAAGACCGACATGGAAGTGGGGGCAAAAAGCGCACCTTTGCGCGGTTGCGCAATTTCCCATGAAGGGAAAGAGAAGGTGGAGATCATGCCGGCCCGAAATTTCGATCTCTATTCCAGGCCCGGGCGGATTCGATCCGGCCCGCCCATCGATTGAGCCCGACCCGAGATCATCATCTTCTCTTCTCCTCTCTCCCTTTCGCGAGCGTCTGTGAAAGATCCCCGAGAGAGAGAGAGAGAGGATGAGCGAGACGAGGCCGGTGCCGAGGAGAGAGAGTCCATGGGGAACGCCCGAGGGAGACCATCGCGAACCCAAAGCCCATCGCTGCAACGATCGGGCTGAGGACGTCATTCAAGTAAAATGCCTGCCCCTTTCTCTCGCTCCGATCTTCTTCTTTTTTTCTGATTTCTCGTATCTTTCGCACCATCTTTGAGTTGTTTTCGATTCATGCCTCTTCCCGTCGCCAAGGTAGTAATTTTGCATTCGAGACGCGCACGAACACGTCCCGTCAGTAACTTTTCTCTCTAATTTGGTGTGGCGTGGCGAAGAGTTGGAGTGATGCAGTTTGTCTGTTTGTTAAATTGCTTCTGTGAGTAGGAGTCTTACTGAACCGATGATGGTGGCCGTAAATCGATGAGGGTGGCGACGGGATAAAAAGTTGGGATGTTGGTGGGGCTGATGATGGTGGAAGTATCGGTTCGATTGTCGATTGCATTGACTTGTATAGAATGAAGTACCAAAAGAGCGGAACTGTCTCCATTACATGGTGAATTATCTAGACCATCAAACAACTAACTATGGATCCAATTTTGAAGAGTTAGATAGCTTGTGACTGGAACCCGTTTCCACGATCCTGTCCTTGAACCAAATAAGGCCTTTGTGGAGTTTCACTATGGCATGTCTAAGGGTATGCATTGGGCCAGGAATGGCGTCCTACGGATGTAGTTGTATGTGAATTTTGCTGCAATGAACGGGGTTTGGCTGATATGAACCAATAATGCTCGATGCCTCTAAAAGCAACTAAATTGTGCCTTTTCATAAGGTAGATGCTACCTGGATGTTCACTGAGTGTGCCTGAGCTCTCACTCATGCTTAGCACAAGTTGGTGACTGATGTCTTTTCTTATTGTTATTTTGAAGAGGTGAACTGGCAGTTTTTATGGGGGAATGCTTGTTAAGTTTGATTCAACGTTTGATAGTGTTGTTCAATTTCTAAGATGAGGATAATAGATGATTCTTTTGTATTCAACTGAGTAAGCACAAGAGAGATTTTTCTTTATCTTTTCTCAAGCACGGGATCGTTTTTTTCACAAGCTCTTTGATTTGTGGTGAGGAGATATTTTACTACGATTGTTACTATATGTTAGTCATCTTATTGAAGTTGAGAGAGTTAGAAGGGGCAGGGGTACTAGAGCAATACCTGCAGCGCATCCCTTATGACAAACGATCCTTTATATCTAGATATATTGTTTTGTAGTCTTGAAAGTTGGTAAGTCGTAATACCTTCAGAGTTCAGACATGCTTGAAGTTTTATCAAAGCAAGTTGACTGACTGTATTGTAATATTGTGGATCAATGCAAAGTTGCCAAACACCAAATTTTAAATTTTAAAGAAACATATAAGAATCAAGGGAAGTCAAGCAAAGAAAGGCTCCTTTGATCATTTGATGCTTCCCCACCTCCTGCTCAATTAAGAGAAGCTTGATGTAGGATAACACAATCCCAGTTTCTCAGCATTAAAAAAGAAAAGAGAAAGTAGTAACAGGGAAGGTTTCATGCTGGCTGAAAATAAATTTTTATAGCTTTTATAGATTAGTTGATCTAATTAACTAAAATCCATGTAATTAAAACTTTCCCTCCCCCTCCTCAAAAAAAAAAAAAAAAAAAAAAACACTCAAAAGATAAAAGGGAAGGAGAAAGTAGTAACAGGGAAGGTTTCTTGCTACTGTTCTTTTCGTTTGCATGCTCTCTTTCCGACTCTTCTATTTGAAGGATGCATGCTCTAGAAGCTTCAAACTTCCTTTTGAAGTGGAATTAGTTGGATATTGTCATCTTGTTTTCTGGCTTTTAGTATGAAGTGAGGCTATCTTTTGCTCGTGATCTTAGAATATAAGAATAGGACCTGATATGCGCAATTTATTTGCTGCACTATGCCAACTTTACTTTCATCTGTGCAGGCTTGTTTTGAAGGAAATCCATTCAAGACAGTTCCAGGACCCTTCAAGCTCTTTTGGCAATGCATGCGGTCAAAACCAGGGTATGTTTTACCTTCTGCGTCATAGAAATCATGCCTTTAATAATGGTTTTGCTTAAACCGCATGGAAAACACTGATTATCTCTTAATATCATTTTGACTCGGTGGATTGTTTACATGGTATTTTAGCTTGTTTCCTCTTTCCTCACACCCCTCCTTCCCTGTCTCTCATCTCCCCTCCTGATTTTCAAACTTTGACCATCTTCTCAAAGGCATACTATAATCCGGTTGTAGAAAATTCAAAAGTTACTACCAAAGCAATTAGCATTAGATTATCTCTTCTTATAATATAGAAAGCAAGGAAGACGTTGAGCCATGAAATCGATGCACCTTGAGTGTGAATTTATCCTTGTTTATGCAAAGAATACCCATTCTTTTCCTGGTTAGGACACCATGATGCCACTATTGCCACTATTGCATCATTAGCTGCTTTATAGCTACATTCCCATGAAAAGTCAAACTCTTTGTATTGTGCAGGGAGGAGCCAACAGCGCCGTTCTACTACTTGGACTTGGAGCCCCCAAAGAGGGAGGTTAAGCTTGAATGACGCAGCCCCTTTTAGACAATGATTGCCTTCTGTTTCAGATCTGCGCCTCTGTTCTTGTAATTTCTTGGATGAAGACAGGTTTTCTAAGTGCGACTGGTTTTTTCATTTTTTTTTTTTTTTTTTTTTTGGTGCATTACACCAGCTAATAAAATGAATCCTTAACTCGGTTTTCGTTTTCGATCTGGGAAGCAGGCTTTTGGTCATGTCTTTTACAGTTGTTATTTTTACTGTAGAAAATGTGATGATGAAGTTGTGAGTTCAAATCGTTCGTAAAAGAAAACACTGAGGAAGTCAATGAAGACTGGAGTAATTGGTTGTGTTGAGAGGCTGCTGCAGGAGTGGCAGTCCAAGTTGACACTAGTTGTTAACCTAGGTTTAAAAGTTCCGGTGGTCGGACCATTGGGTTTTGGTGAATTTCGTTTAGCAATCTGATCTCCAAGTGAAATTACGATTCAAGGAGATCGGATGCAAGTTTCACGTGACAGTGTTTTGATCATTATGAGATTGATCAAGATCTCCAGGAATGTGATGATTTTGATAAGATCATCCCACAATTCTGATAAGAATGTCAATATGCCCTGGTTTTTCAGAACTTTTCGGTCTAGGCTACCAGCATCGTCTTTGGAGTGAGCAGGGGGCATTGATTTGCCTTCTCGTCCTATGGAGAGAGAAGGGGAGAGAGAGATTGATGCTCCTTATCAGGTGCCTAATTCCTTCATGAAAACTTGTTCCACACTTGATTTTATTGTCGATCGTCAATGGAAACGCAGACAATACACAACTCGAGATATCGCTAGGACGACTGAGGCGCACCCCGCCTTCGAATTCCCCTAGCGACCGGTTGCTTTGACGAACCAATTATACACAAAAAAAGCTACAACACTTTCTTCAAAAGTCGATGATAGGCTCCCCGATCGTCAAGTTGCGCTCCACGGTCCACGGCAAGTCGAAGAGCTTTGCGGTTATGAACTTGAAGATCTTGTTGACGTTGATGTTGTAGGTCGCACTCGAAAAGAAGAGTGTGGCGTTGAGGGCCTTTGCATACGCTCTCGCCTGTCAAAACATCACGAAGACGAGACATGTCATGAAATCGCTAACCCGTAGACTTAAACTGGGTGAGCGCAAAGTTTTTCTTCCTTCTTTTTTTTTTTTGGCTGAATTGGGTGGTTGGTCACATCATCTAAAGATATAATTCCAAACCCAAAACTCAAATAGTTCCAAGTCATCCTAGGCAGTGTCTCCATCGACACCTAACACATCATCAAGGCATTATTCTAACCGGGCGATCATCCCATTACGTGCCTAAATTCATCGCTCCTTCCTCTCCATCCATCCATTATTGCGACCCGTCCCTTTCGAGGACCCTCGCCCTCGCCTACTCCCGTCTTCGTGTCCCGAACGAGTGAAACGCTGGAAAATTTGAAACCTCGTCCCGTCCCGTCTCGACTCAATCGACCGTTGACGTGTAGGTGCATTATGCATGATGGTTCCGGATACATTCGATTGCTGCTGCAGCACCGGGCCAAACTGCCCTTTTTCTCTCCTCCTTCGGATTGCAACTTGGCCCTCAACTTGCGGAAGAATGTTCCCCAAAAGCTGTAAGGCCCGAACGATCTTCCTCTTAAAATAATATTCCCTAATTTGATCTCCAAGTGGGTCGTTTGGGAATGGATTGTTCTTCGCTAATTTCTCTAATTAAGATTTAGGGACTGATAATTCGAGGCATTCTAATTGGAAAAATAATATATATATTATTTACCTGGCTTGCTATCGTCCACTGCAGATCTATGGGCAGCTGGATGAAATCGTCGAATTTGGTTCCTACTATAATCGGGATTGCCGTCTGCATAACAAAGATTGATATATAACTTAGATTTATAATTTAAGATTAGTCTCTATATGAGAGAACAATTTCATTAAAAAAAAAAATTATTACCTGATTCCACCTCCTTGCTTGCTGATACCAGCTTATGACACTGCAATCAAACAAAGATCTCACACACTGAGTTAAGCATTCAATCTAATTTTAGCCTCTAAATTATCCCGGGCCCGGCTGCCCGCCTGATTATCGGGCGACCGGCGGCGAGGCGAGGCAAGACGCGCACCTGTTCAGCGTGCACCGGCTAGTCAGGTCGAACATGAACAGGATCGCGACGCAGTCCTTGCAGGCGATCGGGACGTGGTCGTCGGGCCTTCCGTCGCCTGCACCACACCGGAAATACGCAGTTTCAGATTCAATCTTAGAGACAGTATCCTTCGATGTCGTACGAGGATGCTTTTTTTTTGGGTGAAATTCCCGAATGCGTTAGCTTTACCTTCGACTTCCCAGATGCTGTAGGAGATGCGGGCGCCATTGACCAGCAAAGTCTTGTCCATGAGATTCAAGCCTTTCGTCTCCGAGCAGCCATAGATCTCCTCCTTCTCGTCCCCCACGTACTTCACCTTCACCCCACCCAGAAAAAGAACACAAAAAATTCAACAGAATTTGATATAATGAGGACCCGAGAACGATCGCGTCGATTTCGCTCTCCCCCCAGATTCAAAGATCGAATCTTTCGTTCGAGGACTCACTCACCACGAAGCTGGTCTTGCCAATCTGCTGATCGCCCAGCAGCCCGATCTTCAGGGCCACCAAATCCGAATCCCCGTCGCCGCCTCGGCCCGCCGCCGCGGCCGCGCCCACGACGGGCGGCGCCGCGATCCGGGACGCGGGCTCCGCCTCGACGGACGGCGCCGCGGGCTCCACCTCCCGGGGAGCCACCTCGGCGTACGGCAGCATCCGGTACCGGCAGCGCTTGCCCGACGACGCGGCTGCCGGAGCCACCGCGGGGGACCGAGCAGGCGAGGAGGAGGAGGAGGAGGACGCGGGGTGGAGGAGCGGGCGAGGATCTGGTGCCAGGCGCGGCGGATGCACCGCCGGAGCGTCCAGAGGCGGCGCTGGATCCGGCGCCGGAGGTTGAAGCGGACCATTTCCTCTGATCTGAGGGACAGCTCCAGGATGTGGGTGTGAGCTCAGCTAGTAGTGTACGAGGATGGCCTTTGAGGAGGAGTGTCTTGCTTTATCGGCCATGGAAAATGGGAACTCTCGAGTGCAAATCATGCTTGGTGTTTAAAAGGAGGGTCGCGATATTTTTAGGAAGGTGGTGTTGAATTTTTATGTTTATTTTTTATTTTTTATTTTGGATTTTATTTATTTATTTATTTATTTTTATGTTTTTAAATCAGTTGCAACGACCTTGTAGCTAGGAATGCGACTGATTTAACGGGGAGGGTTGACCGGTATGATGACGAAAAGGGGGAGGAGGTGGAGGAGGTGGGAATGGTCCGAATTGCCGGCTGATTTGTAGGTCTCCCCATTCCGGTTCGAGGGGCAATTTGGGGAAATTCTGATATTGTTTTTGCAGTGAGTGATGCCCCCTAGAAAAAAAAGGCTTTATTTGTCGACAATATGTAATTTTTATATGGAGGCTCCTGATTTACATACAATTTTTGGCCCATGGACTAATCGATTGATGAATCGACTTGATTGGGATTGGGGGTTGATATTGAGTTTGAATTTGATCCAAAGTGGGAAGTATCGAAAGACAAATTTGATCCGTATTAATTTCCGTCTTCGATTTCTTTAAAAATGATATGGGAATCATAGGACTTGATATTTAAGGAGGGTCATTTGATATGTACTGTAGAGTTGATGATATTTTTTTGTTATTGCAATTCAAAGTTAAATTGTATTTCCATAACCTCGATTTGGAGCGAATTTGAACTCACTTTTGTGCATTCTAGTATCTATGTGCGTGCTTTCTCAATGATTAAAAAAATTATCATCGACTTTGCTTTACATATTAAATACTCTCAACGCATTTGAAAATGTATATCTTGCATCTTTCTAATCTCTATAGACTCAATTGCCTTCATGTACACCCAAGATCCACGCTCGAAAAAGCAAAAAATAAATGTTGGGGATCATGTAATCTGGAAAAGAAATTGATGACAAGGTAAATTATGCATGGTGCATCTCGAAAGTAAAGAATATAATAATTGTAGATTTTGAAATTGAATTGGGTATTTGATACGGAGAGGAAAGTTGATGATACTTTTTGTGATTTTCCATAACCCTTGCTCCTTCCATCTCATTGCTTTAAAAAATCATATATATTAGATCCCATCAGTCATATTGCCTTATTTGCAACAAAATAATCGTTGATCGTGTTTTAACCATATTTTAAAGGCTCTAAGAATTATGCAAGGCATGAACATGTACATCGGAATAAGGTTGTTAAGATGTCAACAACACTTTCATGCGAAAAATAATGGGATGAAATCACTTACCCATCTATGCTTAATTTAATGGCAAGTCATGCCGCTTTCTCCTTTCACATGCACATGTATGTGCATAGAAGGGTTTCCACCTCAAAGTGAAATTTTGTTATAGCGATACCCCTTAATCATTCACGGGTATGCGATGACCATGTAATCCGATGACGGTAATTGAATAAAGTAATAATCGATTACGTGCTTTTAACCAATTCGAAAAAAGCTAGTCTCTTGGTGCCAAACAGTCGGCACCGAAACGAAACCCTTACAAAGCCCTCCTCAGATAGAAGTCTAGGAAAGACCCTCAAGAGAACCCATCACAAAGAAGCAAATCAATCTTTGACTTATGTCTCCACTGCAATTATTTTGAAAAAAAAAAAAATGTGATGGCGAAGTGTAGTAGTCACTGGGGCCAGCGGCGGAAACATGGAGTGCGCAGAAGTCTACAAAACCCACCAAACTATTTATTACCACCGCTACCCCCACCCTATAAATATCTTATTCAATCAAGAAATCTCCCCTGCAATACATAGAGAGAGAGAGAGAGAGAGAGAGAGATTGTAAATGTTTAAAATATGAGTGGATGTTGGAAAGTAAGGGTCTTGAAAATCATATGTTAAGTGCACGGCAGCTATTCCGGCAAAAACCTCAATGATTAGATGTCTATTCTCCTTCCGGATATTCCCCACTTTTGTTCTAGAACTTATTACACATTATCTGATGTGATGGCGATTTTAACTAGACCCACTAATTTGTAAAAACATAGAAGAGCCCTTTCGGTGTATGAGCAATCGCAGTGACATTGTCATGGAATTTCATTGACGCGATTGTATATTTATGCTTGTGAATGTGATTTTCCGGCGTGACGCGCAATTTCACGATAAATTTTAGCAGTATCTCTCTTTTGGAGGATTAAGATTCTAGAGAAACGTGTTACTAACATTAATAGCATGAGTCCACTAATCCCTTTTTTAATAACCAAAAAAAAAATGGCATACTTAATTATATATGAGATCTAAGAATTGGGCTGACTACTCCAAGAGCACTCATTTATAAATCGGTTGCTTGTACAAACAAATCTCTCCTCGAGAGAATAGATGGGGTGATTTAGGTGCTCACCTAGGGTCGTTTTATAATTTTAAGGAAAATTGTTTCTAAGAAATTATTTTTGGACTTTTCAATATTTGGATCACGATAAACTAATGGATCTTCAAAATGCACGTTCCATGGTCTGAAAACAATGAGTTTGAATTATTTTTGGACTTTTCAATATTTGGAAACGGATAAACTAATTCTTCCTAGTAAGATGGAAATCGTTTTTTCCTAAATCACCAAAAAGACAAAAACAAATCAATTGATTTCCATTGAAAACATTTTTTTATCATAAAATTTATCACAAAATAAATGCGCTATTTTTGAGAAAACTTCGTAATAAATGAAAGCACTTTTTAGACTAACTTTTAGCTTTTATCTGTTTTCGTCCTGCCGTAAATGATTTCGTGGACCGATTATTTTCAGTAAATTAAATGCGTGAAATTTTGAATAAAGAAGAGTTCGCGGACAATTAGGTTGGCCATACAGGGTTAGGTTGACCGGCCTACGTAGGAAGAGCCGGTCGAGGAAGCATGTGCGATTAGGCTACGTAAATTGTCGCGATCCGAATCTTTTTAGATGCTCGATGCGCATACGTGGAGACCCTAGAATCCACAAACCAGAAAGTGGGACCCACGTCAATGATCGATTCATTTTAACTTTTCAAAGTGATGCCGACCAATGGCCCTTGTCCACATCGCATGGTGCCCACGGTGGCTGCCATAGTCAAAGGAGTTAACGTGGGTGCACCTCGTGAGCTTTCATGATTTTTTTTTTTTAAAGAATTAACAAATAAATCACCCGTTTCATTCACCGACACGAATACATAAAAGGATATTTTCATCTTCCGCAAAATTACTCGAACATAAGTTATTATTGATAATAAAAATATTTTATCATTTTATTATTTCAATTGATTCGGACGATTATTTTTTGGAAACCATTTTACAAATGATTTATTTTTTGTAAAATAAATGAAGTATAGATTTAGTTACAATATCTATTGTCATCGATACCACAGCCTGCTCATGGGAATTTATAAGCGAATTGCCAGAGTAACGTCAAAAAAAAATATGACCATTCTAACTCATAATTCACCGTATCGTGAAAATTAACATATATGGTGGAGATAATGATTTACGAGTTAAAGGGATATCCTCATTTGTACAAGAGATACATGCTATTGATTTTTTCTTTTATCACATGAAGGAGTGCAATCGAAAACATTTTCTTTATTATCTCTAATTTGATAAATACAGGATTTTTTTTAACTTCGATTATAGATATATGTGTTTCTTAAAATTTAATATAACTCATAACATAAGTAATTTTAAAATGGAAGTTCAATTTTAAATTTCAAAAATCATTACTTGATCAATTTTCACCAGACACGTTTCCACTTGATGCTTGTGCTGGTTTCCTGTGGGTCTGAGGTCACCTCTTTCTAGGAAGACCAGGGCCATCCCTCGGCTCCAATATCTGGATCTGGTGGGTATCGACTTAGCCCAGGTTAGAGAAACATATTTACATGAATCCGGAAACTTAAAGAGTCTCTTATTTTAGAAACACTGATTTCATATATACACGAGACAAACAGTGCAGTGAAAATTATAAGATATTTTCTATTTATACCGAGAATAACGGCTGTAAAGGAGAATGCAAATTTCGGTACCGGTTGTAGCTAAATCACTCCTTTTTTTTCAAATAATGAAATGGCTAAAGACAATGGATTACCCCGTTGGTATTGCGGTAGCTGTGGATTAATAATTCCAAGTATATTAAGATCAATCTATCATACGGTCATATTAAACTAATTGCATACTTTAATTAGATGGCATATATGGCCCACTTGCATAAATATACATTTAAATAAGCGAACATGTCCACGTACAGTTTTTCATATCACTTACTGCATGTTTGATACATTATTTTGCAAGGAGTTATTATTTAAGAGACATATATGTTAAGATGGCTATCGATCTCTATCAACTTTTCTTTTCTTTGATCATAATCCCTATCAATCATTTGACTCGAGCTCTTTCTCTCACCACCTCTACTCTCAAATTAAATCACACACACATTATATATATATATACACACACACAACACATTGGTTTTGTAATATGAAAAAATCAATCACGATGACAGACTAGCTCATTCAATAAACCGTTGTGATCTTTTCGATCTCAAAGGGAACTCTCCGAGGTGAAGACAAAGCTGGTTTGGACCAACATCAAAATTTGGAGAGTACTCAGTTCAAAGCAGTTATAAGTGTTGCAGAATGGAGTCAGAGAAGCAGAGCCAGATCTCGGACTCTGCATCATGCCAGACTCCACGAGCATTGTGGACTAAAATTCAGCGTACTTAAACCTCCCCTAAGATTGTAATTGTCGAAATGGTTTACCTACTAAAGCAAATCTATTCAGGAGAAGGATTACAAAGGAGGATACTTGGGAGCTGTGTCGACAACACCCCGAAACCTTAGAGTACCCGTTTATTCTTTGTCCCTGGACGAACAAAATCTGGTCGGATTAAGCCTTGCATATCAAGATTAATAGATAGAGATTAACAAGAATCGAAGAATGGCTGCTGAATTCTAAAAGTTCCTCCATTAGTTTTCACTTCCTCATGGCTATCCTTTGGCAAGTTTGGAAATCGAGGAACAACTTCATCTTTCGGAGGAAAAAGCCTGACCGAAGTACTTGGTGAGTTTTGCTTAGGTGTGCTTTCAGAAAATCAGTAGGTGAAAAAACCTAGAGAGAAACCCAGGTTCAAGTGATGAAGGCTTACCTCAGTTATGGCACTGTTCGACAAAGAGATCCCTTAAGATAAACATCGATAACTCATTTAAAGATGTTTCAATAGTTATATTTACAGAGACTATCTTGGTCGCTTAATGGATAAATCTACTAGATTTGTAAAGGTGAACTTGACCAAGTGCACTAACTTGTCACTAAGGCCAAATTTGTTGGGCTTTTTTAATTTGTCTCAAAACCATTTTCGCCGAGATGCCAATAGAGCTATAGTTCGATTCACAAAGACCCTGCATGACAAGCACTGAGCCCAAAATTGACTTGCCAATCCTCTCGAACCGCTTTGAAAATTACTTTGTTTTGATTCTTCCGTTCCTTTATTGCAAACTTTACACTAGTAATGATTAAAAAAAGAAAAAAAAAAAGAAAAAGACAATATGGATGCGCTCAAAATGTTGGGAATTCGATCGGCTCTTGATTTTTGACCGTTGGCCCTCGACGGGGAAACGGAAGGGCACTTCGGAGGTTTCGATATAGGAGAAGGGCAATTACGTCTTCCTGGGGGAAGAATGCTCCCGAACTGGCAAAAAATGGATAACGAGTGCATTTCGGATTCCGGATAACAAAAGACCTTCGGGCCTCTCGAGCGTCCGCTCAGAAACTTCCCCAGGTGGATGCGCTTTGGCTCGCGACGATGGTCTCTTCCCTCTCCTATCCATTGCAGACATGGTCAGCACCTTAATTTCCTGCACTCTTTCGTTCTTTTTCGTGTTCGCTGCTGCGAGTGCGACGTTCTTCGTGCGTGTTGTTCTGGCGCTCATAGTACCCTGTGTATTTTCTGCCCTTGCGAATGGTCGATTCGAAGTTCTACTGAACTTTCAGCATCTGGGTAGTCGAGAATTTGAGAGGGTAGTGGAGTGATTGGGTGTGCGTGGTCGGTGGAGGGTCGTAGAGCAATCGGTCTTTAGTGGCACTTGATGTTCTTCCGGATTATGCATTTCCCTCGAAGTTATGTCCGTCGTTTAGAGATTGGCTGTTGATGTCCATGGGAATTGGATTCTTCTTTTTTATTAAGATTTGGTCTGCATTGATTCGATTCAATTAAGTGGTGAAGCGTGGGGTTGGGCAAAATGTCGAAGTTGCGGAATGAGAGTGGGAGAATGTTGAAGCTGTGTGCTTTTGCTGACTCGATGATTTCATGTTTCACTCTGTGACTCTCTCATGTGGTTATGACGCAAATTCAGGGTTCAGGGTCTAGATCCTACACCTTCGCTAGAAAAGGAACCTCTTTTGTTGTGCAAAATGCTTCGAGGAAGAGAGAGAAAAATCTTAAAGCTTCTTTGCGGTGTACTCTGTGGCCTGGAATTTACATTGACAATGTGTTTCTCTGTTTTCTTCCATGTCATAAGGCTCTCACTGACGAAATGTCGAGAAATTCTCGGTTCTTTTTGGCCAGAGAAGTATCGTCGTTTCTTCCGATTTGAAGCCAAAAGGCACAGTTTATTGTATAACGGAATCAATCAGCCCATGCCAAAGTGCCAGAAATCTCTTTTTAGTTCCTTGTGGATGAGGCCTTTTTTTTCCCCAATCGAACCTCAAATTTATTTTACTCTTCATGCAGTAGTGGTATCTATATAGGAGGTTCTTGTATGTTACCCTTTGCTCTTGCTCTTGATGAGAGTTTGGAGTTGGAAGTTCGTTATTCAATTT
This sequence comes from Eucalyptus virginea, assembly GCA_014182375.1. Taxonomy (NCBI): domain Eukaryota; kingdom Viridiplantae; phylum Streptophyta; class Magnoliopsida; order Myrtales; family Myrtaceae; genus Eucalyptus; species Eucalyptus virginea. The sequence continues at coordinate 26,538,615 of CM024514.1, read as the reverse complement.
TATGTTGATCCTTTTAATGAGGGCCAACTTCTCAAATCTGAGTACTAATTGTCAAAACATTCTCTGTTTATCATATTACAGCAAACTGAGATCAGCAATTTTGGGTGAAAGAAGTGGCATATGCATTTCTTCTGTTCCTGTAACTCATGTTGGATTCATGAGAAGCAATATAGAATGTAAGGAATCTCGCATAGGGAAGCAGCCAATTGAGGTGCCAAAGAATGTGACAATCACATTAGAGGGCCAGTCTTTGAGAGTGAAAGGTCCCCTTGGAGAGCTTGCACAGATTTATCCACGAGAAGTGAAAGTTGAGAAGCAAGAGTCCGGATATCTCAAGGTCAGCAAGGCATTGGAAACTAGAAGGGCCAACCAAATGCATGGCCTTTTTAGGTGAGCTCTAACTTGGCTATCCTTGCAAAAGAGTCTCTTCATTATGTTCTTGTTTCTTTTTATTGAGTCAACTAAAAGTTGTAGAGGTTGTTGTGCTGCTTCCTCTCTCCCCTCTCGAGTAGAAGTGCAATTAGAATGCTACTTCTGGATGATTTAGAGGTCGCATCCAATTGTGGAAACAGTAGGCTAATGTGGCCTTTTCCTGGCTATAAAGATGGTTGGCTGTGCTTATTCTATAAGCTTTGAAGAGCTTATTTGTTGTCTGTCATTTATGGGACTTGTATAAAATCTGTAATAAGCACACCTATACTTGGGAAGACGTGTTTAAAACACACTGACACGCCTGGAATTCATCTCTTCAACTAAAAAAGAGTGAATTACCTGTGATTGACCTCAACCTCTGTTATATAATGTATCCTTTCCTAAGAGGGTATAGACAGATGGAATGGAAACATGTCAGCTCCAGTGTCAACTTGTGGAAATTTCATGAAACACCAACATTGAGGATTTTATAAATAGCTGGTATCTCTAGGATGAAGTTTATGATTGCTAAATGATTCTTTGATGGAAGAAGGAACTATTCATGTGTCAGTTGCAGTACCCTTTCTCTTGCTTATCTGTGATATACACCTTCTTCATCTCCTCCCAGAACCAATTGAAGTATCGGGTGCTTCAAATGTGCCTTCTTGTCTTTGAAGATAGTATAGTTTCCTTGAAACCATGAATGACTTCTTTAACAAAGTGTTCTGTTTAGCATCATATTCACACATTGATTGATTCTCGCGTTTGCAGGACGCTAACAGATAACATGGTTGTGGGAGTATCTAAAGGGTTTGAGAAGAGACTTCAGTTGGTCGGAGTGGGGTATAGGGCAACGTTGGAGGGCAGGGATTTGGTGTTGAGTCTGGGGTTTTCCCATCCCGTCAGGATGGCCATTCCCGAGGGCATACAAGTGAAAGTAGAGGACAACACCAGGATCATCATCAGTGGTTACGATAAGTCTGCCATTGGTCAATTCGCTGCTTCAGTCAGAAAGTGGAGACCTCCAGAACCTTACAAGGGGAAGGGGGTGAGATATGCGGATGAAGTCGTCAGATTAAAGGAAGGAAAGTCAGCGAAGAAAAAGTGATGGCCCTATTTCTTTTTCTTGCTGTGCCATTCTTCTCCATGTCTTTCGTTTATAACTTTTTTTTTGGCTGAATTCATTTTTAACTTTTACCGGTTGCATCTGTATGCCTTGGAAGTAATCTGATAAGGTTTTGCTTAGTAATTATTTGTCAAAATACTATCTCATTGTGTTCATCCTTACATGTTGCTTGGGTAATTTGGCCATGGATACAACTTTACTTGATTTCTTGTTTCTCTCGCCTTGGTGGGCTTTCATTTAGCAAAGTTCCTCATCCATAGGAGGATACCAAGAAAGCAGGCATATCGATATGAGAAAATGTTTGGTTTGACACCAAGTCTGCATATTTATGGTGAGTGCCAGGACAAAATGATGTTCTTGTCTTGACAGTCTAGCTGATCCTAGCTAATGATGCATGTATCCTGAGAGTTTCTCTTCGTTGTTTTTCTGTAGCTCCATTAGAGCATTGGCTGTGTAATCCCTTCTCTTTCTTTGCCTATTCTCTTACATTACAGCACGGGTACAGGTTCGGATTGGACAACTGGACCCTAAATTCATTAAATTATTATCAGCAATTAGAGCAAAGTTCTCAAGAAGACATTTGTGATCTCGTAACTTCATAGTAAACATCCAGTTTGGATTGTCTACATGCCAGAATCGCACCAACAGAACAAATTGCACACAAAGCTTCGTCAACACCATGTGCGTTTCAGAACTCAGCGGTTCTTATATCCGCAAATAAGAGAACAAAAGAGATCTGAAGGGGACGCAAAGGCAGATACTACCAGGGAAATGAGGTTTTGCGTTCTCCAGTAATCTGGCCCGGTCAGAAAAATAGCAGGGCAAAAAAAAAAAGGAATGTTGCTGCATTATTCCCGCAAATTCTTATGATTGTCGAACTTATTAGTACTGTAATTGTGTGAAGGTGTTGATGATATGCAGTAATGACTACTTCTAGAGTTCTACTAGTGGGTGTTTTCGGGGTGCGAGGGGCTCAGAACTACCAACAGAGTATCTAACCTAGGAAGAAAAAAGTTACCCTTGTTCCATCTGCCTCTAAGGACTCCAGTTCCAAAAGCTCTGCATCTACCTGAAACAAGCCGAAAACAAATTGGTTTGTCCCTGTCAGATCTTGAATAATTGGTTTACCAGAAAACCTAGTCATTCATGACATTGCTAGCCAAATTCAAATTTCAAATTAACTGAGATTATTTTTTTTAATCGCCTCCTTACCCTATCTGTTCTTTCTGGAAATCGGAAACAACCTGAGATAGGAAAGTACTGATGATTACCTAAGAACTTTCTTCCTCATCATCCTCAACCTCAGGAGTTGATTCAGAAGTAGATTTTTCAGATGATGCTGCTGGCTCAGCTTCGTCTTCTTTGACATTCTAGTATCAGGCCATGAAACAACATATTTAGCTTAATTTTGCGTGGAGCTGCCGTGAGAAGGTCCGTGTTCTTTTGTTTTCTTTAGAAGCCATCATACGAGCTATACTAATTCAAACTAAAAATCCAAACGAGAATGGAAAATACCTCATTCTCGTTATATGATTCCATAGCCTTGTCATAGTCCGCCTTCCTCTCCACGGCTTTTTCTATGTACGGACTTTTCTCCTGCATAAACGGTAGGCTTGAATAAAGAAGTTCGCAGTGCAGTGCAGTGCATTTGTTGCGTTCATAGTAGTTCCTCTTTTTTTTCTTAGGCTTCACAGCTTTGGTGAGCTAATGCTGCATTGAGAAGTTGAGAAGGGGTTATCTTACGGCTAGAGACATTGATTTCCATCTCTCACCACCAGCTTTTGTGACCTGCACGCCATTTCAAGCACAACTAGTTAGGGTCTGAGAGACTGCTAAGGCAAACTTTTAGCTGGGATCTTTAGTAAGGCATAAGATCGAAAAGCGTCAAAGGTAATCCAATATCGACAAAAAGAGACCAGGCTCTGGCTCACTGCGAGTAATGCAAAAGAACCAAGAGAGACACCCAGTAGGAATTTGGTTCTCTTCCACGCTGCAGCATGACTGAAAATGAGACGACGGACGTCTATTGATTAGAACTATTATTCGGATGAGCATCTTGTTATTGGATGCCTGGCTAAAGGCTAATGTCAACTCCGAATCGTGACGTGACTTCCATCACTTGAAGCAAAATGAAAACCAAAAACACAAGAAAGGAAAAGGAAAGAGATGTAAATGATTTAACGAGATCAACTCGATTCTCATCACTACTCTGGAGCCACAGAAAGCTAAAAATAGTAAAAGACAATCGTAATAGCTGAGATCGCCAGGTAAAATCCGAGTTCTGAGACTCACGGCGGAAACGGATTTGTTCTGTGGATGCTCCTCTTTGTAACTCTTCCTGAAATCCTCCCTATCATCATCCACAACACCATACATGTAAAAGCGACTAACAGTAACCAAAAAAAAAAAAAAACAGAATCTATTGTATGAGTCCAAGCGTGACTCACATGAAGAGGAGAAAAGCAGTGGGAGGACGCTTTGGTTTCGCAGGACCGGAGCTGCTCCCGACTCCTTTCTTCTTCGAAATACTCTTTCCATCCTTGCGCGGCTTCAGCGTCCTTGATGAAGAAGCAGAGACGCGAGTCATTGAGCAATCTCATTTTCCGATGCATCAGCACGAGCAAGAGAGTTTATGTATTCACTCAACAGTAGCCACCACTTCGAATCGCAAAAACATATCCTCGATGACAAAGAGTAAGGAGGACTGTCAAGGCAGAAAGAGCGCGCGGTCGTAGTCGACATAGCAACGCAAGACGGCCGGCGCATTCGAAACGCCTTTCGATAACGATGACAAAAACGTTCGATCTTCACTAAGGATCGCAGGTGCAGAAACGATCCGGCATCTAAAAAGCACCAAAACGCAAGAAGGATCGCGATAATCGATCGAAAACGAATCGTCACTGCGAAGCACAGTTCGGTGACATCATCCAACTCCAAAACGACGTCTACATGCCGCCGTGACAACTCGAAACACTACACGCCACGACCACGACTCCAGCTGATCATGTCTACCGGACGATTCGCCGAACGGTAATACCGCAAAATAATGACAGCTCGAAGCGAAGCGAAACGGAACGAAGCAGGGAGAGATCGAGGAGCCTACGGTGGGCGAAGCTTCTTGTGAGCGATCATGACGTTCTTCCGACCTTTCATTGCTGCTGCTGCTGCGACTCTGAGGAGAGAGAGAGAGAGAGAAGAGAGAGAGATTGTGCGCGTCTTCAAATTTATACGAGCCTTCGAGCAGGAAAATCCACCCCGAGTTCGTTATTTTGGCGGGAGGGCGGCGTGCTGGACCCCGGGGACGACACTGCTTTCACTGGCGCGAGTGTAGAAAGGAAGGGCACTCTCCGGTTACGTCCCGACACGTGGCGTCAGCAGGACAGCTCGACTGCTGCCGTGCCTTTGGACGCGGGACGCCTTGAGTGGGACCGCCCTCAAGGGAGGAGGAGTGGCGTGCTGCTCCCTTCTTTCGGAAAGTAAGAGTGCACCGTGCGTTGAAACGCAATTAAGGGTGTAAGTTCAAGGACATCTGGGCTATTTTCAATTTAAGAGAATATTAGTTTGTCTTTTTGCGTTAATTGTTAGTTAGCCGGTGATTTTATAAATATAGAAAAATTATTAAGGTGCACATGGGAGGGTGCAAGGAGAAATTGGCCTCGCCTTGTGTAGAGGATGTAATGTATGATGGAGTAGTTAATGTACCTCGATTGGCTTACAACCCATTTGCTTAATTTTTTTTTTTTTTTGAGGCCCTCGGTGGTCTCTCTCTCTCCGATCGAACGTATCTTGCTTCCATTGCCCTATCCAATAAATGGTATTGGAGTTAATGGTAGGTTGGTGAGACCTAATGTGGTCGACATCTTGAAGAAGGTATCTTAGACGTGGTTGGCTCTATAATCGAGGTGATGAATCTTTTCTCCCGGGTTCTTGCTGAGGTTTGGCTCCGCCAAGGTGATTGAGGTAGAGTTTGAAGGCTGGATGTTGTTCTTGTCTCCAGCATATGCTAAATTTGGTTGAGCTAAGGTGGAGATTTGAAATGAGGCGATGTTGATGCGGAAAGAATACCTAGCTTAAGGGGGGCAGGTCCAACACAGAACGGTCGCACGTGAGGGGAAGATTCATTAAGGTGTGGGCTCGAGGATATTAGGCAAGAGTAGTCTCGCATCACTTATGTTTGCACTGCGAAGTAGTTGGTATATCATAATCAGATATCATTCATTCGTTTAAGCTCTTCAATGAGGGTGAATTTAACTACACATGTTGACGAGTTCAGATTTAGATCCCTTTTAATGATTTCTCGAGATGAAGATATTGGACATCGGCACAAATCTTAAGAAATTAAGAAGAATGTAGCTGGTATAACAGACAGATTATTGAATAAATAAAATCAATATGCTATAGTAAATTTCTAATCTATAACATGCTTTGGCATTCAATCTAATAAGAAAGGGAAATAGAAAATCCACCTCCTCCATCGATTCATCTTCTTTTTCTTCTTCTTTTTTCACGCCAATTTCTTCCTATAACAAACTTCACCAGAACATAATTTTTGCCCAAATCGGTTACTCCTTCAATAAGGGTTCCTTCTTATCCTGCCACTCATCCAACCTCTTCATTGCTTCCTCCACCTGCGAAAAGACCTACATTAACCATGTCCAAGAAACATTTGTCGAACGGCTTCTTCGTCGCGCGGTCAATTTAGCATGAACGCATACGAAATCGCGTTAACACGATCTGTTTAGTGAATAGGTTCGCGTACCTCCTTGTTCCAATCTGTCCGGAACGTGATCCACATCAAGATCAGGGTCTGCATGATCGTGCCGGCAAGCATACCACCCCATATCCCCTGCCACCACCAACCACGACGAAGGTTCACCTCGATTAGCATTTCATTTACAATGAAGAGAAAAAGGTTCACCGAGCTTGAACCAGTTATAACTTACCTTCGCGCCGAGTCTGAAGTAGAACCCCAGAAGCGATCCCAACGGAATGCCAAGCACGTAGTAGCATCCAACGTTGATGTAAGCCACGAGCGCCTGCCATCCGCACCCGACCGCCACACCTTCATCAATTTATATGCGATCAGGACTTAGATGGTAGATCGATATTATCACAAGATCGGTGTGCAGGAAAAGAATGGTGCTAGTTTAGCCATTAGCTACTTGAACAAATCCTCCTTACCGGACAAAACGGGTTGAATGCCATTCAAGAGGAGGGTGAGGGCGAGCAGAGGGCACAGATCGGAGACGGCGGCCGCCACGGCAGCTCCCTCCGTGAAGGCATAGCTGATGACTCCACGGAGTGCGAGCACCACCGCCGCCGCGATCGCAGAGATGACGAAGGAGATTATTGTCACTACCACCACCGAGAATGCCGCCGACCTCGGGTTCCCAGCTCCAAGCTCATTGCTCACCCTGACGCTGTTTCCGACGAACGGAAGATCAAACGCAACTCGTCAGGGCTTTCTTCAATCGAACTGGAATCAATACATGCACGAGAGGAATTTAAGGAAGCAGAAAGGGACTAACCTGGCAGCAGCATTCAGGCCAACTGAGATCATGAACACCCACCCGGATATAGTCATGCTGCAATTTGCCCGAAGTCACAAAAGGAGTTCATTAGCATGTGCCTAATCATTTCCGAATTAAACTAATAATCCTCTGGACCCCGCATCCACATAAGCAATTTCAATTCGATCCACCGTCGCTAAACCAACCTGGATGTTGTCCGTAGCATCCCATGTGAAACGACATATAATTATGGAGATGAAGACAAGAATTCGTCACATGAATGACTAACTGCTTCTTCCTAGGATTTAGTCTAAATGGGAAAACCAAGCGTCAACACATCATAATGAAGATGAAGACAAGAAATCGTCGCGTGAATGGCCATCCACTTCTACCTAGGGTTAGTCAAAATGGAAAAACCAAGGCGTCATTCATATTCCAAGGCGATCGGCAGAATCTCAGCAGTCGCGTCAATTTTTTATACCGGGAATCCGACGGTTGACCCGATAAAAGTCCGACGCACGGAGCATACGAAATGTGTACATCAGAAGTTCCTAATCCCTCAATCACGACTCGATTCTTCTTTCGACGATCTTTCCCATCATCGGTTTCGATAAGCCTTCTCGACCCTTATCGAAGTACTCGCAGGAAAACGCTTCCATGGCTCGGTTCTTGTGAAAACCGCGGCGCGCGAACGGCTTGCTTCTGTCAGGATTTGCCCGGCGCTCCACAGCCGTTGAGTAATAGCGACGAAAGGTGCTCATCTCAACGCACGGCAACGTTCCATCAGAAGCTTCACAAGATCCGCACCACCCCAACCGAGATGACATCATTTTTCCAAAGAGACATCCCGGCCAGCTTTCTCCACGTGGTATCTTTAACGTGCGACTTCTGATGGCGACACAGTTCGGCGTTTTTGATAAGCATGCAGAAACCACTTTCGTTCTTATGCTCATCTGTATTTTGCAGTCTTGCCATGTTTTCATTAAAGAGCAACGGTTGCCTCACATGGATGGTATCATTTAACTATAACCAGCCCCAAAACACTTCAAATTGTCAAATTTTTACTTTCACTGTACTTACTACCTCGCCTTGCGCCCTCGGAATTCGATTCGGTAACTTCTTAATGCTAACTCACAGCGCTGGATCTTTCGGGTCAATAACACATTTTCAAGAACAAGTGCACATAATATAAGAAATCTTGCTGTTGCGTGTAGTGAAATAAGCTAAGAAAACTTACCATGTGCATGCAGATATTCTTCCCTTTTCTGGTTAGAAATGAAGCTAAAGGCATAAGGAGAGAAATGATGCGTTTTGGCTTACCAAATAGAGAGAGAGTCCAGCGCCAACTCAGCATTCTCCAGTAGCCCGGCGAGCAACACGAGTATCTGGAAATACCACGTCTCCAGGCACAGCATCACCGCCGACGCGGCGGAGAGCTTGAAGAACCCGAACAGCCCGGAGAAGGCCTGGACGCTGAAGCCGGTCCACGTGCTCCGGCACCTCTCGCTCCGCACGATGTACACCATCTGCGCCACCACGATCACCCACCACGACAGGCTCAGCACCAGCGACGCCCCCAGCAGCCCCAGCCCCACCCGGTACACCGCGACCCAGCTCAGCGCCAGGTGCAGCACCAGCGTGGCGGTCGAGATGTAGGCACTCGGTGCGACGATGCTCTGCGCCTGGAGGAACTTCTGAATGGGGAAGTTGAGGGCGTACGCGAAGATCTGCGGGATGAGGCCGTAGACGAACACGGCCGCCGCCGAGGCGATCTCCAGGGGCTCCCCGAGGAACAGCAGCAAGGGCTTCGAGAAGACGTAGACCAGCGTGAGGAGGAAGCCGGTCGCCGTCAGCAAGACGGCGGCTCGCTGGAGGTACACGCCGAGCATTTCGTACTTGTGAGCGCCGTACGCTTGCCCGCACAGCGTCTCCACCGCACTCCCCATGCCCAGCTGACATATTTTCGATTGGTTAATCAACGGAGTTATAGATGAGATTCACGTAAAGATCGAGCTTTATACTAGAGATCAACAGAGTGCGGTTCTACCATGAGGCCGTAGGCGAAGACCTGGATGCCGGTGTTGCCGAGGGAGGCGGCGGCGAGCTCAAGGTTGCCGAGGTGGCCAGAGAATATCTGGGTGGACATGGACATGATATAGTTGATCATGTAGACGACGACGGCGGGTGCCGCCAGGTGGAAGAGCACCTTGAGCTCGATCCATGAGGCGGCCCGGACCCTGGCCCCGAGAGTCAGGCTTGGGTCGGAAAGCACGGATTCGAGGTGACCGCTTGTCTCGTGGTGGTCGGGACGGGGTCGGTGGGGCCGGGGAGACGGAGGTGGCGGGACTTGGGTGGACTCCGGTAGAGGGTCGTACTTCCTGTCGTCGCCGGCAGCTTGCGAAGAACCCATTTTGGTGCGGGAGTCGCTTGGCGGCGGCGAGGCGATGGCGGCGGCTGCGGCGGCGGCCGTGGAGAGGAGGGACGAGAGTACTTATCGATTGAATTGGCAAGAACGTGGGAGAGTCGAGAGAGGAGGGGTTTTTAAAGAATTGCGAATGTGCTGTTGATAGAGAGGAAGAGAGGAGGAAGTTGCCCTCCGCGTTAACTGAGTCGAGGCTGTACGTTAATTAATTCCCTCATCAGCTGTCAGCCATTACGTCAATTCCAAACGCGAGTTACTGTGTCAGGGTTTTCATTCGTTTATATGACCATTCATTTACTAAAAGATCAAAATAACCCGATTTGGATTAGGTAAAAAATGATCGAATTTAATTAGATTGATTTAAATTGATCTATTTAACTCATTTCGATTTCTTTTTAATACAATTTAGAATTAGTGATTTATATCCTATTCGATCTCCGATTCACATCCAATCCATTCCTAATTCATATTGTTAAAAATACTTATATATTTAATTAAATCTATAAAGGCTCGTACTCAAAATGAAATGAAAGTGCAAAGCGAGCGAGTGCGAGATCGAGTGAGAGTAAGAAAGAATGAAAATAGAGTTATGGAAGTGGCTTGAATCTAATTAAGTTGTAGACCCGTTTGTGACTCATTTAATACCCACATTATTTTTAGACCTATTTACAATCAGTTTACTTAATATAACTAATTCATTCATGGTCCATTTAACATTTATAGGGATTAAGGAATGGGCCAATGACTTATTTCAACATGTCTAATTTATAGTCAATCACGAGTCACACTTTGGTGCCTTAATTTTACATTTTTCGAGTTGTAATATCCGGTCAAATTCGATTCAGGAGTCCGACTCACCAAATTCATCCGTGTACAAATGTCAAGTGATATTTCGATTCGTTCACGTGCGGGACATCCAAACCGCAAAAAACTATTTCGATGACGACCATCTTTGATCCATAGAGTTGTCTAACGACAGAACTCTTAGAAATAGTACGATGAACGGGAACCGAAGTAACGCATAAAAAGGAGAGAAAGCAAGAACAAGATGATAATGCGATAAGCATAGCCGCCGTTAAATGGAGAGTGTCGTTTCGTGTAGAGAAGACAAGAACGAAGGCAGATCGTTCACGAGTTTCATTTTCCTTTTCTTGGGGTTCGACATTTCCACGAATTGAAGGAATAGATTCCCAAAAGAAAGAAAAAAGAAATCCAAAGACATTTCCTCGGTTGGCGATTGAAGGATTTGGACGGTTCATCTCCATGTGGACCTTCCACAATGTTGATGGTTGGCGAAAGATTAAGTGCCGTGATCCTTGCTAACCATCTAAAAAAGTCACCAAAAAAGTTGGATAAAGAGAGGATTCGGTATTTAAAATATTCTAATATTCTAAGCTAAGTATTGGTTCAATAATTAAACAAATCTATAAAGATTTTGAATTTATACTTTCCACTTTGATACCACAAAATTTTTTGTGGAAGCACCAACAGCTGCTCTAAAATGGGTGAATCATTTAATGAAGTCATGATATGTTTTCAATCGGTACTAAATAATTCCCTTTTGTCGAGATGACCGGAATCAATTGGGACAAGTAAAGCCTAGGAATAATCAACATCAATGTCCAAATTTGTTACATGTACCAAACCAACTGCCAAAGTTTGATTTGTTGCCTTGCCAATTTGGACCTTAAATTGACTTTTGACCAATCGGTGTCATAGAAGGTGGCGTCAACTAGGCAAGCGATGCTAATAATGGTTCATTATGGAGTAGAGTCCAAATCAGAGTTTCCTTTCTCTCTCTTTTTTAATATCAAGACTAGAAAGGAAAAATTGGGCTTTGGGAGCCATCGCCAGAAGAAGCGTACGGCTGCACAAGTTGCACGAGAGAAAAGTGACAAAAAATTGTTTCCCCCGCTGGATAAAATATGTAGAATCGTTTCTGAAAAGAGGAATCTAAGGGCCTGTTTGGCAACTTGCCCAACAGTGCCAAATTCTGATTTTTTGTTCCCATAATCAGTTTGGGACGAGAATCGCGTTTGGTAAACTTTTTGTTAGGGGAACGATTTTGGACAAGATTTGAGAATAAAAAAAATTTGATTCTACGTCCGAGAATCGAAAAGAATCAAAATGGTAAAACCCTTGTTCTTCTCTTTCAACATCTCGGTTGCCGTTCGCCATCGCCCGCCGCCGTCCGCCGCCGCCCGCCGCCGCCCCACCGCCGCCGCGGTCGCGGTCCGCCGCCGGTCGCCGGGTCCGGCGAGGTCGCCGGAGGCTCGCCAGCCACGGCGAGGTCCAGCCGAGCTCGCGGAGGCAAGCCCCACCGGCGAGGCTCGGCCTCGCCAGATCCGGGCGAGGCCCGGCCTCGCCGGGTGGCCAGCAAACCTCAAAGAGCCGGGCGAGGCTCGGCCTCGCCGAGATCGGCGAGGTCGAGCCTCGCGGTGGGTGGCAGGGCGAGGCTCGCCAGGCGGCTCGGCCGGCCGAGGCTCGGGCGAGGTCGAGCCCGCCCCCGGTGGCCAAGTTGGCCTCGCCAAGGCCGGGCGAGGCCGCCCCCGCCGGTGGCCAAGTCCTGGCCTCGCCAAGGCCGGGCGAGGCCGACCTGCCCGGCGAGGCTCGGCGACGCTCCGGTGAGCGTCGCCGCCCTCGCCGAGGAGCCGCCGTCCGGTCCGGCGACCGGCCAAATGAAGAAGAAGAAGAATAGGAAAAAGGGGAAAAAAGAAAAAGGAAAAAGTAAAGAAAAAGTAAAAAAGTAAAGAAATTATTTAAAAATTATTTAAAAATCAAAAGAAATTAATTTGGAGCGTAATCAATTAATACGGTACCAAACGCAATTCTATTCCAGAATCAAAAATTTTGAACAGTTACCAAACGCACTTTTTTACTCAGAATCAGTTCCCGGGAACAGAATAAAAAAGAATCGCCTAGTCGAATCGCCTCCAGGAGCAGAATCGTTACCAAACGCGCCCTAAACGGCGCGCCCAATGAAATAGATTTGAACTCAAAATTTAGGACCGGATGACGACAATCATCTCCAGCACCACAATCTCGAAACCATTGCTCTCCGTTTTGAAAAAAACAACGTTGGCTGATTACGATATTAAAGCCATATATTACGGTTAACTTTCCTAATGTGTTAAAATTTGTACATATATTAACTTATGCATTCATCTTTTTTTTTTTGGTTGAAAAATTATACATTTATTTAATAGCATATACTTACAGTTATTAATAGTCTACAAAATTTTATTAGGATAATTGTCTGAAAAGTCATAAATCTTTCGTACGATGGTCGATTTTGTTATAGATATTTTAATTGTACTTATCAATTTAGTCATAAACCTTATATTTGTCAATATAAGGGATGGAATTTATAATGGTTTTTTTTTTGGGGCCGGGGTGCCAAGTTGGAATTATAGGAAAAGACTTGGAGATCAATTTTATATGCTAATATCCAAGTGAGAGATACTAGTAAAGTGTTTCTTATGTTGAGGATAAGGTACATGTCTTAGGGTTTGATATAGGAAAGTAGAAGATTTTGCTCTTTAAAGAAAACCCCGTCTTGCACAGTCAATTTTGTATGCTACCAGAAAATATTAGGCACGCACGTACTTCCACATAGTATTGTAGATCTTAATCCCTGCTGTTTCCGATGATTCCAGCGTTTTTGTCGAGATCCAATTAGTCGTGATGTTTCTTAATAGCATTGGATGGTGCAATTACGTGCATGCTGTTTTGAGTCTACACAGATACCATGATAATTGCTACTACTATGTCATTCCTTGTTTTAATATATATATAGTTATCATAGCATAGGCCAATTTGATCTGCTTAGGTCGTCATTGCATGCCGTGTTGGATTAAATAATAGTTCTCTTACTCGTCCTTAGAAGTAGGTCGCACATAGATCACATTAAATTTCACCTTCATATGTCATTAATTCAAGTTAGAATTCACATAGACATAATTTAGATTAAAATTGCATCCATAATAAGAAAATTGCAAAAAGAATTAAATGTCATCATACCAAAAGATCATGTCTAGGCTATGCATGCATTTTTAATTAACATCTGATAGATATTGGGAAATTAATTAGTAAAATTATACTTGGCTTTCCATTGAGGTTAGTCCTATTTCCTAGCAATTTATTTATTGCTTTGATTATTGAGTATTATATTATCTAATTGCACACCCCGCATGATTACACTTGTATGATTAGTGATTTAACTTTAAAATCTATCAAGATAGCTTGTAAGGCATATTTTAAAGAGAAAATGTATCAAAATGGTGTTAGATTAATTTGGCGTAATCAAATTTTCGTATTTATGAATTTATTATTTATAAAAGTAAATTGTAGGAGAACACTTTACTAGCACTTTACTCATTAGCAACAGTTCCAAAAGATAAGAAAATTGCATGTTAAATCAGGCATCAAATTGTAATTGATAAGGCTGGAAAGAGCCCATCCTAAATGCGAGCTATTGACTCACGAAACAAACTTCATTCCCATTTAGTAGTCCATTAGCTTTATCTTATATGGTTCATACCTAATAAAGTCGCAGCACTTGGAATAATTTTGCACATTTACTCGAGTAGTTGCAGTGGATGGGTAATAACGATCAATAATAATTGGCAGGTATCATTTTAGTAATTCAACACTCGATAAAAAAACGAGAATAAATGGATGTAAAGAGGAGGATACAACATTGTTTTTTTTTTCACTTGTATACGAGTTTCTTGTTACAGGATTTATTATATGGAGCTAGAAGAATTGGTTGCTCCCTCATGCGCTTTTTCCTAAATGCCATCACAGTTACAGAGGTTGCCTGGTAAAGAATGAAGTTGTCGAGGATTGTGCTCGCCGATACATTTCCCCGTCTTGCACAGTCGTTTCTAAGTATGATTTCTTCGTCCTCCAACTTTGGAGGGACAAATCAGATGAGAATACACTCCTATCTACGGAAGGGCTCGAATGGCAGCTAGGAAAACCGAAGTGCCGGCAACAAGTTCAAGGAGGCATCTTGAGAAACAGCAGAATTGCAAATAGCAGCGTCACCAGTAAATTTTCGATGCAAGCGCCTGCATGTCAATGCGTCACAAAAAACTTAGTACTTGAGACCAAAATGCTATAACGAAGAAGCACCACATATTTGCAACGCAAAGACACCGCTGATGAATATCTTACTACTGATGGGATTTCGTTATAAAAAGAGAACACTGTCGTGAACTTCTTACTAATCGAGTCAGAAACAGTCTCTTATCAATCTATGCACCTTGCATCCATTCCAAACCCTGGGGCCAACTGATTCAATAATTTCTGAATAAGCCTAATTAAGGCTCTGTGATCAAATTTCTCTATTTAATTTAACTGAAAATAAAAAGAGGGCTTGATTCAGCAGCAGTGACCTCAAATATATCCCGCATTCAGATCACTCAGGTACTCAAGCCTGTTGAGATGCCAATCAAAAAGACACAAATTTTGGATCCCTATAGTGACTTAATACGCAAAAATTCACTGGTGAGCAATCACATGCACTCGAAGAGACTTTAATATGTGTCAAACAAGGGCAAATGGGTAGTTATCCTTCGAGAAGACATGATATAAAAGTAATGACAGATGCAATATTTGGCTAGAAAAGGGCATCAAATTTCCTTACCGCGGTGTGCAGATGATGTTTTGGGAAGAGCCGGAATTTTGCCAGCTGCTATGCCGAGGAAGAGCAAACGTGTCAGGAACAGAAGTGCCGAAACCAAAGTAGGAAAGGCTAAATACTGACATACAAGAGAAAGACAGGTAGTTGAGATATACTTTTGTTGCAAGAAGGCAAAGGAATGAGAGAAGTGGAGGACGGCCATGGAGCTGCAATGTTGTCGTTGAGATCACATAAGAAGCTTACTCCTGACATTTGATCAAATGTCGCATCTGAAGGTAAGCTTGGTAGAAGGCAGCCAGATTCTGGAAACAAATCAATGGAGCTCTCAATTTCTCAGGAAGAAAGATACAGCAACAATGGAGTCCAATTAGTTCATATAGTACTTATGCAAATGCTTTGAAACTTGTGAATTTGGCCTACCAAGGCAAAGTTGTTGTCGAGGTTGTTTAGCACTGAATATCTTGAATCAGGATCTTACATGAAATCAGAGATAGCACAAGTTGTACCCTTTTGGATTGTTTTATTCTCAAAGGCCATGTTATACTGGGTAGTAGACGAGTGAATATGAGCCTAAAAATCATTATGATTTTCAGAAGAAATACGAGCTCAAACTCTTTACTTCACGCTTCGAAAATAAGATTTTATTGTAAAATCATAAACCTTGCAACCCTTTCTATCCAGTGATGCTTCACCAAAGAACCAAGCAGGAATGAGACATTAGACTTGAGATAGAAATTTGTCACTTAAAAGATGAAAGGAGCCACTGCATAATCTTAGTATGTAGGATAGAAGGCAATCATAAGATTAGGATGTTACCTTGCGATAAAGCTGAAGCATCCAGTTCAGAAACCCCCATTATAGAGGAAAAAGCACAAGAAAGTCTTCAGTCAGTATCAGTTCTTTAGAAGACTGAATGACAGTAAATTGCTAGCTTAGCTGCAAGTAGGGAAGAAAAGGGAGAGAAAAAGGATTTGCTTACCTTGAAGAGAGAAATCCTTGAGGTTTATATGACAAAGATTATAGAGATTCTTTGAGACATTGGCTTGCTGCAATTTCATTCCAAGATATGTAGCACAATTTAATGCTTGCAAGTTGGTTAGAAAGCTCTGCTCCTGTAAGTGGGAAACATAGCTCTCCATTGCTTCACAGCAATCAGTTTGGTCACTTATCAGTCCCTCACATTCTTTTGAAATTGTCGTGATGTTTGGGAATTTCAGTGGACAAACTGTCAGATAAAGAACATACAAGAAAATCAAAAACAGGGATTAAGATAGTTCCAGAAATTTCCTGAGAGCTCTCAATGACGACCAGTACTGAACGGAATAAGATTCCAAAAAGGCGATCAAACATGCACATTTGCATGCATGTGTACCTACACATTCAGATGCATGCTTACCCTTGTTTGTATTGCAATTGGAGAGGCCTCTAAGGACACTGTTAGCGGAGGAGGGATCCAGTTTACTTGCCAACCATCGCAGGACAATATTCTTACAATCATCAACGTTATTTGAGTGCTCAGGTGAGATAGGATTCCCATCTGAACTCGACATGCCATTCAAGGATAGTTTCTGGGCTGCATCTAAAATTGCGTTTTGGCAAGTTTGGTCACAGCACTCCTTGACAGGATCGATTTTTTGACAAGCAGTTAGAAGTCTTGAGGTGTCCACGCTGCTCTCAAACTCAGTGTTATCAGTGATAGGGCAGGAGGCTGCGGTGAGGTTTGTAGGAGAAACAGAGCATATGCTTTGAAGAGTTCCATTGGCACCTTGAGCCTCTAGGATTGTTAGAACATCTGAGAGGCAATGGTTGGAATGAGTTGCATTTAAAGCAAGCATCCCAGAGTTTTTACTAGACTGCCCCATGAGAATGACCAGCGTGGCATCAAACTGAGGACAACATACCACATTAGCTAAATATGGCGCAAATGAAGCCCAACAGTCCGTCGCTGTTATACTCATGATGCTTTGTGCCGCTGAAAAATTCAAGCTGCAAAGTCCTGATGAACCAAAACCAAAACCAGCAGAAAATTAGGCCATGTGCACTGCCCTCCACAGAAAGATAGTTCTACTCCAGTCAAGAAAGTCAAGTGGGATAGGCCTTAATTGACCAAAATCTGTGTGGACACAAGAAAATGCAAGATACTTCAAACTCTCGTACAAAGAAGACACAGGGTTTAGTCAATGCCAGAGTAACTGTCACATTTCACACCAGTTTGCAATCATGGATGCACTTACCCTGCATCATTGCACAAAATCCTGTCACGTGTCCATGAATAATCCACTGTTGTACGTGATTCGAGAAGAAGTGATGCAAATGGGAGCTTCAATATTCAGGTCAAAGCTAACTAAAAGAAAAGGGTGCTCTAAAAGCATGGTAATTGGGAAGCTTTCCACAATAGTCATACTCAGGAAACTCAGCGTCATTTGCCCCAAGCACACTCGGGATACTTTTAGCCAAGCATAAGTGACATTGTTTAGGCAAACCTTTGTTCCTATGCTATTTGAGCAAGTGAATCGCACCTGATAATTTGGGCACAGTGGCATTTGTGAATGGCATCAATGGTGCAGGAGCTAAACTAGGGAGAAAAGGTTGAGGTTCTGCACTGGGCGAGATTTTTGGAGTCACAGCACTTCTCTTTATTGAAACTAAAGCATTGTGTTCATCACCAAGAACTGAGCTGGAATAGGAGACATTTAAACCTGCAGAGACAAAGGAGCTACATGATTGATAGCCTGTCATACACACGAAGGAAGACATGAATATTGCTGATAAGCAGAGAGTTACCCGCTTGTATTGATTTGCTGTACGATAAAATTAATAACACTAAAGTTCTCACTTTTGAATAGTAAATGGTTCTAAAGCAACACAACATAACCTGGAAATTACAAATTTGGGTCCAAGCAGACCCTAGAAGCCATCTTAGAAAGTTGTGAAAGCAACATTCTGAGTTTCCTTCAGTCTGAGAGAAAATTCCACAAAATAGACACCATAACTTCTGTATCACAAGTTTCCCACAAACTGGAGAATGATTTTGTTAGCAGGAATATTACAGACCATCCTGCTGAGTTTAGCTTAGTTGATTTACCACCTAGAATCCCATAAGCACATTCTAATTCTCCTGCAAGTAATTGTCACAAAGAGAAAAGGGCTTTGAAAACCTTCACTATCTTAACTACACAGAAACCCAATCTGATAAGCTACCATCGCTCCAAGAAACTAATCAGGTCAGTCAGTAAGACTCCCAGCAAAACCATCCATTTAGCTTTTCATCAGTATTCATAACAATGTGTTCTGCAGCACAACTTAGCTAAGAAACTTGCATCCACAAAAGACACCACCAATTTATTCTGCCTTATGGACCTGAAACGTGATGCTGGTTGCCTTTTCAGAGCCCTCTTTGGAAATCAAAGCGCATCCCAAGTTTTAGCAATTCTTCATTGAACTTCCTCATAAGCTCTAACATTACAAATCAATTATGAACCTTGGTTATGCATCCAAAAGGATTGATTTGATATACCAACAAATCATCTCAGAAGTAAAAAATTTCGTTCCCATGTCACCTTCTGCTTCCACAAGCTTTGTTGCTGAGATACCTTCTGCTAAAATTCGTCCTTATCCTTTTGGTTTTAACAGCTTTTTCACCTTAAAATATTTTCCAATATGAGGTCCAAACTCCAAAGCATCGAACTACGAAGAAATTGCACCAAAACAACAGCGTCGACAAAAACTGGAGCTGGAATCAAAGTTGGCTGTCCGGCGGCAGAAATTTAAAAAGCTAGATTCTTGATAAGCGGAAGAGCAGAGAACTGACACGACAGAGGAAACCAGGAAATCAAGCACACTCGGGTCCTCCAAAAATAAGCATTCAAGACAACCCAATTTGTTAAATTTGCCAAAAGGGAAGATTAATGCCAAATAAAGACACCGGCAGTGAAGAAAACCAAGAACAAGAACAAGAACAAGAACGCTTACAAAGAATCGCTAGCAGAACACGCCGAGGCGCGAGGCCGCCGCCCAGCCTCGCTCTCATGCCTTCACCCTATGGGTTTCGCAGCAGCAAACGCAGAGAATGTGAATGCAAGATGGACAGGCCGGGGGAAAAAAAGGAGACTAATGCAGGAGTGGCGAACCCACCTCAATGCCTCTGCAATTGAAAAAACGGGCACTGAGAATCTTGCGTATTAAATAGACCGTACGGAGCGTTGAAAAAGAGAAAGGCCGAAGAGGAGGAGGAGGAGGCGGAGGAGGAGGAGGAGAACGGGAACTTCGCGGAGCGAGGGAGGGAGGGAGCCAGCGAACACTTCACTTGGACACGCTCGGTGAACAGTAGCTACGCACGAGCGAGGTCGAGCTGGGGGTGGGCGGGGGAGGAGAGAGAGGATCACGTGCTGAGAGTCCGGAGTCACGTGGGGGGAGGTTGCTTCCGGGAGAATACACTCGCAGCATGCCAGCATCTATTAAAACCGAAAATTGGAATGTAACCGTTCATATTTCATGAGGTTAATGTCAAGAAAAACTTTAAATTTGTACATTTATGATAAATTAATTTTAAATTAATTTTTTAATTACAAACAAATTCTAAATCAACGCATCCATGATAATTTACTCCAAACAAATATTTTAATCACAAAAAAGTCCAAATTGATATATTTATGATAAATTCATTGTATTTTAGTTTCTGTTACATTGAATTAATATAACAAAAAAACCACAAACATGTCCATTTATGATAAATGGAAAGTAAATCCTCAAACTAGTACATCCGTTAACTGTCACGTATTATTCAATTTAATAATTTGATGGTAAATTTTAAGGAAAACTAATTGTGGGTAAATTTGTCATCTGTGTATCAGTTTGAGCTTTTTGATGGTAAAAGTTAGTTTAAGATAATTTTTTCACAAATATAATAATTTGAGGTTCTTTCGATCTATTAACCTTATTTTATTCGAATTGTCCATCCATTTGTTTCGTTATCAAATAAATTTCCGTGCCTCACTAAAAATTAATGAAAAACCATTTGTTCAACTCGAATTTCTCTTTGCCCATTCCGTGTCCCAACGTGTGTTAAATTCAAGCTTCTCTCGATAATTATATGTCGTGTTGTCATATTTCACATAAAATTAATCACCGCCAAATTTCACGACCCAAATCAACACATTTTCACTTATTTTTGTTTTTATGAAATACATCTAATTCACATCTGAGATATTCGTACAAAAAACACAGAATGATCTTGATAGGGATTATCACTGGTAGTTTTAGCTAGATTAGGGTGGCATACACCGCCACTATCTTATTTACCTTTCCTTTTGCCATTTGGGGTTGCTTCGGGCATTGAGCTCGTGTTCCCGGAGGAAGCGTGACATTGCGGGGTTTGACTCCGTGCGATGCGCAGCGGAGAAAGGACAGCCGTTTGATTTAGCATGAAACGAAACTTTGGTTTTAAGCCTTCGCTTCTTGCTGTGGTCATCTTCTACCTCTTCATCTTTGGACCCGTCGTTCCGTCGTGGAATCGTCATCGGGCCTTGGATTTTTCAATTCATTGGTGGCTTTGGATGCATTGTTTGTCTTGGGGAGGAGCTCGAGAGATTTGCGCGTGAAAACAGCCTTCCAAAACGGGGTGGGGGAGGGGGAGGGATTTGGCGTGTAGTTATATTGCCCACTTGCGTACGCAAGGACAACAAACATTAACATTCCCGAAAGAGATGCCTCATAATCCCCCTCTTGTCCCCGACTCCCGCATGCAGCCCAAAATCCCCATGGAATAATTTCCCTTTTTTATCTCACGGGAATGTGGGGGACACTTGCTATGCCCTCAGGAAAAAAAGAAAAAGAAAATATGGCTTGTCGAGCCATACATTTTTTTCGCATAATTGATTCTCACACTTTCAAACATCGCGCGACTCAAGAGAAAAAAAAAAAAAAAAAAAAAAAGGTCTTACTCAAGCGATTGGTTGAAAGGTTAAGGCACTGATTATGGCGTGCTTTTCTAGAGGTCCCGAATATTGTTATTATTATTATTTTTTGAGTGGATGCTTTGGTTTTTTTTTTTTTTTTTTTTTGGGTCGACTAAAATGGACTAAAAGGAGTCTGGTTTTATGGCTAAAGAAGTCGGTGTCATTATGGGCTGGGCGGTCCATCCTTTTTCATGCGAAGTGCACCCGATAAGATAAGAGGGACTGGCCTTGTAGTAAATGGAGTTGTAAATGAGAGTTTCAGATTTCGTTTTCGAAATGAGACACGCAGGAAGTCGTGAATGGCGGCGAGGGACAAAGCCTCGGTGCTTATCGGCCTGCACGATTAGTCCCTTCACTGGGACGAGCTCCCTCTAGCTTTGCGAGGCCCAGTCCAATATCAATCGGTCCAGTTCTGGGGTCGGTTCATTGCGCAACCCTCTTCCCCTTAAATGAGCCTCAGTTTTGAGCTCACCGCCGGGGCCTCCTCATTGGCACCTCTAAGATGAGCATCCTACGGCAAATATTTGATCTGGGGATTCTCAAACCATCCGAGGCCGTGGATCTAACGAGTGTTGACTCTCTCGTGGCAATGGCGATCAGGAGGAGATGAAATGTCGTAATCTTTGGGAGCCCAAGTCACCTGGCGACGGGGACAAAGGCCCCATTACCTTTTTTCTTTTATGAGGGTGAGTGCGGGTCAGGTGATTGCGTGATGACTTATGGCCTTTCATTTTTTGGATCGAAGGTAAGGAAGAGATATTTGAGTTTTTTGGAAGACATCTGAGTTATGTGTCTGCCTCTATGTGTGTTTGGGAGAGAGACATATGAACCGAATAATTATAAGGACCAACATTTATCTTTCAACAAATCTAAATAAAAAATCCCCATTTGTTGTGCTGTTTGCTTTCTAAAGGTGCCCTTACTATATAACAACCATTAATTGAGAGATGGAGAACAATACGCTCGGAGCTTATAATTTGCGTTTGTAAGAATCGGAATAAATTTCGGGATATGATATAATTTATCCTATCATATATGTTTAGTCTTCTTCATGTAGGATAAAGTCGGATATAAGGGGGATATATACTGATAAAATTATCTTATGGGGGAGGTGGGATAAAGGTGGATAGGAATTCTAATGTTCATAATAAGAAATTAATTTTTCTTGAATAACAAACTTATTAAATTAACAAAATTGAAATTATATTTCAATATAAATAATATTTGAATTCTAATTTAAGAAATTAAAAATTAAAAAATAAAATTTTATTATTAATTAATCTTATTTTAATTTATATATTCAACTTTAATTCTATCTTATAATAAACATTCAATCTATAAATTAAATATTTATCTTTATTATATATTTGAGGTATTTTTGTATTTTGGGAATGTTGGTACAATTTACTATTTGACAAAATTTTATTAAAGAATGATGAAAGGGGAAAAAAGAAACAATAACGAAAATAATATAAAAAAGAGGAAAAAAAATTAAGGAATAGTGTTACGAAAGATTTTCATTATCTCCATTTATGAACATTTAGGTTCATTTATAATGATATATGCCAATTATATATATAAATGTACATGATATGATGTGAACATATCCGACTTTAATATTGCGATTCACCAAATAATGGATATGATATAAAAAAATCCTATGATTTCATATCCTATCCTATCTAATCTTATCCTGATTAGAAATCCGGACGACCAAATATAGCCTAATGGTTCATCATGATATAAGCTTGCATCTACTCTCCCAAACTAATAACCTACTGTATAGATTCTATTGGTCAGTTGTTGAAAAGTTTTAATAAATTATGTCACTTATGCTCAAGCATTTTATGTCAAAACTGGTGCCGTTTATATCCAAGCAGATAGATCTCATTATCTCACACGTAAGCATAAATTATTATACGTCCAACACTTCTCAAAAGATTACAATATGAGGCTCACAAAAGATGACAAAAATGTAGGCAAAGTTTTCTCAAATTTTGGAATCACAAACTCTCGGTCTCTTTATCTCTTCGGTGAATTGGTCTTCTTTTATATTTCTCAGCATCTAAACTTCCCACTGGACAATTCAAATAATCAACCTCCAATCTAACCATTGGACAATTGTTGATAAGATTTGGGTCGGTTAAAATTGATCAATCAAAATTCCCGTAAATTTAATCACATACACAATCAAATCTTGGTTCCCAAAATTTGAGTGCTTCAACTACAGAAAGTATTTTGCATTTGGGATGATCGTCAATCAATAAATATATCTCACATAATTGATTTATCTTGTACATATAATCTTTATATTGATGGTCAATCAAAACCTTCTAAATTGGGAATCCATGTCAAATCACAAGCTATTCAGAAATGAGATAATACATTTAAATAATTATCTTGAAAATCGTGACAAAATTGTCGTCACAAATAGTGTAGGTGTTGTGCTTATATTCAGGGTGTTATATCCAGCTCTCCACCTATCTATAGATATCAAACTTTCATAGGCCTTTGTTTATATTAAGCTTTTGTAATACTCTATTCATATCCATTCAGCATGCTGTTGATATTTACACAGTAGGCTGCTTATATCCAAGCAGTACGCTGTTTATATCCGTGCAATAGTTGATTGTGGCTTCTCAATTATATTCAACAATTCTTCCCAAGACAATTTAATAGCGATAGCGATGCAGATTCTGTCAACTTAAAACCTTGTTCTTTTAGTCATTTAAATTATTTTACTGGTCATATCAAAGGTTCTTTTAAAGCGGATATACCCTACAACACAAATGACTTTTGCATTTATCAAGATCAATATAAACCATGGATAGTTTTGTCAATTTTAATTATGTTAAGAGGTTTTCTCATTAGCACAAACACCTATCAATATTACATCAGTTTCAATATCTTAGAGCTCACAGAGCCACCCCAAAAGCTAAATATTAAAGGCTCTCTCGGAGAGCAAGACCTTGGTGTATAATGCATCCCTAATCGAGGGGAACAGGGTCGAATAAAGCTGACGAAATTTGGTCCTTGGTTTCGTGACTGGGAAGGCCATGTCCATCTTCATACTGGTAAAAGAACTGAGAAGCTCGTGCCAAATTCAAACAGGCACTAAGGAAAGGTTTGAACCCGAGAAATGGGTAGTCCTCAAACACGTCTTTGTTCATCCTCTTCCAGGTCTTGCGCACTATATGCCTGATGCGTTCCCGTGCGGCCTCCTCTGAAGCGCTAGTTTCGTTCATGTAGCATTCCAATGCTTTGAAGTTGTCTCCTCATGCTAATTCATACTAAGTGGACAACATTGACAAGTGACAAATATAAGTTTTATTATTCATATCACATGCGTATCAAATAATAAAAAGGAATAGAACATCATCATGAACACTCCGATGATGTACTCTTCTTTTATAAGTGATTATTTACAAGGAGAAAAATAAATGTCAAATTAAGTTACCGATGATGTGTTGAGATCATTGTTGAGTCGAAGGATCTTGCTAGAACAGTGCATGACACTTGGAATTTTTGAAAAGTGTTCAAGTCCCTCTTCCATCAATCTCTCCGTGGTTAGGAAGTAGCTGTCCAACAGCAACATCAGCCCTCCGATTGAATCCACCGCATTGTCCACGTACTCCTTCAGTGTCGGTTTAATGCCCTTGTTGTACCAATGTACCTCCTTCATGTATGCCTTGCATTCACCGGCCCACTATAGGATTGAAATTCGAAAAGTATGTCAATGACCAAGTCTAGGGATGTTCTTTTCTCCTACATTTTGGGATTCTCAAATGTTCAAAGAGAAGTTATAACGAAAATTAGAGGTAGAAAAATGACTTGTCTGATGTGGACAAGCAATTATTCGGTGAGAGATTTAGTAAGTCGAGATTACCACTTTCCGTAGGTAAGGAATGGGGTTGACTCCTCGCTCTCTCATCATCCAATACCCAATTTCGTTGGTTGTGTTGTACAAGGCCATGAAACTATCTCTTATTGTTGGAGGAAGCCTATCTATGTCTGTGATGTCCCACCTAGATAAGTTATCACCATTTCAACAATCTTATGAATTTTATCATGACTCAATACGTTTTTGAGTAATAATAATGAAAATTAGTGCCTATTGTTACTTTATTAGCCCAAACCAGTCAATCACATAGAAGAAAAACAAGCTGACATAAAACATGATATGTCTAAAACACATCAAAGAATTTGTTTCATAACATATAATTTTTCATATTATTTCGATTGTGTTCAAACTAATTAATTTTGTCTTTTTTCTTGGCAATAACAGTTACAAGGAAAATGATGATGGTGGTGACACTAAACAAACCCGACAATGAAATCTGTTAAGAGCTCAGGCTCTTTTGACGTCCCATATATATCATAAACGTCGTCGATAAGTGTCACCACACAACCAATCTTTGCATTCAATTCTCTGAAAGCTATATGATGAGGCTTGAAAATCATTATACTGCTCCAAGAATAGTTTTCCACTAGCCTGTCCCTACAGAAGGTCATCTTGTTTGCCCCAAGATCAACCCACCACCTGAAAAATTTGTCATAAAATGACAAAGTCAATCAAAATGCGCTAACCGACCAAAAAAAATAAAAAATCAAAATGCACTCCTACATGGATTCCACCTCGAACGCGATGTTGGCTACATTTATGAACATTTAAAGAATACTCGTGTATACCTTGCCATATTGCTAACTTCCTTCCTGTGGATTGACTGTAGTAAATTGAAGTCTAATTTAGCCAATCATAACAAAGAGGGGATCATGTCTTGCTGTTTCTCATACATGTCCATGAACCACCGAGCCTCCAACCTGTTGGGCCTCCAATGGATCGGCATATCTAATGCATGATTCACGTGGCTCGCTAAAGTAGTGGGAACTTCATTGAGGTTTAGATCCTTCAGATGCTTATAAGCGAAGTTCCAAGCTTCATCGAGTATGGTTTCACCTTCCAATCCACGGAAAGAAGCTTCATAAAGGCTAAGAAGCCCCATTCACATCCTTATGGAGCAACTCGTTGAATGTGCTAGTCTTGTTCATAAACCTTTGAAGTACATCTACATTTCCAATAAAAGGAATGGTAAGGTAAAT
Source organism: Eucalyptus virginea (assembly GCA_014182375.1). Taxonomy (NCBI): domain Eukaryota; kingdom Viridiplantae; phylum Streptophyta; class Magnoliopsida; order Myrtales; family Myrtaceae; genus Eucalyptus; species Eucalyptus virginea. The sequence goes on along the minus strand of CM024514.1, from coordinate 26,512,442 downwards.
TTCGATTCATCAACATGATTTACAAAAGGTTAACTAATTAGTGAATACCTTGTTGTATGTTGTATCCATGTTGTCTACGAAGCCGGAATCAAAGGGAAGCGGCATAAAGATCATCCGAAAGTTGAGTATCTTCAATGTTGTTATAGATGGAACTAAGAGCGTTCTTGATCTCAATCTCGAAATGATATCCTAGTCTTTGAACCCGTCAATGAACTCGAGTTTAGCCAGCTGATTCATCTCCTGGTCGAATAGACCCTTGACTTTTTCCTTCAACCTTTGGACTTGCACCCTATATTCATCATCCTAGGCCCATGAAAAACCCATAAAATGAGATCCGAAACAAAGTCAATGCATAGGTAGAGTTCAATATTGCCTCTTGTATGAAAACAGATCGATTCTCGTTTGAATGTCTTATATAAATCATATATAGAAGAACATAAGAAGTAAACATCCATAAATCTAATTCAAAGGATGATTTTCTTTTTATTTCTAAGTCGTTTTTGTGTTTGTGGACTCATCCCATTGAAGTACATAAAAAATAGGAAAAAAGTATACATTCAATTGCTGTACTTATGTTGTTTTTGTAGTCAGTAATATCCTACTTACAATTTGCACAATCAAGTGCTTGAACTTGTGGAATTTCTGTTCTTCCGTCACTAGTTCTAGCAAAGTGAGGCCAAGGTATTGATCGATGCCGAAAAAAGGTTTGCCATTCAAATAAGCAGTGCCATCATGGAATAAAATGTTACTGGAATTTGCTTACAGTTATCTTGGGTTATTGTTATTGTAGTTTCGCAAATTCAATATCCACAACGGTCTCAAATTTTTCCACATTCTGCTAGCATTGACATACGCATGAGCTTCAAATTGCCGGAACCATAGACCAAAAAATTTGATAGGAAATTTACACAAGTTCAAAGACCAATTTTTTTTTTTTTTTTTTTTTTAAATTAGGATTGAATGTGAATATTTTCCATAGAACTTACTGGGTTTTGGGAAAAATTATCAAGAAAAGCTTAAACTTATTACACTTGTGTCAATTAAATTATAATATGTTTGGTTTGGTTGATTTAGTCCTAAATCTTTCGAGAACTTGCTCATGGAGTTCACATGGCTAATTTTGATAGGAAATCATTGATGTGAACACTGGCCATTCTACATGGCATATTTATCGCTAATGTGGACAATTTGTAAATATATTTTATGAATTCTTTCTTTCTTTTTCTTTTCCTTTTCTTTTTGCTAGCGGTTAGTTGTCGGCCACAGGTGATGGTTAGTGGGGGCCTCTCTTGCCAGATCTAACAAGGGTGGGACTTGGCTAGACTGCCCTAGCTTGAGCGAGGGCAAAGCCTACCCTTGCCAAATTTGGCAAAGCCAACCCTAGCTAGGCTAGTGCGAGGCTCGCCAAGCCTCACCCTCACCTAGGCGATGCCCAGGGATACTGTCCTGGCTTGGGCGAGGTTCGGTGTGACATCCCACATTTTCAATCCTGTTTTCTATTGAATAAATTGAGCATTTTATTGATGCGCCTATAGAGCTGTTCTCAGAGCTAATCACTTTTGAGATAACTAGGCTATTCAGGGAAGCTATTAAGGAATTTTAAGGCAATAGACTTGAGAATTCGACCAGGAATCGACTTTTCGATCGTGCTCATCTTTAGAGGCCATTACAGCACAGTATAAAATTGATTTGAAATCGGATATAGGTTTGTTCAATTGAGAGGTGTGGCTAATCGTGGGTGACATCACTAAATTGGAAAATTCTTGTCGGTCGGCCCTAGATTAATTCTTCTGTCGTTTTGGTACCTTGTGTCCTAATTGAATCCTTGAGAGTTTCACGACAATCAAGAGTTGCCAATGTGTCGAGTGGGTTCATTGTGGCTCGAAGAAAATCGACCATGGGTTATTGCACTAAAAGTTTCTAAAAACTACCCGGTAGCTTAGGTCATGTTAAAAACGCATTGAATGGAAATTAACCGTGAATTCGAGTCCGATTTCAGAAATTGAAAGTTCTGTCATGTCACAACCTATTTTAGGAACATCGACTTATCCTCTGAAATTTTTTCGGAGATTACGAGATTTTTACGAAAAATAAATTCGGACGTCACGAAAAATTAATGAAAATTCGGATGGGTTCGTTTGAAGGAAATTTGGACTTCCAAGCCGAGCCTTTGAGTGTCAGGGATTTACAGAAAATTGTTAGGGATTTTCTTCATTGAAATTGGATCTTAATTTGGGAAATTAAGTGAAGAAATTGATCCTAAAGTTGGGAAATTCGGAGCTATGGTTGAAGGCTACAAATTTTGGCTTCAAAGTTGATTAATGGTGGAATTATCCTTCTAGAAAGAATTAGGGGACAAGAGGGACAAGAGGAATTATCCATCACGAATTAACCATCCTTTATATAAAGGTGTTGTTGCGGGGCATCAATCATGAAGGAAGTTTGTAGCTGCTATTGGAGCGAATTTTTTATTCGCTCGAGCCATTCTCTAATCATTGCATTTCATTGTTTCTACGTGCACAGAGTTATGCCGACACTGATATCACAATCCCTTGGGAAACACGTTTTATTTGTTGCAAGTTCAGCACATGTGATCCAACTCCCACCGTCAGGCTTGCAGGATAACAATCATTTGTCCTGTGGCCACGAAAAAATGTTTTAAAAGAACGATCTATGGACCACCAGTTTGCATGGAGACCTATATTTACGAAAGGGTGGACATCAACGTTGTCCATTTCACGTGGATCATACCTCAAAAAAGAAAACATTTTAAGGGACCACCGACATAAAAAGTTGATTATATTAAATTTGTGAGAGCTACATATCTTTTCTATGCTAATTTATTTTTTAAAAATCGAGTTTTTGATTTTGATTTTTCTTCTTCCTTGGTCGATTGCCGACTAGAGTGATGGCCAGCGACTGACCACAAGCCAGCTCGAGCCTCGCCTCGCCTCACCTGGCGAAGCCGAGCTTGGGCCTTGCCTAATCTAGTGAGGCTTGATCGCGTTGGACTCTGGTGAGCTCAAGCCTTGCTGGCCTAGGGCGAGGTTGGAGCTTGCCAATGGCTGATTGCCGGCCATCACCATAGCTGGTGATTGTCCAAGGCCAATGAAGAAGAAAAAGAAAAAGAAAAAAAAAAAAAAGAAAGAAAGAATTAAAAGTTAAAAAATCAATTTTAAAAAATAAAAAATATTAAAAATGGCCGATTGCCGGCCATCGCCATAGCTGGTGATTGTCCAAGGCCAATGAAGAAGAAAAAGAAAAAAGAAAAAAAAAAAGAAAGAAAAAATTAAAAGTTAAAAAATCAATTTTTAAAAAATAAAAAAAATATTAAAAATGAGTGTATCCAGGAAAAGATTTCCCTTACTAAATAGCGGGTAATACTTTTTAGTTCATTTTAAAATTTTAATCGAACATTGGAAATATATGGTTATTTTTCTGAAAAATAGCTTCCTAAAAAATAATTTTTGGAAATTTTATATTCTCCATGAAATGAACAGGGCCTCATCTCTAGTCCCCTTGCAGAGGTCACGAAACATTCTATCATGCACATAAGATAAGGGGTGAAAAATGGCTTTTACAGAGAAAATTATAAAATTTAATCTTGGAAGTTGACATTTTAAAAGAAAACCGGAGATTGCAATAAAAAGAAAAAAGAAGGTGTGGAAAGAAATTGAACAGTTGGCATCTATTTTGGGTTACGTTAACGGCCTCGGGAAACGGGAATCCAATCTTGCATTACTCGCGATTGATAGAGATGGGTGAGAAAGAATGCTTGACCGATTTGGCAGTCACCCCTCGAAACACTCAAGGCTACAGGAACCTGCAAACCCCATTTTTTTGCTTTCTAGATGAAACTCTGGATATCTAGTGCTTGAAGGTGTGGTTATCTTTTAACGTGCAATTGCCCAATTGATATATGTTCCCAATCAATAGTCTCTTCTACTAAATTAGATCAAAATTTAAGCATTAGGAGAAATAACAGGAGATATTTTAGTAGCGTGATTGACATAACTATTTAGAAATTTCTTATCCGCTAATTCTATTTCATGGTCAATTGTGGGGTCCTATCCATAAGCAGTTACCATTTGGCTTCATCTTTATTCCTGCAATCTTTATCGATTTCATGATCAACTGGCATCTTTCCTTTGCACTATCGATTTCCAGCTTGCACCGATTCTAATTTATCGATAACAGCCATTCGTCTTTGTTATTGACTCGGATGTTTTTGGAACGAGTGAAGACACTTTTCAGGATACTTTCTAGATAGTTACATTCTTTTTATTGTGCAAACGGTTTCAATGAAAGTATTGGCTTTAAGATATAATGTCTCACGTAGGAATACAATAATGTAGTCCCCCTTTTTTTTAGGTCTGTAGAATAATGAATTTCAAAGTTTTCTTTGATTATGAATTCAAAACCCAAAGAACGTTATAGAAAGATAGCAGTATTGTTGGAGAAGAACACAAAACTCGGTCCAATCTAATCAATCGACATTTCAACCTTTCAAAATAGCCTCGCACTGTTCTGGACGTTGGAGAATCTTTGTAACACCGTTTCAATGAAACTCAATGGTAGAAGAAAACTTTCTGTACAGCCACCGTTTCAAATTGGCATTGAACCAGCGTCGGTCAAAGTCGACCGATTTTATTTTATTTTATTTTATTTTCTTCTCTATATTCCTTTTCTTTTCAATTTTTCTCCAGGACAAACAGCTAAATATTCAACATAATATAAAAATTCGATCGCCACGAATATAATTTGTGATTACATAATCAGCGACCACACAAAGCACGGAATAGCATGTGCTTCTATGCCCAAGCTCATCAATAGACTTCATGTAAAAAAGTTTCGACATCTGAGAGCTCACAGAGACATCCCAAAAAACTAAGAAAGACACATAAGATCAGAGGGTCTTTCCATAAGCAAGACCACTGGTCAAAATGCATGCCTAATCAAGGGGCACGGGTTTGTATATAGCTGACACAAGATGGTCCTTGGTATCATTATTGGGAAGGCCGAATCCATCTCCATATCGGTAAAAAGTATGAGAAACTCGTGCCAGGTTTAAACAGGCACCAAGAAAAGGCCTTAATCCGGGAATCGGGTAGTCTTCAAACACGGCTCTATTCATCCACTTCCATGCCTCACGCACCATATGCATAATGTGTTCACGCGCAGCCTCTTCTGACGTGCTGGTTTCATTCATGTAGCATTCCAGCGCCTTCAAGTTGTCTCCTCGTGCCAATTCATACTAAGCATGGACAATTATTATTGGGTTATAAGCATAAGTCCAAATACTCATCCCACTTTCGTATAAAAAAAACAAAAAAGAAGATGTACTCTTTTTTTCTTATTAGCCACTATTTACAAGGAGAAGAACAATATAAAAGTAAGTTACCGATGATGTACTGAAATCATTGATGAGTCGAAGCATCTTGCTAGAACAATGCATGATGCTCGGGATTTTCGACACATAATTAAGTCCCTCTTCCGTCAATTTGTCTGTGGTTAGGAAGTAACTGGCCAACAACATAACCAGCCCTCCGGCTGAATACGTCGCAACATCCACGTATTCCTTCAGGGTCGGTTTAATGCCCTTGCTGCACCAATGGACCTCCTTCAGGTACGCCTTGCATTCATCGGCCCACTATAGGATTGAAACTCGGAAAAGTGAGTCAGTGACCAAGTCGAGGGACGTTCTCTTCTCATACTCTTTCGGATTCTCAAACGTTCAAAGTAAAGTCATAACGAAAGTTAGAAGTAGAAAAATGAGCTGACTGACATGGACTAAAAATTACTGGGTGAAAGATTTAGCAAGTTGAAATTACCACTTTCTGAAGGTAAGGGATGGGGTTGATTCCTCGCTCTCTCATCGTCCAATACCCAATTTCATTGGTCGTGTTGTACAAGGCCATGAAACTATCCCTTATTGTTGGAGGAAGCCTATCGATGTCTGTGATGTCCCACCTTAATGAGTTATCACCATTTTAGCAATTTTATGAATTTTACCGTCATTCAATAACAATAATGAAAATTAATGCCAACCATTATTTTATTAGCCCAAACCACCTACGTAAACCATGATATGCCCAAAGCGCATTGAAGAATATATTTGGCAATATATAATTTTTAGTATTTTTTTCCATCGCATTCATAGACTAATTAATTCCGTCTTTTTTCTTGGCAATAATAGTTACAAGGGAAAATGATGACAGTGGTGATACTAAACAAACCTGACAATGAAATCCGTTAAGAGCTCAAGCTCTTCCAGCGTCCCATATACATCATAAACGTCATCGATAAGTGTCACCATACTAGCGATCTTCCCATTCATTTCTCTAAAAGCTGTGTGTTGAGGTTCGAAAACCATAATACTGCTCCAAAAATAGTTTTCCACTAGCCTGTCCCTACAAAAGGTCATCTTGTTCGCCCCAAGTTCAACCCACCATCTGAAAAAAATTGTCATATGATAATTAAGTCAATCAAAATGCACTCCCATGCTGCCAGATTGATTGTGTACCTTGCCAGACTGCTAACTTCCTTTCTGTAGATTGACTGCACTAAATTGAAGTCTAATTTAGCCAATCGTAGCAAAGAGGGGATCATGTCTTGCTGTTTCTCGCACATGTCGATGAACCACCGAGCCTCCAACCTGTTTGGCCTCCAGTGGATTGGCATTTCTAATGCATGATCCACGTGGCTCACTAAATTAGTGGGAATTTCATTGAGGTTTAGATCCTTCAGATGCTTGGAAGCAAAGGTCCAAGCTTCATCGAGTATGGTTTCACCTTCCAATACATGAAAAGAAGCTTCATAAAGGCCAAGAAGCCCCTTCACATCTTCATTGAGGGATTCGTTGAATGTGCCCGACTTGCTCATAAACCTTTGAAACACATCTAAAGGAATGGAAGGGTAAATTTTGATGCATCGACGTAATTCACAAAAAATTAACAGTTGGCGAGTACCTTGTGATACGTTGAATCCATGTTGTCTAAGTAGCCGGAATCGAAGGGAAACGGCATCGAGATCATCCGAAAGTTGAGCAACTTCGGTGTTCTTATAGATGGAACTTAGAGCGTTCTTGATCTCTGTCTCAAATTGGTATCCTAGTCCTAGTCTTTGAACTACGTCAATGAACTCGAGCTTGGCCACCGAATTCATCTCCCTGTCGAATAGATCCTTGACTTCTTTCTTCAACCTTTGGGCTTCCTCCGAATATTTATCCTCCTAGCACATGAAAATCTTGGAAAAGTGAGATCTTGATCAAAGTCAATGCACAAGCACTGTTAAGCTCTTGCCTTTTTGTTGAAAATATGCCGTTTTGACCAGGTTTATCGATATCTCCTATAGGATATTGCTGTGGCTGGCCGTAGATTTGATACTGTGGCCATGGATGAATGTGCAAATTGATTTTACATATCTCGAACGTCATATATAAATCGTATACAGAAGTACACAAGATGTACACATCCATAAATCAGATTCAAAGTACAGTTTGTCCTTTGTTTCCATGCCGTTTTGGGGTTTACGGACTCGTCCCATCAAAGTAAATAGAAATTAGGGAAACGGTGCACTTCGGTCACTAAACATATGTCTTTTTTTTTTTTTTTTGGTCGTCGCGTTGGTAATTTAACATTTGAGCACGGCAAAGTGAAGCCGAGGTATTAATCGATGCCAAACAAAAGTATAATACTCAAATAATTAGTGCTATCATCGAATAAATTGTTACCGATATTGTCAGAACCATGACCAAAAAAATTGTTGGGAAATTTTTCCAAGTTTGAGGACCAAAAGCGAATATTTCCCATAGTACTTAAGCTAGGCTGGGTTTTATGCCCAAAAAACAAAAGAAAATTCATTACCGTGTAATCAACACTGAGCGACTGCACAAAGTCGTAGTCCCAAACGCTAGGTTGCCAATTCGCCGATCGTCTCCCGATCTCTTGAGCTTCAATCTTCAAAGTGCATGTCAGGAATTGAGCACCGGAGGAGGTGGAGGAGGTGGAAGAGGTGGCGGCGGAGGAGGAGCAGAGGTGCCTAAAGAATAAGAGAGAGGGCTGGTTATGGTGAATTGAGGAGGAGAGGAAGCTTGTGGACAATTTCGAAAGGGCCATTGCGAATTTTGTTGCGAGTCACTTAGTATGCCAACCATCCTTTATATAGGGGCTGGTGTGGAGCCCCCCTGATGGAGACGATTTGTAGCTGCTTTTAGAGCTGATTTTTCCTATTTACTCGAGCCATTCTCTAAGCATTGTCATTTATGTACTTTTATTATTATTTTTTTCTGAACCAGCTCTCCTCGACACACCATGATTAATTCGGATGAATAAGAACACGGTGCTTCGGAATTGGAGGTGCTAGAATGAATAAAAGACCCATTCTTTGACTCATTTTTACAAGCAGGTTGTACATGGGTTCTTTAAACATTTAAAGGGTAAGGTGAATGAACTTAAAAATTTAAATTTCAATCAGATTGGGTCTTAATGGAAGTTTAGATGAATTATTTTTGTTTCTACATGCAAAAACGTTTTATACATGACGTGTGCAGTGACTAGACTCCTCGCCAATGATGTGTGATGACGTCAACAATACATGGGAAGGAGCTTCGGTGGACGAAGGCACAAGGCGTGGGAACCCAATGGGGCAGAGGCGCATGAGGGCACTCGTGGCAGCGAATGCTAACAACATTTTCGAATCTAGCTCATCTAATGATGGTGCTTGTTGTTGCTCAAGACAATCAAAGCCGAAGCTGAATCGGGGGTCTTCTTTTTAAAAATTTATGACACTCAAATAAGTTGAAAAAAGTTATAATGCTCAACTAAACATAATACATATGACACTCTAGTAAGCGTTGAATGAAAGTTATGGAACTTGAACTTGTGATTTTTCCGAATTTCAACTATCACGAAATGCCTTGAACTTTCTACTTTTTTTTTTTTTTTTTTTAATCAAAATCAGTATCTCAAATTATAAAAACATTCTCTCGTAGACCATCGAGAGAAAAAAAAAAGGCAAACATATGAAATAAAATGAGTGAGGACTCTCCAAATTTCAAGAAGAAACGGTAAGAAAATGTCATAGAACATCTTTGCGACGTTCGGTTAGGAATAAATGCGAAGCACTGTATAAAAAATAGACCGAACGCCGAACGAAATCCCGAGCTTGGAGATCTCTGCACTCAAAGTTAAAGGTGGTTGGCTGTCGATTGAATCTCGTGTAGCAACTGTTTTTGGGGGACACACCCCCTGAAAGAAAAGCCAAATCTAGTGCCCCCCAAAATTTAGCCGCCCCTAATGGATAGGGCGTCGCTGACACAAAGTTAATATAGGTTTGGTTAGGGTGACTTTGAATTGTAGGACATCTCTCACATTAGAAACCCTTTCCCCGTACGTGGTGTCCTACAATGCCCACAATAGAAAATCTGCTCTACAGATATAACTTATGCTGGTTGTTGATTATTAAGACTGAGAAATCATAATCAAAACGAGAAGTCGGTGTCCATGAATGAGCTCCAATTTTGAGAATTTGTTTCCAAATTCGAGCTAGTGGACAGTGGGTTGTATGGTGATTGGTGATGGTGCACAGCGTGTAGATTCATGCATCCCATGCGCCCTACACATTTATCCATTTGTTAAAATGTCAAGGGAAAAGGAAATCATTGATCGTAATTTATTGCAATACTTCATTGAAATCGTTCATGTCATCATCAACCAAACTCATGATCTTGAGCAACCTACATAGATCACAGGCTGTTTATCATTGCTCAGTATATCACTAATCAACGAGTTTCCATCAATAATTGGAGCTCATTCATGGACACTGACTTCTCATTTTGATTATGATTTCTCAGTCTTAATAATCAATCAGCTTCCATCAATAATTCGTTGAACTAAAGGATACTATACCAAAGTTATAATCTTGATAGGACGGATCTAGGACAACTGTTATTGTTAGTCTAGTGAAATTACATTATCTACTAATTATAAAGTCAAATTCTGTCCAAACTTTCAAACATCTCATCATCGTCAGGCTTGTCCGTTGACGATCATCTGTCTTGTGGCCACGAAACAATGTTTTAAAATTACAATCTATGAACCACCAGTTTGCTTGGAAGCCTGTAACTGCGATAGTGTGGACAACAAAGCCGTCCATTTCACGTGGATCATGCCTAAAAAAGGAGACTTCTTTTTAAGTGACCTTCGACATAAATAATTGACTGTATCAAATATGTGAGAGCCACCTAAGGGAGGAGATAAATCTGTTGATTATACAGCATTGTCGTGCTTGAAGAGCATTACAAGAACCCAACACCCACAAGTTTGCTTGGAAGCCTGTAATTACGACAGCGTGGACCCCAAAGTCGTCCATTTCACGTGGATCATGCCTCAAAAGAAGACTTCCTTTTAAGTGACCTCCGACCTAAATAATTGACTGCATAAAATATGCGAAAGCCACGTAAGGGAGGAGAGAAACGTGTTGATTATACGGCATTGTCATGCTTGAAGAGCGGTACAAAGACGTTCAAGATGTGATTAGTAGATGAGACTTTATATATCTAATGCTTCGAAGATGCGGTTGTCTTTCAACGCGCATTATCCTAATTGATATATCTTACCTGGCAACAGTCTCGTCTACTAAATTAGATCAAAATTCAAGCACTAGGAGAAGTGACATGAGATTTTTCTAGTAGCTTGATTCGTGAAACTACTTAGAAATTTCTTATCTACTAAAGTTATGCCATGTTTTACTAGTTTTTTAATAGATCAGTTCTTTTTCAATAAGCTATTATTTTTCATATTAAGGGAGAAATTGCTAAAAATTGAATGGTTGTCAATCTCAAGAAATATCTAAGTGGAGTATGCCAATTATGCGTGATATTTTGATTGATAAACAAATATTCTAAAAACTGATTACTTTTCATAGTTCGAGCTACTCTAATTTTGGAAACCGGAAGATTTCATTGTCTAGGTGAGCAAACCTCCTAAATCTCGGATTCATTGACTTCATCAGCAAGATTTATCTTGTCAACAATTGTCCAACGGATAGCTTGGCCTCTTAAAGATTGTCCAATGAGAAGATTGGTTATTGAAGAGTATAAAAAGAGATCAACAAAGGTCGCAAATGCAATGAGGTCGGAAGTGACAAACAATCCATTAACAGAGAAAGTTTTACATCCTTATATTGTCTTTTGAGTGAACTAAAAGTGTAATCTCTGGAGAAGTGTATCAATGTTATAGTTTGTACTTAGTTGGGAGATAGTGAGTCTATCCACATCGTTATAAGCTGCGTTAGCTTCGAGATGAAGTGCTTGAGTATAAGTGGCACATATACTGTAACTACACAAAGATGCCTAGTAAAATCAAGCTAGTAGGCTATTTGTCTAGGTGAGTGAATATAAGCTCACACCAAATCGAACCACTATAAAGCTCTAAATGCATCGTTCTCTATGTTTGTGCTTCTATCTAATACTGTCTGATAGAAGCGCATTATACTAATTGATATCACCTACTCTCGTATATATCAACTCATGACTCATATCTACGCTTCTATCAAACTTGACACTTATAATTCTACAATAATTTGTCAAGTTTCTTGAAAACACCAATTTACTACCTTTAGGTGATATTAGAGCTCGGTGCTAATTTTTTTGGAAGTGTTATTTGACTTCTTGAGTTAAGGATTTATTATAACTAGCATGGTTTGCATACAGAATGCTTTCCACTAGATTAAAATAAAATGGCGAAAAAGAAGAAAAAAGAGCAGCTTCCTTTCATTTGGTATTGCACACATCATATCGTTGGCTGTGACACCTGAGATGGTCGGTTTGGCGTTGCTTAACCACTATATTGGCATTTTCAAGTGAAATATGGATTAGAGAACTTAATTGCATTTGCACTAAAATGTTTAGAATCAAATTGGTTCAAATGAAAAGATTAATAATGAATTTAAATTCATATGATGAGTTTAGAAGGTGAAAATGCAATCTTTTACCAAACAGTGTTTGTACAAATGCTCGAAACGCATCAAATCAAAGATCTTTTAACATTAAATCAGGTGAATCTACATAGGACCAGCAGCATGTAACAAATCACATTCATTGAGAGCATGTGATCTGAAGACTACACAATAAACATAATAGAATTTCAAGTACGTTTTGGCGTCCATGATTATTATTGAACATTTAATTTCCACGAAAAACTTGATTGGTTTATTTTAAGTCATTAAATCAAATTGTGGAGCCTGCCTTCTTCTCTATCATTTTCATATCCTTCATTCTCCACATGATTGAAATGGTTTGCATACCGTTCCTTGAAAAGCTTTGAGGACCACGCGTAAGGGAAAGCAAATGTGGCATCTTTACAAGCGCTAGAACTCTTCATATCAACTCAATTAAGTCCTTGAAGTAAATTAGACGTGAATTTGCAACAAAAAAAAAAAAAAAAAAAAAAAAAAAGAGAGAAAGGAAAGGAAAATAACAAAACGGAGGGAACGAATCATCCCATGACTCATCAACGGACGGTAGAACCTTAATGGATAAATTACTAAATTACGAAATCTAATTTTATATTAAAGAAATTGCTCTTTAGAGCAACTGCACATCCTATGTGTGCGACAACCTTGTATGTATACATCTATCGATATTCAGATTATTGTTAGAAAACTCAGCATCCGCCTAATAATACAAACTCTCACATAATTGCAAGCCTTTTCTCAGATTTGTAAGATAATATATTTACCTTTGGAGTCTCGAATCTTATAATGTATTGATAGGACTCGTCAGTACGTCGAAAATGGGGGATTTCACATGCAATTAGGCCCACTTGGGAACGCAAGGACAATCTGAAGTCATCATCCCCAAAAGAGACGCTTCAGAATCTCTCGTCCGAGACTCCCATGGGCAACGTAAATTCCTATGTAATTTTATCCCTCGTTTTTTTGGGGGAACGTGGAATATTTGCTATGCCCCGACCAAAAAGAAAATAAAATATTTGCTATAACTACTCTAAAATTTGGCGGAAGCTCTCCTATCCCGATTTAGATGTAGATCTAAATTTGGAAGCTTTTACCTCTCAATCTAATTCTAGATTTTGGAGTTTTTTTTTTAGAAGTGTTTGATTTGTAGTAGATTATTCTCTCTATATGACAGATGGTATTGAGGATGCCCATTCTATGTGCACATTGCAAGCTGTAGTTTTTTGACAAAAAGATCTCGATGTGTGCCTATCACTAACGGTTTTGTTGATTGACCACCGATTGTTTTTTGATACTGTAATACATCTAGTCTTTTGGGATAAGAGTGTGCATCCGTGCTCTTTTTTTTTTTTTTTGGATTTTGTTTTGTTTTGTGTCTTTGTTGGGATTTATTTTGCTAGGAAACTTTTTATGTTACTTTTGTATTTAATTATGATAGATGAATGAAATTTTCCTTTTACCCCCAAAAAAAAGTCGTACGTTTTCGTTTCCATAATGAATTCTCATGGTTTGCAATCGGCTCAAGAAGGCGTTGTTTTATGGCTCAAGAAGCAGGTGTCATTATGGGCTGGTCAGTCCATCCTTTTCATGCGAATTCCACCCGAGATAATGTACTGGCCTTGGAAATGAAGTTGTAAATGAGAATTTCAGATTTGTTTTTTTGATTGAAAAATGCAGAGGCGCATGAGGGCACTCATGGCAGCGAATGGCAACGAAATTTCCAAATCTAGCTCGTCTAATGGTGGTGCTTGTTTTTCGAAACAAGCAACGTAAAGCGTCAAAATAATGCTCAAGAGTGGCGAATTCGGTGGAAAACAACATCGGCGTCGCTCATGTATTGTTGCTACAAACACTGTGTAAAAGGCTCAAGGGGCTCTTCCACAAACAATAAAAGCTTGGGAAAATGATGCTTCGAGTATCATAACTTTCGTATAATGCTTGTTTCAATGCCACAACCTTTTTCCCAATCACTTCGATGCAATTTTAGTGAAAAGTGATCACCTCAATGCCATTGGCGATTTGTGTATCCGGAAAATCCGTCGTAACCTAATTTAATGTAAAACGTCGGTGTAGCTTACCAACATAGTAAAATCATCAAAAAAGAGGTCTTGCATCACATTTGTTTGCCTTAAATTAACAATTTAGATTAAATTCATCGTGCTCTTGAAATCCTAACTTCACAAACAAGGAATTAGGGCAAACTTAGCTGTTGAAATTTGCAATCAAGAGCAGGAGCTAAACAAGTGGCTCCTGATCATGTCAATTTGGTCAGGACAAAGTGGTGGAGGCTTGGCGTTGCTTTGCGATGTGAAGCTTGTTGGATATTTCAATAATATTTTGAAATATTTACAATAATAGTTTCTTAAAAAGTTATGACCGCATTGAAGACCATCATTATTTTTAACGGTCACATAACGGTTTCTTAATGGTCATTTAACGGCTTTTCAATCGTTTTGTAATGTTCAATTTATTTCTCAAATAAATCCTCTATTATTTTACAACGGCTCTTTTAACGGCTCTATTTTGTCTGAATATAAAAATAAAATCTCATAAGACAATCTCGAAATATACACTGAATGAAAGAGAGAATATCATTTCTTTAAAAAATCTTTCCTTTCCTATTCCTTGCTGGGTTATGTACAACGTTGTTTTTGCTTCTTCCAATATTTAGTGTGGAATATAGAAGAAGGTCTGTTGTATCTTGGAGGATAGCTGTCAGAAGCCTATTGCACCGAGTTTCACACTCCGAGGGGCGGAATTATCCTTAAGGACAATACTTGTGCTTGCATGCCTCAGACAAATTTATTTATTCTCATTAGCTTTTTCCAACAATCTTAAGGATAACTCCCATGGAGCCTCAAGTTGATACTGCTGTTGATGCCTCAATCTCCGCCAGTCTAGTTGCACTACCACCACTACCACATATGTCCTATGCCAAACCATTCCCCGACATATCGAAGATCGAAGTTTTTAACGGCAACAATTTCAAAAGGTGACAAGAAAGGGTTTTCTCTATCCTAGATGTGCACGACGGGGCTTTCGCACTTACGGAGGCTAAACCGGCTGATAACAAGCTGCGAGATCAATGGATACACATTAATAAGGTATGTAGGCACACAATTATTAGTACTCTTTATAATGAGTTGTTTGATGTCTACTGTCCATACAAGGAAGCAAAACAATTATGGAACTCCATGATACAAAATATGTCATGCCCCGAACCTCGAGCGCGCGCACATCCCTCGGTGGTCGATAGAATTTTGCGACATTCCCAGGACTTGTCGCCGACCCTTTTCATTTTATTACACATGCGGAAGCGAATTAACTAATCCCCTGACAACAACAAACATGTGATGGAAAAGTAGGACAACCAGTTTCAAATCAAATACACTTTCATAAAGCTTATACAGAAGGTCTATCTCATAAAGGACTACTGAGCCACCTATGCTTCTGACCCTTCCGCTTCAAGCTCCGAGTTCTTCACACTGGGGACCTGAAAATGGTTATTCAATAACCAGTGAGACGTAAATCTCATCGAGTTCTTCCCCTAGTCCCCCGATTAGTACACCAACTCAACTCAGGGTATCTCTTCAAAACCATCTCACAAACAAACCAAAGATTAATAATCAACAATCAATAATCGGTTCGCATGCAACCTTACCTAGTATGCCATACCCTGCACATCATAACTTAGCACAATACACGCAATGCACATGGCCATTAGATGATACAGTTCATCAATCTCATACAAATCGTGTTACAAGCGATCTCACCTGGCCATTGCCACACGAACGCGTTGTTTGGGGTAGAGGTGCGGACGCACTGCCATCCCTCATCCTAGCCCAATATTGCCTCTTTGGGCCTCGCACTAGTGCGGACGAACCACCATCCAAGTCAGGCCACCCCTCACGGCTTTGTTCTTAGCACAATGGAAGCATATGTGAAACGCGTTATCGATTCATGCGTGCGTGCCATAAATAGTGTGCTCAACTCATGCATGACTAGAACTAAAGATGCCATGATTCTCATGCGTTCTTGCACATTAGTGCGCCACACAGCACACATCAATCAATCACATAGATCCCAGTCAATGTAACAGATAACAGTCTTCCGACATAATCGGGCATCGTCTCGCACCATTGAGCACGGCAACGTCTACATCTAGACGGCATTCCATATAGGAGCATCGGCCCAGCCTCCACTACGACCGGCATCCGTTGACGTGGGGCATTCTCGAAGGAGCATCGGCCCAGCATCCATTGTGACCGGCATTCGTTGACGTGGGGCATTCCCGAAGGAGCATCGTCCGACCCCAAAGGCTCGTGACAGCATCTCATATCATTCATGCATTCATTCAATTTCAGCCAAGGATACCGTGCATTGCACTCAAATACCTCATTTAAAATAGTGATCTCGGCCTATTTTCTTCATATTAAAAATGCATGGTAAAATAATCGTGTGTGGGGACACGGTCAGATCGAACCAGAAAATTTGTGTCATCTCTTTTAAAATCCCACAGTTTGATATAGTATTTAAAAACACTTTCGGCGTCCAAAATTGACACCCGGTATTTTCTAATTAAATGCCAATAGTTTCCAATCACCATACAATTGCACAAAACATCACTTAATTCATGTGGATGCCCATGCATTTACACATCTATTTACTTCATAGAATCAATACACATGAAATTAGACCACTTTTCATTCTTGGGTGAACAGTGCACGTGAACAGTGTTTCATGAACAGTGTCGCGTGAACAGTACTCGTGAACAATGCATCATGAACAGTGAAATTCCAGAATTTAATAAATAATAAATTAAATCCAAAAGTCATTAAAAATACTAATTAAAGAAAGCAAAGCATCAAGAACCATCATTAAACTAAAATCAGTTCTAATTTACAGAAACCGGGCCTTCGCGCGTCTCCAAGTTTAAATCCAAAAACCTAAACAATCAAGCTCGGAAAATTCCCAAATTTGAATATGTGACAAAGGACACGTAAATAAATATTTTTCATGAAGACACCAAGACCCAGATCCTTCTGGATTCGGCCCAGTAACTCACTCAATCCAGCGCCAAAATTAAGTCCGTTCTCAAAAAGTCAGTTTTCCAAAATCAGTTTGGTTCGAGGTCTTAAACACGTCCGTTTGATTTGAAATTTGAGTTTGTTAAACTAAAAGAGGTGGCAAACAACTTTTTTTAAGAAAATATTTTGAAATTCGGACCCCAAGAGTTGATAAAAACCCCTAGAATTCTAAAAGGTCACCAGTTCCAGCGAAAATTGCAGTTCTGTTCGAAAATGGTGGAGCTAATATCTCCTGCTTTTGAGTCCCTAAAAATCTTGAAAAAAATATATGTTGTATATTAGGATGTGTAAAAAATTTCTCTAGAAGACGTTGGCTTCAGATTGGGGACCAATTTCAATCTACAAAAATTACAAACCGCAAGTGTCCAGGAACCAGTTCTGAAGAACAGCCACTGTTTTCAACCAAATCATCCTCAACAGAGCAAATCTCCCTAATTTGACTAATATTAACCCATTCTAATACTAATCTAACCATTATAGATCATCACTAGTCTCTATTTAAGCCAACCTAAACCAATCTTAAACCTAATCAACCTCCTAAGCAAGTTTAGGCACTAATCAAAGGATTAGGAGCTAAACTCACCCGATGAAAATTCCGACGACATGAGCGCGACGGCGATGGTGAGGGCTACGCTCAGTTATGTTCAAAACATCACGGAGGCGCTCGGCTAAATGGGTCTCGGCAGAGGTTTCTGATTTGGCACGAACAGCGGGCCGACAGCTCGCGGATGGGTGGTGCGGCTCTTTGGCGGTGGACAGCGACTTGCGGACAGTGATGGCCCACGGCCATGGCGCAAGGTGATGGCTGGCTTGGGGCAAAGACAGCAGCACACGGTGCTGTTTTGGAAGCAAAACAGAAAAGAAACTAAAGAGAAAAGGAGAAGAAGAAGAGGGATGTGGGAGTGGGGTTGTCGAGAGGAGGAAGGGAGGAAAGTGGGAGAGAGAAACAATAAAAAAAGGGAGGGGAAGTTGCGGGGATATTGCAGCAGAGGGGTTGGCGTGAGTGAGAGGGTGGAAAAGTGGGAGAGAGAGAAGAAAAGAGAGGGGGAGGAAATTGCGTGCGAAGGAGGGGGAAAGAAAATGTGAGAGAGAGAGATACGTGGGGAGTGGGGCGGACGTTGGGGAAGGAGAGGAATGAGGAGAGAGAGAAAAATAATAATAATATCGTTATCATTTTTCTTTTTCTTCCAATCTTTGATTTTTCATCCGATAATTTCTTTTTCCGAAATTTCGGGATGTCACAAAGTACACTATCGAAGATGTGGGCAGACAAAAATTTGTAATCGGAAATTATTATCTATGGGAAATGTTCAATGATAAGGAGATCAAGACACAAATCAACGAATATCACAAGCTAGTGGAGGACTTGAAGGCGGAAAACATCAATTTACAAGAAGAATTATTTGCAGGCATTGAAAAGTTGCCTGAGTTTTGGAATAACTACAAGCAACAACTCAAAAACAAGGACAAGCAATTGTCACTAGCCGATCTGATCGTGCATATTATCATTGAGAATATAACTCGCAAGAAGATCAAAGCTACCAAAGCTAAGGAAATTGCTACAAGGGCAAATTTGGTGCAAGACAAATCTCAACATCGCCAAAATAGGTATAATAACAAAAAACCTGATTACAAACCCAAGGTTGCTCACCCCACCTTCAAAAAGAAAGGCTCTTGCTTTGTTTGTAGAAAACTAGGTCATCATGCAACGCATTGCAGAAAGAGAATAATGGGAAATGACAATCTTGCTAAATCAAAAGTCAATTTTGTTAAAGCATATGACTCTAATGATATAATTGTTGCAGTTATTTCCCAAGCCAACATCGTGGCTAATGTGAAAGAGTGGGTGGTAGACTCAGGTGTTACCAGGCATATTTGTGCAAACAAAATTGCCTTTTCCTTCTACACCCTAGTAAGGGAAGGAGAAGAAATTATTTATCTTGGTGATTCAAGATTAGCTCAAGTTCTTGGGAAATGAAAAGTTCTTATCAAGCTCACAAGTGGCAAACCTTTAGCCCAGAATGATGTATCACATGTCCCTAATATAAGGGTAAACCTTGTCTCTGTACCTCTTTCAGGAAAGGTTGGGGTGATGGTGTCATTCGAATCTAATAAGATTGTAATGACAAAAAATAACTTCTTTGTGGGAAAATGGTTATTGTAATCAAGGACTTTTTGTTCTTAACGTTTCCGATGTTATTAATGAAAATGCTACTACTTTCGCTTACTTGGTTGAATCTATTGATTTATGGCATGGTAGATTGGGTCATGTTAGTATTTCTTATATTAAGAAAATTCAAAAATGAGGTTTAATTTCTGGAATTAAAAACCCATGTTTTAATAAATGTATAATATGTACCGAAACAAAATTAACAAAAAAAGCCTTGTATTTATGTAAATAGAGAATCTGATTTGTTGAGTTTAATTCATACTGATCTAGGATATTTAAAACAAACTATGACTAGAGGAGGTAAATAATATTATGTGACTTTCATTGATGATTATTCTAGATTTACTAAAGTTTATTTGCTTAGGCATAAAGATAAAGCTTTTGATATGTTCCTTTTGTATAAAGCTGAGGTAGAAAACCAATTGAATAAAATGATAAAAAGAATTAGATTGGATAGAGGTGGAGAATATGTATTATTTAACGACTTTTGTGAAAATGAAGGAATAATTTATGAAACTACACTTCCTTATTCCCCCAAATCTAATGGCATAGTTGAAAGGAAAAATAGGACTTTGAAAGAGATGATGAATTCTATGCTTGTTAGTTTTAATGCTCCAAATAATTTATGGGGTGATGTTATTTTATATGCATGTCACATCCAAAATAGAATACCTCATAAGAAAATAGGTAAAACACCTTATGAATTATTGAAAGGTTATCGTTCTAATTTAAAATATTTGAAAGTGTGGGGGTGTCTTGCTAAGGTTATGCTTCCTAATTCTAAGAAAAGGAAAATAGGCTCTAAATAATCTGATTGCATGTTTATTGGTTATGCTGAACATAGTGCTACATATAGATTTCTTATATTAAAAAGTGACATGCTTGATAATAATACTATAGTTGAGACAAAAAATGCAGAATTTTTTTAGCATATTTTTCCATTAAGTATTGATACCATTTCTCCTGCACCTCTTCATAAAAACATTTTTCAAAAATTCAAATGATAAATTGAGAAGGAGCAAAAGAATAAGGGAAGAAACTTCTTTTGGGAATGATTTTTATACTTATCTTATTGATAATGATCCTTTGACTTATTTTGAAGCAATATCTTCCACATAAAGCAATTTTTGGAAAGAAGCTATAAAAATTGAGATTAATTCTATCTTTCAAAATCAAACTTGGAAATTAGTTGATTTACCATCTGGTGCAAAACCGATTGGTTGTAAATGGATTTTTAAAAGGAAATATAATCTTGATGGTTCTATTGATATAAAGCAAGATTAGTTGAGAAATGTTTTAATCAAAAACAAAATGTTGATTATTTTGACACTTTTGCTCCAATTACAAGAATTTCATCAATTCATGTTTCAATTGCTTTAGCTTCTATTTACAAACTTGTTGTTCATCAAATTGATGTTAAAACAGCTTTTTTAAATGGTGATTTGGAAGAGGAAATTTACATGGTGTAACCTGAGGGTTGTATTTTTCCTGGCCAAGAAAACAAAGTTTGTAAACTCATTAAATCTCTTATATGGCTTAAAGCAAGCGCCAAAGCAATGGCATAAGAAATTTGATGAGGTTCTAGTTAATAATGGATTTTCTCTATTGGAGTAGATAAATGTGTATACACAAAAACCGTTGATGTTGAATCTAATATTATTAGCTTATATGTTGATGACATGCTTATTTTTGGTACATGTATTGATGTTGTGAATGAAACAAAATGTTTTTTTGACTTCTAAATTCGATATGAAGGACATGGAGGAAGCTAATATTATTTTGGGTGTTAGAATTGTAAAGAGTGATAGTGGCCTAATGCTTACTTAAGCGCATTATGTGGAGAGGCTACTTAAAAAATATGATCACTTTGATGTCAAACCTATAAATACTCCTTATGATTCTAATATCCAATTAGTGAAAAATAAAGGGGATTGTGTGGCTTTGTCCAAGTATGGTCAAATTATTGGGAGTTTGATGCATTTGATGAATTATACTCGACCTAATATAGCTTATGTTGTATGTAGACTTAGCAGATATACGCAAAATCCCAATGATGATCATTGGACTGCTTTGAGTAGATTAATGAAATATTTGAAAGGAACCATGAATTATGGTATTTTATATAGTGGATTTCCCACTATATTAGACGGATACAGTTATGCTAATTGTATTTCGGATTCAGATAAGACAAAATCCACTAGTGGATATGTGTTCACCCTTAGTGGAGGTGCTGTAACTTGGAAATCAGCCAAACAAACAATATTTACTAAATCCACAATGGAGTCGGAGTTCGTGGCTCTAGAATTGGCTGGTGTCGTGACCAATTTTTCGGGTGTGAACCACCTAGGGTTTGGCTAATGAATTGTTAAGCCTAGACTTAACTCGGGCTCTCCCAAGCCCATACCAATTCGCGACTTTAGGTTCAAGTTTTTTAACATGCAATTGATTTTTAATTAGGAGTCGCCACTAATCTATTTTTGGTGGGTCGATTAGAAACCCAAGTAAAGTAACGGGAGCTTTACTTTACTCCTACGAACCAGAGATTTATGAGTTCGGGGACTTGGTTACGCTAGAATTCTTTAACGCCCTTTCGGTACCTTTCTCTTTTATTTTGAAAAAAATATTTGGCAAGCAGTTTGAATTGATTTTAAATTTATTTCCCTAACTTATGAGGTTATCATGCGCGTGCACAAACCACCAATTTAACACCCAGATAAACAATAAATAAATTGCAAAAAAAACTTACCTCAAAGCAACGAAAGCATCTGCAATGTTAAATTAAAACCCACATCAACAGCCCTATATATGGTTTCTAATTAACACGCAATTTTGTTTTATTTTCACTAAATTAATGAAAATCATGCAATATGTAATGCAATGTTAATTGAATGACCTAATTCTAATGACATGTAATTTTTAATTAAATGGGCCTAGCAAAAATACTAAATGACATGCATCTCAATGAATCTAACCCTAATGACGTGCATATGACAATTTTTTTCCTAAAAGAATGCATTTTATCCTAAATAATAAAACTAATTTAACCTATGACATTTTTTGTATTTTTCAAGAAATTCGAAATTAGGTGAAATGTGAAAATTACCTAATTAGATTAAGATCCTATTTAATTTATATTAGGAATTAGGTTGAGCCACATCCTAATTTAAACTAAAATATTATCTTAACCAAAATAATCCTAAAATGCAATATATCTAAAAAAAAGTACCTAAACTTATAATAAATTAAAAAATTATCTAAATTAAACTAAGTGCATTTTTTTATCCTAATATGCAATGACGTGCAAAATGTACCCTAACTTTACATGATACATGCATGATGATTTTTTTTTTTTTTTGTTTTTGTTTTATTAATTTCGAAATTAAGAATTGTCAAATTATTAAACATGCAACCTAAGTAAAAAAACACTAGCAACCTAAATTGATTGATTTGATTTTTGATTTTTGAAATTCGAAATAAAATCTCTATTCTAAATATGCAAGATAATAGGAAATATTCTAAAACAAACCTAATCCTAACTCAAATATTTTTTTGGATTTTTTTATTTAACAAAATAAAATTGATTCAATTAATGTGACAACAAATTAGATAAGATATGATCGATATCTACAAACCGGCGAACCATATCTCGCGCATGAGATCGGGTTGGCCAATTTTTAAATAAATCGCGAATCGAATCTTGGGCGAGAGATCGGATTGGCGATTTTCCAAGCGATTGTGATTGCGAGTCGGATTTCAGGCGCGAAAATCGGACTATCAAACACAAATTTCACATGTTGTTTCATATCGAACATCTCATCATCAAATAAAGAAACAAAATGAATAATAAAAATTAAATCAATAAATAAAAATAAAATAAAATAGGAAATCTACCTAATTAGGTTTTGGCCTCCTAAACTAGGGTTAGCCGGCGGATAGATGGGTTGCCATTCGGAGCTTCGGCGAGGGCGGCGGGTGGACCAGTGGCAACAACATTGACCAGCGGGCAGGGGGCTGTTGTCCGGCGTTTAGGAGCAAGCCGCAGTTGGTTTGTCGCTCGGGCATGCATCGGGTCGCCAGGAGAGGAGCGGCGTCGGGCTGTGGCTGCAGCAGGCGCTGGTTCTGGGTTGTCATTGCTATGACTGGTTCGCTCGGAGAAGCAACCGGATCTGGCGTCGCAAGCCAGCAGGAGTGGTGGCGGACGCGGGGCGGAACTTCGAGCTGCGAGCGTCTCGGCAGTGTGGCGACAGTGCCAAGAGTGCGGTGACCGATGCGAAGCAAAAGCGATCGGCGACTCGGGATCTGCAGATCGCGGGCCTCAGAGGTATGGTGACCGGCTCGAGCTCGGTTCTGCAAGGTCAACGGCGGAGGGTGCTGCAGCAAGGGTGGTCGAGCGGCGATGACACGACAGGCGATGTTGGGCGTTGGACTGAGCAGGAGCAGATCTCCGGCGAAGGCAGGAGTTGCGTTAGACGCTGAGCGGAGCAGCAGTCAGCAGCGGCGGTGACTGGCGTCGGTCACTCAAGCGCAGGAGCGGCGACCGGTAGAGGGCGAGCTGCTGTGAGACCGGCGGCACGAGTGATGGGGGGCATTCGCGGGATACGGCAGCATTGCGGGGGCGGTCTGCTGGCGGACGTGGCCAGCGAAGGGATCGAGTAGCAAGGGATGCCGGCGAAAGAATTCTCGGAAGAAGACGAACGGCTGTTTCTCCTTTTCTTTTCCCTTTTTCTCTGGTGGTCAAACGTCTCCTCCCTCTGTCCCTGTTCTTTCTGCGCTCTCTGCTGTAGCAGAAGAAAGTCTTTTGCTGCCTTTTGCTTTTTCCTTGCTTGTACTTTTTTTTTTTGGGTTAATACCTTAAAAAACCCCAAACTGGTACACCTGTGACAAATTTACCCCAAACTATTTTTTTGACCACAAAAAACCCCAAACCAGTACATTTGTGACAGATCTACCCTCCGTTAGCTTCCGTTCGATTTTTCCGTTAATTTTGCTGACGTGGTTGCTGACGTGGCAAGCCATGTGGAAATTCATAAGTTTAATACCATTAAAAACCCCAAACTGGTATATTTATGACAAATTTACCCTAAACTGGTATATTTATGACAAATTTACCCCAAGCTGATATATTTACGACAAATTTACTCTAAATTAATTTTTCGATCATAAAAAACCTAAATTGGTACACGTGCGGCACATTTACCATCTTTCAATTTTCCCAAATTTGACTGAGTTGTGATGTCCAATCAATTTTATTTTCCGGATTATTCTAACATTGCCTTCATATCATTAATACTTGATTTTTTATTGGAATCATTATTAGAAAACTATTCAAAGGCTACCAAATGTGCACTTCATTCTTGTGCCGGGAAGATGCCCATTAACTAAAAGATAGACAGATCGCTTGCGCACATATACAAAAGAATCACACTCAAAGCACACCTGAAATTAGCGACAAACATAAGTGATTTTGGTTCCGGCATTTCAACGAGCATGTGATGTACGAGTCACTCATACCTTTCACATGCAAGTTCCATGTTAAAATTTTGACACTTACGATTCAAGGTAGGAAAGACTACGCAATGCTAATAAGGACCAGCAAAGTAAGAGTGATATGTAAGCGTACAAACAGATTGCGGATAAGTAGTAAACCATGTGGGGCTGAGACATATAAACATAAAGCCAAGTTTGTCACAAACCAAAAACGAGTGAAGCAATCACAATATGTGCACTTCTTTTGTATATGTGCGCAAGCGATCTGTCCATCTTTTAGTTAATGGGCATCCTCTCGGCACAAGAATGAAGTGCACATTTGGTAGCCTTTGAATAGTTTTCTAATAATGATTCCAATAAAAAAAAATCAAGTATTAATGATATGAAGGCAATGTTAGAATAATCCGGAAAATAAAATTGATTGGACATCACAACTCAGTCAAATTTGGGAAAATTGAAAGATGGTAAATGTGCCGCACGTGTACCAATTTAGGTTTTTTATGATCGAAAAAATTAATTTAGAGTAAATTTGTCGTAAATATATCAGCTTGGGGTAAATTTGTCATAAATATACCAGTTTAGGGTAAATTTGTCATAAATATACCAGTTTGGGGTTTTTAATGGTATTAAACTTATGAATTTTCACATGGCTTGCCACGTCGCAACCCACGTCAGCAAAATTAACGGAAAAATCGAACGGAAGCTAACGGAGGGTAGATCTGTCACATATGTACCAGTTTGGGGTTTTTGGTGGTCAAAAAAATAGTTTGGGGTAAATTTGTCACAAGTGTACCAGTTTGGGGTTTTTTAGGGTATTAACCCTTTTTTTTTGATGTTTTTCTCTTGACCCTCAATCCTCCTCCCTCTGTCCCCGTTCTTTCTACGCTCTCTGCTGTAGCAGAAGAAAGTCTTCTGCTGCCTTTTGCTTTTTCCTTGCTTGTACTTTTTTTTTTTATGTTTTTCTCTTGACCCTCAAAGAACTGAAGGAAAACCCTCTCTCACATTTTCTCTCTGGAATTTTTTTTCCCAACGTGGCCGAATATCTCCATTGCATGGCCTCGTATTCAATTGTGTGGCCTCCCCCAAACTCCCACCGTACGCGACTCCTTTTATAAGTCAAAAAATTGTATCTTGGGGGTATATTTCATTTCTAATTTTGCTTGAGCACGATACCCCTAAATATATCGCTGAAATATTTTTCACATATTCCATCAAGAAAATTCCCCTTTTGTGCAAAAGTGCATCTCCCAGTGTATATTATCTAAATATGTGAAAAATCTTAATATAACAAAAAATAAAATTTTCCTAAACTATATGCCATGTGATTATGATTTTTTTATTTTTTATTTAGCAAAAAAAATTACCCTAAAAATTTAGGTGTCAACAACTGGCAATGAGGCTGAGTGGTTAAAGGACCTCTTATCGGATATTCATTTGGGAATGAAATCGACACTTTCCGTGTTTACGCACTATGATTGCCAAGTGGCAATAGCCATTGCAAAGAATGGAACTTTCAATGGTAAAAATAGACACATCTAATTGAGACATAACGTAGTAAAGTAGCTGCTTAAAGATGGAATTATTTTTATCGATTTTGTAAAGTCAGAAGTGAATTTGACCGATGCTTTGACTAAACCTATGGGAAGAAAATTCATTTATGACACATCGAGAGGAATGGGACTTAAGCCAATTGAGGAAAAAAATAGTGATGGTAATCCAACTTATGTGATTGGCGATCGCATGAATTAGGTTCATATGGGTAATAACAAATTATTTGTTGTTCTAGTGATGCATTATTAAAAATTATTGCCTATCCTAAGATGAGAATAGTGCAAAACTGCAAGGAAAAAGAGGTTGAGCTAAGCTCTTAATGAAATTCCATAGCCATTAATGGTAGTGTTTTAAACTGCATAATACACATGATGGAATCACCTATATAAGTGTGGAGTGGGGCCGGTCCTATGAGAATTTTTGGCGAAAATCTCTAAAGCATTTATGTCGACACCTAAATTTTGGAGACCCGTTTGGTCATTTATTGCATAAAAATTAGGGATTAATTTTTAACCCCTAAGAAAAAATATTATAATTCAATTTTAGGTGCATTTATTTTTTAATTTACATGTTTTGCATTTTATTTTTAGGACTGGTGGTGGATGGGTTTGAATTAATATTTCTGAGCCCTAGCTTGGCAGGCCGGATTAGGCCCGCGAAAGGAGTAAATTAGCCCAAACCCGTTGTTTTTTTTTTAATTAATTATCTCGTGGGAAAATTGAAATTTGATGCGATATTACGGTGGTTTTTGGAAGCGGGTTGCAATCTTATCTTTAGTCTTTAGATGATAAAATCGTTTGGAATATTAAGGAGATAAGGAAAATAAGAGGATTTTTGGTGATCGAGAGGTTATAGACTATTTTCGTGTATATTGAAAAAACGAGATCAAATATTCTACGAAGAATACCTACTTTTACCTATAAAAGCAACATGTACGGAGAAAGGGGGGGTTTTTTTGGTTTTGAGCCGAGGAAAAGTTGCTTTCGTTTTTTTAGGGTTCAAAAAGAAGAAAGAAGGCAAAAAGCAGAGAGAAAAAGTACAAGCGGCAGAGAGGTGAGGGGACAGGTACTGTTCATCGTCTCCCTCACTCCTCGCCGCCCGCATCTGCAGCCGTTCGCCAGTTCCTCCTCCACCTTGCGGCACCATCGTCCGTCTCGTCGGAGCTCCGCCTCCTCGCGTGACTCAGCCACACCACCTGACGTCGTCGCCTCGAAGACCAGCAATCGACGCTCCCCACAACAGCTCAACCCAACATCGTCGCGCTCTGCTTCAGCGCCAGCCCCAGTTGTGACACCCCTGCAGCGCTTCCACCTTCAATCTCCTCTGCCGACGCCACTCACGATCTGGCGCTGACACCATTTACTGTTGTCGTGCTTCCTTGACCTGCGACCCGCAGATCTCGCATCCGCAAGACTACCCTGCCGCGTCTCCATGATCCAGTCGTGAAGCTCGACGCCGGAGCCATTCCTACTCTGCTACTGAACCTTTTGCCCAGACGCAGCAACACTGCCCCGCCTTCGCCAGTGGTCTGTTTCAGCCAGCCCTCCACCCGAGCGACCATCCGAGCCGGACCCGAGGTCCTTCGCCTGCAACATCCGCACCCGGAGTCCCCTGCCCGTGACGCCCTTCGCTGGTGGTCCGAGCTGCTGCCGTATGCATCTACTCTGCCCCTGAGCTGACCGCGAATCTGCCCAGCCCGGAGTCCGGTGAAGCTACCACTTCCCTCCCTGTGCCGCGCCGACCCATGATTCCGACGACCCGTTGCCCGGAGACCAGCTGCACGAGCAAGCTGTGCTTGAAAAAGGGAAAACGGAAAAAAAAATCAGATTAGGTAGTTTTTATTTTATTTTTTAATATTCTGTTTTAATGGAATTGTTCTTAAATATAGGATTGATATTCCGACATGAATTAGCCCCTCAAATAAGGGATTGACAATCCGATTTTCACGCCCGAGAAAAGACTCGCAATCCTGTGCAAAATCGTTGTCGCGACCTATTTTTTGGGTGAACCACCTAAAATTTGGCTAATGGATTATTAAGCCTAGACTTAATTCGGGCTCTCCCAAGCCCATACCAATTCGCGACTTAAGTTCAAGTTCTTAACATGCAATTGATTTTTTTAATCAGGAGTCGCCACTAATCTATTTTTTGGTGGGTCGATTAGAAACCCAAGTAAAGTAACGGGAGTTTCACTTTACTCCTACGAACCAGAGGCTATGGGTACGGGGACTTGGTTACACTAGATTTCTCTAATGCCCTTTCGGTACCATTCTTTTATTTTCAAAAAATGTTTTTGCAGGCAGCTTAAATTGATTTTAAATCTATTTTCTTAACATGTGAGGTGATCATGCGGGTGCGCAATCCACCAATTTAACACCCAGATAAACAATAAATAAATTGCAAAAACTTACCTCGAAGCAACGAAAGCATCTGCAATGTTAATTCAAAATCCACATCAACAACCTTAGATATGGTTTCTAATTAACACGCAATTTCCTTTTTTTATTTTCATTGATTTAATGAGTCATGCAGTGCAATATAACTAAATGACCTAATTCTAATGACATGCAATTTCTAATTAAATGGGCCTAGCAAAAATACTAAATGACATGCATCCCAGTGAATCTAGCTCTAATGACGTGTATATGACATTTTTTTTCTTTTTCCTAAAAGAATGCATTTTATCATAAAACTAATTTAACCTATTACATTTTTTGTATTTTTCAGGTGAAATGTGAAAATTACTTGATTAGATTAAGATCCTATTTAATTTATATTAGGACTTAGGTTGAGCCAAATCCTAATTTAAACTAAAACATTATCTTAACCTAAATAATCCTAAAATGCAATATATCTAAAAATACCTAAACTTATAACAAATTAAGAAAAATATTATCTAGAATTGAACTAAGTGCAATTTAGTCCTAATATGCAATGACGTGCAAAATATGCTTTAACACTACATGACATGTATATGATGATTTTTTTTTTGTTTTTGTTTAATTTCGAAATTAATAATTGCCAAATAATTAAACATGCAATCCAAATTAAAAATCTAGCAACCTAAATTGATTGATTTGATTTTTTATTTTTTATTTTAAAATTCGAAATAAGATTCTATTCTAAATATGTAAACCCTAAAACATGCAATATTATAACTGAAACACATTTCAAGATAAACAAAGCGATCATGACAAGCTAAACCAAGGATATCACACATCATTCAGATCAAGGGATAATATTTCGCTGATAAAATCGATAAATTGATCTTAAGCCTTAAAGATCAAAATATCAATTTTATTCCCGCTTAATTAATTATTTTATCTAAGGCCTTATAGATGAAATGAAAAATCCTGACGCGGTTGCGAATCAGGTGATATGTTGAATTTCCAATCATATACTAAAGACTAATTATACTAAAAAACAAGATAAAAGTAAAATAAAATAAATAAAATAAACTAAAGAAAACTACCTAATGTGTTTTCTTTCTTTTTTTTCAAAAATTAGGCTTGGCAGCCGTGGGGAGTAAGCGCGGGTGGACCAGCGGCAGCGATGGACGAGCAAGTCGCAGGCGGTGGTGGTGCGGGCTGGGGCGCGGCGGCGGATCTGCGGACGACGCTGGTGCAGGCGCGGGTGAGGCGGCGGGAGCAGCGATCCACGAACAGTGGCGTCGCGGGCTGCTGCAGGGGCGCGGAGGTGCGGCGATCAGCCCGAGCTGCTGGCGAAGGGAGACGCGGCTGTAGTGGCGGCGCTCGAGCGAGCTGCTGGTGGTTGCTCAGGCGAGGGGCGGCGACTAGCAAGGTGGCGCAGAGGTGCTGGCCCGAACGGATGCGCAGGCGGAGGCGGAGCTGAACCGCGGGACCGGCGCGGATGGGAGACGCGTGCGGCGAATGCGGGGGTCGTCGGGTGCTGTCTCGCGGCAGGAGGTGCGGCCGTGGAGGTGGGCTGAGGCGCAGGGACCAGCGGAGGTGGTCTGGGCGGTGGCCGGCGCAGAGGACAGCAGGCGGTTGCTGCGGGCGTCGAGCGGCAGTGGACACCGGCTGAGGAGTCTTCACGAAGAAGATGAACAGTGCTTCATCTTTTTCCTTTTTTTTTTTTTTTCTCTCTCTCTCTGCTGCACGTCCCTTCTCTGCCCTTTTCTCTTTCGTTTGCTGACTTTTCCCTTTCTTTTCTTCTGCAGGTTGTCAGAAGGGAAAAAATGAAAAAGACTCTTGGATGAGAAAATGGGTTTTCCCTCTTTTATTTTTTTTCACTTTCATGAATCCTCTCAGCTCTTTTCACGAAATTTTTTTTTAGCGGATTCTTCCCTCTTCCGCTCACGAAAATTATGGCTCCTTTTATAGTGAAAACCTCTATTGATCTTTAGAAAGTTGTGCTTCCTTGATTGCGGGAATTACAGAATTTCAGCCTCGATTTGCCATCGCAAATTTACATTTCGGTTTTTCACTCATTTACCAAAAAATACATCCAGGTTCGTTTTGATTTTTGCAAACAGTTCATCTGATGAGTATAATTTTTGATACTTTCCTTTTGATTTATCAATCTGATCATTATCTTCACCGATTTTGGATTTGGCTTCCATTTTGTTAAAATCCTGCCCTTTGTTCGCCAGATTTTTCAATTGTTTCTACATTTATCAAAATCTGAATACTCATCAGAATTTCAAACTTCCATGCATAATCAATCAAATCAATCTTCCCCATTTTTATTTTTTCTTCCTTTTATTTGTTCAAAATGTAATTTTTATTTTCCTTATTTTCCTAGATTTGCTAAAAATAGGTGTCAACAATCGTCAATCCGATCTCACGCCTGAGATTCGATTCGAGATTTAATTTAAAATTGGCCAACCCGATCTCATGCGCGAGATATGGTTCGTCAATTTTTGGATATCAATCTTCTCTTGTTTGATTTGCTGTCGTGGTGTTTGGACCAATTTTATTTTCATAAAAGGAAAAAAAAAAAAAAAAATCGAATTAGGGTTAAGTTTGTTTTAGAATGTTTCTAGTCTTAGGGTTATCTTGCATGTTTAGAATTGCAATCTTATTTCGAATTTTTAAATAAAAAAAATGCGTTCATTTAGGATGTTAGTTTTCTTTAATTTAAATGGCACGTTTAATTATTTGGCAATTTTAAATTTCGAATTTTATAAAAAGAAACAAAAAAAATCATCATGCATATATCATGTTGAATTAGAGCATTCTTTGCACGTCATTGCATGTTAGGATTGCATGTTTATCAATTATAGGTAAATAATCTCTCCTAGATAAATTGCATGTTTTTGTTAGGAAAATAAAAATGCCCATGTCATATAGAATTAAGTTCATGAAATGCACGTCATTTATTGATTGTTGTTAGGTTTATTTAATTAGAAATTGCCTGTCATTAGATTAGGTCATTTAATAAATGTCGCGTGACGTATAGCTCGCATATTAAATTGCATATTGCATGTCATTTTAGTTAAAATAATTTTGTACGTCATTGCATTGCATTACACGTCATTAGAATTAAGTCATTTTTAGATTGCATATTTAATTATTGCATGTTCATTAAGAAATCACAAAAATTTTTATTCATTCATATAGTTTAGGACATGTTGCCATGCCATATCATTTCATATTAGATTAAAAGCATTGCATTGCATTGCATATGGATTATAGTCTCGTTAAAAAGTGAAAGCGAAAATTGAGTGATTGCTTGTTAATTAGAAATCATATCTAGGATTGTTGATATGAATTCTAATCTAACAACGTAGATGCTTTCGTTGCTATAAAGTAAGTCCCGTAATTTATTCATTGCTTTATTGGGTGTTAAATTGGTGGATTGCGTACCCGCATGATCACCTCACATGTTAGGGAAATAGATTTAAAATCAATCTAAGCTGCCTTCAAAAACATTTTTGAAAATAAAAAGAAATGGTACCGAAAGGGCATTAGAGAAATCTAGTGTAACCAAGTCCCCGTACCCAAAGTCTCTGGTTCGTAGGAGTAAAGTAAACTCCCATTACTTTACTTGGGTTTCTAATCGACCCACCAAAAATATATTAGTGGTGACTCCTAACTGAAATATCATTTGCATGTTAAGAATTTGAACCTAAGTCACAAATTGGTATGAGCTTGGGAGAGCCCGAGTTAAGTCTAGGCTTAACAATCCATTAGCCAAACCCTAGGTAGTTCACACCCGAAAATTTGATCGTGACAATTTATGAAAAAACCAAGCACGCGCATGGCCTATTAGCACAAAACTGCGTTGAACAACAAAGTTTGTGGAAGTGCAATGTGATTAATGAAAATTATAATTCACAAAAGAAATTTTTGATTTATAGAAGTTTTAAACTTCACCAATAATTTCGTGAATTATATTTCATTTTTTCTAGGGCTAGTTTATAGCCTAATAAGCACCAGTTTCGATGCATTACACTCCAATAACCCAGCATCATTATTAATTTTTTTTTTCAAAATCTTTTGAAATATGTGGGGGATTGTTGGATATTTTAATAATATTTTGAAATATTTACAATAATAGTTTCGATAAAAGTTATGATTGCATTGAAGACCATCATTATTTTTAACGGTCACATAATGGTTTCTTAATGATCATATAACGGCTTTTCAATCATTTTGTAACATTTAATTTATTTCTCAAATAAATTCTCCATTATTTTACAACGGCTCTTTTAATGACTCTATTTTGTCTGAATATAAAAATAAAATCTCATAAGACAATATTGAAATATACACTGAATGAAAGAAAGAATATCATTTCTTTAAAAAATCTTCCCTTTCATTTTCCTTGCCGGGTTATACACAACATTGTTTCTGCTCTTTCCAATATTCTGTGACTTTCTGATTTTCCAATTCTGTTTTTAATTGAATGAGTCGGGCTTTTCATTGACACGCCTACAGTTCTTTTCCTTGAGCTGATCACTTATGGGATAACTAGTTTATTAGGTGAAGCCGTTAAGGTATCTAAACGCAATAGACTTGAGAATTCGATCAGGAATCGACTGCTTGACCGTGCAAATCTCCAAGGGTCATTACGGCACAGACCGTTTAGAGACTGGAGATAGGTCGACTCAATAAAGGTATATGATTAAATGTGGGTGATTCCATCTAATTGCACAATTCTTGTCGATTGACACTAGACCAATTTCTCTGTCGTTTTGGTACCCTGTGCATGTACTTGAAATTTTGAGATTTTTACGACAACCGAGAGTCACCAATGTGTCGAAGATGTACAATGTGGCTCGAAAATAATCGATCACGGGTCAATTGCAATAAAATTTCTTAAAAGCTAGCCGGTAGGTTAGGTCACGCTAAAATTGCGTCAGATTGAAATTAACCGCAAATTTGAACTTGATTTCAGAAATTGAAAGTTTTGTCATGTCACGATTTATTTTAGGAACGTCGACTCATCCTCCGAAGAATTTTCGGTGAGTTCGAGATTTTTATGAAAAATCAATTCGGACAATTCGGAAAAGAACGAAAATTCGGATAGGCCAAATTGAATGGATTTTTGGCCTCCTTCATGAGCCATTTGGGGATGGGAACTTGAGGAAACGGTGTGGGCTTCCTCCGCAGCAAAATTGGACATCGAATTGGGGAATTGGTGAAGAAATTGAAGCTCATTTTGGGAAATTCGGAGCCTTGGATGGGGGCTACAACTTTGGCACCAAAATTGAGTAATTTGTGGGATTATATGCAAGAAAGTAATTGGGGGGACAAGGGGGATAGACATGGAGTCTTTGAGGGACCAAACATTAATTGTGTAGATATTTTTTTGTTGACTTTTCCCCCCTACCGCTGCTTCCTTCGCACTTTCAATTGCTTCCCACCTTCGCTGCCTCTCTTTCATTTCCCTCGGAGCAGCTCTCTCCATGTTGTTCTCTCTCTCCCTCATGCCTGTAACTCCCTCCATTTCCTTCGTGCAGCTTATTCCACAGAATCTCCATCCAAGTTGCCACATGTCTGTCCCCCTTTGCAGCTGTTGAGTCAACCTTTCCCCAAGCAGCGACTGTAGCAGCTCCTTTCCTTAGCCCATTTATCCTCTACCACCGAAGCTGCTCCACCTTCATTTGTCTTCGCGAACTCCCTGGCTGTTGACCGCCAGCTGCCGCACGTCCCCAACAGCTTAGTCGAAGTTGCTTCTTCCTTGCTGCCAACTCCACCGAGTCAATGTTCAACGATGCAGCTCCACTGCCCCACGCATCCGCGGCATCTCCACCGACGGCACCCCGCCAGCGAAGTCGGCCGCCCATCTTTCTTCACGTCAGCAGCCCGTCTCCTTGAGCTCAGCCTTTGCACGTTCCCACTGAATCAACTTGCAACCACGCAAATTTCCAGCCCACGTCTTTAGCCCGGTTTCGCGGCCAAGCCAAGCCCACAACTCAGCCGTAGAACCAAGGCCGGAGCTCAACCTTGCTGAGCCGTCTTAGGTCGTTTTTAGCTCGGTTGGAGCTCTCCTCGGCCTCACCGTGAGCCCGAGTTTCGCCCGCCTTGGCATTGCCATTGCCATGGACTCATCGGAACGTTAATTTGGTGAGTTTACTCACTAAATTCTGCTTAGGGAGTTAATTATGTTTAAGGGGTGTTTAGATTATACTAAGTATGTTTAGGTGGTTAGATTAGCTTAGTTAATTGTTCATTAGATTAGATGAATGATTAGTTTAGTGGATGGATTAATTAGTCTAATTATGCAATTAGATTAGTGTAATCATGTTTAGACCTTTTAATTAATTAATTAATTATTTAAATTAAATATTATTTAATTATATTATTTTATATTTAAATTAAATTAATTAATATTTTTGAGAGCTGCTCGATAGAATTTCGAGCTGATCATAGTGGTGTGTTTAGTTTCCGTGATTGAATCTTGTATGGTGAAATTGAGTGATGTTGGTGGAATTTTGGTATTTAACTCGAAAATATTGGGTGTCGGGTTTTGACAATGAATGTGATTTTTAAGTACCATAGCAGCTTGTGTGAGTAGTATTGAACGAATAGCTCGTGTGAGCCTAATGATAAGTTAGCTTGTGAGAGCAATAAGAACTCAGCTTGTGTGAGCATTGGTAAAAGTCAGCTTGTGTGAGCATTGATAGAAGTCAGCTTGTGGGAGCAATAGTGCATCTCAGCTTGTGTGAGCAGTGATTTATTAAATTGATAGACCGATGTGTGCTTGTAGTTCATGCTTGTGTGAGCCGTGATTGTTTGGAGTAATTGAATTGATGGACCGATGTGTGTCGGTGGATCACGCTTGTATGAGCAATCGAATTGATTGAATGATTAGATCGATTGTTTGGGTTTATGAATTGTACTGACGTGCAGGAAGGAACTGAGGCAAGGTAAGTCTTCTGACTTGTGTGATTAGGCCTCTAGGCGTATTTCCTTCCTAGTCGGAATTTAGGGGGTGAATTTGCTGAGATATTGTCTCCAGCATGTCACGACTAATGTAGAACTACTAGTGCCATTATCTTTCTCGTTTCACTTTTTTTAAGCATGCGGAAGTGTAAGGGACTAGATTAATCCTGAGGTACATGTGGACTTCTGTAAACAGGGTAACTTCATTTCTTATTTATTTATATATGTACATAAGCGACAAGTGGGGTATACTGAGGAATTCAAAAGGTCCGTACTATTGACTACACCGCCTTGTACGTTGGTCATCCCATCCCCACCTAGCTGTACATGTGGTTGCCCCCTAGCCCCTAACTCTATTAAAAATCTTCTGAGCTCTCAAAAATCCAGCTTCCCTCCTACCTCCCGTCTATGCGGCAAGGCTACCTCCATTTCCTAACCCATCGGCGAATAGTGGGAGTGGACCCACCGTGTGCCCATTGACGTGGGCGTACATCTTGACGAACCCAAGAGTGATCTACCCTGTCGGAGGCCCTATATCAACGACCATACATGACTTGATTCGAATAAAATATATCTGCAAAACTGGGGTCAATGAATTCATCCTCTTCCCATGTGAAGTCAATAGGTACTCCATAAAAGACCATAGGGGAGGCAGGTAGGATTGACATTCTATTAATGTGAAAAGATAAAGTCAACAACTAGTGAGTCTAAATCCACAAAGTAGAAAGTCCAACAGTCTATACTACATAAATCAATTATTACTAACAAAGAAAGCCTTAATAGAAAGTTTAGTAAATCACTTGCACATCAACTTACTTGAGAACCACCACCGCTCCTGCAGTGGCGCAGCTGGCTTGGGCTCTCTCCCCCTCACGAAGGGGAGGAGTTCAAATCCCAGAAGCGTCATTAGGGATTCTTACCTAAAGTACTGTGGTGGTGGGTCCTGCAATCACTCCCCCAGGGTTTGCTCGCCGGCTGTCAGCTTACGGGGTTCTCTGGGTCACAAAAAAAAAAAAAACTTACTTGAGAACCTTTTCAAAATACATGACAAATCAATACGAGTAATAACTTTTCCCTATAGATAATTAGTAGCTCAATTCAAAAGTACTAAAGTTATATTTAATATAAATTCACGCTACCATCATCATCCAGGGAACCCCATTACTCCTGGGCATCTCGCACCCATTCGGTAGTGCAAGGACCTCTAGGGGAACTACGTTACACCTTCCAAGTATCTGGAGGAACCCAATTGCCCCTCCAGGCATCCCTATTACAAATCAAAGCATCGTTGTCTCAAGGATTGACGGCATTCTCAGTCACATATCCACATCACGATATAGCAATTCCATCATTCAATTTAAAAAGTACGTTGATGTTACTTTTACTCAGGAACTCAAGTGTGAAGCAAAGGAATTCCCAGTCATCCTATCCCTTAGATTGACATATTTTCACTTGCGCTTACATTGAATGAACTATAAGAGGAATCCCATACTCTAGAACTTAAATTGACCTTATAAGGCATCCCACATGTCTTTAGAATAGATAGTTGTTGCTTAGGTAAACGGATTTAAAAACCTATGAAACTTTAATATGAGGTAGAAAGGACCTCGAGGGACATTTTTAGTGAGGACTCGAAGTCTGATTCAGGTCATATAGTTCTAAATAATTTTGTAATACGTGCCCAAAATGGTAAGGATTTCCAGAATGCAGTTGAGTACGAAAATAAACATTTTGCTGACAAATGTGACCGAAAAATTATGGAAAATATGTGATAGCCTAGGATGTACTCTACAACTTTTATGATGGACACATGTTAGATTCTTGACCGAAAAATTTGTGGAAAATGGAAAGTAGAAAGAGGTCGGTTCAGTGAACCCAAAAACAGATTTCAAATCCTGTGGTTTTTCAAATATATTTTTGTCATATAAAGTCCAAAAATTATGAAATTAAAACATGTCATAGAACAGCCAACAAAGAATAACTTTTTTGAAGAATGCCCCATGAAATTCATCTCGCATAAGTTGGTACAAAATTAGCAAGATTCAGGGTCGAGCTAAAAACTGAATCTGCCTATGTCTATTTACTAATCTAAATTAGGATTTTGGCCAGTTTAGTCCTCGCACTTACTCGATATCGACTGTCCATGCTCCTATGACCTAATCACAAGCCCAACTACTTCAAACTCGACAATGTAGCTAGGTCCGCAATTGAAATTCTGATTAAACAAGGAAGTAAACCACATTCATGAATTAACAACAATCGATCGACATAGGATAGAATGGAGGATATCTACTTGTCTCAGGTCCTAGTGAGTTGTGGTGGTGGCTTGGCAGGATGAAGATGAGGCTGATGGCGACGACGCATGTGTAAAATTGGGAGAAAAACTCAGTCTTCTTATGCTGAGGAGGGGTCCCTTCGTTGCTGACTTCTGCACTTCACTGGCTACAACGGATGATGAAGAGGAGTTGAAGGGGGCGTGAGGGCAGGGGACGAACGGTTCACTCTTTCTCTCTCTCCCACAGTCAGCGCTGTTCTTCCTCTGGCGGTGATTATTGGGTCAGCATCCCTTGATGCATCGTCGCTCACTTGCCGCAACAGATGGGGTGAACGATGGCTCGATCTGTGGCCAATTCGGCGAGATGGAATGGAAGGTCAGCTGGGGAAGGGGATGTGTCGCAGCTTGGAGGATTGTGTGGCGTCACGTGGTGTAAATCAGCAGCAACCGGTCACGCTGATGTGGCACCAGTCGCTGAGTTGGTCCGGTTCGGCGATGACATGGTGTTGCAGTGTTACGATTGATAACTTCGCCTGGCTCGAGGTTTTGCGGCTGAGTTGTCTCGGCAATGACGGGGACAAGCCAAGGGGGAGGTCTTGGGGGTGGTGTGAATGGTGCGGTCCGATGACAAGCTCGCTAATATAGCATGGACTGTGAAGTATTCAAGACTCGCTATCTTGTTGAGCAAAATTTCAGATGTCACACAATTAGAGATCATTCTACGAACCAAATGCTACATATTTGTGATTTGATTATGTTAGATAAATCTAATACTCTTTTTGTACCTTTTCTTTTTAATTCAAAAATATTTTTGCAAACAGTCTTTGTCAATTTTAATTCTAAACCATTAACATGCATATTGCGACCTAATTTCGAGTGAACCATCTAAAGTTTGGCTAATGAATTACTAAGTCTGAACTTAGTTCAAGTTCTCCCAAACTCATATCAATTTGCGATTTAGGTTCAAGCTTTTAGCATGCAAATGAATTTTATTTATGAGTCATCACTAATTAGTTTATGGTTTATAGGATAATTATTTTACTCCTACAACCAGAAAATTTGGATACAGGAACTTAGTTATACTAGATTTATTTAATACACTTTTGATATAATTATTTTCATGAAAAATGTTTATCATACAGCTTGAATTCATTTTATTACTTCTTAGCATGTGAGGTAACCATGCGGGTGCACAATCCACAAATTTAACATCAAATAAAATAATAAATATATTACAAGATTTATTTCATAACAATTAAAGTATCTGCAATATTAGCTCAGAATTCACATCAATAGCCCTAAATATGATTTCTAATTAACACGTAATCACTCAATATTTTAGGATTTTCTCTTATTTAAATGAAACTAAGTCTACGCACAAAATGCCTAACTCAAAGGAAATGTAACATGTAACCTATTATGCAAACTACATGTCACACCTCATTAATTATTTATCATGATTTAATGACAATAAAATATTAAATGCAACTATCCTAACATGTCATGCGATCCTAGAGATGAAATGACAAGGTGACATGCAAGGAATGACCTAATTCTAGGTGATACACGAATAATATTTTTTATGTTTTCTTTTGCTTTTTATAAAATTCAAAATTAACATTGCCCTATAATTGAACATGCAATTTAAATTAACAAAAAGGAAAATCTAATGTCCTAAATTAATGTTTTTGGTGTTTTTTATTTAAAAAATTCGGAATAAATAAAATGTCTAATCTAAATATGCAAACTATCCTAAAATAGGCATTATTCTAATGAGGATTCGATCCAACTTAAATATATCTTTTGGGTTTTCTTTTACGGAAGCAAAATCAATTTAAGCAAAGGCATAAAATAAAAACAACAAGGCGTGGGGAACCCCACGGCTCCTCTCTTCTCGAGAATCCATACATCTCTTATCTGTCACATCCTGAACCCCAAGCGTGTGCTCATCCCTTGGTGGTCGATAAAAATTTGCGACTTCCCAGGATGAGTTGCCGACCCTTTCATTTTATTGTACATGCGTAAGCGAATTACTTAATCCCCTTACATCAACAACTTGAGATAGAAAAGCAGGAAATGAAATCACAAACAAAACATGCTTTTATAAACATACCGAATCAAGTACAAAAGCCTATAACCAAAAGACTTCAAAAGGCTGCCTCACAAAAAGAAATTGTCCTATCTGACTTACACCTCAGATACCCTCAACTCGGCTCCAGGTCCTCCACTTTACGGCCCTGAAATAAATTGAGCCCACGATGGGGTGAGATATAAATCTCAGCGAGTTCATGCTCTAAACCCCGATTAGGAGGGTAATATGCCAAGAGGTGCCCTAACCACACAATCATACAACCACAAAGACTTACCTCATCTCAAATCCACTCTGTAGGTCAGCACAGTTCATATACATCATGCATAAAATCGATGCACGCAACAATTGAAATGCCTTACTCAACTCAATAAATTATAAGGGTCCTGATTATAGGGCCAAATCATTATGACATGTCCAATATCATGTCACACAATTTTGTCTCATAATCCGGCGCATCTATTTCACTCAACATGCATTCCAATTGATAATTACGCCCCTCTTGGGTACGACCTACTTGAAGTTCGGCGATCTACTAGCGTAGCCAAGTATCGTCTCACCCCATTGAGCATGGCTACGTCTCTCAAAGACGGCTTTCCCAAAGGAGTATAGGTCTAGACTCTAGCGCAACCCAAATCCCATATAGAGTAACGTCCAGCGTAAACGTTTGGGATGGGTTCTCTCAATCAACACACGACAATTCAATTTCGGCCCAAGACACCATGCATTGCACTTAAATGCCTCAATTAAATTAGTAATTCTGGTATATTTTCTTCGTATTAAAAACACCCGATGAAAATAATTGTGTGTAGGTACATGGTTAGATTAGACCCGAAAAATTCATAATCTTCTTTTTCAAATCCCACTGGTTTATATAGTATATAAAACCATTTTCGGTGTTAAAACCCGACACCCGAGATTTTCTGAATAAATATCAAAATTCACAAATTTTGGAATTAAATACGCAAAATTCCAATCAGCACTCAATTTGCACAATTTAACACTCAATTGCAAAAATAACCATACCATTGCAATCAGCACGAAATTCCGATCACCGACTATCCCGGTCTAATTTCCGAAAAATATTTAATAATTAAATAATTATCAAAATTAATTAAATAATTCAATTTAAATTCTAAAAAAGCTAACTTAAGCCAAAAATGCCCAATTAAATATCGAAATGGGCCCGGGAAAATTACCGAACCAATCTAGATAAATAATACAGCTTATCTAGTCCCTAACTAAGCCGTTCTAACCACCTAACATGCATAATTAACTAATTAAATCACTAATCTAATCTAACTAAGTACCTAGTCCCTACTTAACTTAAACTAAACACCCCTTAAACGTCATTAGCTTACTAAGTAGAGTTTAGTGCATAAACTCACCGGTTTAGTGCGAAAACCAGTTCACCGTGACGGCGGCCGAAACCCGAACTTTCGGCGGTGTCAACAGACACTTGGGCCGGACCAAAAAGGCTTTGCAAGCCCACGGCAACTGTTGGGCTTGGTCGTGGGCTTGGGCTGCAGGCTGGGCTTGCTTCGTGAATGGGGCTGGCACGAGCGAGCTGGGCCGAACAAGGAAGCAGCAAGGAGCTGCTGGTGACAACGCGAAGCTTGCTGGAGAGAGACACGGACGAAGGTGGCAGCTGGCGCATGCAGGCTCTGCAAGGGTCAACGATGGGGCTTCGGGCATTGCTGGGTTGACCGGCGTGATGTCTCGAAGACGCTGGGGCACGGAGAGGGAACAACACGCACAACACGCGGCAAGGCAGAGGCTGTTTCGGTGGAGTTGAATTGCGGACGTGTGGCAGGCGGTGAAATGCTTCGGTGCTGCTGGACTTCGATTCGCTGGGGTAGAGGGTTGCTCCGGTGGGGGCTGAGAATGAAAGAAGATGTGGCTACAATGGAGAGGTGTGGAGGCGTGCGGACGTGTGGTAGCTGCAGGCGTTGTCTCGGTGGAGAGAAAGCGCTACAAAAGAGAGATTTTGGTGGAGAGAGAGCTGCTTCGACGGAAGAAAAGAAGGAAAATGAAAAGCAAAGCAGGAACGGATGGAGTCGGCGTCGAAGGGGAGAAAAAGGTGAAGTCGAAGGAGGGAAGCAGCTGGCAAAGCTTGCTAAAGAAGCCGCGGGTGGGGGAAAATTCAACAAACATTAGCCGTCCAATTAATTACATATTCAGATGCATGCTTACCCTTGTTTGTATTGCAATTGGAGAGGCCTCTAAGGACACTGTTAGCGGAGGAGGGATAGTTTACTCGCCAACCATCGCAGGACAATATTCTTACAATCATCAACGTTATTTGAGTGCTCAGGTGAGATAGGATTCCCATCTGAACTCAACATGCCATTCAAGGATAGTTTCTGGGCTGCATCTAAAATTGCGTTTTGGCAAGTTTGGTCACAGCACTCCTTGACAGGATCGATTTTTTGACAAGCAGTTAGAAGTCTTGAGGTGTCCACGCTGCTCTCAAACTCATTGACATCAGTGATAGGGCAGGAGGCTGCGGTGAGGTTTGCAGGAGAAACAGAGCATATGCTTTGAAGAGTTCCATTGGCACCTCGAGCCTCTAGGATTGTTAGAACATCTGAGAGGCAATGGTTGGAATGAGTTGCATTTAAAGCAAGCATCCCAGAGTTTTTACTAGACTGCCCCATGAGAATGACCAGCGTGGCATCAAACTGAGGACAACATACCACATTAGCTAAATATGGCGCAAATGAAGCCCAACAGTCCGTCGCTGTTATACTCATGATGCTTTGTGCCGCTGAAAAATTCAAGCTGCGAAGTCCTGATGAACCAAAACCAAAACCAGCAGAAAATTAGGCCATGTGCACTGCTCTCCACAAAAAGATAGTTCTACTCCAGTCAAGAAAGTCAAGTGGGATTGGCCTTAATTGACCAAAATCTGTGTGGACACAAGAAAATGCAGGATACTTCAAACTCTCGTACAAAGAAGACACAGAATTTAGTCAATGCCAGAGTAACTGTCACATTTCACACCAGTTTGCAATCATGGATGCAGTTACCCCGCATCATTGCACAAAATCCCGTCACGTGTCCATGAATAATCCACTGTTGTACGTGATTCGAGAAGAAGTGATGCAAATGGGAGCTTCAATATTCAGGTCAAAGCTAACTAAAAGAAAAGGGTGCTCTAAAAGCATGGTAATTGGGAAGCTTTCCACAATAGTCATACTCAGAAAACTTAGCGTCGTTTGCCCCAAGCACACTTGGGATACTTTTAGCCAAGCATAAGTGACATTGTTTAGGCAAACCTTTGTTCCTATGGTATTTGAGCAAGTGAATCGCACCTGATAATTTGGGCACAGTGGCATTTGTGAATGGCATCAATGGTGCAGGAGCTAAACTAGGGAGAAAAGGTTGAGGTTCTGCACTGGGCGAGATTTTTGGAGTCACAGCACTTCTCTTTATTGAAACTAAAGCATTGTGT
The DNA here is from genome assembly GCA_014182375.1 of Eucalyptus virginea. Classification (NCBI taxonomy): domain Eukaryota; kingdom Viridiplantae; phylum Streptophyta; class Magnoliopsida; order Myrtales; family Myrtaceae; genus Eucalyptus; species Eucalyptus virginea. Next base: position 26,469,001 of record CM024514.1, on the reverse strand, counting down.
TCATCACCAAGAACTGAGCTGGAATAGGAGGCATTTAAACCTGCAGAGACAAAGGAGCTACAAGATTGATAGCCTGTCATACACACGAAGGAAGACATAAATATTGCTGATAAGCAGAGAGTTATCTGCTTGTATTGATTTGCTGTACGATAAAATTAATAACACTGAAGTTCTCACTTTTGAATAGTAAATGGTTCTAAAGCAACTCAACATAACTTGGAAATTACAAATTTGGGTCCAAGCAGACCCTAGAAGCCACCTTAGAAAGTTGTGAAAGCAACATTCTGAGTTTCCTTCAGTCTGAGAGAACATTGCACAAAATAGACACCATAACTTCTGTATCACAAGTTTCCCACAAACTGGAGAATGATTTTGTTAGCAGGAATATTACAGACCATCCTGCTGAGTTTAGCTTAGTTGATTTACCACCTAGAAACCCATAAGCACATTCTAATTCTCCTGCAAGTAATTGTCGCAAAGAAAAAAGGGCTTTGAAAACCTTCACTATCTTAACTACACAGAAACCCAATCTGATAAGCTACCATCGCTCCAAGAAACTAATCAGGTCAGTCAGTAAGACTCCCAGCAAAACCATCAATTTAGCTTTTCATCAGTATTCATAACAATGTGTTCTGCAGCACAACTTGGCTAAGAAACTTGCATTCACAAAAGACACCACCAACTTATTCTGCATTATGGACCTGAAACGTGATGCTGGTTGCCTTTTCAGAGCCCTCTTTGGAAATCAAAGCGCATCCCAAGTTTTAGCAATTCTTCATTGAACTTCCTCATAAGCTCTAACATTACAAATCAATTATGAAACCTTGGTTATGCATCCAAAAGGATTGATTTGATATACCAACAAATCATCTCAGAAGTCAAAAATTTCGTTCCCATGTCACCTTCTGCTTCCACACGCTTTGTTGCTGAGATACCTTCTGCTAAAATTCGTCCCTATCCTTTTGGTTTTAACAGCTTTTTCACCTTAAAATATTTTCCAATATGAGGTCCAAACTCCAAAGCATCGAACTACGGAGAAATTGCACCAAAACAACAGCGTCGACAAAAACTGGAGCTGGAATCAAAGTTGGCTGTCCGGCGGCAGAAATTCAAAAAGCTAGATTCTTGATAAGCAGAAGAGCAGAGAACTGACACGACAGAGGAAACCAGGAAATCAAGCACACTCGGGTCCTCCAAAAATAAGCATTTAAGACAACCCAATTTGTTAAATTTGCCAAAAGGGAAGATTAATGCCAAATAAAGACACCGGCAGTGAAAAAAAACCAAGAACAAGAACAAGAACGCTTACAAAGAATCGCTAGCAGAACACGCCGAGGCGCGAGGCCGCCGCCCAGCCTCGCTCTCATGCCTTCACCCTATGGGTTTCGCGGCAGCAAACGCAGAGAATGTGAATGCAAGAAGAACAGGCCGGGGGAAAAAAAGGAGACTAATGCAGGAGTGGCGAACCCACCTCAATGCTTCTGCAATTGAAAAAACGGGCACTGAGAATCTTGCGTATTAAATAGACCGTACGGAGCGTTGAAAAAGAGAAAGGCCGAGGAGGAGGAGGAGGAGGCGGAGGAGGAGGAGGAGAACGGGAACTTCGCGGAGCGAGGGAGGGAGGGAGCCAGTGAACACTTCACTTGGACACGCTCGGTGAACAGTAGCTACGCACGAGCGAGGTCGAGCTGGGGGTGGGCGGGGGTAGGAGAGAGAGGATCACGTGCCGAGAGTCCGGTGTCACGTGGAGGGAGGTTGCTTCCCGGAGAGTATTTTTTTTTTTTTTTTTTTCGGTTGGCCCTACTCTAATCCTATTCTAACACTCACTCTAAGACATTTCGCCCACGCTACGCCGCTCAGGCGTGGGAAGCCGAAACCCACTCCCGAAATGAAATCCACCCAACCCGAGAAGGTGGGAATTTGAACCTCCAACCTCCCCCTTCTAAGTTGGAAGGGTGGCTACTGGGGCGAACCCCCAGTGGTTTCCGGGAGAATACACTCGTAGCATGCCAGCATGTGTTAAAACCGAAAATTGGAATGTAACCGTCATATTTCAATGGGTTAATGTCACGAAACACTTTAAATCTGTACATTTATGATGAATTAATTTTAAATTATTTTTTTAATCACAAAAAATTTTAAATCTGTGCATCCATGATAATTTACTCCAAACTAATATTTTAATCATAATAAAGTTTAAATTGGTATATTTATGATAAATTTATCGTATTTTAGTTTCTATTTAATTGAATTAATATCACAAAAAACCATAGACATGTCCATTTATGATAAATGGAAAGTAAATCCTCAAACTAGTACATCTGTTAACCGTCACGTATTATTCTATTTAGTAATTTGATGGTAAATTTTAAGAGAAACTAATTGTGGGTAAATTTATCGTAAGTGTATCAGTTTGAGCTTTTTGATAGTGAAAAAATTAGTTTAAGATACCATCGCCTTAGTGGCCGTGATGGTTTGGGCTCTTTCCCCATTACGAAGGGGAGGGGTTCGAATCTTCTCATGGTCGCTTGGTGTCTTAAGTAGGGGTGAGCGGTTCCCGGTTCCTTATAGGTTCCGCTTGGAATCTGGAACCTACCCTCGGGTACAGGTTCCTCATTTTTTGGAACCTGGAACCTACCCGTCGAACCAGAACTGGAACCTACCCATCACGGGTTCCAGGGTCGGTTCCATGTTCCAACAGGTTCTTTTTTTTTTTTGGTTTCATTTTCAGATTTGAACTATAACGAAGAAAGAAAAAGACAAACCAAAGCTTCTTATGTCAGCTCAAGCCAAGATCATAAAAAGGATGGCAACTTAGCAACTTTTGTTGCGACAAACACAAGAAAATCACTTATGCAAGCAACAAACTTCGACCAAGCATGAGTTCTATTTGTTATTAGGCTTTGAATTTTGTTTTGGTGTCTCGGGACTCATTGCTCAGTAAAACAAAATGATCAAATAAAACTCCATAGAAACAATAGTTGGCTGTTGGTGTATTTCCCTAAGCATTAATTTATAAGTTATGACATACCTTTGATAGATTTGGGTATGACAACTTCTCGTATTGGTGGTGATTTCTCAAAAGTGGAATTGATAGCGTAGCTGAAGATTTGGAAGCCGGTTTATTTGAATCGGGGTGACAGACTTTGGAAAGATCTTCCCGACAACTGGTGGTGGAGTTGAGACATTTCTTGCATTTGGGTTCTCAAGATTAGCAGCTAGTGCATTGAAAGCAGGAGACCCGCCCCTTGAATGGTTTGCTTTGCCTCATTATCAAGCGCAAGAGTATTCACCATGCGCACTACTTCGTATTTGTGGCAGAAAAATCACCATGACCCAACTTTGAAAAAGGCGGACATGTTTTTAGTCAAGTGAAGCAATAAACAAATATAAAAAAGAAAGAAGTAAAAATGAGTCCCAAAGTGAGCATTACTGTGTAATAGTTATGTGAAGGCTTTCATCGAGTCAAACCAGATCTTTGATCATAAAAAATGAAGCAACACATCTTTAGATTCCTCTAGGGATACAACATTTGTATTGGTATGACTGATTTGTTGATTGAAGAGAATTAGAAAGTTACCTGGGTTCCAGCAAGCTTTTTATCCCAACAAAACCAAGTTGGACTTCCAAAGTTTGCATATTTATTTCCATTTTGCACAACATATTCCAGGTATGACTAATCCCCAGTTGCATGATAAAGCCAGCTAGCAGCCCATAAGAGCTTGTCTCCATAGCCAGTCAAATTATAGTATGTCTGCACTTCTGGGATGCTGAGACTGTACGAAGCTCGATATTTATCAGCAAAAGTGAACTTTTCCTTTTGTGTAGTTATGGACTTTAGCATGAACATCCGAAAGTGATAGGCCTTTGGTTTAGAGAACATAAAGAAATATGACAATGCAGATATATGTATAGTTTGGTCTGAAGGACCTTGATTTTGTGAAGACGTTACAGAACAATCTTTTGCAAGCTGAGAATTGGTTTTGGTGCATCGGCACCGCTAACCGTGAAGATGTATCTTCTTCATGCTCGATTATCTGCAGACCTGTTTCTGAACCCCGTTCGTTGGCCACCATTTCAGTTGTAGTCTTTTCGCTTAAATCTGACTGAGCTTCTCTGGTCATAAAAGATTCAACCAAGTGCATCATACATCTTACCATGAAATGTATAAATGGGAGAGCCAAGTGCAGCATTTAGATAAGAAAAATGAAGATATTGAGGATATGGGTGGAAAAGTGGAGAATCACTTGAGACAAAAGCTTTATTGTATAAAAAAACAAAAAATATTTGCATGAATCTCTCACACACACACACAAAGCTCAACTGCTGATATATCTGCTACCAACAATAATTGAATAGATCTCTCTGACTAACCCTTTTCTCTCTTGCCAAGTAAACATGCCTGAATTTCCCTCATCCGAGAGGCTTGCCGAAGTCGAAGTCATTGATTGTCCACCTTCGCTTCTCAGCTTCTCAGCTGCCGAAGCCTCTGAACAAGACTGCAGAAAAAGAAATTCGGCCCACAAGATTATATTACTAGCCTGAATTTTGACGAGCAGATAGCAATCTAAAACCCCGTATTCACAATCCCCGTCGGGAAAGAACCCCATCTTTATCTAAAATTAAAAATGCGCTAAAAAAAAAAAAATAGCCATAGCTGAGATTCAGCATGTTGTTTCCCTCCTCCGCGAAAGTATCAGATCAGGGGACGACCTAGAATGATACCTCCATTTCCCCTCCCCCAAAACCACCTCTCAACGCCTCCAAATCCGAGCTTCTAACTCGGAAATGGCAGAGAGCGATGTCAGCGGCGATTGGACTAGCAGCGTCGGGGGCGGCTAGGCAAGCGGCGTCGGGGGTGAGCGGCGTCGAGTGTGCGTGAGCGGCGAGCGGCCTCCACCGAGGGGACGAGCGGCTCCACTGGCGGCGTCGACGGCGAGCGACGAGGCAAGTGAGGGGTGACAGCGTCAAGGGAGTAGGAGGCAAGGGCGAGACGAGCCGGGGTGATCAGGGCGTCCGGCGCTCGCGGCGGCATCGAGGGCGAGCGGCGTCGGCGACGGGCAGAGGCAGAAAACGCGAGAGACTTAGGGAACTGTGAGTGTGAAAGTGTAAAGGGTAATTGATCCTCCACATTTCTATTTGGGGCTTCAGAGCCCTAACCGGTTCCGGTTCCTCCGGTTCCCAGGAAAAAGGAATCGGGAACCGGAACCGGTCCCTTAAGAACCGGGAACCGGACCGGAACCTCCGGTTCGGTTCTCCGGTTCCCGGTTCTACCCGGGAACCACGCTCACCCCTAGTCTTAAATGGGACATCGGGGTGGTGGGTCCTCCTGCTTACCTGTCCCCCAGGTTTACTCGTCGGCTGCCAGCTGTATGGGGTTCCTGGGTCACAAAAAAAAACAAAAACAAAAATTAATTTAAGATAAATTTACGTCTGAGTTATTCGTACAAAAAACATAGAATGATAAAACATAGAATGATCTTGATAGGGTTTCACTGGTAGTTTTAGCTAGATTCGGGTGGCATACACCGCCACTATCTTATTTACCTTTCCTTTTGCCATTTGAGGTTGCTTCGGGCATTGAACTCGTGTTTCCGGAGGAAGCGTGACATTGCGGGGTTTGACTCCGTGCGATGCGCAGCGGAGAAAGGACAGCCGTTTGATTTAGCATGAAACGAAACTTTGGTTTTAAGCCTTCGCTTCTTGCTGTGGTCATCTTTTACCTCTTCATCTTTGGACCCGTCGTTCCATCGTGGAATCGTCATCGCGCCTTGGATTTTTCAATTCATTGGTGGCTTTGGATGCATTGTTTGTCATGGGGGGAGCTCGAGAGATTTGCGCGTGAAAACAGCCTTCCAAAACGGGGTGGGGGAGGGGGAGGGATTTGGCGTGTAGTTATATTGCCCACTTGCGTACGCAAGGACAACAAACATTAACATTCCCGAAAGAGATGCCTCATAATCCCCCTCTTGTCCCCGACTCCCGCATGCAGCCCAAAATCCCCATGGAATAATTTCCCTTTTTATCTCACGGGAATGTGGGGGACACTTGTTATGCCCTCAAGAAAAAGAAAAAGAAAATATAGCTTGTCGAGCCATACATTTTTGTTCGCATAATGGATTCTCATGCTTTCAAACATCGCTTGACTCATTAAAAAAAATAAAAAAGAAGGTCATACTCAAGCGATTGGTTGACAAGTTAAGGCACTGATTATGGCGTGCTTTTCTAGAGGTCGTGAATATTATTATTATTATTATTATTATTATTATTATTATTTTTTTTTTTTGATTGGATGCTTTTTTTTTTTTTTTTTTTTTTGGGTCGACTAAAATGGGCTAAAAGGAGTCTGGTTTTATGGCTAAAGAAGTCGGTGTCATTATGGGCTGGGCGGTCCATCCTTTTTCATGCGAAGTGCACCCGATAAGATAAGAGGGACTGGCCTTGTAGTAAATGGAGTTGTAAATGAGAGTTTCAGATTTCGTTTTCGAAATGAGACACGCAGGAAGTCGTGAATGGTGGCGAGGGACAAAGCCTCGGTGCTTATCGGCCTGCACGATTAGTCCCTTCACTGGGACGAGCTCCCTCTAGCTTTGCGAGGCCCAGTCCAATATCAATCGGTCCAGTTCTGGGGTCGGTTCATTGCGCAACCCTCTTCCCCTTAAATGAGCCTCAGTTTTGAGCTCACCGCCGGGGCCTCCTCATTGGCACCTCTAAGATGAGCATCCTACGGCAGATATTTGATCTGGAGATTCTCAAACCATCCGAGGCCGTGGATCTAACGAGTGTTGACTCTCTCGTGGCAATGGCGATCAGGAGGAGATGAAATGTCGTAATCTTTGGGAGCCCAAGTCACCTGGCGACGGGGACAAAGGCCCCATAACCTTTTTTTCTCTATGAGGGCGAGTGCGGGTCAGGTGATTGCGTGATGACTTATGGCCTTTCATTTTTTGGATCCAAGGTAAGGAAGAGATATTTGAGTTTTTTGGAAGAGACATCTGAGTTATGTGTCTGCCTCTGTGTGTGTTTGGGAGAGAGACAGATGAACCGAATAATTATAAGGACCAACATTTATCTTTCAACAAATCTAAATAAAAAATCTCCATTTGTTGCATTGTTTGCTTTCTAAAGGTGCCCCTACTATATAACAACCATTAATTGAGAGATGGAGAGCAATACGCTTGGAGCTTATAATGGTTCATCATGGTATAAGCTTGCGTCTACTCTCCCAAACTAATAACCTACTGCATAGATTTTACTAGTCAGTTGTTAAAAAGTTTTAATAGATTATATCACTTATGCTCAAGCATTTTATGTCAAAACTGGTGCTGTTTATATCCAAGCAGATAGATCTCATTATCTCACACCTAAGCATAAATTATTATATAGCCAACAATTCTCAAAAGATTATAATATGAGGCTCACAAAAGATGACAAAAATGCAGGCAAAGTTTTCTAAAATTTTGGAATCACAAACGCTCGGTTTCTTTATCTCTTCGGTGAATTGGTCTTCTTTTATATTTCTCAGCATCTAAACTTCCCATTGGACAATTTTCAAATAATCAACCTCCAATCTAACCATTGGACAATTGTTGAGAAGATTTGGGTAGGTTAAAATTGATCAATTAGAATTCCCGTAAAGTTAATCACCTACACGATCAAATCTTGATTCCCAAAATTTGAGTGCTTCAACAATAGAAAGTATTTTGCATTTGGGATTATCATCAATCAAGAAATATATCTCACATAATTGATCTATCTTGTACATATAATCTTTATATTGATGGTCAATCAAAATCTTCTAAATTGAGAATCCATATCAAATCACAAGCTATCAAGAAATGAAATAATACATTTAATATAATTATCTTGAAGATCGAGACAAAATTGTTGTCACAAATAGTGTAGGTGTTGTACTTATATTCACAGTGTTATATTCAGCTCTCCTACTATCTATAGAAATCAAACTTTCATAGGCCTCTATTAAGCTTTCGTAATACTCTATTCATATCCATTCAGCATGTTGTTGATATTTACACAGTAGGCTGCTTATATCCACGCAATACACTATTTATATCCGTGCAATAACTAATTGCGGCTTCTCAATTATATTCAACAATTCTTCTCAAGACACTTTAACAGCGATAGCAATGTATATTCCGTAAACTTAAAACCTTGTTCTTTTAGTCATTTAAAATTTTTTCACTGGTCATATCAAAGGTTCTTTTAAAGCGGATATTCCCTGCAACACGAATGACTTTTGCATTTATCAAGATCAATATAAATCATGGATAGTTTTGTCTATTTCAAGTATGTTAAGAGGTTTTCTCATCAGTACAGACACCCATCAATATTACATCAGTTTCAATATCTTAGAGCTCACAGAGCTACCTAAAAGCTAAAGAGTAAAGGCTCTCTCGGAAGGCAAGACCTTGGTGTATAATGCATCCTTAATCGAGCGGAACAGGGTCGAATAAAGCCAACGGAATTTGGTCCTTGGTTTCATGACTGGGAAGGCCATGTCCATCTTCATACTGGTAAAAGAATTGAGAAGCTCGTGCTAAGTTCAAACAGGCACTAAGGAGAGGCTTGAACCTGAGAAATGGGTAGTCCTTAAACATGTCTTTGTTCATCCTCTTCTAGGTCTCGCACACTATATGCCTGATGTGTTCTCATGCGGGCTTCTCTAAAGCGCCAGTTTCATTCATGTAGCATTCTAGTGCTTTGAAGTTGTCTCTGATGGATGCAAAATGCACAATCCCATGATCTCCATAATCAGAACAAGAACACACATAATTGAGTAGAAAGATTAATGTACCTGTTTTGGGATCCATCGTTTTTGAAGCGGAAGTGGAAAACTAATGTTCCACCCGCAATCTTTCTCCTCTATTGCCCTCCGTATCACTAGCTCAATGAGACGACCCCCTCACCCTTTAGCGCTAAATAAACGCTCTTTATGTGATGATACTTGTGAGAATTAGGGTTAGAAGAGAGACTTGAGCACTATTTATAGAGTTTCCAACCAAGCCCTCTCATTATGGGCCAAGCTCAACTCGGCCCACACTAGCCAACCCCATATTAGACTAATTAAGAAACTTTCTATCTCACCTTAGACCAATCCCGTTTTACGGTAACCGTAAAATAGTAAATTACAATATCAATTAATATAATCCACATTAGGAAAACTCTTACATTCTCCCAATTGGACTATATTAATTGAAATTGTACTGTATGTGCGCACCTTGGTCTAGAGATAATTTTTAATAGTCAATCCCATCTCATAAAGTCTTAAACATCGAATCATGGTGATAACTGCATGTATATACACAGAGCCTTCCACGGTCCGAGTGCTTTCAACTTTATTGATATGAATTCAATATGGTAGTGTGGTAAATGGATAACATCTCTTATAGAGAAATTCCATTTGTCAGTCATCATTCTCTTACTTATGCGTCACAAAAAAAACTTGTGCCACTAGAGAATGTCTTTATGGTTCTAATAAACCCACATATGCCTTATCCTTACGGTTAACCTTTCTTTATGTATAACAAGACATATGAACGGGACTAATAACTGGATACCCCTAGCCTTCACTCAAGGTTTATACAATACCTTGAGACTTTTATCAATATATATATATATATATATATATATATATATATATATATATATATATAGACACACACACACACACAACATAATAACAATTCATTCAATGAACACTTTATCGAATGTAAAAGTTGATATATATATATATATGTATATATATATTAAAATGCTTTTAAATTGTAATAAATACAGATGTAAACTATATTCGAGGAAAAAATAAAATACAGCTCCCGCTAAATAACAGTATCCCAAGATACTCCTAGGCCCATGCTAATGAGATGTCGCTCAAATATACATGGGTGTAGGCCTTTAGTTAGTGAATTTGCAACAATATCATTTATAGGAATATGATCTGCTGCAATGTCACCATTATGTACTGATTCATTTATGGTAAAAAACTTGACCTCCATGTGTTTAGACCCCTTGAGACTTCTGTTGTTATTAATAAATAACACTGCAGAATTATTGTCACAATATAATTGTATGGGCCTATCTACAAAATCAAAAACCGTTAACTCATTAATGAAGTTTCGGAGCCAAATAGCTTGAGTAGCAGCTGAAAAATATGCTACAAACTTCGCTTGCATGGTAGAAGAAGATATGGATTTCTATTTCTCACTCTTCCATGATATTGTACCTCCTGCCAACATAAATATGTATCTTGTCGTTGACTTCTTATCATCTTGATAGCCAGCAAAATCTGCATCTAAATACCTTACTAGTTGCAAGTCTGGAATATGTCTATAAATCAACATATAATCTCTTATCCTCTTTAAGTACATTAAAACTTTCTTGACAGCAACCTAGTGATCGCGTCCTAGATTTGACTGATATTTGCCTAGAAGTCTTGTTGCAAAGGCAATATCTGGTCTAGTGCGAACTTGAACATACATGATATTTCTGAGCACACTAGCATAAGGTACATTCTTCATTTGAGCTTTCTCAAAATTTGAATTAGGGTATTGTGAAAGACTCAATTTACTACCTTTAATAACAAGAACAATTCTTGGTTTGCAATGCTGCATATTGAATCTTTCTAAAATGCGATTAATATATGCCTTCTGAGACAAACCCAATGAACGGTGAGAACGATCCCTATGGATCTCAATACCAAGAACAAAAGATGCCTCACCAAGGTATTTCATGTCAAAATTTTTAGATAACATCCGCTATGTCTTATGCAATAAACCAATGTCACTACTTGCAAGTAGGATATCATTCACATAAAGTATGATAAAAAATATTTCCTCCTGCTGACTTTGGTGTATATACACTAATCTACTTTGTTTTTAATAAATCCGAATGAAGCGATAACACTATGAAACTTTAAATACCAAGCTTGCTTAAGGCCATAAATAAACTTTTTCAATCTACAAACAAGCTGACCCGAGTCATCTGCTGCAAAACCTTCAGGCTATACCATATAAACCTCCTCATTAAGGTCTCAATTTAGAAAAATAGTTTTAATATCCATATGGTGTAACTCCATATCAAAATGAGCTATCAATGCCAAAATCACTCTAAATGAATCTTTAGAAGAAACTGGAGAAAATGTTGCTTCATAATCTATTCATTCTCTTTGAGTGAAACCCTTACCTACCAGTCTGGCTTTAAAATTTTCAATCTTCCCTTTGAAATATCTTTTAGTCTTGAATACCCATTTGCAGCCAATAAGTTTACAACCTTCAGGAAATTCAGTAAGCTCCCAAATACCATTGTGTTTCATAGATTGCATCTCATCTTTCATCTCATCTAGCCACAAATCTGATTGAGGACATGAGATGGCATCCGTATAAGTTATCGGATCAACAACACGACTAATATCATAATCATGCTCTCCTAGATAGATAACATAGTCTGGTGGTATAGCTGAACATCTTTCCCTAGTCGATCTTTTGAGTGGAGCTACTTCAACCTCATTCTGAATTTGAGGGGCTTGAGGAATTTCATCAGGAACTACCTTAACAATAGGATCCTAGGCCACAACAGACTCAGTTTGTGGCACATGAGGCTCCATAATTGTCTGCATAGGATGAGACAGGGATCTAGTAATCCTCATCATACTATCATCTTCAATAGTTTGTGAGCAACTGCCCTTTTCAGTTACATCAAATTCCAGAAACTTTGCAGTATGAGATTCTACAATTCTTATACCTCCATTAGGGTTATAAAACCGATATCCCTTTGAATGATCTGGGTAAAATACGAAGTAACACTGAGTAGTTTTGGAATCTAACTTACTCAATATTGGATTATATAACTTCACTTCTGCTGGACATCCCCAAACTTTAAGATGATTCAAGCTAGGTTTACATCCAGTCCACAATTCAAAATGAGTCAATCGAACCGCTTTAGTAGGAACACGATTTAGAATATAAAGAGCTATTTTCAAAACTTCACCCCATAGAAAATTAGGTAAATTGGTCCTACTAATCATACTTCTCATCATGTCCATAAATAAGAGTACGATTACGCCTTTTAGCTACACCATTTTGTTCAAGACTTTCGGGCATAGTAAACTGACCTATTATCTTAGAATCCTCTAAGTATTTAGCAAACGGCCTTTTAAGTTGTCCAGCATCCCCGTGCCTACCAAAATACTCACCACCACGATTAGATCTGACAATCTTTATAACTTTTCTCAACTGTTTCTCCACTTCGGTCCGAAAAATCTTGAATTTGTCAAAAGACTCGGACTTTTCTTTAATCAAGTATAAGTATCCATATCGGTAATAATCGTCAATAAATATGATGAAATAAAAATTTCTTCACAAAGTAGCTGTGTATGGTCCACTAATATTAGTGTGGACAACCTCCAACAAATCAGAATTTCGTACAGTGGATTTCTTCTTTATCTTAGTCATTTTACCTCTACAACAGTTTACGCAAATCTCTAGATCACTTTTAAGAGTAGGCAAGATGTCATCCTTTATAAGCCTTTCTACTCTTTCTTTAGAGATGTGACTAAGATGTTTATGCCACAATGCATACGACTGTTCCTTAGGTAAAAGGCCTTTTGGAAACAACTTTTTCGGCTGAATAAGCAATATACATGTCGTTGGGAGATAAACTCAATTGATATAATCCATTGACTAAATTGCAACACTCAATCTTATTTGAATCATAAAACATGGAAATATTATTGCTCTTTATTTCAAAAGAATATCCACACATGTCCAAATAAGACATAGAAACTAAATTCCACCTAAAATAAGGTACGTAAAAGGTGTTTCTCAACATCATCCTAAAACTAGAATCTAAAATTAAAATAACATCTCCCACGAACTCGACGTCAATTCCAATGTTGTTTCCCATAGTGAGCTTTAATTCATCCTGATTTGGCGTCCTTTGGTTTATGAACCCTTGTATGGTAAATGCAACATGATTAGTTACACCACTATCTAGCCACCATGAATTGGTTGGGATTTCAGATAGATTGGATTCACAAATAAATGCCAAAGAATTATTACCTTTAGGGTCACTTTTAGTTCTCTTGGACAACCAAGCCTTATACTTATTGCAGCGTTTCTTTATGTGTCATCTCTCCTTGCAAAAGTAGCAAAGAACACCATCCTTCTTGGAGAATGCTTTCTTAGGACCCAAACTGTTAGAAGGACCATCACCTTCAAAATTTCTTTTATTGTTGGAAGGACCAGTAGCTTCATAATTGCCCTTGTGGGTATAGTTTTTCAACTTCTTACCCTTATTACTACTAGAACTAGAAGCATAAAGACCAATGTGCCATTTATCTTTTTTTAATTTCTCTTCCTCTGCTACTACCCTTGCAATTAGGTCATTAATTGACCAAGTCTCATATTGAAAACTATAATTGGTCTTGATAATCCCAAAATCAGGAGGAAGAGTATTTAGAGTTTGATGCATAATGCAAGCAGTGGGAATAACAACATTGAGAGCCTGAAGCTTTGTCTGCAAATCCACCATCCTTAGAATATAATTTCTAACTTCACCAAAACCATCATATTTCATAGTAAATAGTGTTTGCAGGTGTATCCCTATCTCAGCATTAGATGAGACACGGTTTCTAGCCACCGAAGCTTTCATCATTTGCCTAGCAATGCAGTCTGTAGGCAAACCACTTTTCAAGTGTTCCTGAATGAAACGCTTCATGGACAGTAAGCAAATTCTATCGCTCTTTTCCTAAGTAGCAAAATGTGTTTTCTAGGCCTTTGTACTCTTGGCAATAAGATCTACCGGCCGATTAGCAGTAAGAGCCATATGAACATCTGCCATCTCCATAGCAAATAGAAGATCTTCTCTCCATCTCTTAAAGTTTAAACCAGTAAGAACCTCAATAGTGACGGAGTTATCGTTTATAGAAAAAGGTGACTGAAAGACAAGCAATGTATATAATTAATATCATGTGAGCATTGTGTAACTTGAGTACAAGTACACATCCAGAGAGTTACATGCAAAATCACATAATCACCTTTGGGCAGAATACATGACATGCAGTTGTACACTTCTCACATGATAGCGGTTATGAGAATATATTCCAATATTCGTGAATTCATTACCTTTGGGCATATGAACCACTAGGATCAGTCACTCATCTTCCACACCATCATGTATCCCTCCATGAATTAATATATAATCACCTCTTTTGGGAGTATGACTACGCATTAGACCGGGAGACATCCCAATCATTATACGAGACCAAAATTTCTCAAACCTAATCAAGTGTGCCATTTTGGTGGTGACAACTTAATTGAATCGTTAAAACTCTCTCATATCAGGGATATAAGCTTTACTCCTCACATACACCATATACATATAATTTTAACTTTAGTGATAGGGGCAACATATCATTGAAATCACATATCATGCTAATTACACTGCCTCATTCATTAATAAAAATTATAATTTATTGTATATTATTAATGAATAACACTTTTACAATGTATATGTGATAACATGCCAGTAACCCAACACCCGTATTTCCAAAATCACAGAAAAATACAAGAAAAATACGCAAAAATACACTAAAAATACACGTATTTAGGGTTTTGCATGTATGTTCACATTCATAAAATTATCAAACATGTAAAAGAAATGCACTACAAGATAGAAAATACTCATACGAACTTGCAGCCACCAACCATGCGCCCATCGGAGTTCCCATGTGCCCACACGTGCCGCCTGAGTGCGCGGTTTGTGGAGCTCATGTGCGGGCGAAGAGAATAGCCAAAATTGGTCCGATCGGTAGCGGTCCAACCGGTTCCTGACTCGACCGTCCAGTCCAACCGCTTGGTCCGAACGGTTGACTGGGTCGGGTCGGGCCCGGGTTGCTGACATCTGCACCTGTGTGCATCGCACGTGTGAGCGGCCCCCTGCGCATGGGGGCGCGTGCGGCCTCCCCCGGCGATGCGTCGCCCATGGATTTGCTCGTCTCGACGAGCCCAGTTTGAATATACAATTTAATTTGATTTGTATTGAATGAAAAATCACGAAATCGCAAAATTAGGGCAAAAATACTATACATTTGAGTTCTAGGGTTATGGTAGCTCCAATACCACATGATGGACGCAAAACGCATAATCTCGTGATCTTCATAACTAGAACAAAAACACATATAAATGAGTAGAAAGATTAATGCATCTGTTTTGGGATCTATTGTTCTTGAAGCGGAAGCAGAAAACTGATATTCCACACGCAAGTCCTTCTCCTTTATTGCCTTTTGTATCACTGGCTCAATAAGACGGCCCCCTCACCCTTTAGCGCTAGGTAAACGCTTCTTATGTGAGGATACTTATGAGAATTAGGATTAGAGGAGAGATTTGAGCACTATTTATAGAGTTTCCAATCAGGCACTCTCATTACAGGCCAGGCTTGCTCACACTAGCCAGCCCCATATTAGATTAACTAAGAAATCTTCTATCTCACCTTAGACCAACCTCATTTTACGGTAACCGTAAAACGGTAAATTACAATATCAATTAATGTAGTCCACATTAGGAAAACTCTTACAGTCTCCTTGTGCCAATTCATACTAAGTGGACGACATTGATGAGTGACAAACATAAGTTCCATTATTCATATCACATGCATATCAAATAATAAAAAAGAATAGAACATCATCATGAACACTCCGATGATGTACTTTTCTTTTATAAGTGATTATTTACAAGGAGAAAAATAAATGTCAAATTAAGTTACCGATGATGTGTTGAGATCATTGTTAAGTCGAAGGATCTTACTGGAACAGTGCATGACACTTGGAATTTTTGAAACGTAATCAAGTCCCTCTTCCATTAATCTGTCTGTGGTTAGGAAGTAGCTGTCCAACAGCAAAATCAGCCCTCCGATTGAATCCACCATATTGTCCATGTACTCCTTCAGTGTCGGTTTAATGCCCTTGTTGTACCAATGTACCTCCTTCATGTACGCCTCGCATTCATCAGCCTAATATAGGATTGAGATTCGAAAATCGAGATGACTACCAAATTCATACCAGAATTTTGGATTGTACATGTCAATGACCAAGTCTAGGGATGTTCTCTTCTCCTACATTTTTTGGGATTCTCAAATGTTCAAAGATAAATTATAATGAAAGTTAGAAGTAGAAAAATGACTTGTCTGATGTGGACAAGCAATTATTAAGTGAGAGATTTAGTAAGTCAAGATTACCACTTTCCGTAGGTAAGGGATGCGGTTGATTCCTCGCTCTCTCATTGTCCAATACCCAATTTCATTGGTCGTGCTGTACAGGACCATGAAACTATCTCTTATTGTTGGAGGAAGTCTAGCTATGTCTGTGACATCATGATTTTCAAGTTCGTTTTCGATGAGATGAAATGGGCTTTTTATCGATGCGCCTATGGCCTTATTCTCTGAGTTGGCCATTCACGAGATAACTAATCTATCGGGTGAAACCGCTAAAAAATATAAATGCTACTGACTTGAGAATTTGACTCAAAATCGATTGTTCGACCGTACTAATCTGTAAGGGTCATTATGGCACCGTCAAAGTTGATCAGAGATCAATGATAGATCGATTCAATAAAGATATGCGATTAGTGTGTGGGTGCTTCTACTTGATTGCAAAACTTCTGTCGAACGGCACTAGACCGATTTTTCTGTCATTTCTGTACTCTATGTCCGTATTTGAAATATCGAGATTTTTACGACAACTGAGAGTCGCTGTCATGCCCCAATCCTTGAGTACGCACCCATACCTTACCTTGGTCGATTAATAGCGATGTCCCGGGAGGCATCGCCGACCCATTCATTTTAATGTACACATGCGGAAGCATATGAAATCCCCAGACAATAAAACAATGGGATAGGAAAGTAGGATTCCAAATTTCTACTTTAGAAGCAACCACACTTATATACATTGCCAATCATAGTGCAAATATATACAAGTTGAATTGTTAAGTCAGGTTTAAACTACCAGTTCCTAAAACAAAGTCTGCAAAATGGAATTGACTCCTATCAAAAGAGAATTGCCTTATGACTAACTAGTCCAATATGATCGTCAATTCTTCAAGCTTCCTCTTCTATACTTCGGCCCTCCAGTCCTTCACCAATGCCATCTAAGGACTTAAAAATGGTTATTCAATAACTAGTGAGACAACGTCTTAGCAAGTTCTACCTCCTAAGACTCGATTAATAGGCCAATACGCTTTAGAGGCTGCTTAAGCATAACACGGGTCAGAGGACTTACCTTGGCTTCAGATTTCACCTGCAGTTCAATAAAGTTCAAATAGGCACCTAATTACTCACTACAGATCGAATCATCGATCAATCGACCTAATCGATTATATGTCAATTAAACCATTCTTCGGTTATTTCATTCAATACTGTCCATTCTCCAAGATAACTTATCGAGTTACTGAGCTAGTATATTATACAATTCATTCTCCAAGATGACACACTAAGTCGCCGAGCTACTATAATATACTATTCATTCTCCAAGATAACCTATCGAGTTACCGAGCTAGTATATTATAATATTCATTCTCTGAGATGACATATAGAGTCACCGAGTATATTCATCATAACGTACATTCTCCAAGATGACATGTTAAGTCACCAAGTCGTTATGGCATGTCATCCATTCTCTAAGATGATCTATAGAATCACTGAGCCGACATTTCATACCGTCTATTCTCCAAGATGACCTATAGGGTCATTGAACCGGTATACAAGCAATTCTTTCTCAAGATGACAAGAGAGTCATTGAGTTATAATAGTATAACGTCATTTCTCCAGATGATATACGAATCATCAAGCCGTTATAGTATTTTTGTTCTGAAGACACAATCAATTTTACCATTTTCATCATATTTGATAAAAGTACACGCGTGTGGGCATACGGTCGGCCTTAGTCAAAATATAATAATTTCCTTTTTATTCACCCACTCCTTTCAGCTGTATAAAAATAAATTTTTGACGTAATAGACCGATACCCGGTAATTTTTCAATTAATTATCAAAATTAATTTAATTTAGGAATAAATCCTAAAATCACCAATAAATCAATTCAGCACGAACTAATGCTCAAATAAATAAATGGACTGCACCATGATAATCGGCATAAAATTTCGATCATCGACTATCACAGCCTAATTTTCGGAAAATAGATAATTAATTAAATAATTACAAAAATTAATTATTAAACAGCAATAAATCCAATTTAAGCCGGTAATGCCTAATTGGAAGCCGAGACGAGCCTGAAAAATTACCGAGACTCGTTCATTAAATAATAGGACTTGTCTACTTGCTAAGTACACTAACCATTTGCCTAACATGCATAGGTAAATCCCTAATTTAATTATTCTAATCTAATCTATCTACATAATTACACTTAATTAAATTTAATCAACCCCTAAGCATCATTAGCATACTAATAAGGGATTAGTGAGCAAAACTCACTTGATTAACACGTGGATTGGATCAAATTGATGAGAACGGCGCGGGAGACGCTTTTCTCCAAAGCGGGCCTAGGCTTCGAGGCCCGGAAACACCTCAAAATGGACCTACAAGATGGCTGGAAACCCACTTCTTTCTACTTCTTTTTTGGCTGGTTAAAGGCTGAAATGGCAAGGGGGTCGCTCGGTTGAGGCGGGGATGGCTCGAGGAAGCAAAATTGGACCTTGGCGGGGCTTGGTGGAGCTCGAACAGCGGTTGGCAGCCACTCACGACAGTCTGAGATGCTCGGACAACTCCTGGAACGCTGGGACAACTGCTGGAACTGAGTGAGGGTGAGAGAGAGGCGGTGGTGCGCGCGGCACGCAGGCGAGGGTGAAACTGACGACGGTGGCATGCGGCGTGGAGGGGCTACTGTCCGGTGGTTGTTGCACTTTCTTTGGCCTCTTGTTGGTGTGCAAAAAGATGGAGGAAGGTGGAGAGGAGGGTTGTTGCACGGTGAGGGAAAGAGAGAGGAAGGAGAGAGAGGAGAGGGGACCACATGGGCATTTTTTTTTCCACAACTTGATCTCCAAGGCTCCTCCTTGGCCAAGTATCATTCCTTGGCTCACAATGAGCCACCAAGGCTCCCTCCCCCCACAACCTTGAAATGGTGCAATTTGGCTAGGCCATGGGGGCATACGAATTTCCAAGCAATTGGCTTTAATTGGACTTAAGTTGTTCAATTCAAACTCATTTGGTCTCAATAAATTCAATTGACCCTCCATCGATCAAATCAATATTTTTCCTCATCCACATATCCATCATGCTTCCCAAATTTGTGATAAAAAAAACCCGGTCTTTTTCTTAAGAAAAACGGTCCTATGCCGACTTTTTCCCAAAAAGTCTCGGGTTTCAAAAAAATCTTCTAAGATTGAGTCAACGTTCCTAAAATTTATTATGACATGACAGAATCTTCAATTTCTAAAATTGGACTTGAATTGGCGGTTAATTTCCATTCGGCGCGTTTTTAGTGTGACCTAGGTTACCGGGTAGTTTTCAAAGATTTTTGCAAATGACCCGTGGTCGATTTTCTTCGACCCAATATGAACCCACTCGATACATTGGCGACTCTCGGTTGTCATGAAAATCTTGAGGATTTAAATACAAACACAGGGTACCAAAACGACAAAAGAATCAGTCTAGGGTCGGTCGACGAGAATTTTCCAATTTAGTGGTGTCACCTACGATTAGCCACACATCTCAGTCGAGTCGGCCTATCTCTGATCTCAAATCGATTTTATACTGTGCTGTAATGGCCTCTAAAGATGAGCACGGTTGTGAAGTCGATTCCTGGTTGAATTCTCAAGTCTATTGCATTAAAATTCCTTAATAGCTTCCCTAAATAGTCTAGTTATCTCGAGAGTGATCAGCTCCGAGAACAGTTCTATAGGCGCGTCAATGAAATACTTGATTTATTCGGTAGGAAACAGGATTGAAAATCTAGGATGTCACAACTCTTCCCCTCTTATAAAAATTTCATCCTCGAAATTTAAACCTTACAAAACTTCATAAAAAAGGTGGAGGTACAATTGTCTCATCGACTCTTCAGTCTCCTATGTCACTCCTTTAGTACCATGGTGTTGCCAGACCACTTTGACCAACAGAATGGTCTTTGTATGCAGAACTTGCTCTTTTCGATCCACTGTCTGAATCGGGCTTTCGATGTATGACACACGGTTATCCACGTCCAATTCCTCGAAATTGAGCACATGGGTCGGATCAGGCTCATATTTCCTTAACATCGACACGTGAAAGACGTTGTGCATTTGCGCCAATCTTGGCGGCAATGCAAGACGATACACTAGGTTCCCGATTCTCTCAAAAATCTCAAACGGACCTACATACCTCGGACTCAGTTTTTCTTTCTTTCCAAAGCGTGAAGTTTCCCTCATTGGTGACACCTTTAGAAAAACGTGATCACCAAATTGGAATTCCAAATACCTCCGATGCTTATCTGCGTAACTTTTCTCCCTACTCTGAGCAGTCTTTAATTTGTTTCTGATCACTGCCACGGCTTCCATTGATTGCTGGACCAACTCTGGGCTTGTAATCTTTCTTTCCCCAACTTCATTCCAACACACTGGTGTTATGCATACTCTACCATACAATGCTTCAAATGGAGCCATTTTAATGCTCTGCTGATAACTGTTGTTGTAGGCAAATTCCACCAAGTGTAGCTGATCTTCCCAACTTCCTTTGAAGTCTAGTACATAAGCTCTCAACATATCCTTGAGGATCTGAATAGTCCTCTTAGACTGACCATCTATCTGAGGATGATATGCCATATTGTGCTAAAACTTGGTACCTAAGGCACTTTGCAAACTCTTCCAAAAAGCGGCAGTAAACCTCGAGTCTCTATCTAAAGTTATCGTAATTGGCACCCCATGCATTCGAACCACTTGATGCGCATACAGATCCGCATGCCTATCCAAACTCAGGTCCTTTTGAACTACAATGAAGTGAGCCGACTTTATCAGTCTGTCGATTACTACCCAAATTGAATCATTTCCTCTTTGACTCATCAGTAATCCGGTCATGAAATCCATCGTGATATGCTCCCATTTCCATTCTGGGATCTCTAGAGGTTGCAGAAGTCCTCCCGGCTTGCAATGTTGAGCTTTCACTTGCTGACACGTCAGACACTTGGCGACATGCTTGGCGATGTTCGCCTTCATACCTGACCACCAATAGTGTTGACGCAGATTTTGATACATCTTGGTACTACCAAGATGAATGCTGTAACTGCTACGATGTGCTTCTGATAAGATATACTCTCTAAGCTTTACATTGTCAGGTACAACCAAATGTCCTCGGAATCTTGGTATTCCATCATCAGAAACCTGAAAGTCAGCATTTCTTTTCTCAGTGTCCTCCTGAAGTATCTTCTGTACATCTGGATTCGTTGGTTGGAGTAATTTTATTTTGACCTGGACATCCGGCTTAATTCTGAGGATGATGGTGGCCTACCTCAAACTTGAATACCGAATCTCGAGCTCTCTCGATTAAGTTCCACTCTTTAATCAGTATGTGAGTAATTGAAGACTTTCGACTCAAAGCATCGGCGACCTTGTTCACCTTTCCCGGGTGATATAGAATATCACAATCGTAGTCCTTCAGCAATTCCATCCATCGGCACTGTCTCATGTTCAACTCATTCTGAAAGAAAAGGTACTTGAGACTTTGATGGTCCGTGAAGATTTAAAATTTTTCTCCGCACAGATAATGTCTCCAAATCTTTAGGGCAAAGATAATCACCGCGAGTTCTAAGTCATGCGTCAGGTAATTCTGTTCATGAGTTCTCAACTGACGGGAGGCGTATGCAACAACTCTACCATGTTGCATCAACATGCAACCCAGTCCTCTGAATGACGCATCACTATAGATCTCGAATCCTTCAGGATTAGATGGAATCGTCAACATATGTGCGGTAGTTAGCTTTTTCTTTAGCTCTTGAAAACTATCTTCGCACTTGTCTGTCCATATAAATTTCTCATCTTTCTTCAGGAGTCTTGTCAAATGCGATACTAATGATGAGAACCCTTTCACAAACCGTTTGTAATAACCTGCCAAACCCATAAAACTTCTGATCTCTATCATAGTTGGACTTGGCCAGTTGATCACTGCTTCTATCTTGCTCGGGTCCACAAAGATCTCTTCTCCTGAGATCACATGTCCTAAGAAAGTAACATGAGTTAACCAAAACTTGCACTTGCTGAACTTGGCATACAACCGGTAGGTTAAGTCACGCTAAAATCACGTCAGATTAAAATTAACCACGAATTTGAACCCGATTTTAGAATTTGGAAGTTCTATCATATCACGATTTACTTTAGGAACTTTGACTCATCCTTCGAAAATTTTTCTGCAAACCGAGATTTTTGGCAAAAATTCAGAGTAGGGCCGTTTTTGTTCGGAAAATTCAGGGGACCATTTTTGATCGCATTTTTAGGATGCAAGTTAGTTCTATTGACAAGGAAAAATGTGAATTGGAGTGTGGACACCTTGGTTGAATTTATGGGGATCAGATTGAGTTCAATTGAAGGAGAATTGGAGGGGAATTAAATCCAATTTGAGTGGACCATGCACAAATTCGTAGCCCCCCATGGTGTGCAACATTTGGACCCTTGGGAGGCTTGCCAAGAAAGCTTTGGCATCTGCAAATGGCTAAGGAAGAGAGCCAAGCTTGGTAGGGCCATGTTCTTGAGTATTTTGGATATTTTGGTGGCCCCCTCCTTGACCAGTAGCCCTCTTCTACCTTCAGTAGCCACCTTTCTCCATTTGTGACCATTTTGAGAGCCCCAAGTTGCAGAGAAAACTAGAGAGATCCCCTAGCCATCGACCACTGCCGGTGTAGCCAAGATCGCCGTCTAGTGCCGTTGCGCGCTCATCGTGAGCCATGCATCCCCCGCATGCGCAGTCCGCTCATCCTACACTGTCTCACCT
The DNA here is from genome assembly GCA_014182375.1 of Eucalyptus virginea. NCBI lineage: Eukaryota > Viridiplantae > Streptophyta > Magnoliopsida > Myrtales > Myrtaceae > Eucalyptus > Eucalyptus virginea. The sequence continues at coordinate 26,446,022 of CM024514.1, read as the reverse complement.
CCTAGCGCACCTTGGACCGCCGTTGAGCTGAACCAGAGCCTCGTTGTGGCCGTCTAAGCCACTGGAGCAGCCGCCGTCGCCCGCAACAGTAGCTCACCGCCTTGTTTCACCGTTCTAGCCGTCCAAGCAGCTTGGTTCCATCCTTGCAGGCTAAGAATAGAAACTGAACTCTCAGCCTAGTTGAGAGCTTTAGGAGATTTTTCCGGGCCTTTCCAGGCCTCGTCGGGTGTTGCCGCTAGGAGGTTTGTCACCCGTCTCCGCGACGCCATCGCTGTGGACTCACCAGCTCACTAATCTAGTGAGTTTACTCACTAAACCTTACTTAAGAGGTTAATTATGCTTAATGGATGTTTAGTTTAAGTTAGTTAAGGATTAGGTGGTTAGTTAGATTAGATTAGTGATTTAGTTATTTAGTATTGCATGTTAGGTGGTTAGATTAGATTAATTAAGGCCTAGATAGGATGTGCTATTTATCTAGACAGGTTCGGAAATTTTTTTGGCCCGTTTAGGCGATTAATTTAGCAATTACAGCCTAAGTTAGTATTTTTTGTATTTAAATTGAATTATTTAATTAATTTTGATAATTATTTAATTAATTATTATATTTCGAAAATTAGACCGGGATAGTCGGTGATCAGAATTTCGTGCTGATTGTAATGGTGTGTTCAGTTTACGCAATTGGATGTCAATTTGTGCAAATTGAGTGTTGATTGGAAATTTGGTCAATTATTCCAAAATTTGTGAATTTTGATATTTATTCAAAAAATCCCAGGCGTCGGGTTTTAACACCGAAAATGATTTTATATACTATATAAAACAGTGAGATTTTAAAAAGAAGGTTATGAACTTTTTGAGTTCAATCTAATCGTGTATCCAAACACGACTATTTTCATCAGGTATTTTAATACGAAAAAATAGGCTAGGATCACTATTTTATTTGAGGCATGTGAGTGCAATGCACGGTGTCCTAGGTCGAGATTGAATGGTCGTGTGTTAGTTAAGATAGCCGATCCCAAGTGTTTAGGCCGAACGTTACCCTATATGGGATTTGGGTCATAGTAGATTCTGGGCTTATACTCCTTCAGGAAAGTCGTCTTTGAGAGACGTAGCCGTGCTCAATGTGGTGAGACAATGCCTGGTTACGCCAATAGACCGTCGAACTTCAAGTAGGCCGTATCTTAGAGGGGCATAATTAACAATTGGAATGCATGATTGATTGAGTTAGATGCACCTGATTATAAAACAAAATTGTGTGACATGGTATGAGACGTGTTATAACAGTTTGGCCTTATAATCGGGATCCCTGTGATTGATTGAGTTGATGAGGCGTTTCAATTGTTGTGTGCTGTGATTATATGCATTGTGTATATGAACTGTGTTAACGTGCGGGAGGGAACTGAGGCGAGATAAGTTCTCTGTATTGTGTGGTTAGGCCACCCTTGGGTGTATTTCCTTCTAATAGGGGTTTAGGGGATGAACTTGTTGAGACAATGTCTCACCCCGTCGTGAGTTTAACTTTTCAGGTCCTTAGATGGTGGTTGTGGAAGACCTGAAGCCCGGAGTCTGTGGAGGTGGAGTCCGAAGTATCGGCGTATGTGTCCGATTAATTTGTCGTAGGACAGCTTCTTTTTGAGAGCCGATCTTTTGTAGATTTTTGACTAGACTCGTTTTGTACCTAAACCCAATTGTTTTATAAGAGTGTGGCTTTTGTGAAATGTTGCCCTACTTTTCTATCCCATTCTGTTTGCTGTTAGGGGTTTATTGTTTTGCTTCTGCATGTGTTTAACTGATTGGGTCGGCGACGCGTCTTGGGAACGTCGCATTTGTATCGACCACAGAGGGATGTGTGCGTGCTTGAGGATCGGGCCGTGACATCCCCGTTTAAGTGGTATCAGAGCAGGTTAGTGTTTGGAGTGATAAGGTACGATGGGTCACGGGATAGTTAGTAGGAAAGGCCATTTTAATATACTGATGCATGTGATTGATAGTTGATTTGTAACTTGTTTATGTGGCCACTCAGTTTCTAATTCTATATGGAATTGGAAAGTAGGTTTTTGTAAGAATCCTGCGTAATGAGTGATTAGGAGCAGAAGACTCCTAGAAAGTGAACCATTGGACCTATGGCTTGGGGTAGGACGCTGACTAGGGTCGGTACCTGAGGAGGTCATAGTAGAGTGCCAGCTTAGGCAAGCGTTAGTGGAGTAGCACCACCTCTTGTTGGTGCTAGGGTAGCGGCCCCTGGTGATCCGAGAATGGACGGGATCATGCAGGCGCTAGAGATAATGGGAAATCAGATGGAGTAGCAGGCCTAGAATCAAGCTGCCACTGCCATTGTTTTAGCCACCGCTATAGCCACCGCTGTTGCAGCCGCCACTACTGCCGCCAATGTCGCCGCTAATGCTGTTGCTGCCGCAACTGTTGCCGCATTTGCCGCTGCACCTGTCGAGGTTCCACCTGGGAACGTGATTGCTGTAAGGCCGATGCATGAGTTGGTGGAATAGTTTCTGAAATTGAACCTACCGAAGTTCACTAGTATATGAGATCTTGAGGCTGCAGCCCTCTCGATCCAGGACTTAAAGAAGGCATTTGCATTGCTGAGGTGCACTGAGGAGGAGAAGGTCGTCCTTGTAGTATATCAGCTGCAGGGTATTGCAAGCATTTGGTGGAGAGCCACTAGAGGAATAGTATTCCCAGAAGGCGTGATTCTGGAGTGGAATGCCTTTGCGAAGTGTTCAATGGCAAGTACTTCTCTGATAGTGCCAAAGAATTGAAGATGGCAGAATTTCAGCGTCTTCGCCAAGGTATAATGACAGTAGATTAGTACGGGGCGAAGTTCGCTGAGTTGTCATAGTATGCCCCCAGACTGGTTGAGGATCTAGTAGACTGAGCTAGAAGATTCAGAGATGGACTTAGACCGGAAGTGAGAAGCTCGCTGGTGCACTCAATTTGAAGGACTACAATGACATGTATGAATGGGCCCAGCTGATAGAGAGAGACCATAATGAATGAGCCGCCGCATCTGGGTTGCAGTTTAGTTCTAATTGGGATGAGAATTGGTTTGGGAAGAGATCGATGACTGGAGGAAGGTATCCCATTCCGCCTAATAGGAAGGGTGGGATAGGAAAGTCAGCACTAGGGCAGAATGGCGTGTGTCATTCCCGCGGAAAATGACACAGATCAGCCTTGTGCCCTGCTAGGATGGGTTCTTGTTTTGTGTGTGACTAGCAGGGTCACATGGCTAGGAACTGTCCTTGAAGACAAATGGGACTGCGTTTCCTGTGCCGCCGCCATCGATGGGTTAGAACCGAGGAATTGTGCCACCGAATGCACAGCAGGGTGGACTGATTAGACCTCCAGCTCAAGGAAGGACGTACTTTATCATGAGAGGACGGGCTGAGGACGCGCCTGATGTGATTACATGTACTGTTTTGCTGAATGACCACGCTGTTTATGCTTTATTCGACTGTGACATCCCAGATTTTCAATCCCATTTTCTATTGAATAAATCGGGCATTTCATTGACGCGCTTATAGGGCTGTTCTCAAAGCTGATCACTCTCGAGATAACTAGACTATTTAGGAAAGCCATTAAGGAATTTTAGTGCGATAGACTTGAGAATTCGACCGGGAATCGACTGTTTGACCGTGCTTATCTTTAGAGACCATTACGGCACAGTTAAAAATCGATTTAAGATCAGAGATAGGTCGACTCAACTGAGATGTGTGGCTAATTGTGGGTGACACCACTAAATTGGAAAATTCTCATCGATCGACATTAGACTGATTTTTCTATCGTTTTGGTACTTTATGTCCGTATTTGAATCCTCGAGATTTTCACGATAACTAAGAGTCGCCAATGTATCGAGTGGGTTCATTGTGGCTCGAAGAAAATTGACCACGGATCATTTGCATTAAAAATTTCTGAAACCTACCCGGTAGTCTAAGTTACGCTAAAAACGAGCCAGATTGAAATTAATCGCGAATTTGAGTCCGATTTTAAAAATTGAAAATTCTGTCATGTCACAATAAATTATAGGAACATTGACTCAGTCTCAAAATAATTTTCTGCAACCCGAGATTTTTTGAGAAAAAGTCGGCATAGGACCGTTTTTGTTCAAAAAAATACAGGGATAATTTTTGATCGCAAATTTGAGAATCGAGTGGATTGTATGGGTGAGGAAAAATGCCGAGATGATTGATGGTGGGTTGATTGATTTTATTGAAGCCGATTGGTGTTGATTTAATAAAGAAAAGTGTCTAATTGAAGACAAATCACTTGAAATTCATATGTCCTCCTATGCCTATGGTTTTTGGACCATTTCAATGTTGCAAAGGGAGGCATGGGTGGCTGAATTGTAGCCAAGGAAGTGTTGGTGGCTGAGGATGAGGTCAAGGGGACAAGATAGGAGAAAACAAGAGCCAAGTGGCCCCCTCTTGCCCCTCTCTCCCTCCAAGCTGCCGCCCACCCTCATTGTTGTCTTCATTGTGCTTTGCAAGCTTCCAGCAACTAGCCGAGAAGCTGCCGAAGCCCCTCGGCTGCGCTGGACCGCCCTCGACAACACCGCATGCCTGCCGGAGTAGCCAGCTCAACGTCATGCGTTCGCTCGCCCGTGCTGCCTGTCTGTGCGTCCCAGCCTATCATCCGCCTCTGTCCGTGCATCTAGGAGGCTGTCCAACAGCTGTGAGTGGCCGTGGAAGCCCGCCGGAGCCGTCGTTTGCCTCACCGAGCTGTCCGCCTGCCTCCGCCGGATTTGCCTCTCTAAACTAGCTTTGTTTCATCTGTTTTGCAGCCAAAATAGAGAGCAAGTTTGTGGGTTTTCAGCAAGCTTGTAGGCCCATTTTGAGGTGGTTCTGGGCCTCGAAAGTTAAGCCCACCTTGGGAAGAGTCGAGCCTCATTGCATTCCTGACATTTTGAACCGTTTGGCTCGCCGAACAAGTGAGTTGAACTCACTAATCCTCACTTAGTAAGCTAATGATGTTTAGGGGTTGATTAAATTAATTAAGCGTGTTTTAGGTGAATAAATTAGATTAGATTAGATTAGTTAATTTAATTATCTGCCAATGCATGTTAGGTGGTTAGATAGTGCCATTAGCGAGTAGACACGTGCTATTATTTATTTAATGAACCTTGGAATTTTTCTAGGTCCATTTTGGCGTCCAATTAAGCATTATGGGCTTAAGTTGGATTTATTGCATTTATTTAATATTTTTCGTAATTATTTAATTAATTATTTATTTTCTGAAAAGTTAGGCTGGGATAGTCGACAATCGAAATTTTATGCTGATTATTGTGGTGCAGTCTGTTAATTTGTTTGAACTCTAATTTGTACAGAATTGATTTAATTGTGATTTTAGGATTTTATTCTTAAATTAATTAAATTTGGTAATTTATTGGAAAATTACTAGGCATCGGTTTACAGCGCCAAAAATATGTTATGGGCTGTTGAAATTGGTGGGATGTTTAAATATGTGAAATTATTATATTTTGGCTAAGGTCGACCGTGTACCCACACACGGCTATTTTATCGGAAATGATAAAAGATGTTGAATTAGTTGTATGATTGAGATGATAGATTATATTAGTCTACGGGTGATATGTTAGCTTAGCAGAGAGCAGTATACCCATATACTTTATTGGTCTACGGGTGATATGTCAGCTTAGTAGATAGCAATATACCTTATCAGCTTAGATTGAACATTGTCGATATACTATATCAGCCTAAGGGTAATATGGCAGCTTAGCAGAAAGCAGTATATCTGATCATCTCAGAAGCGAGTTATACTATCTATTTATCAGCTTAGTAGTGAGCAATCATGATATGAGCAGACTTTATAGATAGTATGAGATGAGCCAACCAAGAAAAGGTTGTGGTGACATGTATCGACTGAGTCGATTGATTAATGATTTGATATGATGTTATGAATTAATTGGTTGATGTGACTTGAGGCATTTGTAAATGATATTGACTTACAGGGTGGAAATGAGGTTAAGGTAAGTCTTCTGACCCGTGTTGTGCTTAGGCAGCCCTTAGGGCATATTGGCTTCCTAATCGAGTTTTAAGGGGTTGAACTTGCCAAGACATTGTCTCACTAGTTATTGTATAACCATTTTCAGGTCCTTAGATGATGTTGGTGGAGGACCGGAAGTCCCGGAGTTTGGAAAGGTTGATAGACTAGAATTGGCAATCAGATCTGACTAGTAGATCATAGGACTATTCCTTTTGGAATGAGTCGACCTTTTTGTAAATAGTTTGGTCTTGTAGATAAACCTGGTTGTTTATAAAAGGTTTGTTTTGGTTTAAAAAATTGACCTTACTTTCCTATCCCATTATTTTATCGTCTGGGGATTATTTATATCTGCTTTCGCATGCGTATATTAAAATGAATGGGCATATTGGCTTCTTAATCGAGGCAACCCGTTTGTTAGATGGGGGTTGCCAAGGTTACTTGGCAACTGTTGTGGATACGACAGTTGAGAAGCTAAAGATCAAGGACATCGCAGTAGTCCAAGAGTTTCCGGACGTGTTTCCGAAGGAATTGCCAAGTCTGCTGCTAGAGAAGGAGATTGAGTTCGTGATCGAGTTAGTCCCTAAGATAGATCCAATTTCTAAGGCTCCTTACCGGATAACGTTATTTGAGTTGAAAGAACTGAAGGTGCGGATGTAAGAATTGTTGGATAAGGGATTCATACGTCTTAGTGCATTACCTTGGGGAGCATCGGTTCTATTTGTGAAGAAGAAAGATAGTTCGTTGCGCCTATGCATCGACTATCGCCAACTCAATCGGGTGACGATCAAGAACAAGTATCCACTGCTGAGAATCGATGACTTGTTTGATCAGCCGCAATGAGCGTCAATATTTTCTAAAATCGACTTGAGGACAGGCTATCATCAGCTGAGGATTAGAAAGGAGGACATACCAAAGTCAATTTTTCGTACTCGATACGGCCATTACGAGTTCACTGTAATGCCGTTTGGTTTGATGAACGCCCTAACTGTTTTCATGGATCTGATGAGCCATGTGTTTAAAAAATATCTGGATCAGTTTGTGATCGTGTTCATCGACGATATCCTGGTGTACTCAAGAAGTCTTGAAGAGCACGAAAGGCATTTTGGGGATGGTACTGTAGACACTAAGGAATCATGGATTGTATGCTAAGTTTAGCAAGTGCAAGTTTTAGTTGACTCGTGTTGTTTTTTCTAGGTCACGTGATTTCAAGCGAAGGAATCTCTGTGGACCCGACCAAGATTGAAGTAGTTATCAACTGGCCAAGACCGACAACCGTGACAGAGATAAGAAGTTTTCTGGGTTTAGCAAGGTATTATAGACGGTTCGTGAGAGGATTTTCAGCGTTAGCCTCGCCGTTGACTCGACTACTAAAGAAGGAAGAGAAATTCGTGTGGACAGATAAGTGCGAGTATAGTTTCCAAGAGCTTAAGCAGAAGCTGACTACTGTACCAGTGCTGACCATACCATCTGGTCCTGGAGCATATGAGATCTACAGTGATGCGTCATTTAGAGGACTGGGTTGTGTACTTATGCAACATGGTAGGGTTGTTACATACGCATCCTATCAGTTGAGACCTCATGAGCTGAATTATCCAATGCATGACTTAGAACTCGCCACGATTATTTTCGTTCTGAAGATTTAGAGACATTACTTGTGTGGAGAAAGGTTCGAAATCTTCACTGACCATCAAAGTCTCAAGTATTTATTCTCTCAAAAGGAGTTGAATATAAGACAGCGTCGCTAGATGGAACTTCTGAAGGACTATGATTGTGATATTATGTATCATCTAGGAAATGTGAACAAAGTCGCAGATGCACTGAGTCGGAAGTCTTCAGTTGCGCATATGATGGTTAAGGAATGGAGTTTACTCGAGAGAGCTCGAGATTCGATTTTCAAATTTGAGGTAGGCCACCTTGCAAACCTTATGGCCACCCTTAGAATTGAGTGGAAGTGCAGATAAGGATCAAAACTCTTCAGTTGATAGATCCGGATGTTTAGAAAATCCTGCAAGAGGATATCGAGAAGAGGAAGGCTGACTTTCAAATTTTTGAGGACGGAACACTGAGGTTCCGAGAATGGTTATGTACCTGATGATGTAGCACTTAAGGAAGAGATTTTATTACAAGCTTATCGTAGCAGTTACAGTATTCATCTTGGTAGTACGAAGATGTATCAGAATCTGTGTCAACACTATTGGTGGTTCGATATGAAGGTGGACATCGCCAAGCATGTCGTCAAGTGTCTGACATGTCAGCAAGTAAAGGCACAACATTGTAAGCCGGGAGGACTTCTGCAACCTCTCGGGATTCTCGAGTGGAAATGGGAATATATCACAATGGACTTTGTGACGAGCTTACCGAGGAGTAAGAGGGGTAATGATTCAATTTGGGTAGTGGTCGACAGACTGATGAAGTCGGTTCACTTCATCGCAGTACGAAAGGACCTTGATTTGGATAGGCATGCAAAATTGTACGTGCGTCAGATTGTTCGTTTGCATGGAGTGCCAGTGACGATTACATCAGATAGAGACCCGAGGTTTATAGCTGCCTTTTAGAAAAGTTTACAGATTGCCTTAGGAACGAAGCTGTAGTATAGTACGGCTTATCATCCTTAGACGGATGGCCAGTCTGAGAGAACGATTCAAACCCTCGAAGACATGCTGCGAGCTTGCGTTTTCGATTTCAAATGAAGCTGGGAGGAACAGCTTCATCTTGTTGAGTTTGCCTACAACAATAGCTACCAGCAAAGCATTTAGATGGTTCCATTTGAAGTGTTGTATGGCAGAGCGCGTAGAATGCTAGTGTGTTAGGATGAGGTCGGCGAACAGAAGATCATAGGCCTAGAGTTGGTTCAGCAATCAGTGGATGTAGTTACCGTCATCAGAGATAGATTAAAGCCCGCTCAAAGCCGCCAGTAAAGCTACGCAAATAAGCGTCGAAGACCATTGGAATTCCAAGTTGGTGAGCACGTCTTTCTGAAGGTGTCAGCAATGAGGGGTACTTTGTGCTTTGGCAAGAAAGGGAAACCGAGTCCGAGGTAGATTCTGGAAAGAATAGGGATTCTAGCGTATCGTCTTGCATTACCAACGAGCTTGGCACAAGTGTATAATGTATTTCACGTGTCGATATTGAGGAAGTATGAGCCTAACCCGACCCACGTGCTAAATTTTGAAGAGTTAGACGTGATTGACAAGGTGTCGTACGTGGAAAGATCGGTTCAGATTGTGGATCGAAAGGAACAGCTTCTACGCACCAAGAAGATCCTGTTGATTAAAGTTGTCTCGCAACACCATGGCACTGAAGTAGCAACCTGGGAAAGTAAAGATTCGATGAGACGACTGTACCCCCACCTTTTTGTTTAAGATTTGTAATAGGTTTAAATTTCAAGGACGGAATTTTTATAAGAGGGGAAGAGTTGTGACATCCTGATTTTTAAGTCTGTTTTCAATGAGATGAAATAGGCTTTTCATCGACGCACCTATGACCTTATTCTTTGAGTTGGCCACTCATGAGATAACTAGTTTACCAGGTGAAGCCGCTAAGGAATATAAATGCGACTGACTTGAGAATTCAACTAAGAATCGATTGCTCGACCGTACTAATCTGCAATGGTCATTACGGCACCGTCAAAGTTGATCAGAGATCAGCGATAGGTTGATTCAATAAAGATATGCGATTAGTGTGTGGGTTATTCCACTTGATTGCAAAATTTCTGTTGAACGGCACTAGATCGATTTTTCTGTCAATTCTGTACCCTGTGTCCATATTTGAAACCTCGAGATTTTCATAACAGCCAAGAGTTGCCAATGTATCGAAGATGTATAATGTGGTTCGAAAATAATTGACCATAGGTCAAATGCGTTAAAAATTCGTAAAAGCTACCAAGTAGGTTAGGTCACGCTAAAATCACGTTAGATTGAAATTAACTACGAATTTGAACTCGATTTCAGAATTTAGAAGTTCTGTCATGTCACAATTTATTTTAGGAATGTCGACTCATCCTTCAAATATTTTTCTGCAAACCAAGATTTTTGGCAAAAAATTCAAAGTAGGGCTATTTTTGTTTGGAAAATTCAGGGGACCATTTTTTATCATGTTTTTAGGATGCAAGTTGGTTCTATTGGCGAGGAAAAATGTGAATTGGAGTGTGGACTCCTTGATTGAATTTATGGGGACAGGATTGAGTTCAATTGAAGGAGAATTGGAAAGGAATTGAATCCAATTTGAGTGGACAATGCACAAATTCGTAGCCCCCCATGGTGTGCAACATTTAGACCCTTGGGAGGCTTGTCAAGAAAGCTTTGGCAGCTGCAAATGGCTGAGGAAGACAGCCAAGCTTGGTAGGGCCATGTTCTTGAGTATTTTGGATATTTTGGTGGCCCTCTCCTTGACTAGCAACCCTCTTCTACCTTCAACGGCCATCTTTCTCCATTTGTGACCATTTAAGAGCTCCAAGTTACAGAGAAAGCCAGAGAGGCCCCCTAGTCGTCGACCACCATCGGTGCAGCCAAGATCGCCGTCTAGTGCCATCACGTGCCTACCGCGAGCCGCGCGTCCCGCGCGTGTGTAGTCCACTTGTCTCGTGCCGTCTCGTCTCTTGTCATGCCCTAGACCACCATCGAGCTCAACCAGAGCCTCGTTGTGGCCGTCCAAGCCGCCGGAGCAGTCATTGTCGCCCAAAACAGCAGCCTGCTGCCCCGTCTCGCTGTTCTAGCCGTCCAAGTAGCTTGGTTCCATTCTTGCAGGCCAAGAATAGAAACCGAACTCTCAGCCTAGCTAAGAGATTCGGGAGACTTTTTCGAGCCTCGTCGGGTGTCGCCGCTAGGAGGTTTATCGCCTGTCTTCGCGACGCTATTGCTGTGGATTCACCGGCTCACTAATCCAGTGAGTTTACTCACTAAATCTTGCTTAGGAGGTTAATTATGCTTAAGGGGTGTTTAGTTTAAGTTAATTAAGGATTAGGTGGTTAGTTAGAATAGATTGGTAATTTAATTATTTAGTATTGCATGTTAGGTGGTAACATTAGATTAATTAAGGCCTAGATAGAATGTGCTATTTATCTAGATAGGTTCGGGAATTTTCTCGGCCCGTTTAGGCGGTTAATTTAGCAATTACGGCCTAAGTTAGTATTTTTAGTATTTAAATTGAATTATTTAATTAATTTGGGTAATTATTTAATTATTTATTATTTTTCGAAAATTAGACCGAGATAACCGGTGATCGGAATTTCGTGCTTATTGTAATGGTGTGTTCAGTTTACGCAATTGGATGTTAATTTGTACAAATTGAGTGCTGATTGGAAATTTGGTCAATTATTCCAAAATTTGTGAATTTCGATATTTATTCAGAAAATCTTGAGTGTTGGGTTTTAACACCGAAAATTGTTTTATATACTATATAAAACAGTGGGATTTTAAAAAGAAGGTTATGAACTTTTCGGGTTCAGTCTAACTATGTATTCACATACGGCTATTTTCACGGGATATTTTTAATACGAAGAAATACGGATCATTATTTTAATTGAGGCATGTGAGTGCAATGCACGGTGTCCTTGGTCGAGATTGAATGGTCGTGTGTTGGTTAAGGGAACCCATCCCAAGCGTTTATGCCGGACATTACCCTATATGGGATTTGGGTCGGAGTAGATTCTGGACCTATATTCCTTCGGGAAAGCCATCTTTGAGAGACGTAGCCGTGCTCAATGAGGTGAGACGATGCCTGGCTACGCCAATAGACCGCCAAAATTCAAATAGACCGTACCCTAGAGGGGCATAATTAACAATTGTAATGCATGATTGATTGAGTTAGATGCCCCTGATTATAAGACAAAACTGTGTGGCACGGTATGAGACGTGTCATAACGGTTTGGCCTTATAATTGAGACCCTTGTGATTGATTGAGTTGATGAGGTGTTTCAATTGTTGTGTGCTGTGATTATATGCATTGTGTATATGAACTGTGCTGACGTGCAGGAGGGAACTAAGGCGAGGTAAGTTCTCTGTATTGTGTGGCTAGGCCACCCTTGGTTGTATTTCCTTTCTAATAGGGGTTTAGGGGGTGAACTTGCTGAGACAATGTCTCACCCCATTGTGGGCTTAACTTTTCAGGTCCTTAGATGGTGGTTGTGGAGAACCTAAAGCCCGGAGTCAGTGGAGGTGGAGTCCGAAGGATCGGCGTATGTGTCCGACTAGTTTGTCGTAGGACAGCTTCTTTTTGAGAGCCGACCTTTTGTAGATTTTTGACTAGACTCGTTTTGTACCTAAACCCAGTTGTTTTATAAGAGTGTGGCTTTTGTGAAATGTTGCCCTGCTTTTTTATCCCATGCTGTTTGCTGTCAGGGCTTTATTGTTTCGCTCCCGCATGTGCTTAATTGATTGGGTTGGTGACGCGTCTTGGGAACGTTGCATTTGTATCGACCATAGAGGGATGTGCGCGCACTCGAAGATCGGGGCGTGATAATGTTTGTGATGTCTCGCCTAGATAAGTTATCACCATTTCAGCAATCTTATGAATTTTATTATGACTCAATAAGTTTTTTAGTAATAATAATGAATATTAGTGCCTATTGTTACCTTATTAGCCCAAACCAATCAATCACATAGAAGGAAAACAAGCTGACTAAACCATGGTATGTCTAAAACACATCGAAGAATTTATTTAGTAATATATAATTTTCGTATATTTTTCCATTGTGTTCAAACTAATTAATTGTCTTTTTTCTTGGCAATAACAGTTACAAGGGAAAATGATGATGGTGGTGACACTAAGCAAACCTGATAATGAAATCTGTTCAGAGCTCAAGCTCTTTCGATGTCTCATATATATCATAAACGTCATCGATAAGTGTCGCCATACAACCGAATTTTGCATTCAATTCTCTGAAAGCTTTATGATGATGCTCGAAAATCATTATATTGCTCTAAAAGTAGTTTTCCACTAGCCTGTCCCTAAAGAAGGTCATCTTGTTCGCCCAAGATCAACCCACCACCTGAAAAATTTGTCATGAGATGACAAAGTCAATCACAATGCACTCCTACGTGCATTCCACCTCAAACGTGATGGTGGCTGCATTTATGAACATTTAAAGAATACTTGTGTATACCTTGCCAAATCGCTAACTTCCTTCCTGTGGATTGTAACATCCCGATTTTCCAATTCTATTTTCAATAAATTGAGACGGGTATGTCGTTGGCACGCATATAGTTCTTTTCCTTGAGTCGGCCACTTATGTGAAAACTAGTCTATTAGGTGAAGCCGTTAATAGATTCTAATGCATAAGACTTGAGAGTTTGATCAGGAAGTGACCTTTCGACCAAGCTAATCTGCAAGGGTCATTACGGCACAGTTAAAAATCGATTAGAGACCAGAGATAGGTCGACTCGACAGAGGCATGTGATCAAGTATGGGTGATTCCACCAGGTCGCACAATTCTTGTCGATCGGCACTGGACCGACTTTTTTGTCGATTGGGTACCCTGTGTCCGTATCTGAAACCTTGAGATTACCCCGACAACCGAGAGTCGCCAATATGTCAAAGATGTATATTGTGGCTTGAATTGATCAACCACAGGTCAAATGCATAAAAATTTCTAAAAGCTACCCGGTAGATTAGGATGCGCTAGTATCGTGCCAGAGTGAAATTAATCATGAAATTGAGATCGAATTTAGAAATTGGAAGTCTTGGTGTGTCACAAATCATTTTAGGAGGATTGACTCATCTTTTGAAGATTTTTCATGCAAGCCGAGTTTTCAGCGAAGAATCAGCATATGGTTAATTTAGTTCGGGAAAATTTGGTAGGCCCTCTTTTGGTCGTACTTTTGTGACTCAAGATGGTTCTATGGTTAAGTAAAAATGTGAATTGAAGTGTGGTGGCATTGGATTAATTTTATGGACTTCAATCTGGCTTGATTGGAAGTGGATGAAATGTGTTGTACAATATTTTTATGCCACCTAAAATGAAATTGCACCTATCGGAATAAAGTTGTGGGAGTTTGAGATAGTGGAAGATGACCTCATGTGATGTCATGGTGGTTGGGGCCAAAGTGTCTAAGATCTTGACAAGTGGAGAGTGGATATTGGCCCTCAAAAAGTGAGGAGGTTCCATCATCTTCTTCTTCAAGCTTGGAACCGGTAGAGGAGGGGGCAGAGACCATGTGACCGAACTAGCAAGCTTGACGCCACCCCTTCGCCCGCTCGACGCCGCCGCTTGTCGCCGTTGCCATCGTCGCTCGTCCATGTGCCCGGCTCTGCTCGCCGGCTTGCGCTCTACTCCGCCTTTGTTCGCATGCCAGCACCGCCGTCTATCGCTGCTCTAGGTCACCAGCAGCAGCTCGTCGTCAACTAGGGCTACTAGAGCCATCGTTGAAGCCAGCTCGGCACCGGTGCCGCTTCTTCTTCGCTCGTGTGCCTAACCAGCTTGCTGCTCCACCTCTGCCTGAACTCTTGGCCGTTGCCCTCTGCAACCATGCGTTCAGACCGATGTCTCGCAGCTGCTCGACGTCGCCGGAGGTCCCGTCCAGCTCACCAAAGGCCTGTGCAAGCCGCTGCCGCCACCCGCCGGTTTTGCTCCGCCCATTTCGACCCAAACCGGCACCAGATTCGCCCCTTCTCGGCCCCAAATAGCAGCTGGTTTTGTGGGTATCGCAGCGGAGGTTGGGCCCGTTTTGGCCGGCTTCCCGACCCCGGATGCTTGGCCCGCCTTGAGGAAAGTCGACCCCACGGCATCCCCGTCATTTTGGTCCAATCGGTTCATTAATCGGGTGAGTTTAACTCACTAAACCTTGATTAGAGGGTTAATGATGCTTTAGGTGTGCTTAGTTTATGTTAAGTGTTGTTAGGTGATTAGTCTAATTTATTTAAGTGTAAATTAGATTAAGAGTATGATTAATTTAAAGTAGGTTTAATTAAGGCTAAGTGGTTTTATATTAGAATAAGCCTTGATTTGACATAAATAATTTATTTTTATATAAATAAATATTTCGAAAATTTATTTAATAATTTAATAATATATTATTATTCGAGATTATTAAAATATTATTATTTAATTAATTTCGGAATAAAATTAATTATTTAATAAATTCCAAAAATTATTTCGGGACCTTAATCTTTTAGAATTTCGTCTTTGATCGCTCTTGTGTATTCAGATTTTGAATTTGATGAATGGATAGTGCAAATTGAATGTTGATTGCGAAAAATAGGGATTTTATTCATAATCCCAAGTGTTGGGTTTTGATACCAAAATTGGATTTTAAGAATTATATTAAATAGTGGGGTTTGAAAAAGTGAGATATTGGTTTCCTGGTTCGAAATTAACATGCCCCCACACACGTGAATAATTTATGGGATATTTTTAATATGAAAAAAAGAGGCCGGGATTACTATTTTAAATTGAATCATTGAGTAAAATGCAAAGTATCCTGGGCCGAGTGTGGATTGGTCATGTGATAATTAAGTGGAAATCATCTTGGGTTGTTGAGCCGAATTTGCCCCTATATGGGATGCCTTTTACAACGGATGCGGGTTGCAGTAGATTCTGGGCCCATACTCCTTCAGGAACACTGTCGACGTAGTGACGAAGTTGCGCTCCAAGGTGGGGAGGCGATGCTTGGCATTAATGTCAGTAGATAGCCGAATTGCGAGTAGGCTATGCCCTTGTGTGGCAGTGAATGACAATTGGAACACATGCTGAATGATGTCATAACAATTTAGTCTTATAATTAGGACTCCGATGGTTGTTGGTTATGTGAAAATATTTGCGTTTCGGTTGTTTAAGTTCGTATTATTGCACATGATTGAATGATATGAACATATTGAATGATTTGAATTGTGCTAACCTGCAGGAAGGAACTGAGGCGAGGTAAGTCCTCTGTGTGGTGTGGCTAGGCTAGGCCATCCTAGGGTGTATTTTCTTTCTAATAGGGGTTTTGGGGGTGAACTTGCTAAGACAAGGTCTCACCCCGATTGTGGGCTTACATTTTTAGGTCCCTAGTGGACGGAGCGACCGGATCCTTTTGGTTGGCCTTGAGGAGTTGTAGAGGTGAAGTGATGAGAATTGGAGAACGTGTCCGACTAGTAGGTCGTAGGACAGTTCCTTTTTATGAGCCGGTCTTTTGTAGACTTTTGGCCATAGACTTCTGTTTGTAACTCTATTGATTTATGAAAGTGTTATGTTGTTGAATTGCTTCCTGCTTTTCTATCCCGTATTTTATTGTCAGGAGTCTTAATATACGTTCCACATGCGCATATAAAATGAACAGGGTCGATGACACACCTGGGATGTCGCATCTGATCGACCAAAGTGGGATGCGCGCGCGCTTGGGGTTCGAGGCGTGACATGTGGATTGACTGCACTAAATTGAAGTCTAATTTAGCCAATTGTAGCAAAGAGGGGATCATGTCTTGCTGTTTCTCATCATGAACCACCGAGCCTCCAACCTGTTGGGCCTCCAATGAATCGGCATATCTAATGCATGATTCAGGTGGCTCGCTAAAGTAGTGGGAACTTCACTGAGGTTTAGACCCTTCAGATGCTTAGAAGCGAAGTGCCAAGCTTCATCGAGTATGGTTTCACCTTCTAATCCATGGAAAGAAGCTTCATAAACTCTAAGAAGCCCCTTCACATTCTTGTGAAGCAACTCGTTGAATGTGCTAGTCTTGTTCATAAACCAAGCACATCTACATTTTCAATAAAAGGAATGTTTAGGTAAATTTCGATTCATCAACATGATTTACAAAATGTTAACTAATTAGTGAATACCTTGCTGTACATTGTATCCATGTTGTCTAAGTAGCCGAAATCGAAGGGAAGCGGCATAAAGATCATTCGAAAGTTGAGTATCTTCAATGTTGTTATAGATGGAACTAAGAACGCTCTTGATCTCAATCTCGAAATGATATCCTAGTCCTAGTCTTTGAACCTCGTCAATGAACTTGAGTTTGGCCAGATGATTCATCTCTTGGTCGAATAGACCCTTGACTTCTTCCTTCAACCTTTGGACTTGCACCCTATATTCATCATCCTAGGCCCATGAAAAACCCAAAAAATGAGATCCTAAAGAAAGTTAATGCATAAGCAGAGTTCAATATTGCCTCTTGTATGAAAACATATTGATTCTCATTTGAATGTCATATATAAATCATAAATAGAAGAACTTAAGAAGTAAACATCCATAAATCTAATTCAAAGTAAAATTTTCTTTTTATTTCTAGGTCGTTCTTGTGTTTGTGGACTCATCCCATTGAAGTACATAAACAATAGGAGAAAAGTATACATTCAATTGCTGTACTGATGTTGTTTTTATAGTCAATAAGATCCTTAAACTTACAATTTGCACAATCAAGTGCATGAACTTGTGGAATTCTGTTACTCCGTCGCTAATTCTAGCAAAGTGAAGCCGAGGTATTGATCGATGCCCAAAAAAGGTTCGATATTCAAATAAGCAGTGACATTATGGAAATAAAATAATGTTACTGAAATTTGCTTACAGTTATCTTAGGTTATTGTTATTGTAGTTTCGCGAATTGAATATCCACAATGGTCTCAAATTTTTCCACATTCAGCTAGAATTGACATACGCATGAGCTTCAAATTGCCGGAACCATAGACCTAAAAATTTGATAGGAAATTTCCACAAGTTCAAGGACCAAACGTTAAAAAAATAAAAAATTTAGGATCGAATGTGAATATTTTCCATAGAACTTATTGGGTCTTGGGAAAAATTATCAGGAAAATCTTAAACTTATTACAGTTGTGTCAATTAAGTCATAATCTGTTCGACTTGGCCAATTTAGTCCTAAGTCTTTTGAGAACTTGCTCATGGAGTCCACATGGCTAATTTTGGTAGGAAATCGTTGACGTGAATGTTGGTAGTCTTACATGGCACGATTAACGCTAATGTAGACAATTTGTAAATATATTTTATGATTTTTTTTCTTTCCTTTTCTTTTCCTTTTCTTTTTGCTAGCAGTTGGTTGTCGGCCATAGGTGATGGCCAATGAGCCTCTCTTGCCAGATCTAGCAAGGGTGAGACCTGGTTGAGGGCAAAGGCCACCCTTGTCATGCCACCCTTGTCACGCCCCGATCCTGGAGGGCGTGCCCATCCCTCAGTGATCGATAAAATTTTGCAACTTCCTAGGACGAGTCGCTGACCCTTTCATTTTATTGCACATGCAGAAGCGAATAACAAATCTCTTGACAGTAACCATCTCGGGATAGAAAAGTAGGACATCTGATTCAAAAACAAAACATGTTGATACAGACCAATTGAGTCATAAACAAAAGTTTACCATCACAAGACTTCAAAAGACCGACTCTCAAAAGGAACTGTTCTATCTGACCTATCCTTCAGATCACCTTAGCTCGGCTCTAGGTCTTCCATCCTACGGTCCTGAAAAATAAAGCCCACGACAGGGTGAGATATAAATCTCAGCGAGTTCACGCTCTAAACCTCGATTAGGAGGGTAATACGGCTAAGGTGTCTTAACCACACAATCATAAAATCACATAGACTTACCTTGTCTTAGATCCTTCTTACAGGTCAGCACAGTTCATATCATAATCATGTATACATAGCAAATTCACACCCCATTTGGAATGTCTAAGTCAATCACTACTCACACGAGCAAGGACTACCGATACACATCGAAGCAAGAAATTACCGACACACGTCGGTTCATCAATTCAACTAAACATGCGTTCCAATTAATTAATTATTACTACCCACACGGGCAGTTTTACCCGTCACACGCCAGGGACGGGTAATATCCATCGACACATGCCGAGGAAGGGTAATATCCACCGACATACGCCGGGGACGGGTTCTCTTAACTTTCACACGATCATTAAGCATAATTTCTAGGCATGTCACAAACCAACCTTATACCAACAAATGTGCAATTTCCAGCAAGCAAAGCATCAAAAACCATCACAAAGTTATAACCAGCCCTAACCGGCAAAATAAGCCCACTCGCACATCTACAAGTTTAAATCCAGAAATCTAATTTAACGAGTTCAAAAAATTTCCAAATTTGAATATGTTGTAAAAGGTATACAAATAAACATTTTTCATGAAGACACCTTAACCCAAATCCTTCTAGATTTGGCTTAGTAAATCGCTCAATCCAGTACAAAAATTGTGTCAGTTTTCCAAAAAGTCTATTTTCCGAAATCAGTTTGGTTCGAGGTTGAAAATATGTGCATTTGGTTTGAAATTTGAGTATGTTAAACTAGAATGTGTGGTAAACAACTTTTATGAAGAAACTTTATTTAAATTCGAACCATAAGAGTTGATAAAGACCCATAGAATCTTAAAAAGGTCACCAGTTCCAGCGAAAAGTGAGGTTCCGTTTGAAAATGATGGAGCTGATATCTCATTCTTTTAAATCTCTAAAAATCTTGAGAAAAACATGTTGTAGCTGAGGATGTCTAAAACATTTCTCAAGAAGACATCAACATCAAATTCGCAGCATATTTTGGTCCATAAAAATAGCAAACGAGGAGGATCCAGAAACCAGAACTGCAGGAATTCCACTGGATTGAACTAATTCATCATCAATGGTGCTAATCTCACTAATTAGATTAACATTAATTCATTTTAAGGCTAATCTGACTATTCTAGATTATTACTAATTTATACTTAAGTTAATCTAAATAACCCTCAAGCATAATTAACCTACTAAGTAAGGTTTAGTGAGTAAACTCACTTGATTAAGGATCCACTTGGATCAAAACGATGGGTACGCGAATGCGAGCGATAAACTAACCCATGGCAACACCAAGCGAGGTCCATAAAGACTCAGAAATGGGCCTTAAATTCCTAGGCTTGCTGCTAGCTTCAGCTATTGATCTTGGTCGAGAAAGGAGGAATCGACAGCTGAATTGGCACGGAAACGGCAAGGAGGAGGACTGGTGGCTTCAACGGTCCAGGCGGGACTTCTGGCAGGTTGTACGGTGGCAAGCTGAGCTTCAGCGAGCTCCACAAAGGCTAGGGGAAGCTGGACGACCAGGGACGGCGACGGACAAGGCTCGGGATGAGGGGACCAAGCGTGAGACGATGCGTCGTGTAGGCAGTCTTCGGCTGGCTTGTGACGGCGAAGGGAGGCTAAGCTTGGTTTTCTGGATTTGTTGAGTTCAAAGCAGCAAATGAAGGAGGAGGGGGAAGATGTGCTCGACGGCGGGGTGGGGGGGAGAGAGGAAGGAGGGAGGAAGGAGAAGAGGAGGAGGAGGAGGCTGCTCGACAATGGGGAAAGAGAGGGGAAGGAGGAGGGAGGGGGACCACCTTTAGTCTTCACTTATCCTCTTTTCTCCTTTGACTTGGCCCACACAACCCAGCTGGATCCCTCAACCATTTGCAGCCACAAAATGCCTTCTAGAAGCCTTTGAACTAGTCCAATTGTTGGGTCCAAGGGGGGCATACGAATTTGCATTGATTCTCTCCAATTGGACACCAAATCCTTCTTGAACCAACATAAATTGGCCCTCAAACTTTCAACCATCATACCCTTAATCGAATTGGCATTTTTCCTTGCCAATTGAACCCACTTGCATCCTAATTGCGTGATAAAAAATGGTCCTTGAAATTTTCTGGAGAAAAACGATCCTACCTCGATTTTTTCCCAAAAAGTCTTGGTTTGCAGAAAAATCTTCAGAGATGGAGTCGACGTTCCTAAAATGACTTGTGACATAATAGAACTTTAAATTTCTGAAATTGGATTCAAATTCGCTATTAATTTCAATCTGGCGGGATTTTAGCGTGACCTAGGCTACCGAGTATCTTTTAGAAATTTTTAGTGCAAATGACCCATGATCGATTTTCTTTGAGCCACAGTAAACCTCTTTGACACATTGGCGATTCTCGGTGATCGTGAAAATTTCGATGTTTCAAATATGGACATAGGGTACCAAAACGACATAAAAATCAGTTTAATGCTGATCAACGATAATTTTGCAATTGAGTGGAATCACCCACGTTTAATCACACATTTCAGTCGAACTGACCTACCTTTGATTTCTAATCGATCTTACTGTGTTGAAATGATCTTTGCAGATGAGCACGGTCGAGTAGCCAATTCCCGGTTGAATCCTCAAGTCTATTGCATTAAAATCTTTTAATGACTTCGCCAGATAGTCTAGTTATCTTACGAGTGATCGGCTCTGAAAATAGCACTATAGGCACGTCGATGAAAGGCCCGATTATTCAATTGAAAACAGGATTGAAAATCCAGGATGTCACAACCCTTGCCAAATTTGGCAAAGCCAAAATTCAGTGTGAGGTTGGCCAGGCCTCACCCTTGCCTAGGCGATGCCCGGGGATACTGCCCTGGCCTGGGTGGGGTTCGTCCTCACTAAATTTGGTAAGGAGGGCCTTGTCGGCACTCACCCTCACTTGTGGTGGTTGAGGCCGTGTCTTGCCTAGGGAAGGCTAGTGCTCGTCAACTTTCACCTATGGCCAATGGCCTATGACTAACCACTAGCAATGAAAAGGGAAAAATAAAGAAAGAAAAGAAAGAAAACATAAAAAATATAAAAATTGTCCACGTTAGCATCGGCCACACCAAATAAGACGGTAATAATCCATATTAGCGATATTTAGTCAAGATTGACCAAATGGACTTTATTGGCAAATCATCAAAAGTTTTAGAACTCAATTGACCAGATCGAAAGGTTTAGGACTGAAGTTGTAGGAGTGCAATAGTTTTGGTCTTTCTTGATAATTTCCCCCAAGATTTTGTGCTAAACAAGGAAGAAAATCATTACCATGTAATTAACACCGAGTGACTGCACAAAGTCATAGTCCGAAACGCTGGGCTGCCAATTCGCTGAGCGTCTCACAATCTCCTGATCTGCAATCTTCAAAGCGCACGTCACAAATTGAGGCCCGAAGGAGGTGGAGGAGGAGGGAGAGGAGGAGCGAGGGTGTTTAAAGAAAAAGAGAGGGTTGGTTATCGTGAATTGAGGAGGAAGAGCCATCACGAAATTTGTTGCAAATCTCTTTGTATGCTAACCATCCTTTATATAGGTGTTGTTACGGAGTATCAATCATGAAGGAAGTTTGTACTTGCTATCCGAGCAAATTTTTCTCTTCGCCCGAGCCATTCTCTAAGCATTGCACTTCATTCTTTCAACGTGCACAGAGTTCTACCGACACTAATATCACGATCCCTTGGGAAACACGTTTTATTTGTTGCAAGTTCAGCATATGTGATCCAAGACCCACCGCCAGGCTTGCAGGATAACAATCATCTGTCCTGTGGCCACGAAAAAATGTTTTAAAAGAACAATCTATGGACCACCGGTTTGCATGGAGGCCTGTATTTACGAAAGGGTAGACAACAAAGTTGTCCATTTCACGTCGATCATGCCTAAAAAAGGAAACATTTTAAGGGACCACCGACATAAAAATTTGATTATATTAAATTTGTGAGAGCTACATATCTTTTCTGCTAGTTTTTTTTTTTTAAATTGAGTTTTTAATTTTTTTCTTTTTCTTCATCCTTGGTCGATCGTTGACCACAATGGCGGTTGGCGACCGGCCACAAGCCAGCTCCAGCCTCGCCTGACCTAGCGAAGCCGAGCTTGGGCCTTGCCTAATCCAGTGAGGCTTGACCATGTCGGAATCTGGCGAGCTCAAACCTTGCTAGCCTAGGGTGAGGCCGGAGCTTGCCAATGGCCTATTGCCGGCTATCGTCATAGCTAGCAATAGGCCAAGGCCAAGGAAGAAGGAAAAAAAAAAACAGAAAGAAAAGAAAAAAAGAAAGAAAAAGAAAAAAGAATTAAAAATTTAAAAATCATTTTTTAAAAATAACTAATAAAAAATTATTAAAAATGAGTGCATGCAAGAAAATATTTTCCTTACTGAATAGCGGAGAATACTTTCTAGCTCATTTTTAAATTTTAATTGGATGTTGGAAAATATGGTTATTTTTCTAAAAAATAACTTCCTAAAAAACAATTGTTGGAAATTGTACATTTTTTGCGAAACGAACGGAACCTAATCTCTAGTCCCCTTGCAGAGGTCACGAAACATTCTATCATGCACATAAGGTAAGGGGTGAAAAATGGCTTATACAGAGATAATTATAAATTTTAATCTTGGAAGTTGACATTTTAAAAGAAAACCCGAGATTGCAATAAAAAGAAAAAAAGAAGGCGTGGAAAGAAATTGAACAGTTGGCATCTATTTTCGGTTACGTTAATGGCCTTGGGAGATGGGAATCCAATCTTGCATTACTCACGATTGATTGAGATGGGTGACAAAAAATGCTTGACCGATTTGGCAGTCGCCCCTTGAAACACACAGAGCTGCATGTCACGTCCCGACCCTCCAAGCATGTGCTCATCCCTGCTTAGTCGATATAATAAGGATGTCCCAGGATGCATCGCTGACCCATTCATTTTAATATACGCATGTAGAAGTAGATATAAATCCCTAGACAATAAAACAGTAGAATAAGAAAACAGGGCTAATTTTTCAAACCAAAACCAACATTTTATAAATACACAAGTCTATACACAAAGGTTTACAATAGGGATTGGCTCCCTACAAAAGAGAATCGTCCTACGACTAGCTAGTCGGACAAGATTGCCGATTCTTCGGGCTTCATCTCTTAAACTCCGGGGCTTTCGGTCCTTCATCAACACCATCTAAGGACCTAAAAATGGTTATACAATAACCAGTGAGACAATGTCTTAGCGAGTTCTACCCCCTTAGACCCGATTATGAAGAAAATTATGCCATAAGGGTTGCCTAAGCACAACCAAGCGTCAGAAGGCTTACCTTGGCCTCAAGTCCTTCCTGCAAGTCAGTTCAATTCATAAACATGACAATCACATAATCCACTCAAACAGATTCTACCATTGATCAATCGACTCAGTCAATCACATGTCATCAAGACCATCACATGGTCATCTCGACTATTCAATCTCAATTCTTACTCACGACTCAACGAGCAGAGTCTATAAAACTCTCAGTTATAATTCATGGTCCCAAGGACATAACCTATCTTAGGTGGTAATCATGGCCCACTGAGCACAACCTTTAATAGGTGGTAGATCACGGCCCGATTGGACACAACCTCTATCAAGTGGCAAATCATGGCCCGATGGGCACAACCTTCACTAGGTGGCAAATCATGGCTTGATTAGGCATGATCGACTCCAAATTTGGTGGCAAATCTCGGTCCAATTAGTACAACCTCTAACAGGTGGGGAATCACGGCCTGATGGGCACAACCTTTAATAGGTGGCAAATCACGACCTGATTAGGTATGACTGACTCCAAATTCGTTGGCGAATCTCGGCCCAATTGGGCACGGCCATACTTCGGCGATTTTCTAGGTCCACTCACAACCGTTCATGATTATTTCCCACTCAAACACCAATATTCTCCACTTTTGGAATAATTTTCCATAATCACCAATTCACTCAATTTTCACAAACTAGCACTCAATTAAATAAACAAAGAACACCACTGCAATCAGCACAAAATTCTGGTCATCAGCCATCTCGATTGAATTTTTGGAAAATAAATAATTAATTAAATAATTATGAAAAATAATAAATAAATGCAATAAATCCAACTTAGGCACATTATAGCCTAATTGGAAGCCGAAATGGACCTGGAAAATTTCTGAGACTCATTCAATAAATACGAGAGTCTATTTACTCACTAATTACACTAACTATTCACCTAACATACAATGGCAAGTAATTAAATTTACTAATCTAATCTAATCTAATCTAACCACTTAATCAATCTTAACTTAGAGTAATCCAATCCTAAGCATAATTAACCTATTAATTGAGGATTAATGAGTAAAACTCACTTGGTTCGTGATCCGATCGGTTCAAAATGTCAGGAACGCAACGGGGACCGACTTTCTCCAAAGCAGGCCTAACTTTCAGGGCCTGAATCCACCTTAAAACGGGCCTAATGGTGACCTCAAGACCCACTCTTCATGCTCTCTGTTTGGTGCTGGAAAAGAAAGAATCGAGGCTGATTTGGTGAGGCGAAGTAGGCGGAGGCGGGCGGACGGCTTGGTGAGGCAATCAACGGTTGAACGAGGGTTCATGGTAGCTGCAGGGACTCTGACGATCTGCTGGATGGCGAGAAGGGCCCAACGGCTCAGTTGGGATGGTGGAAAGACGCGCGGCTCGTGTGAGCTTGCGCGCGTCTCCGGTTAGCAGCGACGGCGACGCTGGGCTTCAGGCGGTTGGACAGGCTACCGGTTGGTTCGTGCGGTGCTCCTGGGTGGTTGCTGCATCAAACGGCAAGGAGGGAGGAGAATAGCTGTGGACGGCAACTGCAGAGGGAGGGGAATAAGATGGGGTTGAAGGGGTCACTTGGTTCAATTTTCTTCTCCTTTGTCCCCTTGACTCAACCTCAGCCAAGTCTGGCTTCCTTGGCCACAATAAGCTACCCATGCTGCCCCTTTAGAAGCTTTAAATGGTCCAAATGTTGTGGGGGTAGGGGACATACGAATTTGCTAAGGTTTTGTTCCAATTGGACACTTATCAGTTCTAAAATCAATTCAATTTGGCTCATGTAAATTCAATTATTGAGTCGATAATCAAATTGGTATTTTTCATCACCAACTGATCACTTGCTTCACAATTTCGCGATAAAAAACGATCTCTGACTTTTTCTGGACAAAAACGGCCCTAGGAGGACTTTTTTCCAAAAAGTCTCGGGTTGCAGAAAAATCTTATGAGACTGAGTCGACATTCCTAGAATTTATTATGATATGATAGAACCTTCAATTTCTAAAATCGGATTCAAATACGCGGTTAATTTCAATCTGGCGCGATTTTAGCGTGACCTAAGCTACCGGGTAGCTTTTAAAACTTTTTAGAGCAAATGACCCATGGTCAATTTTCTTCGAGCCACAATGAACCCACTCGACACAATGGTGACTCTCGGTTATCGTGAAAATCTTGAGGATTCAAATACGGACACAGGGTACCAAAACGATAGAAAAATCAATCTAGTGTCGGTCGATGAGAATTTTCCAAATTAGTGAAGTTACCCATGTTTAGCCACACATCTCTGTCGAACCGACCCATCTTTGATCTCAAATCGATTTTTAACTATGCTATAATGGCCTTTAAAGATGAGCACGGTCGAGTAGCCGATTTCTGGTAGAATCCTCAAGTCTATTTGCCTTAAAATCTTTAATGGCTTCCCTAGATAGTCTAGTTATCTCACGAGTGACCAGCTTTGAGAATAGCACTATAGGCGCGTCGATGAAATGCCGGATTTATTGAATTGAAAATAGAGTAAAAAATCTAGGATGTCACAACTCTTCCCCTCTTATAAAAATTTTGTCCTCGAAATTTAAACCTTACACACTTTAAACAAAAAGGTGAGGGTACATACATCTCATCGATTCTTCAGTTTCCCAGGTTATTCCTTCAGTTCCGTGGTGTTGCTAGACCACTTTGACCATGGGAATGGTCTTTGTACGCAGAACTTGCTCTTTTTAGTCCATAATCTGAACTGGGTTTTCAACGTATGACACACAGTCATCCACGTCCAATTCCTTGAAATCGAGCACATGGGTCGAGTTAGGCTCATACTTCCTTAACATCGACACATGAAAGATGTTGTGCACTTGCACCAATCTCGGTGGCAACACAAGACGATATGCCAGGATCCCAATTCTCTCAAGAATCTCAAACGGACCTACATACCTCGGACTTAGTTTTCATTTTCTTACCAAAGTGCGAACTTCCCCTCATTGGTGACACATTCGAAAAAATGTGATCACCAACTTAGAATTCTAAAAGCCTTCGACGCTTATTTGCGTAACTTTTCTGACGACTCTGATCGGTCTTTAATTTGTTTCTGATCACTGCCACGGCATTCACTAATTGCTGAAACAATTATGGGTTTGTAATTTTTCTTTCTCCAACCTCATCCCAACACACTGGTGTTCTGCACGATTGGCCATACAACGCTTCAAAAGCAGTCATCTGAGTGCTTTGTTGATAATTGTTGTTGTAGGCGAATTCTACGAGATGAAGTTGTTTTTCCCAACTTCCCTTAAAGTCCAGTACACAAGCTCTCAGCATATCTTCAAGAGTCTGAATTGTCCTCTCAGACTGATCATCTTTCTGAGGATGATATGCTGTATTATACTGGAGCTTTGTACATAAAGCACCTTGTAAGCTTTTCCAAAAAGTAGCGGTAAACCTTGGGTCTCGATCTGAAGTTATCGTAACTGGCACTCAATGCAGTCAAACTATTTGGCGCACGTACAACTCAGCGTGCCTATCCAAGTCAAGATCTTTTCGCATTGCAATAAAGTGAGTCGACTTTGTCAGCCATCGACTATTACCCAAATTGAATCATTACCTCTTTGACTCTTTGGTAATCTGGTCACGAAGTCCATTGTGATATGCTCCCATTTCCACTCTGGGATCTAAAGAGGTTGTAAGAGTCCTCCTGGCTTGCAATGTTAAGCTTTGACCTGTTGACACGTCAAACACCTGGCGACATGCCTAGCAATATCCGCCTTCACACCGGACCACCAATAGTGTTGACACAGATTTTGATACATCTTGGTATTTCTGGGATGAATGCTGTAACTACTACGATGAGTTTTTGATAAAATATCTTCTCTAAGCTTCGCATCGTTAGGTACAACCTATTGTCCTTAGAACCGTAGTGTTCCATCATTAGAAACCTGAAAATCAACTTTCTTTTCTTCGATATCTTCTTGTAAAATTTTCTGAACATCTGGGTCTGTCGACTGAAGTAACTTGATTATGATCTGCACATCCGGCTCAATTCTGAAGGTGGCCATATATTCGAAAGGTGGCCTACTTCAAATTTGAACACCGAATCTCAAGCTCGCTCGATTAGATTCCACTCCTTAACCACCAAGTGGGCAATTGATGACTTTTGGCTTAAAGTGTCGGCGACTTTGTTCGCTTTTCCTCGGTGATATAAGATATCACAATCATAGTCCTTCAGCATTCTATCTATCAGCGTTGTCTCATATTTAACTCATTCTGAGAGAACAGGCACTTGAGACTCTGATGGTCTGAAGATTTGAAATTTTCCCCCACACAAATAATGTCTCCAAATCTTTAACGCAAATATGATTGCTGTGAGTTCCAAGTCATGCATTGGGTAGTTTAGTTCATGAGGTTTCAACTGGTGAGAAGCGTATGCAATGACCTTACCATCTTGCATCAACATGCAACCTAATCCTCTGAACGATGCATAACTATTGATCTCATATCCTTTAGGACCAGATGGAATTGTCAGCACATGTGCGGTAGTTAGTTTTTGCTTCAGCTTTTGGAAACTACACTAACACTTATCTGTCTATATGAACTTCTCATCCTTCTTCAGGAGTCTTGTTAGAGGCGTTGCCAAAGTTGGAAATCTTTCCACAAACCTTCTGTAGTAGCTTGCTAAACCTAGAAAACTTCGGATTTCTGTCATTGTAGTCGGTCTCGGCTAGTTAATCACTGCTTCTATCTTGCTTAGGTCCATGGAGATTCCTTCTCTTGAAATCACGTGGCCTAAAAACGCAAGACGAGTCAGCCAAAACTTGCATTTGCTAAACTTAGCATATAGCTGATGAATCCTTAAGGTTTGGAGCACTAATCTCAGATGATTTTCATGTTCCTCAGCACTTCTCGAATATACCAGGATATCATCGATGAACACGATCACAAACTGATCCAGATATTCATTGAATACTCGGTTCATCAAATCCATGAAAGCAACTGGAGCATTCGTCAACGCGAATGGCATTATAGTGAACTCGTAATGACCATACCGAGTACGAAATGCTGACTTTGGAATGTCCTCTTTCCTGATCCTTAGCTGATGATATCCTGTCCTCAAGTCGATTTTTGAAAATATCGACGCTCCTTGTAACTGATCAAACAAGTCATCTATCCTCGGCAATGGATAATTGTTCTTGATCATTACTTGATTGAGTTGGCGATAGTCGATGTACAAATGCAACGAACCATCTTTCTTTTTGACAAAGAGAACTGGTGCTCCCTAAGGTGATGCATTAAGATGTATGAATCTTTTATCCAATAATTCTTGCATCTGCACCTTCAGTTCTTTCAACTCTGATAAATCCATCCGGTAAGGAGCCTTAGAGATTGGCTTTGTCCTGGGTGCTACCTCAATCACAAACTCAATTTCTCTCTCTGGCGGCAATCTTGGCAATTCTTTTGGGAAAACATCGGGAAAATCTTGCACAACTGCAATATCCTCAATTTTCAGCTTTTCAACTGTTGTACCACGACAATTGTCAGGTAACCTTGACAACCCCCGTCTAACAAACGGGTTGCCTCTTGCGACGAGATTAGGGAAATCGAGGGTCTTCCTTGGTTCCCTACAAACTCGAAGCTCTCACCCTTTAATGGGTAAAATTGAATCGACTTGCGGTAACAGTCCATTTTAGCTTGTTGTTTGGTGAGCCAGTCCATGCCAATTATCAAATCAAAGTTATACATGGCTAAGACTAACAGATCTATTTTCCCCTCTCGCTCACCAATCTCTAACTTGCAACCAGAACAACCTAAAGCAGCTAACACCTTATCCTTTAATGGTGTAGATATGCTAACAATAGATCCTAGCAATTCAGGATTCAATCTTATCAACTTAACGAATTGCTCGACAATAAAGGAATGTGTTGCTTTTGGATCAAATAAAGCATAAGCAGGATGGTTGTTCGACGAAACCATACCTGTGATCATGTTAGGCATAGCCCTCTTGACCTTGAGTGATAGCATACACCGTGCCTTGAATTGGAGGTCTAAACTGTCCTCCTTGCAGTGCAATCAGAGCACGTTCCCTCTGATTTGACCCAAGGTTGTGGCGGCGGCAATTGTTGCGGTCTCCTCTGTCTTTGGGGACAGTTCCTAGCTATGTGACCCAGCTGGCCACACTCAAAATAGGTGCCTGTCCTTCGGGGGCATTGGTTCACTCCATGTTGAGCGGTACCTGAAATCTACCTCCCGTCATGGGCTTCTTTCCCTGACGGATCCCCTTTCTGAAAGAACTAAACCTCAATCCAGACGAGGTAGCTTGCTCATTCAATCCTCTTTCTATCATTTAAGCTCGACAATAGACTTCTCGATAATCAGTCAAATCCAACAGCAGCAAAGGTTGTTTCAACTCAGAATGAAGACCACTTATGAATCTTCGGGCTTTCTCTTCAGGGTCTTCTATCAACCTCGGAGCATACTGTGAAAGCTCCGTGAACTTGACCCCATGTTGGTCAATTGTCATACTCCCTTATCGGAAACGTTGGAACTCCTCCATCTTTTGTTCCCGGGCAGTACTCGAGAAGTACTAATCATTAAAAGCTCTGAGGAAGGTGTCCCACACCTGGACCACGCCTTCCGGGAATACGGTGTCCTTGGTCGCTCTCCACCAAATGTTCGTATTGCCTTGAAGTTGGTAAACAGCCAGTACCACCTTTTCCTCTTCATTGCACATCAGCAGTGCAAACGCTTTCTCTAGATCCTGAATCCAGAGTGATGCGTCTTCAGGGTCTCCTTCACAAATGAACCTCGGCGGGTTCAGCTTCAAAAACTGTTCTACTAACTTATGAATCGGCCTCCCAACGGCCATATTCCCAAGTGAAACTTTAGTAGGGGCGACAGCAGGTGCAGCAGCAGGTGTGGCAGCGGGGGTGGCCTTAGTAATGGCGACAATAGCAGCAGTAGCGGCGGCTTGAGCGACGGCTTCAATAGTGGTGGCTTGATTCTGAGCTTGCTGATCCATCCGATTCCCCATGACTTCTAGCACCCGCATTATCCCTTCAATTTTGGGATCACCGGGGGCTACTACCTCAACACCAACAAGAGGTGGTGCTACTCCACTGGCATTGGCTTGTGCATGTGCCCTACCTTTGCCTCCTCGGGTATCGACCCTGGTCGGCGTCCTAACCCGAGCTATAGGCCTAACAATTCTCTTACTCAGAGTTCTCTACTCCGGCTCGTTCATGGTTCAGTGTCTACTGAAACCTATATTCCAAATCCACATTGGATTAGAATATGAGCGATACACACACGGCAAATAATTTTACCACACAACTATCATTGACATGCACCAGTCATGAATTTAAAGGCCTTTCCTACTTACTATCCCGTATCCATTGCACCTTATCACTCCAATTTCTAACAACCATGCTCTGATACCACTAAACCGGGATGTCACGTCCCGACCCTCCGAGCACGTGCCCATCCCTGCTTGTTCAATATAATAGCAGTGTCCTAGGACGCATCGCCGACCCATTCATTTTAATATACGCATGCGGAAGTAGATATAAATCCCCAGACAATAAAATAGTGTGATAGGAAAGTAGGACCAATTTTTCAAACCAAAACCAATCTTTTATAAAAACATAGGTCTATACATAAATGTTTACAAAAGTGATCGACTCCCTATAAAAGAGAATTGTCCTACGACTAGCTAGTTGGACAAGATTGCCGATTCTTCGGGCTTCACCTCTTAAACTTCAGGGCTTCCGGTCCTTCATCAACACCATCTAAGGACCTGAAAATGGTTATACAATAACCAATGAGACAATGTCTCAGCGAGTTCTACCCCTTAAGACTTGATTAGGAAGAAAATTACGCCCTAAGGGCTGCTTAAGCACAACCAGGCGTTAGAGGGCTTACCTTGGCCTCAATTTCTTCTTGTAAGTCACTTCAATTCATAAACATGACAATCACATCATCCACTCAAACATATCGTACCATCAATCAATCGACTCAGTCGATTACATGTCATCAAGACTATCACACGATCATCTTAACTATTCAATCTCAATTCTTACTCACGACTCAATGAGCAGAGTCTATAAAATTCTCAGCTATAATTCACGGTCCCAAGGACACAACCTATCTTAGGTGGTAATCATGGCCCAATGGGCACAACATTTAATAGGTGGCAAATCACGGCCCAATTGGGCACAACCTCTATCAAGTGGCAAATCACAGATAGATGGGCACGACTTTCAATAGGTGGCAAATCATAGCCTGATTAGGCACGACCGACTCCAAATTCTGTGGCGAATCTCGACCCAATTGAGCACAACCTCTAACAGGTGGGGAATCACGGCCTGATGGGTACAACCTTTAACAGGTGGCAAATCACGGCCTAATTAGGCATGACCGACTCCAACCACAACCGTTCATGATTATTTCCCACTCAAACACTAACATTATCCACTTTTGGAATAATTTCTAAAAATCACCAATTCACTCAATTTTCACAAACCAGTGCTAAATTAAATAAATAGAGAACACTACTGCAATCAGCATGAAATTCTAGTCACCGACCATCCCAGTTGTATTTCTGGAAAATAATTAATTAATTAAATAATTACGAAAAATAATAAATAAATGCAATAAATCCAACTTAGGCCCATTATAGCATAATTAGAAGCCGAAACGGACCCGGAAAATTTCCGAGACTCGTTCAATAAATACTAGAGTCTATTTACTCGCTAATTACACTAACTATTCACCTAACATGAAATGACAAGTAATTAAATTTACTAATCTAATCTAATCTAACCACTTAATCAATCTTAACTTAGACTAATCCAATCCTAAGCAGAATTAACCTACTAATTGAGGATTAGTGAGTAAAACTCATTTGGTTCGTGATCCACCCGGTTCAAAATGTAGGGAACGCAACGGGGACCGACTTTCTCCAAAGTGGGCCTAACTTTCGGGGCCTGGAACCACCTCAAAACGGGCCTAACAGTGACCTCAAGAGCCACTCTTCTTGCTCTCTGTTTGGTGCTGGAAAAGAAAGAATCAGGGTTGATTTGGTGAGGCGAAGCTTGCGGAGGCGGGCGGATGGCTTGGCGAGGCAATCGACGGTTGAATAGGGGTTCATGGCGGTTGCAGGGACTTTGGCGGTCTGCTAGATGGCGAGAAGGACCCAACGGCTTAGCTGGGACGGTGGAAAGACGCGTGGCTCGCGTGGGCTTGCGCGTGTCTCCGGTTAGCAGCGATGGCGACGCTGGGCTTCCAGGTGGTCGGACAGGCTGCTGGTTGGTTTGTGCGGTGCTCCTGGGTGGTTGCTGCATCGAACGGCAAGGAGGAGGGAGGAGAAGAGTTGTGGACGGCGGCTGCAGAGGGAGGGGAACAAGATGGGGTTGGAGGGGCCACTTGGTTTAATTTTCTTCTCCTTTGTCCCCTTGACTCAACCTCAGCCAAGTTTGGCTTCCTTGGCCACAATCCAGCCACCCATGCTCCCCATCTAGAAGCTTGAAATGGTCCAAATGTTGTGGGGGTGGAAGACATACGAATTTGCTAAGGTTTTGTTCCAATTGGACACTTATCGGTTCTCAAATCAATTCAATTTGGCTCCTGTAAATTCAATTATTGAGTTGATAATCAAATTGGTATTTTTCCTCACTAACTGATCCCACTTGCTTTTCAATTTCGCGGTAAAAAACGATCCCTGACTTTTTTTAGACAAAAACGGCCCTATGACAACTTTTTTCCAAAAAGTCTCGGGTTGCAGAAAAATCTTCTGAGACTGAGTCAACGTTCCTAGAATTTATTGTGACATGACAGAACTTTCAATTTATAAAATCGGATTCAAATTCATGGTTAATTTCAATCCAGCACGATTTTAGCGTGACCTAAGCTACCGGGTAGCTTTTAAAACTTTTTAGAGCAAATGACCCATGGTCGATTTTCTTCGAGCCACAATGAACCCACTCGACACAATGGTGACTCTCGGTTATCGTGAAAATCTTGAGGATTCAAATACGGACACAGGGTACCAAAACGATAGAAAAATCAATCTAGTGTCGGTCGATGAGAATTTTCCAAATTAGTGGAGTCACCCACGTTTAGCCACACATCTTTGTCAAACCAACCTATCTCTGATCTCAAATCGATTTTTAACTGTGCTGTAATGACCTCTAAAGATGAGCACGGTTGAGTAGCCGATTCTTGGTCGAATCTTGAAGTCTATTTGCCTTAAAATCCTTAATGGCTTCCCTAGATAGTCTAGTTATCTTACGAGTGATCATTTATGAGGATAGCACTATAGGCACGTCGATGAAATGCCCGATTTATTGAATTGAAAACAGAGTAAAAAATCTAGGATGTCACACTACAGGAACCTGCAAAGCTCATTTTTGTGCTTTCTAGATGAAACTCTGTATATCTAATGCTTGAAGGTGCGGTTATCTTTTAACGTGCAATTTCCCAATTGATATACCTTCCCAATCAATAGTCTCTTCCCAATTGATATATCTTCCCAATCAATAGTCTCTTCTACTAAATTAGATCAAAATTTAAGCATTAGGAGAAATAACAGGAGATATTTTAGTAGCGTGATAGGCATAACTATTTAGAAATTTCTTATCTGCTAATTCTATTTCATGCTCAATTGTGGGGTCCTATCCATAAGCAGTTACCATTTGGCTTCCTCTTTATTCCTGCAATCTTTATCTATTTCATGATCAACTGGCATCTTTCCTTTGCATTATCGATTTCCAGCTTGCACCGATTCTAATTTATCGATAACAGCCATCTGTCTTTGTTATTGACTTGTGATGGTAGTATGCACCTGACTTGTCGACGACACACCGAAAGCTTTATCCTGACTCGGATGTTTTTGGAACGAGTGAAGACACTTTTCAGGATACTTTCTAGATAGTTACATTCTTATTATTGTGCAAACGGCTTCAATAAAAGTATTGACTTTAAGATATAATGTCTCACGTGGGAATACAATAACGTAGTCCCCCCTTTTTTTTTTCGGGTCTGTAGAATAATGAATTTCAAAGTTTTCTTTGATTATGAATTCAAACCCAAAGAACGTTATAGAAAGATAGCAGTATTGTTGGAGAAGAACACAAAACTCGGTCCAATCTAATCAATCGACATTTCAATCTTTCAAAATAGCCTCGCACTGTTCTGACGTTGGAGAATCTTTGTAACACCGTTTCAATGAAAGTCAATGGTAGAAGATAACTTTCTGTACAGCCACCGTTTCAAATTGGCATTGAACCAGCGTCGGTCAAAGTCGACCGATTTTTATTTTTTATTTTTTATTTTGTTCTATATATTCCTTTTCTTTTCAATTTTTCTCCAGTACAAACAGCTAAATATTCAATATAATATAAAAATTCGATCACCACGAATATTATTTGTGATTAAATAATCAACGACCACACAAAGCACGGAATAACATGTGCTTCTATGCCGAAGCCCATCGATAGAGTTCATGTAAAATAGTTTCGACATCTTAGAGCTCACAGAGACACCCCAAAAAACTAAGAAAGACATGAGATCAAAGGGTCTCTCCATAAGCAAGACCACTGGTCAATAATGCATGCCTAATCAAGGGGCACGGGTTTGTATATAGCTGACGCAAGATAGTCCTTGGTATCATTATCGGGACGGCCGAATCCATCTCCATATCGGTAAAAAGTATGAGAAACTCGTGCCTGGTTTAAACAGGCACCAAGAAAAGGCCTTAATCCGGGAATTGGGTAGTCTTCAAACACGGCTCTATTCATCAACTTCCAGACCTCACGCACCATATGCATAATGTGTTCACGCGCAGCCTCTTCCGACGCGCCGGTTTCATTCATGTAGCATTCCAGCGCCTTCAAGTTGTCTCCTCGTGCCAATTCATACTAAGCATGGACAATTATTGTTGGGTTATAAGCATAAATCCAAATACTCATCCCTTTCGTATCAAAGAAACAAAAAAGATGTACTCTTTTTTTTCTTATGAGCCACTATTTACAAGGAGAAGAACAATATAAAAGTAAGTTACCGATGATGTACTAAAATCATTCATGAGTCGAACCATCTTGTTAGAACAATGCATGATGCTCGGGATTTCCGACAAGTACTTAAGTCCCTCTTCCGTTAATTTGTCTGTGGTTAGGAAGTAACTGGCCAACAGCATAACCAGCCCTCCGGCTGAATCCGTCGCAACATCCAGGTATTCCTTCAGGGTCGGTTTAATGCCCTTGCTGCACCAATGGACCTCCTTCAGGTACGCCTTGCATTCATCGGCCCACTATAGGATTGAAACTCGGAAAAGTGAGTCAGTGACCAAGTCGAGGAACGTTCTCTTCTCATACTCTTTCGGATTCTCAAACGTTCAAAGAGAAAGATTTAGCAAGTTGAAATTACCAATTTCTGCAGGTAAGGGATGGGGTTGATTCCTCGCTCTCTCATCGTCCAATACCCAACTTCATTGGTCGTGTTGTACAAGGCCATGAAACTATCCCTTATTATTGGAGGAAGCCTATCGATGTCTGTGATGTCCCACCTTAATGAGTTATCACCATTTTAGCAGTCTTATGGATTTTACCGTCATTCAATAACAATAATGAAAATTAATGTCAACCATTATTTTATTAGCCCAAACCACCTACGTAAACCATGATATGTCCAAAGCACATTGAAGAATATATTTGGCTATATATAATTTTTAGTATTTTTTTCCATCGCATTCATAACTAATTAATTCTGTCTTTTTTCTTGGTAATAATAGTTACAAGGGAAAATGATGACAGTGGTGATACTAGGCAAACCTGACAATGAAATCTGTTAAGAGCTCAAGCTCTTCGGGTGTCCCATATACATCATAAACGTCATCGATAAGTGTCACCATACTAGCAATCTTGCAATTCATTTCTCTGAAAGCTGTATGCTGAGGTTCGAAAACCATAATACTGCGCCAAAAATAGTTTTCCATTAGCCTGTCCCTACAGAAGGTCATCTTGTTCGCCCCAAGTTCAACCCACCACCTGAAAAAATAGTCATATGATGATTAAGTCGATCAAAATGCGCTCCCACGCTACCGGATTGATTTTGTACCTTGCCAGACTGCTGACTTCCTTTCTGTAGATTGATTGCACTGAATTGAAGTCTAATTTAGCTAATCGTAGCAAAGAGGGGATCATGTCTTGTTGTTTCTCGCACATGTCAATGAACCACCGAGCCTCAAACCTGTTTGGCCTCCAGTGGATCGGCATTTCTAATGCATGATCCACGTGGGTCGCTAAATTAGTGGGAATTTCATCGAGGTTTAGATCCTTCAAATGATTGGAAGCAAAGGTCCAAGCTTCATCAAGTATGGTTTCACCTTCCAATACATGAAAAGAAGCTTCATAAAGGCCAAGAAGCCCCTTCACATCTTCATTGAGGGATTTGTTGAATGCGCCTGACTTGCTCATAAACCTTTGAAATGCATCTATATGTTCAACAAAAGGAATGGAAGGGTAAATTTTGATGCATCGACATAATTCACAAAAAATTAATAGTTGGCGAGTACCTTGCGATATGTTGAATCCATGTTGTCTAAGTAGCCGGAATCGAAGGGAAACGGCATAGAGATCATCCAAAAGTTGAGCATCTTCGGTGTTATTATAGATGGAACTTAGAGTGTTCTTGATCTCCGTCTCAAATTGGTATCCTAGTCCTAGTCTTTGAACCACGTCAATGAACTCGAGCTTGGCCACCGAATTCATCTCCCTGTCGAATAGACCCTTGACTTCTTTCTTCAACCTTTGGGCTTCCTCTGAGTATTTATCCTCCTAGCACATGAAAAACTCGGAAAAATGAGATCTTAATCAAAGTCAACGCACAAGCACTGTTGAGCTCTGGCCTTTTTGTTGAAAATATACCGTTTTGACCAGGTTTATCGATATCTCCTATAGAATATTGCGGTGGCTGGCCGTACATTTGATACTGTGGGGATGAATGTGCAAATTGATTTTACATATCTCGAACGTCGTATATAAATCGTATACAGAAGTACACAAGATGTATACATCCATAAATCAGATTCAAAGTACAGTTTGTCCTTTGTTTCCATGCCGTTTTGGGGTTTACGGATTCGTCCCATCAAAGTAATTAAAAATTAGGGAAACGGTGCACTTTGGTCACTAAACATATGTTTTTTTTTTTTTTTTTTTTTTTTGTGTCGTCGGCATTGGTTACTTAACATTTGAGCACAGCAAAGTGAAGCCGAGGTACTAATCGATGCCAAACAAAAGTATAATACTCAAATAATTAGTGCTATCATGGAATAAATTGTTACCGAAATTGTCAGAACTATGACCAAAAAAATCGTTGCGAAATTTTTCCAAGTTTGAGGATCAAATGTGAATATTCCCCATGGTACTTACGCTAGGCTGGGTTTTATGCCCAAAAAACAAAAGAAAATTCATTACCGTGTAATCAACACTGAGTGACTGCAGAAAGTCGTAGTCCCAAACGTTAGGTTGCCAATTCGCCGACCGTCTCCCAATCTCTTGAGCTTCAATCTTCAAAGTGCATGTCACGAATTGAGCACCGGAGGAGGTGGAGGAGGTGGAGGAGGTGGCGGCGGAGGAGGAGGAGCAGAGGTGCCGAAAGAATAAGAGAGAGGGCTGGTTATGGTGAATTGAGGAGGGGAGGAAGCTTGTGGACAATGCAGGAAGAGCCATTGCGAATTCTGTTGCGAGTCACTTAGTATGCCAACTATCCTTTATATAGGGGCTGGTGCGGAGCCCCCTGACGGAGACAATTTGTAGCTGCTTTTAGAGCAGATTTTTCCTATTTACTCGAGCCATTCTCTAAGCATTGTCATTTATGTACTTTATTTTTATTTTTTTCCTGAACCAGCTCTTCTCGACACACCATTATTAATTCGAATGAATAAGAACACGGTGCTTCGGAATTAGAGGTGCTAGAATGAATAATAGACCCATTCTTCGACTCATTTTTACAATCAGGTTGTACATGGGTTCTTTAAACATTTAAAAGGTAAGGTGAAAATGAACTTAAAAATTTAAATTTCAATCAGATTGGGTCTTAATGGAAGTTTAGATGACTTTTTTTTCTACATGCAAAACGTTTTATACATGACGTGTGCAGTGACTAGACGCCTCGCCAATGTTGATGTGTGATGACGTCAACAATACATGGGAAGGAGCTTTGCTGCACGAAGGCACAGGGCGTGGGAACCCAATGGGGCAGAGGCGCATGAGGGCACTCCTGGCAGCGAATGCTACGAAATTTTCGAATCTAGCTCATCGAATGATGGTGCTTGTTTTTCGAAACAAGCAACATAAAGTGTCAGAATAGCACTTGTTGGGAATAACGGATCCCCGAAAAACCGGATTCGACACTAAATCGAACCCCTAAATCAATGCGGAAGACGAAGCCCGGGAAACGACACGTATCACCGATCCTAAAGCACACCACGGATTCGAGCGTACCTTGTTAGTCACAGATTAGACACCGACGCCGATTGAGGAAGAAAATCCGGTCCAATTCGATCCGATGAAGCCTTGAAGGGAAGAAGAACAAACCGTATGCGTTCTTTTGTTCTTTCTTTTTCCTTTTGAGAGAGAATACGCGGGGAGAGAGAAAAGACGTGAATTCTGATTACAACCAACGTTCTCTCTCTCTCTCTCTTCCCTTTTATACCCCCTTCTTTCCACGGGCCCTATTCCCGTGGGCCGGGCTTTCTGGGCCCAACTTGGGCGGACGGGCCTTAAGCCCAATACCAATAAAGCCTTCATCTCCCACTCGCACAAGGTGGGCTGAACATGATTCTCTTTACCTCTCTTCAACGTTCATACCGGTGAATAATCCGTGCGACCAGCATACTTTGAGAGCTCGTTGCTATACATACATGTTAGGAATATTTAGCAGCTCATAATGGGCGTCACAC
Source organism: Eucalyptus virginea (assembly GCA_014182375.1). NCBI lineage: Eukaryota > Viridiplantae > Streptophyta > Magnoliopsida > Myrtales > Myrtaceae > Eucalyptus > Eucalyptus virginea. The sequence goes on along the minus strand of CM024514.1, from coordinate 26,406,318 downwards.
TCCGAGTAGATTTAGTATGCAGTACCCTAGATCGATCGATCACATTTATATCTCTCTTAATCTCTTTTAAACAATGATATATATTGTATTCACAATTATAATTATCACAAAGACAGTCATAATTGGTCGACCGGTGAATACAAAACTACAATGTGATTCTCCAAAATCGATCTTCCTCTTTCCTTCAAACTCTCAATTTCAGTTTAGCTTGCTTTTCTAGAAATGTCCCATTAGATCGAATCTAACTCATGACCATTGGCAACATCCTAAGATAGCAAACACTAAATAGAAACCTTGAGAATAAGTAAGAGTCATGAGGGGACATAAATTGATGAACTCTTTTCCTCAAGAGTCTCACACGTCATAAAAGTTGAGATCAAACTTTTTGCCACTCTTATTGGTCGTCTCATGCATACGTAGTATGAAATACGTATTACGGTATTAACTCCTTTCCCATGGAGCGTATGTCTACATTGTTCAATACCGTACAGATGATAGTTCAGACATACCCAATGTCTAACTTGAGTTCACATACCTACTCATTCACAAAATTCATCGAACTCACATCGGCATCTTAGACGGATAAAGTAAAATATGTGGGGTATTTTACTTTCGGACATCACAAGTATTATGTCCTCATCTTAATACTTAGTTAAGGCGACATGCGTATTTTAAGCTTGAGCTCTCGATTATCACCTAGATAATAAGCTTAAATACAGTCTCATCTCTATTTATCACACTATAAATAGAGGCGATTACCCGTGTGAGTGGGCTAATCTTATATCTGTCCGACATACTTTCTCAACTTAAAGTAATGCACTGAGCATTAAGATACATAAAGATCACACATAGATTCAAAGGCATTAATCAATGAAAAACAAAATTTCATAAATGTGAACAACTCAGGGAAATTACAATCCAGTACATCAGACTCTACGCAATCCTAGAGATTTTACATGACCACAAAACAGATCTCTAGGTATTGGCTTTGTCATAGGATCTGCTACCATTCTATGCGTAGATATGTACTGCAAGTTCACATCCTTTCGTGCAATCATATCTTTTACAAAGTTATACTTGGTATCTATATGTTTGGTCTTGCCATGATACTTTGGATCTTTGGTATATGCTATAGCTGCTTGGCTATCACAATTAACCAATAATTGATTTGCAGCTTTCTCAATAACACCTAAATGATCTAAGAATCTCTTAAGCCAAACCGCTTCTTGTACTAGCGCGATAATGCCACGAACTCAGCTTCCATCGTGGATAAGGCTATGCACGTTTGCTTCTTACTACTCCATGATATGGCGCCATTGCTCGCAAGAAAGCAAATCCCGAGGTAGATTTTCTTTCATCTAAATCTCCTCCCCAATCAAAGCATCTCGAATAGCCTTCATGTCGCAGATCCTTTCCTTGGTAATTCAACTTGTAATCAGCAGTTCCCTTCGATACCTCGGTATTCTCTTAACGGCCTTCCGGTGTCTTTTGGACTGGATTGGATTGGTATCTACTCACCATTCCAACTGCAAAGCATATGTCGGGTCTTGTACACATCATAGCGTACATCAAGCTCCCAACAGCACTTGCATAAGGAACATGCTTCATTTGTTCCTTCTCTTGTGGAGTCCCCGGACACGTCTATGGCTCAATCCTTCACCTTTTGCAATAGGAGTGTCTATGGGTTTACAATCTTGCATACGAAATCGTTCAAGAACTTTGTTTATATAAGTTTCTTGCGAGAGAGACAACGATCTCTTCGAACGATCTCTTGAAATCTTAACTCCAAGAATGTATGCAGCCTCACCCATATCCTTCATCTCAAAGTTGGAAGACAACCAACTCTTGACAGTCTTAACAAACTCCATATTGCTTCCGGCAATTAGTATATCATCAACATATAATGATATGATCACAAATTGATCCTTGGATCTTTTGATATACACACAATGATCCTCATCAATCATTGTAAAATCATATGCCATTATGGCATTATGAAAACGTATATACCATTGTCTTGATGACTCGCTTGAGGCCATATATCAATCTCAAAAGTCGACATACCTTTTCTTCTTGGCCTTTCACTATGAAACCAGCAGGTTGTTCCATATATATTTCTTCCTCTAATTCTCCATTGAGGAAAGCAGTCTTTACATCCATTTGATGTAACTCAAGATCCAGACTAGCCACTATTGCCAGAATGATGCGAATTAAGGTAAATCTGACTACAGGAGAAAACGTATCTTCATAATCTATTCCTTCCTGTTGATTATACCCCTTCGCTACAAGGCGAGCCTTATGCCTTTCTATTGAGCCATCAGCCTTTTGCTTTATTTTAAGAACCCATTTGTTCCCAATAGCTCTGCGTCCTTTTGGAAGATCAACCAGTTCCCCAGACTTGGTTTGATTTCATTGACTCCATTTCCTCTTCCATTGCATTAATCCATTTTTCCTTGCTAGGGCAATTCAGAGCCTCATTAATGTTTCTAGGCTCATCCTCATCTTGTGGAGCAACCATAAAAGTTTCCCCTTCAATGCCAAAATGTCGACGGGGAATACTTTGGCGACTTGTTCGCCGTATGGGAGATTGCACACTTTGCACATCATTTCCCATCATGCTCCCACTTGGATTAGGTAATGATGATGTCGTTACATCGTGTGGTTGCAATTGAGAATGAGTTGAATTCAATTCATCACTTCTCATATTACTCCCACTTGGACGAACTCCACTAACATCATTATCTTGATCCAAGGTCTCAAATAGGGAACAATCTTCCCTATTTCGCCCTTCTTAGGAAATTCATCATCTAAGAATGTGACATCTCGTGATTCAAACTCGTTATACTCCCACTTTCCTGCTCACCTATGAACACATACCCTTTTGAGTGTTCGAGTACCTTATGAAAATACTCTTCTTTCCTCTCGGGGACCCAATTTCCCAAACTTGTGAGAGGACTCATGTGTATAGGCAGCACAACCCCATGGCTTAAGAAAACTTAAGTCCGGTTGTCTACCTGTCCATAACTCATATGGAGTGGAAGTAACGATTTGGAAGGCACCCGGTTAAGTATATAGGTAGCGAGTTAACAACGCATCACTCCAAAAAGTGATAGGTAAGTTAGCATGCGCCATCATGGACCTAACCATTTCAAGTAGGGTTCGTTTCTTCTCTCGCAACACCATTTTGTTGAGGAGTATATGGAATAGACAATTGTCTTTCTATTCCTTTTTCATCACACAATTTTCTGAACTCATCAGATAAATATTCTCGACCTCGATCGGATCTCAATGCTTTTATTTTCTTGTCTAATTGATTTTCTACCAGGTTCATAAACCTTTTGAAACAACTTATTGCTTCAGATTTGTGAGAAATCAAATAGACATATCCGAATCGAGTATAATCATCAATAAAGGTGATGAAATAAACAGCCCCATGCCTTCCTTTCACATTCATTGGACCACAGATATCAGTATGGATTAAATGCAGAGGAAATTCAGCTCTTTTTCCTTTTCCAAATGGTTTCCTTGTTGTTTTCCCTTCTAGGCAATGCTTACATATGGGCAAATCGACTTTTTCAATGTTGCCCAACAAGCCCTCTTTGGCTAGTCTGTTCATACGCTGTTGGCCAATGTGACCAAGTCTAGCATGCCACACATTCACATCATTATCATAGGTATTAGGAGACGTGATAAGGGAATAACAAACACTTGTATTAACATAGTCAACATCTAATACAATGAAACCATCCAGAAAATAACCACAACCATAGTAATTTGTATCTAAAAACAAATTCACACCTCTATCAAGAAGTTCATATTGAAACCTAATTTAACCAACACTAATACAGACACTAAATTCCGACGAATCTCTGGAGCATACAAAGACATCATGCGGGAACAAAGTGCGTCCACCACGCATATTCGGTTGGCATGTGCCAATTCCTTTCACTTCAGCTCGGAGTTGTTTCCCACATAGATCCACTTAGTTCCGGTAGGTACTCGTCGGAATTCCACGAAGGATCCTCTATCCTTCGCTACATGGTCCGTCGCTCCCGAGTCCACAGTCCACAAAGGATTAGACTCAGTTAAGAACACAGAACTCGACACAAAAGTAAAGTTCTGAAAAATACAAGGGGTGTTTACCTTCTTTGGCTCACGACAGTCGCGAGCATAGTGACCCTTCTGGTCACAGTTGAAGCATTTCACCCTTGCAAGCTTTTTCATGCGAGGACGCTTTCCTCTTCCATGTTGGTTAAACTTGGGTTTCTTCCCTGAAGGACCTGCTTCTTCCTTGCCTTTCCCTTTATCAAACCAATTAGGGCGCTTGCGCTTGGAGCTCGAAGCTCCATGTGAGCTAGAACTTGCATGATAAAGTTCAGTATCCGGCTTAGCCGCCAAGAGGCAGTCCTCTTCCAGCTCAAGATGGCGCATAGCATCCTCAAAAGTTTTGATATTCTCATTATGGGTCAGGTGCACCTTCATATGCTCCCAACTCGAGGCAAGGAACGAATCACCGCTTGCACTCGCTGCTCATCCGTGAGGACATGGCCAGCATCTTTCAGCTCGTTATCATGTTTGACATCTTTCTAAGATGTTGCTTCATGGTCTCGACCATGAGGCTTCTTATAGGAGTCAAACCTAATGAGTGAGCTGTCTCGCCCTGTCACCGAAGTATGACCAAATCTAGCTACCAATGCCTCCCACAGTTCTTTGGCATTGTCAAAACGCCTAAACTCTCGCATGACGTCATTTTCCATGCTACTCATCAACGTGATGCGAGCCAGAGAGTTCTTTCGTTTCCACGCAGCAAAAGCTTCCTTATCTCTTTTGTGCTTTGTGCAGTATTTCCATCTTCGGGTTCTACCATGGTCGGGATAAGAGCCTCAAGTGCTTCTTGCTCTTCCAAAGACATACTTGGATTTTCATTTGCCATATCTCATAGTTGTCACCATTGAGCTTTTCACCTTGTTCAGCTCGGCAACTATGCTCTTTGTAGCTGAAGCCATTGATCTGAACACATCAGACATATGCACGAATTATTAATGCCTATCATTTATGCATCTACTTTTGCATAGACCCATCATATCAATAAATAATTTCAAGTAAGGTTTCAGAATCAAAAGGTCACTACGTTTCCAATCATCCTCCAAAAATCCTAACTTAAAACTATCATTAATATGATTGTCATATGCAAATTCAATTTTATGAAGCTACAAAAACTTCTAAAACTACCCTGACTAATTACCCACAAAGAACCAAAGAATAACAAAAAGCAACATACAATTGATATCTAATAACACAACAATGCTCTCATATAATTCAAATAACATATATGTTGTTCCTTCAACAACAATCAGGTAGTCAACATTACATAATATGTCCACAAACACACTTAACAAATAAACAGCAAATACAACTAACACCAAGTCAAGACACGAACCGGGAAAGATCCTCTTTTGTTCAATTTCTTGATCTTTTCCCTTGTCATAATACAGTAATATTCATTTACAAAATCTATTACAATTTTCTTATAAGAAGCAGCTCCGTTGACATCCCATATACGATTCAACACATCTTGCCATTCAAGTGGAAGAGTGTTTATGAAAAATCGCACCATCTCCGACTGTGACATAGGACGACCATTCCATATGACCTTTTGTATCTTCCCGTTGACTTCAAGGACATGATCAATTAAGTCACCTCTCTCCCAGCGATGATCAGTCAGCTCAGCTATCAACTTATACAAAGCCTTTCCTTTTGATCATCGGTAATTGCGCGAATAGGTGTGCGCAACCTTAGGGAGGCATTTTTTCCTACAACAAATGCAGAAATATTCATGCAACAAATGCAGAATAAATAAGGGATCACATATAATCCATATAGATTTAATTGAAAAAGAAACACATTCTTTTCCTCTTCTTTTTTTTGGGTCAACGGTCAAAGTCAACGGTCAAAGTCAACGGTCAACGGTCGTCAACGGTCAACGGGTCGCCGGTCGTCGGACATCGGACCGGTCGCGCCGGTCGGGCCGGTGGGCCGGTTCGCGCGGACCGCCGGCACGTGCCGCGCGCGTGCCGGGGTCCGCGGGTCGCCGGTCGGGTCGGGTCGCCGGTCGGTCACCGGCCGGCCAACCGTCGTCGTGCTGACGTCATCGATGACGTCACCCCAGCGGTTATTTACCGTTGGGTGACGTCAGCACGCGTCGGTCCGCGGACCCGCGCGTGCCGGTTCGTCGCCGGCGGCTAGCGCGTCGCGCCCACGCGGAGCGCCTTCCGGCCGCGCGTGTGGGCGCATGCAGCGTCTCCCGGCGGCGCTCGAGGCATCGCCAGACTCGTCTCGACGCCCCCTTTCTCCCTATGTCATCAGATTTTGATTTCGACTTACGAAAACATGGAAAAAAGGCCGAAGAGCGCTCGGGTGTCGGGATTTGTCGCCCATCCGTACGGCCGAACTTGTTTTTGCGAAAAATCAATCAAAATGCAACAAACAGATCAGGAAAACGTGAACTAGGGCTCTGATACCAATGTTGGGAATAACGGATCCCCGAAAAACCGGATTCGACACTAAATCGAACCCCTAAATCAATGCGGAAGACGAAGCCCGGGAAACGACACGTATCACCGATCCTAAAGCACACCACGGATTCGAGCGTACCTTGTTAGTCACAGATTAGACACCGACGCCGATTGAGGAAGAAAATCCGGTCCAATTCGATCCGATGAAGCCTTGAAGGGAAGAAGAACAAACCGTATGCGTTACTGTTCTTTCTTTTTCCTTTTGAGAGAGAATACGAGGGGAGAGAAGACGTGAATTCTGATTACAACCAACGTTCTCTCTCTCTCTCTCTCTTCCCTTTTATACCCCCTTCTTTCCACGGGCCCTATTCCCGTGGGCCGGGCTTTCTGGGCCCAACTTGGGCGGACGGGCCTTAAGCCCAATACCAATAAAGCCTTTAGCACTTAAGAGCGGCGAACTCAGTGGAAAACAACATCAGCGTCGTGCATGTATCGTTGCTGCAAACACTGTGTAAAAGGCTCAAGGGGCTCTTCCTCAAACAACAAGTATCATAATCTTCGTATAATGCTTGATTCAGTGCCATGACCTTTTTCCCAATCTCTTCAATGCAATTTTAGTGAAAAATTGATTACCTCAGTGCCATTGACGATTTGTGTATTTGGAAAATCCATCGTAGTCTTATTTTAATGTAAAATGTTTGATGTAGCTTGCCGACAAAGTAAAATCATCAAAAAAGAGGTCTTGCATCACATTTGTTTGCCTTAAATTAACAATTTAGATTAAATTCATCGTGCTCTTGAAACTCTAACTCCACAAACAAGGAATTAGGGCAAACTTACCTGTTGAAATTTGCAGTCGAGAGCAATAGCTAAACAAGTGGCTTCCGATCATGTCAATTTGGTCAGGACGAAGTGGTGGAGGCTTGGCGTTGCTCTGCGAAGTGAAGCTGACGTAAAAGATCCGACGTAACTTGCTGGCAAAGTGAAATCAGCCAAAACGGCAGTGTGTATCACATTTGTTTGCCCTAAATCGACAATTCGGGCTAAATTCGTCATGTTTTTGAAACCCTGGCGAATGGGCAAATATTAGCTGCCAAAATTTGCAATGAAGAGCAAGAGCTTAACAAGTGGCTCCCGATCGTGTGAATTTGGTCCAGACGAAGCGGTCTGCAAAGTGAGCCGGGGCGATATGTGTCTCCCCGTTTAGGGATCTACCGGTAACTGTCAGAGGAATTGCTATTCCAATTGGAGAAGGATTGAAGCGGGAATGTTCCCGTCGTGATTGACTAGACAGTGAAAATAGAAAACTGCGAGTTGCAGAAAAAACAGAGCGCAAAATCAACTGACTTCACGAAACTGTACCAAGCTAACTGGAGGATCATCTTTCTGATGATTGTTCTTTTCAAAGTCGCACAGCAACCGATAAAAAAAAAAAAAAAAAAAGAAACAAACAAAGGTCGCACAGCGAAAGACATATCCTGCAACGATCAATCATGAGCTTGGAAATGGATAAACGAAAATCCAATATTATATATTATTCAGGATCTTCAGCAGAAAACATAGTCTTCCTATGCTCTGCGTTGCATAACAAACATTTGATGATACACATAATTCAGGAAAAATTAGGAAATCTCCCATCAATCCTCACAGGAAACGAAAGGAAAAATGCTGAGGCCTAAGCAAGATAGTTGCTTCAATTCTCGGTATGCTTTCGATCCTTCTTGTTGCTCAAGACAATCAAAGCTGAAGCCGAATCGGGGGTCTTCTTTTTAAAAATTTATGACACTCAAATAAGTTGAAAAAAATTTATAACACTCAAGTAAACACGATACATATGGCACTCTAGTGAGTGCAGAATGAAAGTTATGGAACTTGTGATTTTCCTAAATGCCAACTATCATGAAATGCCTTGAACTTTCTAGTTTCCTTTTTATCGAAGTCAGTATCTCAAATTATAAAAACATTCTCTCGTAGACCATCGAGTTTAAACACAAAAAAAAAAAAAAAAGAATAAGAAAAAGAAAAGGCAAACGTATGAAAGAAAATGAGTGAGGATTCTCCAAATTTCAAGAAGAAACTTAAGAAAATCTCATAGAACATCTTTGCGACGTTTGGTCAGGAATAAATGTGAAGCACTGTATAAAAAATAGACCGAACGCCGAACGAAATCCCGAGCTTGGAGATCTCTGCCCTCAAAGCTAAAGGTCGTTGGCTGTCGATTGAATCTCGTGTAGCAACTGTTTTTGGTAGACACGCCCCCTGAAAATATAGCCAAATCTAATGCCCCCAAAATTTAGCCACCCCTAATGTATAGGGCATCGCTAACACAAAGTTGGTGTCCATGAATGAGCTCCAATTGTAGCAACTGTTTTTGGTAGACACACCCCCTGAAAAAATAGCCAAATCTAATGCCCCCAAAATTTAGCCGCCCCTAATGGATAGAGCGTTGCTAACACAAAGTTGGTGTCCAAGAATGAGCTCCAATTATAGCAACTGTTTTTGGTAGACACACCCCTTGAAAGAAAGCCAAATCTAATGCCCCCAAAATTTAGCCGCCCCTAATGGATAGGGCGTCGCTAACACAAAGTTGGTGTCCATGAATGAGCTCCAATTATAGCAACTGTGTTTGGTAGACACACCCCTGAAAAAATAGCCAAATTTAAGGCCCCCAAAATTTAGCCGCCCCTAATGGATAGGGCATCGCTAACACAAAGTTGGTGTCCATGAATGAGCTCCAATTATAGCAACTGTTTTTGGTAGACACACCCCTTGAAAAAATAGCCAAATCTAAGGCCCCCAAAATTTAGCCGCCCCTAATGGATAGGGCGTCGCTAACACAAAGTTGGTGTCCATGAATGAGCTCCAATTGTAGCAACCGTTTTTGGTACACACCCCCTGAAAAAAAAAGCCAAATCTAATGCTCCCAAAATTTAGCCGCCCCTAATGGATAGGGCGTCGCTAACACAAAGTTAATGTAGGTTTGGTTAGGGTTACTTTGAATTGTAGGACATCTCTCACATTAAAAACCCTTTCCCCGTATGTGGTGTCCTACAATGCCCACAATAGAAAATCTGCTCTGCAGATGTAACTTATGATGGAAGCTCGTTGATTATTAAGACTGAGAAAGCATAATCAAAACGTGACATCGACTTCTCGCTAACGAGCTTCCATTAATAATTCGTTGAATTAAAGGATACTATACCAGAGTTATAATCTCAATAGGACGGATCTAGGACAATTGTTATTGTTAGTCTAGTGAAATTACATTATCTACTAATGATAAAGTCAAATTCTGTCCAAACTTTCAAACATCTCATCATCGTCAGGCTTGTTCGATGACGATCATCTGTCTTGTGGCCACGAAACAATGTTTTAAAATAACAATCTATGAACCACCAGTTTGCTTGGAAGCCTGTAATTGCGATAGTGTTGATAACAAAGCCGTCCATTTCACGTGGATCATACCTCAAAAAGGAGACTTCTTTTTAAGTGACCTTCGACATAAATAATTTACTGTATCAAATATGTGAGAGCCACCTAAGGGAGGAGAGAAATCTGTTGATTATACAGCATTGTCATGCTTGAAGAGCATTACAAGAACCACCAGTTTGCTTGGAATCCTGTAATTACGGCAGCGTGGACCACAAAGTGGTCCATTTCACGTGGATCATGCCTCAAAAGGAGACTTCTTTTTAAGTGACCTCCGACCTAAATAATTGACCGCATCAAATATGCGAGAGCCACGTAAGCGAGGAGAGAAACGTGTTGACTATACAGCATTGTCATGGTTGAAGAGCGGTACAAAGACGTTCAAGATGTGATTAGTAGATGAAACTTTATATATCTAATGCTTCGAAGATGCGGTTATCTTTCAACGCGCAATATCCTAATTGTTGATATATTTTTACCTGGCAATAGTCTCATCTACTAAATTAGATCAAAATTCAAGCACTAGGAGAAGTGACATGAGATTTTTCTAGTAGCTTGATGCGTGAAACTATTTAAAAATTTCTTATCTGCTAATATTATGCCATGTTTAACTAGTTTTCTAATAGATTAGTTATTTTTCAATAAGCTATTATTTTTCATATTAAGGGAGAAATTGCTAGAAATTGAATGATTGTCAATCTCAAGAAATATCTAAGTGGAGTATGCTAATTATGCATGATATTTTGATTGATAAACAAACATTCTAAAAACTGATTACTTTTCATAGTTCGAGCTACTCTAATTTTGGAAACCGGAAGATTCATTGTATATGTGACATTCCAGATTTTTGATCCTGTTTTCTATTAAATAAATCGGGCATTTCATCAACACGCCTATAGGGCTATTCTCAGAGCTGATCACTTTCGAGATAACTAAACTATCTAGGGAAGCCATTAAGGAATTTTAACACAATTGACTTAAGAATTCGACAAGGAATCGGTTTCTCGACCGTGCTCATCTTTAGAGGCAATTACGGCACAGTTTGAAATCGATTTGAGATCAGAGATAGGTCAATTTGATTGAGATGTGTAACTAATCATAGGTGACACCACTAAATTGGAAAATTCTCATCGGCCGATACTAGACTGATTTTTCTATCGTTTTGGTACCCCGTGTCTGTATTTGAATCCTCGAGATTTTCACGACAACCGAGAGTTTGCTAATGTGTTGAGTGGGTTCATTGTAGCTCGAAGAAAATCAACCACGAGTTATTTGCACTAAAAATTTCTGAAAGTTATTTGGTAGCCTAGGTCACGCTAAAAACGCGCCTGAGTGAAATTAACCGCGAATTTGAGTCTAATTTCAGAAATTGAAAGTTTTGTCATGTCACATTTAATTCTAGGAGCGTCGACTTAGTCTCAGAAGATTTTTCTAAAAATTGAGACTTTTTGGGAAAAAGTTGAGGTAGGGCCGTTTTTGTTCAGAAAAAGTCATGGACTGTTTTTTATCGCACAATTGGGAAGCAAGAGGGATCAATTGGTGAGAAAAAAATATTAATTTGATTGTTCAGGTGCTAATTGAATTTATGAGGGCCAAATGGGATTGAATTGAGAAGGAAATCGTGTCTAATTGAGAGGAAAACCATTGAAATTCGTAGCTCCCCCTATGTCTATGGTTTTTGGACCATTTCAAAGTTACAAAGTGAAGGCATTGGTGGCTGAATGAGGGCCAAGGAGGTGCTGGTGGTTGTGGATGGTTAAGGGGACCAAGGGTTGGAAAATAAGACCAAGTGGCCTGCTCTTGCCCCCTCTCTCCTTTTCAAGCTGGTCGAACCCCTCTTTGCCTTCCTCATTGTGCAAGTTTCGGAACCAGCAGCCAAGGAGAAGATCAACAAGACTGCTGGACCGCCCTACACGCCATTGCAGCCGCCGTTCGATTGTCGTTCACGCCGGGACGCTGTCCGCTGTCGCACGTGAGCCCTTTGCCTCACCGCGCGTGTCTCTGCCCCATCTCGCCTGCTTCTTTGGTCCAGTTGTTGTTTCGGATCTAGTGGAGCTCAGCCGGAGTTGTTTGGCCCGCCTCCAACCTCCGTAAGTCCCCACCAAGGCCCGGTTTGGCCCTTTCTGCCTTCCTTAGTCCATTCTCGCCTTAAACTAGCCTTGTTGCCCTCTATTTCAGCCAAGAACAGTAGCAAACAGAGAGGGTTTTCCAGCAGCTTCGTGGCCCATTTTGAGGTTGATCTCGACCGCGAAAATTAGGCTCGCTTTGGAGAGTATTGAGCCCCGTTGCATTCCTGGCGTTTTGAACCGCTCGGCCTGCAAAACAAGTGAGTTTAACTCACTAATTCTCGCTTAGTAGGTTAATCACGCATAGGGGTTGATTATTTTAGGCTAAGATGGATTAGGTGGTTAGATTAGATTAGATTAGATTAGATTAGTGAATTTAATTAATTCCCGATGCATGTTAGGTGGTTAGTTAGTGTAATTAGTGAGTAAACATATCCTAGTATTTATTTAATGAACTTCGGAAATTTTCCGGGTCCGTTTCGGCGTCTAATTAGGCATTACCGGCCTAAGTGGGATTTATTGCATTTATTTAATATTTTCCATAATTATTTATTTATTTATTTATTTTCCGGAAATTTGACCAGGATAGCCGGTGACCGGAATTTTATGCTGGTTATTGTGGTGTAGTGTGTTTATTTATTTGACTTCTAAATTGTGCTGAATTGATTTAATTGTGATTTTAGGATTTTACTTCTAAATTAATCAATTTTGGTAATTGATTGGAAAATAACCGAGCGTCGGTGTACAATGCCAAAAATATTTTGGTGGACCATATAAATGGTGGAATTTTCAAGGGTGGAAATACTGTATTTTGGCTAAGGCCAACCGTGTACCCATACATGGCTATTTTTATTGGGTATGATAAAAATGATGAATTGGTTGTATAGTTGGGTGGTATACTATATTGGCCAAGGGGCCCTATTACATCAGCTTTGGGTGAGCATATATAGTACACCATATTATCAGCTTTGGGTGAGCATATATAGTACACCATATTATCAGCTTTGGGTGAGCATATATAGTACACCATATTATCAGCTTTGGGTGAGCATATATAGTACACCATATTATTAGCTTTGGGTGAGCATATATAGTATACTATGATGGCCTAGGGCCATAATCTATCAACTTTGAGTGAGCATATATATAGTATACTATATTATTAGTTTTGGGTGAGCTATACTATCTATTTTCAGATTTGGGTGAGCAGTCCTGATTGATAGGACATTATAGATAGTATTGAATGTACCAACCAGGGGAAGGTCGTGGTGACATGTAATCGACTGAGTCGATTGATTGATAGTTCGATCTGATTGGGTGAATTGATGTGGTTTGTGTATATTTGATATATACTAACTTGCAGGATGGAACAAAGGCAAAGGTAAGTCCTCCGACCTATGTTTGTGCTTAGGCAGCGCTCAGGACGTATTTTCTTCCTAATCGAGTCTTAGGAGGGTAGAACTCACTGAGACGTAGTCTCACCCTGCTGTGGGACAACATTTTAGATCCCTAGATGGTAGCACCTCCACCTTCTCCCGTGCATTTTGGTGTACCTGAAGAAATTACTGAAATAAGTTATTATATTCCGATACACCATCATCTTGAAGGTTTGGAATATGTACTGGTGAAATCCACTGTCTGGAATGATGTGGGTGAACCCCAAAAGGTCCCCCACAGATTTCGGTCGTGGTATCGCCTTTATAATGATGGACGAAGGGTGGGCCATGTACCGGAATCTGATGTACCTCAGTACGTTTTAGAGGTAGCGTTCGAGAATGGGACATCAGATCCTAAGGGTGGATCGGTGGTGGATGTGAAGGATCCCAAGCTTGGTGATGATCTTGACTCTCCGGAGTGCTCGGCAGTGGGCTCCAGTTGTAGCATGGAAGGAGAGATTGTCGAGGAGGATTTCGAGGAGGACCTAGAGGAGGATCCGGATGAGGATTGAAACCCCACCCCCTGTTGTTGTTTAGGACCTGACTTAATAGTGTGCCTTGTATATATATGCATTATGGTTTGCATTGTATATAAGTGTGGCTGTTTTTAAAGTTCGAGATTTTTAGTCCTACTTTCCTATCCCATTGTTTTATTATCTAGGGATTTTATATATGCTTCCGCATGCGTATTAAAATGAAAGGGTCGGCAATGCGTCTTGGGACATCGCTATTAATCGACCAAGGTGAGGGATGGGCACGTGCTCAAGGATTGGGGTGTGACATCCCTGTTTATTGGTGTTAGAGCAATGGTTAGGATTGGAGTGATAAGGTGCAATGGACCATGGGATAGTGGTAGGAATGACCTTTAAATTCATGCTGGTGCGTATATGTGATAGTTGTTTGGTAGAATTGCTTGTTGCTTGGATCACTTTGTTTCTAATTCGGTGTGGAATTGGAAGCAAGTTTCAGTAGAGAAAGTTGAGCCATGAGTGATCAGGAGCCTAGAACTCCTGCCAAGAGGACCAGTAAGGCCATAACTCGGGATAGAATGCCAACTAGGGTCGGTGCCCAAGGAGGCTAAGGTCGAGCGCCAGCATAAGTTAGTGCGAGTGGAGTGGCACCACCTCCAGTTGGTGTCGGGGTAGCAGCCCCTGGTGATCCCAGAATCGAGGGGATCATGCAGGCACTAGAAGCCATGAGAGATGTGATGGCACAGCAGGCACAGAATTGAGCCGATGTTGCTGTTGCCGTAGCTGCCGCACCTACCGAGATTCAACCTGAGAATGTGGTAGTACAAAGAGAGAGGCCGATTCACAAGCTGGTGGAATAGTTTTTAAAGCTAAGCTCGCCAAGATTTTCGGGTACTGGAGACCCCAAGGCCGCTTCACTTTGGATTCAAGACTTAGAGAAAGCCTTTGCACTCTTGATGTGCACTAAGGCAGAGAAGGTAACCTTGGCAGTATATCAGTTGTAGGGCAATGCCAACACCTGGTGGAGAGCTACCAGAGAGATAGTATTTCCCGAGGGAGTAGTCCCGCTGTGGGATGCATTCCTCCAGGCGTTCAATGAACAATACTTCTCAAGGAACGCAAGAGAGCAGAAGATAGAAGAATTTCTGCAACTCTGTCTGGGGTCAATGACTGTTGACCAATATGGGGTCAATTTTGTGGAGCTATCTCGGTATGCTCCAAGACTGATTGAAGATCATGAGGAGAAAGCTCAAAGGTTTAAGAATGGCATTCAACAAGAGTTGAAGCAATCGCTAATGCCATTCGATCTGGTCGATTACTGAGAAATCTATCGTCGAGCACAATTGCTTGAAAGGAGCTTGAATGAGCAAGTCACCTCATCTGGATCGAGGTTTACTTCGCATCAAGAAGGAATCCGTCATGGAAAGAGGCCCATGCCTGGAGGTAGATTCCATGTTCCGCCCAATAGGAAGGGTGGAGTTGGAAAGTCTGGGTCGAGTTAGAATGGCCTATGTCACTTTTGTGGAAGGCGACATGGTATAGTGCCGTGTCCTTGAAGGCCGGGTGTTTGTTTTGGATGTGGCTAACAGTGCCACATGATTAGAGATTGTCCTAATTGACCAAGAGGACAACCATAGTTGCCGTTGCCGCCACTTATGGGACAGATAAGAGGGTATGTGCCTCAAAACGCACTGCAAGAAGGTCAGCTGAGAGCACCAATCCAAGGCACAGTGTATGCCATTACGCAGGGTCAGGCAGAAGCTGCACCTGACGTGATCACATGTATGGTTTCACTAAATGACCATCCTGCTTACGCTTTATTCGACTCAGGAGCAACTCACTCCTTTATTATCGAGCAATATGTTAAGTTGTTAGGATTAAGTCCTATATTGTTGGAGTTGGTAGTTTGCATATCTACACCATTGAAGGATAAAATAATAGCTGCTTTGGGTTGTTCTGGTTGCAAGTTAGCAATTGGTGAACGAGTGGGGAAAATAGACTTGTTAGTCCTAGCCATGTATGACTTTGATTTAATTATTGGCATGGACTGACTCACCAAGCAATGAGTTATAATGGATTGCTATCATAAGGCGATTCAGTTTGACCCGTTAGAGGGTGAGAGCTTCGAGTTTGTCGAGAATCGAGGAGGACCCTCGATTTCCCTAATCTCGTCGTAAGAGGCAACTCGTTTGTTAGACGAGGGTTGCCAAGGATACCTGGCAACTGTCGTGGATACGATAGTTGAGGAGCTGAAGATGGAAGACATTGTTGTGGTGCAAGAATTTCCAGATGTCTTTCCGAAGGAATTGCTAGGATTATTGCCAGAGAGAGAAATTGAGTTCATGATTGAGTTAGCACTCGAGACAGAGCTAATCTTTAAGGCTCTTTACCAGATGGCGTTATTTGAATTGAAAGAACTGAAGGTGCAGATGCAAGAGTTGTTAGATAAGGGATTCATACGTCCCAATGCATCACCTTAGGGAGCACTAGTTATGTTCGTAAAGAAGAAAGATGGTTCGTTGCGTTTGTGCATCGACTATCGGCAACTCAATTAGGTAACGATCAAGAATAAGTATCCACTCTCGAGGATCGATGACTTGTTTGATCAATTGCAAGAAGCGTCGATCTTCTCTAAAATCGACCGGAGGACAGGATATCATCAATTGAGAATCGGGAAGGAGGACAATCCTAAGTCAACATTTCGTACTTGGTATGGTCACTATGAGTTCACAGTGATGCCATTCGGGTAAAGGAATGCCCCTGCTGCCTTCATGTATTTGATGAACCAAATATTCAAGGAATATCTAGATCAATTTGTAATCGTGTTCATCGATGATATTCTGGTGTATTCAAGAAGTGATGAGGAGCATGAGAGTCATCTGAGATTAGTGCTACAAACGCTGAGAGTCATCAGTTGTACGCTAAGTTCAACAAGTACGAGTTTTGGTTGACTCGTGTTGCTTTCCTAGGTCACGTGATTTCAAGCAAAGGAATCTCCATAGACCCGAGCAAGATTGAAGCCGTGATCAACTAGCCGAGACTGACTACAATGACATAAATCATAAGTTTTCTGGGTTTAGCAAGTTATTTCAGACGATTCGTGGAAGGGTTCTCATCATTAGCGTCACCATTGACAAGACTCCTAAAGAAAGAAGAGAAATTTGTGTGGACAGACAAGTGCGAGAGTAGTTTCCAAGAGCTTAAGCAAAAGCTGACTACCGCACCTGTGCTGACCATTCCATCTGGTCCTAGAGGATTCAAGATCTATAGGGATGCATCATTTAGAGGACTAGGTTGTGTGCTGATGCAACATGGTAGAGTTGTTGCATACGCCTCTCGTCAGTTGAGACCTCATGAACAGAATTATCCGACGTATGACTTAGAGCTCGCAGCGATTATCTTTGCCTTGAAGATTTTGAGACACTATTTGTGCGGAGAAAAATTCTAGATCTTCACGGACCATCAAAGTCTTAAGTACCTATTCTCTTAGAAAGAGTTGAATATGAGATAACGTTGATGGATGGAATTGTTGAAGGACTATGACTGTGATATTTTATATCACCCGGGAAAGGCGAACAAGGTTGCCGATGCTTTAAGTCGAAAGTCTTCAATTGCTCATATTTTGATTAAGGAGTGGAACCTAATCGAGAGAGCTCGAGATTCGGTATTCAAGTTTGAGATAGGCCACCTTTTGAGTCTTATGGCCACCCTCAGCATTGAACCGGATGTCCAGATCAGAATCAAGTTATTCCAACCGACAGACCCAGATGTGCAAAAGATCCTTTAAGAGGACACTGACAAAAGGAAGGCTGACTTTTAGGTTTCTGATGATGGAACGTTGAGGTTCCGAGGATGATTGGTTGTACTTGACGATGTGGAGCTTAGAGAGGATATTCTATCAGAAGCACATCGTAGCAGTTACAGCATTCATCCTGGTAGTACCAAGATGTATCAGAATCTATGTCAATACTATTGGTGGTTAGGTATGAAGGCAGACAACGCCAAGCATGTCGCCAAGTGTTTGACGTGTCAATAGGTTAAAGTTCAACATTGTAAGCTGAGAGGATTTCGGCAACCTCTCAAGATCCTAGAATGGAAATGGGAGCATATTACGATGGATTTTGTGATTGGACTATCAAGGAGTCAAGAGAGGAAATGATTTGATTTTGGTAGTGGTCGACAAACTGACCAAGTCAACCCACTTCATTGCAATTCGAAAGGACCTCAGTTTGGATAGACACGCAAATCTGTACGTGCGTCAAGTAGTTCGTCTGCATGGAGTACTGGTTACGCCAACTTCAGATCGAGAGTCGAGGTTTACCGCTGCTTTTTGGAAGAGCTTACAGAGTGCCTTAAGTACCAATCTACAGTACAGTACGACATATCATCCTCAGACGGATGGCTAGTCCAAGAGAACAATTCAGACTCTCGAGGACATGCTGAGAGCTTGTGTACTAAACTTTAAAGGAAGTTGGGAAGAACAGTTACACTTGGTGAAATTTGCTTACAACAACAGTTATCAACAGAGCATTCAGATGACTCCTTTTGAAGCGTTGTGTGGCTGAGTGTGCAAGACACTGGTGTGTTGGGATGAAGTTGGGAAAAGGAAGATTACAAGCCCCAAGTTGGTCCAGCAATCAGTGGATGCTGTTGCAGCGATTAGAGGTAGATTAAGGACCGCTCAGAGTAGATAGAAAAGTTATGCAGATAAGCACCAGAGGTCTTTGGAATTCCAAGTTGGTGATCATGTTTTTCTAAAGGTGTCACCAATGAGGAGAACTTCACACTTTGGTAAGAAAGGCAAACTGAGTCCGAGGTACGTAGGTCCGTTTGAGATTCTTGAGAGAATCGGGACCTTAGTGTATCGTCTTGCGTTGCCACTGAGACTGGCGTAAGTGCATGACGTCTTTCACGTGTTGATGTTCAGGAAGTACGAGCTTGACCCGACCCACGTGCTTAATTTTGAAGAATTAGATGTGAATGACAGTGTGTCCTACGTTGAAAGCTCGGTCTAGATTGTGAACAGGAAAGAGCAAGTTCTGCATTTAAAGACCATTCCGTTGGTCAAAGTGGTCTAACAACACTACGGTACTGAAGGAGCAACATGGGAGACTGAAGAGTCGACGAGACAGATGTACCCCCACCTTTTTGCTTAAATTTTGTAATGATTTAAATTTCAAGGACGAAATTTTTATAATAGGGGAAGAGTTGTGACATCCCAAATTTTCGATCCCATTTTCTATTAAATAAATCGGGCATTTCATCGACATGCCTATAGGGTTGTACTAAGAACTAATCACTCTCGAAATAACTAGATTATCCAGGGAAGCCATTAAGGAATTTTAATGCAGTTGATATGAGAATTCGACCAAGAATCGACTTCTCGACCGTGCTCATCTTTAGAGGCAATTACAGAATAGTTTAAAATCGATTTGATATCAGAGATAGGTCAATTCAATTGAGATGTGTAGTTAATCGTGAGTGACACCACTAAATTGGAAAATTCTCGTCCGCCGGCACTAGACTGATTTTTCTATCGTTTTGATACCCTATGTCCGTATTTGAATCCTTGATATTTTCACGACAACTGAGAGTCGCCAATGTGTTGAGTGGGTTCATTGTGACTCGAAGAAAATTGACCACGGGTCATTTGCACTAAAACTTTCTGAAAGTTACCTAGTAGCCTAGGTCATGCTAAAAACACGCTTGAGTGAAATTAATCGCGAATTTGAGTCCAATTTCAGAAATTGAAAGTTTTGTCATGTCACAATTAATTCTAGGAGCGTCGACTTAATCTCAGAAGATTTTTCTAAAAACTGAGACTTTTTGGGAAAAGTTGAGGTAGGGCCGTTTTTTTCCAAAAAAAGTAATGTACCATTTTTTATCGCACAATTGGGAAGCAAGTGGGATCAATTGATGAGGAAAAATATCAATTTGATTGTTGACGTTCTAATTGAATTTATGCGGATCAAATGGGATTGAATTGAGAAGGAAATCATGTCCAATTGAGAGGAAAACCATTGAAATTTGTAGCTCCCCCTATGTCTATGGTTTTTGGACCATTTCAAGGTTGCAAAGTGAAGGCATTGGTGGCTTAATGAGGGCTAAGGAGGTGATGGTGGCTAAGAATGGTCAAGGGGACCAAGAGTTGGAACATAAGACTAAGTGGCCCCCTCTTGCCCCTTCTCTCCCTCTCAAGCTGGCCGAACCCCTCTTTACCTTCCTCATTGTGCAAGTTTCGGAACCAGTGGCCAAGGAGAAGACTAGCAAGACCGTTGGACCACCTTGCACGGCATTGCAGCCGTCGTCCGATCGCCGTTCACGCTAGGACGACGTCCGTTGTTGTACGCGAGCCCTCCGCCTCACCGCGCGTGTCTCCGCCCCATCTTGCCTACTCTTCCAATCCAGTTGTTGTTTTGGATCTGGTGGAGCTCAGCCGAAGTTGTTTGGCCCGCCTCCAACCTCCGTAAGTCCCCAACAAGGCCCGGTTTGGCCCTTTCCACCTTCCTTGGTCCATTCCCGCCTTAAACCAGCCTTCTTGCCCTTTGTTTCAGCCAAGAACATTAACAAATAGATAGGGTTTTCCAGCAGCTTTGTGGCCCGTTTTGAGATCGATCCCGACCCCAAAAGTTAGGCCTGCTTTGAAGAGTATCGAGCCCCGTTGCGTTCTCGACGTTTTGAATCACTCGACCTGCAAAACAAGTGAGTTTAACTCACTAATCCTCGCTTAGTAGGTTAATCATGCTTAGGGTTGATTAGTTTAGGCTAAAATGGATTAGGTGGTTAAATTAGATTAGATTAGTGAATTTAATTAATTGCTGATGCATGTTAGGTGGTTAGTTAGTGCAATTAATGAGTAAACATGTCCTAGTATTTATTTAACAAACTTTGAAAATTTTCCAGGTCCGTTTCGGCGTCCAATTAGGCATTACAGGCCTAAGTTGAATTTATTGCATTTATTTAATATATTCCGTAATTATTTAATGAATTATTTATTTTTCGGAAATTCGACCGGGATAACCGGTGATCGAAATTTTATGTTGGTTATTGTGGTGCAGTGTGTTTATTTATTTGAGTTCTAAATTGTGCTGAATTGATTTAATTGTGATTTTAGGATTTTATTCCTAAATTAATCAATTTTGGTAATTGATTGGAAAATAACCGAGTGTCGATTTACAACGCCAAAAATATTTTGGTGGACCATATAAATGGTGGGATTTTCAAGGGTGAAATTACTGTATTTTGACTAAGGCCGACCGAGTAGCCATACACGGCTATTTTTATCGGGTATGATAAAAATGATGAATTTGTTGTATAGTTGGGTGGTATACTATATTGGCCCGAGGGCCCTATTACATCAGCTTTGGGCATGCAATAATTATTAGCTTTGGGTGAGCATATATAGTATATTATATTATTAGCTTTGGGTGAGCATATATAGTATACTATATTATCAGTTTTGGACGAGCTATACTATCTATTTTCAGCTTTGGGTGAGCAGTCCTGATTGATAGGACATTATAGATACTATTGAATGTACTGACCAAGGGAAGGTCGTGGTGACATGGAATCAACTGAGTCGATTGATCGATAGTTCAATCTGATTGGGTGAATTGATGTGGTTTGTGTATATTTGATATATACTGACTTGTAGGAAGGAATAGAGGCAAAGGTAAGTCCTCCGACCTATGTTTGTGCTTAGGCATCCCTCATGGCATATTTTCCTCCTAATCGAGTCTTAGGAGGGTAGAACTCGCTGAGTCGTAGTTTTACCCCGTTGTGGGACAACATTTCAGGTTCCTAAATGGCAGCACCTCCACCTCCTCCCGTGCATTTTGGTGTACCTAAAGAAATTACTGAAATAAGTTATCATATTCTGATACACCATCATCTTGAAGGTTTGAAATATGTACTGGTGAAATCCACTGCCTGGAATGATGTGGGTGAACCCCAAAAGGTCCCCCACAGATTTCGGTCGTGGTATCACCGCTACAGTGATGGACGAAGAGTGGGCCCTATACCGGAATCTGATGTACTTCTATACGTTTTAGAGGTAGCGTTCAAGAAGGGGACAGCAGATCCTAAGGGTGGATCAGTGGTGGATGCGAAGGATCCCAAGCTTGGTGATGATCCTGACTCTCCGGAGTGCTCAGCAGTGGACTCTAGTTGGAGCATGGAAGAATGAGAGATTGTCGAGGAGGATCCTGAGGAGGACCCAGAAAAGGATCTGGATGAGGATTGAAACCCCACCCCCTGTCTGTAGACTTATTTTGAGAACTTGTTGTTTAGGACTTGACTTAGTAGTGTGCCTTGTATATATATGCATTATGATTTGCATTGTATATAAGTGTGGCTGTTTTTAAAGTTCGAGATTTTTAGTCCTATTTTCCTATTCCATTGTTTTTTTATCCAGGGATTTTATATCTACTTCCGCATATGTATTAAAATGAAAGGGTCAGCGATGCGTCCTAGGACATCGCTATTAATTGACCAATATGAGGGATGGACGCGCGCTTGATGATCAGGGCGTGACAGTATAGGTGAGCAAACCTCCTAAATCTCGGATTCATTGACTTCATCAACAAGATTTATCTTGTCAACAATTGTCCAACGGATAGCTTGGCCTCTTAAAGATTATCCAATGAGAAGATTGGTTATTGAACAGTATAAAAAGAGATCAACAAAGGTCGCAAAAGCAATGAGGTCGAAAGACGATAACTCTATAAAAATAGAGTTATTTTACTTATTTTAGGCAACAATTAATGCAATATCTATGAATTTTTTTTTTTTTGGATTTCCTTCTGATTATTTGAATTTTCCTTGTTTACGCAGAATAATGAGATGTGGAGAAGATAAGGAAAAGAATGGAAAAAATCAGGAATTTAAATGAAAAAACAGTCGAAGATGGATATCAAATCAGTGAATCCTTGATTTTGTTCCTTAATGTTATCCGCAAGCATTGGGAGATAGATATCTTGGATATATCCTATAAATAGAAGAACATTGAGAGCCAGAGAGAGTAGCTAGGTTTGTTATATCATTTTTCATTGTTCTGTGAGTTTTTCAAATATTTTGAAGAGAAGACAAAAGTGGTAACATAATTCTTGTTCTTTAATTCAAGATACTGTGTGGCACCCCGAACCCTTCGCAGGTCGCCACAGGCACCCAACGTTCCCTAATAATTACATCTCTTAGAAGAAGCATCGTAAACCCTAGACACATTCTTGGATTCTTGTTTCTTCTATTGTTTTTTTTTTTTAAAACGGTCCCAGCGCGACTCATTAGCGGAAGCAAAACATAATCTCGCCATCTCCCCCTTCCATCGACCATGATACAATTGCCACACCACTAATCATCATAATAAAGACAACGCCATGACACTTTATTTACATATTTCTCAAGATGGGCTTTCTTGGGTCGGTACATCAAAAAGTAATACTAGGGCTTATAGCCACACTCAGCCATAGCCTAAAAAACACTCGACCCACTATGATAATCATGAAAGATCCCCCATCACTAGTGTCGGCTAAACATCCCAAAAAGTTCCCAACTCCTACTCGTCACGTACGGGCCCTCACACCCATCCCGGTGCATCAGGCGGTGGCGGCGGTAACATCGCACGCATCACCCCGTCTCGGCGAACATGGACGGATATGAACTCTTGGACAACAAGGCCCCCAGCCAGGCTTACGTCGTACATAACCAAGCAGCGCACTCTAATATACGTCAGTCTGGGAACGGAAGGACAGTGAAACTCCTCGCACTCGACCTCTACATCGGAGGGTAGGCCATAAAACACACCCCTCGTGACAGCAGGGAGTGGCATTCTACTAATCTGAAATGTTGGTCCCCAAAAGAGGTGAGTACAGCCACTCAGCAGGTAAAAGAATCCAATAGCCACTCAAAGCATCATACAATTCAATCATAGCATAATCAAGTCATACATGCATTCCAGGCATTACTTACCTTGAAGCCATGCATATACCATCATACACCTCCATCACAATCATAACACATACATACCATCATGTCCTAGATTATCATCATCACATCATATACATGTAACATCATCATCCTCATGTCGTACACATATCATCGTCATCATGTCCTAGATTATCATCATCACATCATATACATGTAACATCATCATCCTCATGTCGTACACATATCATCGTCATCATGACATCATCATATCATACACATACACATCATCATGACATCACCATATCATACACATCATCATGACATCATCATATCATACACATCATCATGATATCATCATATCATACACATCATCAAGGCATCATCATATCATACACATCATCATGGCATCATCATATCATACACATCGTCATGGCATCATCATCATGACATCATCATCATGTCATATACATGTATCATCACATCATAGGTCACCATCATATCATATATCACATATCATCAGGCCATAGGTGTAGCACCCCGAACCCTTCGTAGGTCGCTACAAGCACCAATGTTACACCTTATTACCCTTTTTTCTTTGTACTTAGAAGAAGCGTCGTTATTCACATGCATTTTTTTTTTTAAAGCGGTCCTAGCGCAACTCATTAGCGGAAGCAAAATATCACCATCTCTCCCCCTACCAACCATGATACAAATACACACCACTAATTACCATGATTTTATAGACAAGCCACGACACTTTATTTACATATATTTTCAAGATGGGACTTCTTTTGGGTCGATACATCAAAAGGAAAAGCTAGGACTCAGCCATGTCCAGCCTAAAACCCCAAAAAGAACCCTCGACCCTCTACATCACACGTGCACAACCCCCATCATAAGTGTCGGCTAACTATCCCAAAAAAAAAACCAGCTCCTACTCATACGCACGGGCCTCACACCCAATCCGGTGCGTTAGGCGGTGGCGGTGGCAGCATCCCTCTCATCACCCCATCGCGACGAACGTGGACGGAGACGAACTCCTGGACGACTAGGCCCCCAGCCAGGCCTATGTCGTACGTGACAAAACAGCGCACTCGTATGTATGTCAATCCAGGCACAGAAGGACAGCTGAACTCCTCACACTCTACCTCGACGTCGGATGGTAAACCGTAAAATGCACCCCGCGCGACGGCAGGAAGCGGCATGCTCCTAATCTGAAATGTTGGTCCCCAAATGGGTGAGTACAACCATTCAGCAGGTAAAGGAATCCAATAACCACTCAATGCATCATACAAATCATACATGCATTGCAAGCGTTACTTACCTTGAAGCCATGCGCATACTATCATGCATCAATTTCATAATCATATACATGTCATCATCATCATGACATCATCACATCACACATGTCATCATCATCATGGCATCATCATCATCATCATATACATGTCATCATCATCATGCATATCATAATGCATATCATCATGCCATGGGTGATCATCATCATTTCACATCACATATTATCATCATCATCATGCATATCATAATGCATATCATCATGCCATGGGTGATCATCATCATTTCACATAATGCATATCATCATGCCATGGGTGATCATCATCATTTCACATCACATATCATCATGCCATGGGTGATCATCATCATTTCACATCACATATCATCATCATCATCATGCATATCATAATGCATATCATCATGCCATATCATATAACATCATCATCATTTAATTTCCACTTTAAACTTTCAATTTGATCACCACATCACCCATTCCTCAAATCATCAATTTCATCATCCCCTCGGGCAAAGACCTCCGAGGCTTCCGGCATTCAGCCATCCTGTGCCACCGGCATCCGCCCCCACATTCCGGGCATCTCGCATCCCAACCGGCATCACGAGGCATTCCCTTCGGGCAAAACCTCCGACAGGGCTTCCGGCATTTACACTCCCCGGCCGGGCATCCCGCACCCCAATCCCGGCATCCGAGGTATTCCCTTCGGGCAAAACCTCCGACAGGCTTCCGGCACCCCCACATTCCGGGCATCCTGAATCTCCTGTGGCCATCCGGCAATGCATCTCTATACATTCCGGGCATCATCCTCCACCACAACTATCTCCTCATTTACCATTATCCATGTTTACCAATTTCAGTCTTAATTTAGCATGGCATATGATGTGACATCAAACAAGTCATACTTGGCATGAAATTTACACATGCATCTCCATTTAATGTCATGCATACACCAAGACCTCATCATACATATAACATGGTATAATTATTTATGAAATAAATTTAATGGAATTTATGGCCAATAAAATAATCCATTTTTCATTTATTTAAAATTCCAACTTTTGTCATTTTCAAAAATATTAGATTTAATATCTATAAATTCCCAAAAATTATAAAAATTAAAGCAAGTATTAAACTAGCCAATAGGATGATAATTACATGCAAAATACATGGCCACATAGAATTTCACACAATTTCACAATTTTCACAAAACATCATATAATTTTCGGATGAAACCAAAATGCACAGTTTCCGAATAAATTCGATTAAAACATCCATACGACCTCCAAAAATTACGAAATTTTACCGAGTTATAGCCAAGACATTTTCGTACAACTTTCATGAAGACTTCCAAGCCAGATTCTTTTTAGATTATTTTCTACAGTCTCACGAAGCTTCTGGATCCATTACCGAATCGTCCAGTGCATGCTTCTCCGAAATACTGAGTTTTCACCTACCTATTCTCTTTCGTTTTCTCTGAAATTTGGATATGTTCAACATCAAGATGTCCTCTACAAGTTTTATGAAGAGATCTAAGTCAAATAACCAGAGTATAGTCGTCATTTAAGTCCATGAAGTCTCGGGTGTCCCGAAATACATCTCCAGAATTACCGTCTTCAAGATCTAGTCGATTTACTAGGCTATACTTGTTCATTTCACTTAAAATTTTAGTATGTTGTAGTTTAAGATGTCCCCTACAACTTTCATGAAGAAATCGAAGAAATATTCTTAGCACAAATCAACATGTAACCACAAATCCAACAAAAGGTCAGTGAAATCGTTCCAGATCTGAGGTCTCCGTAGGATGAGAGTTTAACCCCTCAAATCTCCATCATTTTTCACGAAATTTTAGTATGTTGTAGTTCAAGATGTTAGCTACAACTTCTATGAGATATCGAAGCAAAAATCGGACTCCAATCATACATGCAAGCTCACACAACATTCTGACTCAAACCGTTCGAGCGAAAACAGTCACACCACTTCAAGATCAAGCTATCCATACTTCGGTTTTCCTCTTCCAATCACCCAAATTCGACACTATATCAACCATACATACAACAAACACACATGCAAGAGCAGCTAGAGGACTCCCACTTGCCTCTAAACCGGACGGACGACGGCACACGGCGGCGAGCACGGCGGTCGGACGGCGGCTCCTCCTCGGCTTCTCCTTCTCTCGGCCGTTCTCCCTCTCTCTCTCGCGAAATCTCTCTCTCTCTCTCACTCTCTCTCGGCCGAATGAACCGGCCACCCTTCTCTCTCTTCCCTTTTATCCCCCCTAATCCTCATCATTGATAATCATTACTTGCCTTCAAATTAGCCAATGCATGGCATTCTCCTTTGTGCCACTTGTCTAATTGCATGCATAATGGGCTTTGAATTTGGGCTTGGGCTTGGGCCTCCTTTGTGGCCGGTCGACCACTCCTTCTTGGGCCTCCATGGGCCGGTTAGCTTGGCCCACTAAAGCTTAGGCCAATGGGCCTAAGGCCCAACCCAAAAATTTGACTTTTCCTTCTTTTTTTTTTTTGAATTTCTTCTATAAATTTTTAAGCTTTAATTTTCAACATGGCCAAAGTCTTGTGGCATTTTGTTTATTGAAATTCAATTTATAAAGTGCATGGCCAAGCATAAATTATTATCATTAATCTATCAAATTTAAATTCTCACAAACATATGCACAAATCATCTAATCTTAAAAAGACTAATGGCTAAAGCATAAACCATGGGAAATTTTATTACCTAATTAGAGACTTTAACACACCTTATGGCTTGACTTTGAATTTTGGGATGCCACAATAGGTGATCATCATCACATCATATCATATATCATCATGCCATAGGTGATCATCATCACATCATATCATATATCATCATGCCATAGGTGATCATCATCACATCATATCATATATCATCATGCCATAAGTGATCATCATCATATCATATCATATATGCATAATTCAATTTTCACTTTTAACTTTCAATTCGATCACCACATCACTTTTACTCGGGATCATCAATTTCATCCCACACTTTTCACTCGCACCCCAATCTGGCATCGCGAGAATAACCTCCGGCATTTAGCCATTCAAGGCCACCGGGCATCCGGCAACCCCACTCTCCGGGCATCTCGCATCCCAACCGGCATCACGAGGCATCCCCTCGCGCAAAGACCTCCGAGGCTTCCGACACCCAACCATTCCAGGCATCTCGAAACTCCCGAGGCCATCCGGCCATGTATCTCTATACATTCCGGGCATCCGGCACCCCCATCCCGGGCATCCTGATACTCCCAGGGCATTCTCACCCGCCACAAACGGTTTCCTCATTCATCATTATTCATGGTCACCAATTTAGGTCTCAACTTAGCATGGCACACAATATAATGACAAACAAGATCATATGCAGCATTCAATTCATACATGCATCTCAATTCATAGTCATGCATGCATCAAGACATCATCATCCAATCCTTACAAAATTCCAGCAAATACCACTTTCAGAAAATATTTAAATTAAATATCCATATGCTTCTCAAAAATCATGAAATTAAGACATGTGATAGATAAGACAATAAGGTAGCAATTTCATGAAAAGTACATGCCCAATAGAGTTCCACACAAGAAGGTACAATTTACACAAAACAGCATGCAAATTCGGATAGAAACAGAATGCACAGTTTCTGATTAAAATATCCATACGACCTCCGAAAATTACGAAATTTTACCAGGTTATAGCCAAGACACTAAAGCAGATTTTTCATGAGACTTCCAAGCTAAATTCGTTTTAGATTATTTTCTATAGTCACACCAAGCTTCTCGATCTAACACCGAAACGTCCAGTGTATGTTTCTCCGAAATACTGAGTTTTCAGCCACTTATTCTTCTTCGTTTCCTCTAAAATTTGGATATGTTTTACTTCAAAGGATCCCCTACAACTTTCATTAAGATATCTTAGTCATATTTCCAGAGTATAGTCATCATATGGGTTCATGCAGTCTCGGGTGTCCTGCACCGCATCTCCAGATCTACAGTTTTCAAGAGCAAGTTGATTCACTGAGTTATACTTGTTCATTTTACTTCAAATTTGAGTATGTTAAAATTCAAGATGTTCTCTACAAGTTTTGTGAAGAAGTCGAAAAGAGATTCTTAGTAAAAGTCAACATCCACAAATCCACCGAAAGGTCAGTGAAATCGTTCCAGATTTGATGTCTCCGTAGGATGAGAGTTTGACCCCTCAAATCTCCATCATTTTGTACCAAATTTTAGTATGTTGTATTTTAAGATGTTGGCTACAACTTTCATGAAGAAATCAAAGTCAGAATCGAACTCAAAACATGTATGCAAGCTCTCACAAAGTTCTGACTCAGGCGGTTCATGCGAAAACAGCATGCATCTCAAGAACAAAACACATTAGCTTCACTCCCATGCCTCCAAACGTCCTAGATTCCGACCACACATGCAAAGCATTCATGCAAGAGTAGAAAGTGGATTCCCAACTTGCCTCTAGACCGAACGGATGACGGCACACGGCGGACGAGCGGGCGGCACACGGCGGACGAGCGGCGGCGTGCGGCGGCGACTCCTCCCCCTCGGCTTCTCCTCTCTCGGCCTCACTCTCCCTCTCTCTCGCACGGTTTCTCTCTCCTCTCTCTTCACTTGGCCGAATGGCTAACCGGCCATTCTCTCTCCTCATCTTCCCTTTTATTCCCCCAATTTGCAATCATTTGTAATGATTAGATTGCCTTTCAATTGGCCAATGCATGCAAGGCTCCTCCTTGCCACTTGTCACAACACATGCATGGGCTTGGGCCTCCTTTTCTTGGGCCTCCTTTGGGCCGGCAACAGCCCCATCCGCGGGCCTAATTGGGCCGGCCATTCGGCCCACTAAATTCCTCCCTTTGGGCCTAAGGCCCAAATCTAAATTAAATATATATATATATATATATATTTTTATAAATTTTAAATTTTAAATTCCACATGGCCAAATTCTTGTAACATTTTATTTATGGGAGTTTAATTTATGAGATGCATAGCCAAGCATAGATTATTCTTATTAATCTATCTAATTTAAAATCTCATAAACACGAACACATAACACATAACCTTAAGAGAAAACTAATGGCTAAAGCATAAATCATAGGTAATTTTATTACCTAATTACGAGCTTTAATACGCCTTAGAGCTTGTCTTGAATTTTGGGATGCCACAATTCTCCCCTCCTTAGAGAATTTCGTCCTCGAAATTAGACACCACTCGTGCCTTCTTGAAAGAAGTAAGGGTACTTTTCCTTCATTTGATCCTCACTTTCCCATGTGGCTTCCTCCATACCATGATGTCGCCATAATACCTTAACTAAAGGAATCTTCTTAGTCCTAAGAATTTGTTCCTTTCGATCCAATATCTGCATAGGCTCTTCAATGTATCTCACTTTCTCATCCACTTTGATGGCTTCATGATCGAGTATGTGACCAGGATCTGGCTGGTACTTCCTCAACATCGATACATGAAACACATCATGCAAATTTCCTAACTTAGGAGGTAGCGCTAAGCGATAAGCTACATCCCCTATCCTTTCAAGTATCTCAAAAGGTCCGACAAATCTAGGGCTTAACTTACCCTTCATCCCAAATCGAGATATCCCTTTCATTGGAGATACCTTAAGGAATACATGATCTCCTACACTAAATTCTAAAGGCCTTCTACGCCTATCTGCGTAGTCTTTCTGCCTACTCTAAGCTGTTTTAAGTCTTTCTCTAATAATTTCAATAGCCTCAGTGGTAACTTGTACCAATTCAGGTCCTGTCAATTTCCTTTCACCTACTTCATTCCAACAGATAGGAGTCCTACATCTCTTACCATATAATGCTTCATAGGGAGCCATGCCTATACTTTTCTGGAAACTATTATTATAGGCAAACTCCACCAAATGCAGTCTTTCATCCCAATTTCCTTTGAAATCGATCACACAAGCCCTTAACATATCCTCCAATGTCTGACTTACTCTTTCTGTCTGTCCATCTATCTGAGGATGAAAAGCAGTACTAAACTGAAGTTTAGTCCCTAATGCAATTTGAAGACTTCGCCAAAAGTTCAAAGTAAATCTCGGATCCCGATCCGAAGTAATAGTCACTGGAACACCATGTAAGCGTACCACTTGACTTACATACATGTCCGCATATTTGTCCATTGGGTAATCTATGCGAATTGCTAGAAAATGAGCAGACTTAGTTAAACGGTCTACTATTACCCAAATAGAATTATGACCACTTGATGTCCTTGGCAATCCTTGCACAAAATCCATCGTTATATGTTCCCATTTCCATTCTGGTATGTCTAACGGTCTCAAAAGTCCTGCGGATTTGCGATGTTCCGCTTTTACTTGCTGGCACGTCAAACACTGAGAAACGTGCTTAGCCGTATCTACTTTCATACCATTCCACCAAAATTGCTGACGCAAATTCCTGTACATCTTTGTACTACCTGGATGGATACTATAATTACTCCTATGTGCCTCCGACAGAATTTCCTTCTTTAACTCTTCATTGTCGGGAACACAGAGTCGTCCTTGGCATTTTACTATTACATCATCAGAGACTTGAAATTCCGGCCTTTTTCCTAAAGACACAGCATCTTTCACTTTCAAAATCTCTGGGTCAGATCCTTGCAAGATTTTAACCTTCTGAATAATCTTGGGTTCTATTCTTAATGCACTAAGCATACCAGTAAGATAATCCATTTCCAATTTAAATTCTGAGTCTGCTACAGACTTTAACAAGTTCCATTCGGCCATCTTTAAACTAGCCATTTCCACAGCTGACTTACGACTAAGAGCATCCGTTACCCTATTTGCTTTCCCTAGATGATATTTTATCTCACAATCATAATCCTTCAACAACTCCATCCACCTCCTCTGTCTCATGTTCAACTCCTTTTGTGAGAACAAATACTTTAAACTCTTATGATCCGTATAAATCTCAAACTTTTCCCCATACAAATAGTGTCTCCATACCTTCAAGGCAAACACTATAGCTGCTAGTTCTAAATCATACGTTGGGTAATTCAGTTCATGAGGTTTTAATTGTCTAGATATATAGGCTACGACCTTGCCATGTTGCATCAAAACACATCCCAGTCCTTTGTGAGATGCATCACTATACATTGTAAAACCATCTGGTCCAGTCGGTATAGTCAGGATTGGAGTTGAGGTCAACTTCCTTTTAAGCTCCTGGAAACTCCTTTCACATTCCCCATTCCACTCAAACTTTACATTCTTTCGGGTCAATTTAGTTAAAGGTCCTGCCAATCGTGAAAATCCTTCAATAAATCTCCTATAATAACCAGCCAATCCTAAGAAACTTCGTATTTCAGTGGGTGTCGTCGGTCTCGGCCAATTTACTACCATCTCAACTTTCGCAGGGTCTACTGCAATTCCTTCTCCTGACACCACATGTCCTAAAAATATTATCCGGTCCAGCCAAAACTCACACTTGCTAAATTTAGCATACAACTTATGATCTCTCAGGGTTTGCAAAACTATCCTCAAATGCCGTTCATGCTCTTTAGGCCCTTTCGAATATACCAGAATATCATCAATAAAAACAATCACAAACTGGTCTAAATAAGGCTTAAATATCCTATTCATTAAATCCATAAATGCAGCCGGCGCGTTAGTCAATCCAAATGGCATAACAAGGAACTCGTAGTGTCCATAACGAGTCCTAAACGCAGTCTTAGGAATGTCCTCTTTCTTAATTCTTATTTGATGGTATCCCGATCTTAAGTCAATCTTAGAGAAGACCGAACTTCCTTGGAGTTGGTCAAACAAGTCATCAATTCTAGGCAAAGGATACTTATTCTTAATGGTCACTTGGTTCAGCTGCCTATAGTCAATGCACAAACGCATCGATCCATCTTTCTTTTTCACAAACAAGACTGGTGCACTCCAAGGTGAAGCACTTGGTCTAATAAATCCTTTGTCAAGCAACTCCTGCAGTTGCACTTTCAATTCCTTCAATTCGACTAAGGCCATCCTATATGGGGCTTTTGATATAGGTCATGTTCTAGGCATTAATTCAATTTCAAACTCAACTTCCCGCTCTGGTGGTAATCCAGGCAATTCCTCAGGGAATACATCTTGAAATTCGTTAACTACACGAATTTCCTCAAGTTTAGGCTCCTCTTTTGCATAATCTCTAACTATGGCCAGGTATCCTTGACATCCTTTGTCAAGTAACTCATGTGCTTCTACCGCCGAAATAAGTGCTATAGGTAGATGGGTCTGACCTCCCAAAAATTCACAACTAGACTGATCAGGTAAAACGAATTGGATCACTCTTCTATAATAATCCATTCTAGCTCGATACTTACGAAGCCAATCAATTCCTATAATAACATCAAAATCATACATAGCCATTACAACCAAGTCTATTTCCATATCTTTTCCTCCCATTGATATCTTACAATTCCCACACACCAGCGTAGACAATACCATATCCTTTAAAGGCGTGGAAACACAAAGAGGCGTCTCAAGAGGCATAACTTCTATTCTATTCAAACGTCTATATCTTTCAGACACAAACGAATGCGTTGCACCCGTATCAAACAATGCATATGCCTTTCTATCATTTATAAGGATCGTACCTGAGATAACATTCTTGGAAGCTTCCGCTTCCTCTTGGGTGACCGCATACACCCTTCCTTGTGTTGGTGGCCTCTGAGGATTTCCTTGTAAGTTTGATCTAACAGCACTCTGATATCCCTGTCACACCGAGCCAACACTCACTTGCGACCTCTCTTGTGGGCAACTTCTCCTAAGATGACCCACTTGTCCACAACCAAAACATTTTGGTCGTCCATTACAAGGTCCTGGGCCATGTCTCCCATTACACCTTTGACAAATACCAAGCTGATAGAACGCCTTCCCTATATTCATACCACTTCTTGCTCCCCCAAAATTTCCAAAATTACCCTTCTTCTTCACATTCCAGGTCTGACCTTGACCAGAATAAGGTCTCTTACCCTTCCTCACATCATTAAAGTTCAGCAGTTTCTTAAACTCCGATCGCTCTCTCAACAGCTCCTGCTCCACTAACTGTGCCCTCTCATAAATCTCATGGTAATCCCTTATGCTCAAAGGCACTAGCTGCTTTCTAATATCAGTCCTCAACCCTTTCAGAAATCTCTTAGCTTTTTCCTCCTGATCCTCAATCAGTTTAGGAGCATATCTAGATAGTTCAGAAAACTTAGCCTCATATTGATCTACTGTCAACCCCTTTTGTTCTAACTGAACAAATTCTGAAATTCTCTTATCCTTAGCACAGTCAGAAAAATGCTTTCTATTGAAAGCTCTCACAAACTCTTCCCAGTTAACATCAGTACCTGGTGGAAAGATTATATCCTTCGAAGCTCTCCACCAAAACTTTGCATTTCCCTCCAACTAGTACTTTGCCAAAGTTAATTTCTCAGCCTCAGTGCAGTCCAACAGCCGGAAAATTCGTTCCATCCCATCAATCCATTGCTCCGCCTCCTTAGGACTTCCTATTCCATTGAACTTAGGTGGCTTCAACTTCAGAAATTGCTCCACCAGTCCTTGAGCACGGCGTTCTGCTCCGGGCTATTGCTGCGCTTGTCTTTCCATCAGATTTCAATATTGGCCAATGCCTACAGGATGTCTTCCATTCGGGGTTCAGCCCTTGCAGCAGAGGCTTCAGCCCTCGATGGATGAGCACTTCTAGCTCGCACCATGACTTTCCTGCAATTTCCAAGCATTGCCTCAGGAATAATCTGAGACTCACTATCTCCATTCAAAGCGACTACTACTACTACATAAGTAACATATACATGTTACTGGTACCTAAAGTCAACTCAAAGCCAACTACTAGGGATCTACGAGTGAATACTCATCACCCGTTATTCAATTATTTCGTTTTATATCCTATGGTGTGCATTGTCATCATGTTCCTCAATTTCCAAATGAGGCTCCTTATCACTCTACCTATAACGATAGGCTCTGATACCAAAAAGGGGCACTGTGGCACCCCGAACCCTTCGCAGGTCGCCACAGGCACCCAACGTCCCCTAATAATTACATCTCTTAGAAGAAGCATCGTAAACCCTAGACACATTCTTGGATTCTTATTTCTTCTATTGTTTTTTTTGAAACGGTCCCAGCGCGACTCATTAGCGGAAGCAAAACATAATCTCGCCATCTCCCCCTTCCATCGACCATGATACAATTGCCACACCACTAATCATCATAATAAAGACAACGCCATGACACTTTATTTACATATTTCTCAAGATGGGCTTTCTTGGGTCGGTACATCAAAAAGTAATACTAGGGCTTATAGCCACACTCGGCCATAGCCTCAAAAACACTCGACCCACTATGATAATCATGAAAGATCCCCCATCACTAGTGTCGGCTAAACATCCCAAAAAGTTCCCAACTCCTACTCGTCACGTACGGGCCCTCACACCCATCCCGGTGCATCAGGCGGTGGCGGCGGTAACATCCCACGCATCACCCCGTCTCGGCGAACATGGACGGATATGAACTCTTGGACAACAAGGCCCCCAGCCAGGCTTACGTTGTACATAACCAAGCAGCGCACTCTAATATACGTCAGTCCGGGAACGGAAGGACAGTGAAACTCCTCGCACTCGACCTCTACATCGGAGGGTAGGCCATAAAACACGCCCCTCGTGATAGCAGGGAGCGGCATTCTACTAATCTGAAATGTTGGTCCCCAAAAGGGGTGAGTACAACCACTCAGCAGGTAAAAGAATCCAATAGCCACTCAAAGTATCATACAATTCAATCATAGCATAATACAAGTCATACATGCATTCCAGGCATTACTTACCTTGAAGCCATGCATATACCATCATACACCTCCATCACAATCATAACACATACATGCCATAATGTCATAGATTATCATCATCATATCATATACATGTACCATCATCATCCTCATGTCATACACATATCATCGTCATCATGACATCATCATATCATACACATACACATCATCATGACATCACCATATCATACACATCATCATGACATCATCATATCATACACATCATCATGATATCATCATATCATACACATCATCATGGCATCATCATATCATACACATCATCATGGCATCATTATATCATACACATCGTCATGGCATCATCATCATGACATCATCATCATGTCATGTACATGTATCATCACATCATAGGTCACCATCATATCATATATCACATATCATCATGCCATAGGTGATCATCATCACATCATATCATATATCATCATGCCATAGGTGATCATCATCACATCATATCATGTATCATCATGCCATAGGTGATCATCATCACATCATATCATATATCATCATGCCATAGGTGATCATCATCACATCATATCATATATCATCATGCCATAGGTGATCATCATCACATCATATCATATATGCATGATTCAATTTTCACTTTTAACTTTCAATTCGATCACCACATCACTTTTACTCGGGATCATCAATTTCATCCCACACTTTTCACTCGCACCCCAATCTGGCATCGCGAGAATAACCTCCGGCATTTAGCCATTCAAGGCCACCGGGCATCCGGCAACCCCACTCTCCGGGCATCTCGCATCGCAACCGGCATCACGAGGCATCCCCTCGCGCAAAGACCTCCGAGGCTTCTGGCACCCAACCATTCCGGGCATCTCGAAACTCCCGAGGCCATCCGGCCATGTATCTCTATACATTCCGGGCATCCGGCACCCCCCATCCCGGGCATCCTGATACTCCCAGGGCATTCTCATCTGCCACAAACGGTTTCCTCATTCATCATTATTCAAGGTCACCAATTTAGGTCTCAACTCAGCATGGCACACAATATAATGACAAACAAGATCATATGCAGCATTCAATTCATACATGCATCTCAATTCATAGTCATGCATGCATCAAGACATCATCATCCAATCCATACAAAATTCCAGCAAATACCACTTTCAGAAAATATTTAAATTAAATATCCATATGCTTCTCAAAAATCATGAAATTAAGACATGTGATAGATAAGACAATAAGGTAGCAATTTCATGAAAAGTACATGCCCAATAGAGTTCCACACAAGAAGGTACAATTTACACAAAACAGCATGCAAATTCGGATAGAAACAGAATGCACAGTTTCCGAAATAGTTTGATTAAAATATCCATACGACCTCCGAAAATTACTAAATTTTACCAGGTTATAGCCAAGACACTAAAGCAGATTTTTCATGAAGACTTCCAAGCCAAATTCGTTTTATATTATTTTCTATAGTCACACGAAGCTTCTCGATCTAACACCGAAACGTCCAGTGTATGTTTCTCGCAAATACTGAGTTTTCAGCCACTTATTCTTCTTAGTTTCCTCTGAAATTTGGATATGTTTTACATCAAAGGATCCCCTACAAATTTCATTGAGAGATCTTAGTCAGATTTCCAGATTATAGTCATCATATGGGTTCATGAAGTCTCGGGTGTCCTGCACCGCATCTCCAGATCTACGGTTTTCAAGAGCAAGTTGATTTACTGTGATATAATTGTTCATTTTACTTCAAATTTGAGTATTTTAAACGTCAAGATGTTCTCTACAAGTTTCATGAAGAAGTCGAAAAGAGATTCTTAGTAAAAATCAACATGCAACCACAAATCCACCGAAAGGTCAGTGAAATCGTTCCAGATTTGATGTCTCCGTAGGATGAGAGTTTGACCCCTCAAATCTCCATAATTTTGTACCAAATTTTAGTATGTTGTAGTTTAAGATGTTGTCTACAACTTTCATGAAAAAATAAAAGTCAGAATCGAACTCAAAACATGCATGCAAGCTCTCACAAAGTTCTGACTCAGGCGGTTCATGCGAAAACAGCATGCATCTCAAGAACAAAACACATTAGCTTCACTCCCATGCCTCCAAACGTCCTAGATTCCGACCACACATGCAAAGCATTCATGCAAGAGTAGAAAGTGGATTCCCAACTTGCCTCTAGACCGAACGGACGACGGCACACGGCGGACGAGCGGGCGGCACATGACGGACGAGCAGCGGCGTGCGGCGGCGACTCCTCCCCCTCGGCTTCTCCTCCCTTGGCCTCACTCTCCCTCTCTCTCGCACGGTTTCTCTCTCCCTCTCTCTCACTTGGCCGAATGGCTAACCGGCCATTCTCTCTCCTCATCTTCCCTTTTATTCCCCCAATTTGCAATCATTTGTAATGATTAGATTGCCTTTCAATTGGCCAATGCATGCAAGGCTCCTCCTTGCCACTTGTCACAACACATGCATGGGCTTGGGCCTCCTTTTCTTGGGCCTCCTTTGGGCCGGCGACAGCCCCATCCGCTGGCCTAATTGGGCCGGCCATTCGGCCCACTAAATTCCTCCCTTTGGGCCTAAGGCCCAAACCTAAATTAGATATATATATATATATATTTATAAATTTTAAATTTTAAATTCCACATGGCCAAAGTCTTGTAACATTTTATTTATGGGAGTTTAATTTATGAGATGCATAGCCAAGCATAGATTATTCTTATTAATCTATCTAATTTAAAATCTCATAAACACAAACACATAACACATAACCTTAAGAGAAAACTAATGGCTAAAGCATAAATGATAGGTAATTTCATTACCTAATTACGAGCTTTAATACGCCTTAGAGCTTGTCTTGAATTTTGGGATGCCACATACTGGGTTTGATTTATATTTTTATTTCTTCTTCTACTATGTTATAATTTTCTTTTGTTAGGGCTACGATGTAGCCTAACCATGATGATGTGAATTTCATGATTTTTATGTTTGCGATTGATTTCATTCATGTGAGTTATATATATTATTGTGCATAATACTTTTGAATGATTGGCCACCACTTGAATAATCTGATGTGCATGTTTGAGCCTAAGAAGTAATAATATGCAATTGCTCATTATAATATATAACCATGAATTAAACGTGGATAGAGATATATCATTTTTGTACCCACAACAATTTGAAATTCATATCTAGTGGTTATGGTGAATCAGATGCTTTAACATATTTATCTAATTGATTTACTGCATTTAGTCTCCAAATTTTATTTTTAATTTATTCTAAATTATATTTTGATCTGTTAGATAAATTTTAGAATTAATCTATTTTAGTATTTAATTAGTTTATTAATCATCAATCTCCATGGGACGATACTTTTTCTTATCATTATATTACTTGGTCAACATGTTCACTTGCGTTTAGAATTTTACGAATAAGTTTTTGGAGCTGTTGCCGGGGATCATTTGTTTAATACTAATTAATATTGATACCAAATAATTCTAAGTTTAATCTATCTTTTGTTTAGTTTTATTTTTTAGAGTGTACATCGGTTTATGACACATAGCCAACAAAGGAAACTTGCTGAGCTTGATCCACAAATCGAGTGTACATTCAAAAGGTGACTAAGAGAACAGAGAAATCACGCTAAGAAGATGGTAGACGGTGATAATGAAAATCCACATAGACTATTAAGAGATTACGCTGCACCAATAGTTTAAGGCGCCACATCATGTATCAGAAGAGCTGCAATTCAAGCAAACAATTTGAGATTAAGCCGTCGCTCATTCAAATGCTTCAACAATCAGTGCAATTTAGTGGGCTACCAAGAATTGATCTAAATGCTTACATTGATGCTTTTCTTGAAATCTGTGACACTATTAAATGTAATGGAGTTACAGATGATGCTATAAGATTGAGATTATTTACATTTTCTATTAGAGACAAAGCTAAGAGTTGGCTTTCTTCTCTTCTTGCAAGATCAATTATTACATGGAATGATATGGCTCAGAAATTTCTTGGTAAGTTCTTTCCACCTGCAAAGTCTGCGAAGATGCGTAACGATATTACTAACTTTATGCAGATGGATAATGAATCATTATATGAAACATGGGAAAGATTCAAAGAATTTCTTAGGAGATGCCCACATCACGGACTACTCGTATGGATGCAGGTACAAACTTTTTATAATGGCTCTAGTACAAATCTTCATTCTATGATTGATGCAGCTACATGGGGAACTTTAAATAATAAAACACCATAAGAAGTCTATAATCTATTAGAGGAGATGGCATCAAATAGTTATCAGTAGCCTACTGAGAGACTATCAAAATGCGAAAAGCTAGCAGAGTTTACGAAGTGGATGCTTTTGCTGTAATTGCTGCACAATTTGAAGCACTCAACAAAAAGCTAGATAATATGAGTGTTTTAGCCATGAAAATTCAGAATTGGACATGTGATTTTTGTGGTGGAGGACATGTTAGCATAGA
This sequence comes from Eucalyptus virginea, assembly GCA_014182375.1. Classification (NCBI taxonomy): domain Eukaryota; kingdom Viridiplantae; phylum Streptophyta; class Magnoliopsida; order Myrtales; family Myrtaceae; genus Eucalyptus; species Eucalyptus virginea. The sequence continues at coordinate 26,365,830 of CM024514.1, read as the reverse complement.
ATGTCAGGTAGGTAATACTTTTAAACAATCTAGTGAAAATTCTAACTTTGTTGGGAATTTTAACAGGTCACAAAATAATCTCTACTCAAACACGTACAATCCGAAATGGTGCAATCATCCAAATTTTTCATGAAATAATCAGAATGTGACGAGACCATCGGGATTCAAACAATTAGAAGAGACAAAGTCAAATTTGGAAGATATAGTCACCAAACTTGCTAATACGACTCATGACTTCATCAAAAGCATGGATGTGAGATTTCAAAACCAAGCGGCTTCAATCAGAAATTTAAAGATGCAAGTGAGTCAGTTAGCAAGCATGATGTCAGGGAGACAACAAGGTTCTTTGCCGAGCAATACAGAGAAAATTGCAATTGAAAACATAAAGGCTATAACCCTGAGAAGTGGTAAACAAGTGGGAGAAGAAGATATCAAACATGAGATTTTCAGGGACAAGGAAGATGTGATCAATAAATGATCAAATGAGACAAGTAAGAGTAAACTTTTTCCAAATAATCCCAAGTCTTATGTGCCGCCAATTCCATTCCCTCGGCGACTCCAGCAGCATAAAATAGATAAGCAATTTTCTAAATTTCATGATGTATTTAAAAAATTGCACATTAACATTCATTTTGCAGATACCCTAACGCAAATGCCTAGTTATGCAAAATTTTTGAAGGAGATTTTGGCAAGCAAAAGGAAACTGGAGGATTATGAAACTGTGAAGTTAAATGAAGAGTGTTCGGCCATCCTACAAAACAAATTACCTCTGAAATGAAAAGATCCAGGGAGTTATACTATTCCTTGCACTATTGGGGATTCTTACTTTGAAAAAACATTATGTGATATAGGTGCAAGTATTAATCTGATGCCTTATATAGTTTTCAAGAAATTAGGATTGGGCAAGGTAAAAGCAACCACAGTATCACTTCAACTGGCTGATCAATCAATTAAATATCCGAGAGGTATCATGGAAGATGTTTTGGTAAAAGTTGACAAATTTATCGTTCCTACAGATTTCATAGTTTTTGACATGGAGGAAGATTTTGAGGTACCACTTATCTTAGGTCCACCTTTTCTAGCAACAGGAAGAGCTCTTATTCATGTATAACAAGGGAAGTTGATTCTTATAGTTCAAGATGATCTTGTTTCATTTAATGTTTTTAAAGCAATGAAATATCCAACTGATGATAATTCTTGTTTTAGAGTTGAGACAATTGACAAGTTGGTGAATAAGATTTTTTAGGAAAATATATTTAAAGATCCACTTCAAGCATGTCTGATTCGACCAAGGGACAAAGATATTTAGAATGAGAAGATAAAGGAGTACGCAAATTTCATGGAGGCAATTTCACCATATTCAAGGCAAAAGGCAATTAAATTTGAGGAGTTGAGACAATATATAACAAAGCCTAAACCATCAATTGAAGAGTCTCCAATTTTTGAACTTAAACCCTTACATTCTCATTTGAAATATACTTATTTAGATGGAGTTTCTTCTTTACTGGTAATTGTATCTTCTTCTTTGACAGATTTGATGAAGGAGAAACTGTTAAGAGTATTAAGAGATCATAAGGGTGCAATTAGATGGAAAATAGCTGATATCAAGGGAATTAGTCCTTCAATTTGCATGCACAAAATTTTGATGGAGGAATAATATAAACCCACTATCCAACCTTAGAGGCGTTTGAAGCCCTACTTTGAAGGTAGTTCAACAAGCAAAAGACCACCATTGAACTTCATCCTTCAGAATAACAACATTTAAGATAGTTTGGTTGAAAACTATAAAAACAAGTGCTTTTTGGGAGGCAACCCAAGCATTTTAATTATGTTTTATTTATTTATTTTTAATTTTATGTTTTTCAAAAGAAAAAAAAAAGATTAATTTTTCTCAGTTTGATCCAGGTTAATTTTTTAGGGATCACATTTCAAGAGTTTAATCATCAAGGTCATCTATGAACTTATCCTACAACTAGGGGAGTTTTCTTCTTCCTATTTCTATTTTTCGCATTGAGGACACTGCTTCATTCAAGTTTGGGAGGAGACAAAATTTTTGGCTATTTTTTTTTATCCCGATTACATTACTGGTTGTGAATTTTTGCGATTCTTAGGAAAATTTAAATTTTATTTAACTTGCAATTGATGTGTGAGTTAATTTTAATTCTGATTATGTTGATCCACTTACTGAGCACTAAAAATCCTTAATTTTTGAATTGTGTGTAAATCTAGAGAACATTCATGTGAAGTATGTGATTTCTTAGATTTCACCCAAATCTTAGAATTTGTTTGATTTTCTCTTGAGGCGAAATCCTAAGCTACATCTAACTGAGAAAATGATTTAGGCAATTTTTGGATCGATTGAGTCTTTCAAGCTAATCCTGTTTATTTATCCCTAGTCACCTCGTTGAGCCTTAATTATTACCCAATTTTTCATTGACACCCATATATGTTTAGCCTAGCTGTTATCAAATTATATTATTGTCTCATGCCCTATTAACACGTTGATTTTATTTTGGGATAAAAAATTATTTGAGCTTAATAGAAATTTGGGAGGAAGGATGGAGTATAAAAAAAAAAAAAAAAAAAAAAAAAAAAGTGATTGCTACGATTGTTTGGGGTGTATTATTAAAAAAAAAAATTTGCTTTTATGGTTTCCTATCCAACTTTCAATTAAGTAAGCCTTTTGGATACTTAATGGGTTGGATATTTTTATGTTATATTAGGAGGGACTTTGGGAGAAACCCCATAATAAAGCAATTCAAAAAAAAAAAGAAAAAGAAAAGAAAAGAAGGAATGATGATATATGGTGGCAAAAAAATTATCTTGAAAAAGTGAAATTGGACAGTGACATTGGCTCTAATTAGATCCTAGAAATCAACGTGTTGATGGGTGATTTGAGCTTAAAATTACCGTTATCTCACTTTTAGCCTAGTCTTACATTACAAACCGAGAAAAGTCCTATTGATTTTTGGTTGGATAATTAGCTTACATTAGTGGAGAGAGGAATGCAAAACAAACCTATGAGATTTGGTCATATTTATTGAGAATTTTTGAGAGGTTGCATGTCAATGTGAATTTATTTGGATTGCATATAATTTGAAAAAGATGAGGACACACACACACACACACACACACTTGGATCACATAGTTAGAATTAGTCTTAACTTATAAATCAATTTCAATGTTTGGATGAAATTTGTTTTTTCCTTTGAATTGTGAATTTGAGCAATTATGGAAGATGTCATGAAGGAGGTTGTTAGGTTGTGTTATGTTTTGATTTTGCTCGAAGACTAGCAAAATGTTAAGTTTGGGAGTTTGATAACTTTATAAAAATAGAGTTATTTTACCTATTTTAGGCAACAATTAATGCAATATCTATGAGAAATTTTTTGGATTTCCTTCTAATTATTTGAATTTTCCTTGTTTACGTAGAATAATGAGATATGGAGAAGATAAGGAAACAAATGGCAAAAATCAGGAATTCAAATAAAAAAGCAGTGGAAGATGGATATTAAATCAGGGAATCCTTGATTTTGTTCCCTAATGTTATCTTCAAGCGTTGGGAGATAGATATCTTGAATATATCCTATAAATAGGAGAACATTGAGAGCCAGAGAGAGCAGCTAAGTTTTTGTTATATCATTTTTTATTGTTCTGTGAGTTTTTCAAGTATTTTGAAGAGAAGACAAAAGTTGTAACAAAATTCTTGTTCTTTGATTCAAGATGCTGGGTTTGATTTATATTTTATTTCTTCTTCTACTATGTTCTAATTTTCTTTTGTTAGGGCTACGATATAGCTTAACCATGATAATGTGAATTTCATGATTTTTATGTTTGCAATTGATTTCATTCATGTGAGTTATATGTTATTGTGCATAATGCTTTTGAGTGACTGGCCAATACTTAAATGATCTGATGTGCATGTTTGAGACTGAGAAGTGATAATATGCAATTGCTCATTATAATACATAACCATGATTAAACGTGGATAGAGATATACCGCGTTATTTGTGTAGCTTTCGGTGATAAGGTGATTCAAAAGACTCATTGTAAGCTAGGAATATTCATAATTTTTAATGCACTTATGTTTATTTTAATTCAGATAGAGATATAATGGATTAATAAACTGAGTAGGTTTGCTATACCTAGAGATAGGATAGTAAATAGATTAGAAAATTCCGCTATCACATGTTTGATATCGTTCTTGTACCCACAACAATCTGAAATTCATATCTAGTGGTTATGGTGAATCAGATGCTCTAACATATTTATTTGATTGATTTACTGCATTTAGTCTCCAAATTTTATTTTTAATTTATTCTAAATTATATTTTGATTTGTTAGATAAATTTTAGAATTAATATATTTTAGTATTTAATTAGTTTATTAATCATCGATCTCCATGGGACGATACTCTTTCTTATCATTATATTACTTGTTTGACACATTCACTTTAGTTTAGAATTTTACGAACAAAAGAGACAAACAATCCATTAATAGAGAAAGTTTTACATTCTTATATTGTCTTTTGAGGGAAATAAAAGTGTAATCTTTGGAGAGTGTATCAATGTTATAGTTTGTACTTAGTTGTGAGATAGTGAGATCTATCCGCATCGGTATAAACTACATTAGCTTCGAGATGAAGTGCTTGAGTATAAGTGGCACATATTACTGTAACTACACAAAGATACCTAGTAAAATCAAGCTAGTAGGTTGTTTGTCTAGGTGAGTGAATATAAGCTTACACCAAATCGAACCACTATAAAACTCTAAATGCATCGTTTTCTATCCGTGTGCTTCTATCTAATACTGTCTAATAGAAGCACACTATACTAATTGATATCACCTACTCTTGCATATATCAACTCATGACTCATATCTGTTATTACGCTTCTATCAAACTTGACACTTATAATTCTACAATAATTTGTCAAGTTTCTGGAAAACACCGATTTACCCCCTTTAGGTGATATTGTTAGCAATTACAATTGATATTAGAGCTCGGTTCTCATTCTTTTGGAAGTATTATTTGACTTCTTGAGTTAAGGATTTATTATAACTAGCATGGTTTACATACTGAATCGTTGCCACTAGATTAAAATTAAATGGCGAAAAAGAAGAAAAAAGAGCAGCTTTCTTTCATTTGGAATTGCACACATCATATCGTTAGCTGTGACACCCGAGATGGTCGGTTTGGCGATGACTGAACCACTATATTGGCATTTTCAAGTGAAATATGGATTAGAGGACTTAATTGCATTTGCACTAAAATGTTTAGAATCACATTGGTTCAAATGAAAAGATTAAGAATGAATTTAAATTCATAGGATAAGTTTAGAAGGTGAAAATGCAATCTTTTACCAAACAGTTTTTGTACAAATGCCCGATACGCATAAAATCAAAGATCTTTTAACATTAAATCAGGTGAATCTACATAGGACCAGTAGAATGTAACAAATTGCATTCATTGAGAGCATGTAATCTGAAAACTGCACAATAAACATAATAGATTTTCAAGTACGTTTTGGCGTCCATGATTATTATTGAACATTTAATTCCACGAAAAACTTGATTGGTTTATTTTAAGTCATTAAATCAAATTGTGGACCCTGCCTTCTTCTCTATCATTTTTATGTCCTTCATACTCAACATAATTGAAATGGTTTGCAAACAGTTCCTTGAAAAGCTTTGAGGACCACGCGTAAGGGAAAGCAAGTGTGGCATCTTTACAAGCGCTAGAATTTTTCATATCAGCTCAATTAAGTCCTTGAAGGAAATTAGACGTGAATTTGCCAAAAAAAAAAAAAAAAGAGAAAGGAAAGGAAAATAACAAAACGGAGGGAAAGAATCATCCCATGACTCATCAACGGACGGTAAAACCTTAATGGATAAATTACTAAATTACGAAATCTAATTTTATATTAAAGAAAGCAACTGCACATCCTATGTGTGCGACAACCTTGTATGTATACATCTATCGATATTCAGATTATTGTTAGAAAACTCAGCATCCGCTTAATAATACAAACTCTCACATAATTGCAAGCCTTTTCTCAGATTTGTAAGATAATATATTTGCCTTTCGAGTCTCGAATCTTATAACGTATTGATAGGGCTCGTCAGTACGTCGAAAATGGGGGATTTCACATGCAATTAGGCCCACTTGGGAACGCAAGGACAATCTGAAGTCATCATCCCCAAAAGAGACGCTTCAGAATCTCTCGTCCGAGACTCCCATGGGCAACGTCAATTCCTATGTAATTTTATCCCTCGTTTTTTTGGGGGAACGTGGAATATTTGCTATGCCCCAACCAAAAAGAAAAGAAAATATTTGTTATAACTACTCTAAAATTTGGCGGAAGCTCTCCTATCCCGATTTGGATGTAGATCTAAATTTGGAAGCTTTTATCTCTCAATCTAATTCTAGATTTTGAAGTTTTTTTTTTTTTTAGAAGTGTTTGATTTGTAGTAGATTATTCTCTCCATATGACAGATGGTATTGACGATGCCCATTCTATGCGCACATTGCAAGCTGTAGTTTTTTGACAAAAAGATTTCGATGTATGCCTATCACTAACGGTTTTGTTGATCGACCACCGATTGTTTTTTCATACTATAATACACCTAGTCTTTTGGGATAAGAGTGTGCATCCGTGCTCTTATTTTTTTTTTGGATTTTGTTTTGTTTTGTGTCTTTGTTGGGATTTATTTTGCTAGGAAACTTTTTATGTTACTTTTGTATTTAATTATGATAGATGAATGAAATTTTCTTTTTACCCCCAAAAAAAAAAAAAAAAAAAGTCGTACGTTTTCGTTTCCATAATGAATTCTCATGGTTTGCAATCCGCTCAAGAAGGCGTTGTTTTATGGCTCAAGAAGCAGGTGTCATTATGGGCTGGTCAGTCCATCCTTTTCATGCGAATTCCACCCGAGATAATGTACTGGCCTTGGAAATGAAGTTGTAAATGAGAATTTCAGATTTTTTCTTTTTTGAATGAAAAATGCAGAGGCGCATGAGGGCACTCATGGCAGCGAATGGCAACGAAATTTCCAAATCTAGCTCGTCTAATGGTGGTGCTTGTTTTTCGAAACAAAAAACGTAAAGCGTCAAAATAATGCTCAAGAGTGGCGAATTCGGTGGAAACATCGGCGTCGCTCTTTTATTGTTGCTACAAACACTGTGTAAAAGGCTCAAGGGGCTCTTCCACAAACAATAAAAGCTTGGGAAAATGATGCTTCGAGTATCATAACTTTCGTATAATACTTGTTTCAATACCACAACTTTTTTCCCAATCACTTCGATGCAATTTTAGTGAAAATTGATCACCTTAGTGCCATTGGCAATTTGTGTATCCGGAAAATCCGTCGTAACCTAATTTAATGTAAAACGTTGGTGTAGCTTACCAACATAGTAAAATCATCAAAAAAGAGGTCTTGCATCACATTTGTTTGCCTTAAATTAACAATTTAGATTAAATTCATCGTGCTCTTGAAATCCTAACTCCACAAACAAGGAATTAGGGCAAACTTAGCTGTTGAAATTTGCAATCAAGAGCAGGAGCTAAACAAGTGGCTCCTGATCATGTCAATTTGGTCAGGACAAAGTGGTGGAGGCTTGGCGTTGCTCTGCGATGTGAACCTTGTTGGATATTTCAATAATATTTTCAAATATTTACAATAATAGTTTCGTAAAAAGTTATGACCGCATGGAAGATCATCATTATTTTTAACAGTCACATAACGGTTTCTTAATGGTCATTTAACGGCCTTTCAATCGTTTTGTAATGTTCAATTTATTTCTCAAATAAATAATCCATTATTTTACAACGGCTCTTTTAACGGCTCTATTTTATCTGAATATAAAAATAAAATCTCATAAGACAATCTTGAAATATACACTGAATGAAAGAGAGAATATCATTTCTTTAAAAAATCTTTCATTTCCTATTCCTTGCTGGGTTATATACAACGTTGTTTTTGCTCCTTCTAATATTTAGTGTGGAATATAGAAGAAGGTCTGTTGTATCTTGGAGGATGGTTGTCAGAAGCCTATTGCACCGAGTTTCGCACTCCGAGGGGTGGAATTATTCTTAAGGACAATGCTTGCGCTTGCGAGATAAGTACACCTCAAGTGCCATAACTTGGCAGAAAGGGATACTTAAGTGCCATAACTTACGAAATGTACACTTAAGTGCCAATCCGGCAAAATTGCATACGTGGCATTTTTCCGACGAAGTGAGTGCAAAACGACGTCGTTTTGCCGTTTTGCATGCTGATGTGGCCAAATAATGCAAAAACGGTGTTGTTTTTGGTTGACATGGTAAAAAAATAATATAAAAAATAATTAAATTTAATTTAAAATTAAATTTAGTTAAAATATTTAAAAATAATAATTTTAATATTACAAAAAAAAAACCAAAAAAAAAGGGGGGAGGCTCCGCCGGGGTCGCCGGCCCTTAGCCAGGGCCCGACGACCCCGGTCGACCGGCGGCAAGGGTCGGCGGCCCTCGCCGGATCCGGGCGAGGGCCGCGACCTTCGCCCAAATTTGTGGCGAGTGGCGAGGGCTCGTGGCCCTCGCCCGAGATCTAGCGAGGGTCGGCGGCCCTCACCTGACCGGGCCAAGGGCCGCTGATCCTCACTAGATCTGGGGGAGGGCTCGCGAACCCTCGTCACCAGTCGGCCAAGGTCGCTGGCCCCTGGCTAGGGGCGGCGACCTCAGCCCGAGCCTCCCCCTCTCGTCGCCGGCCCTTCCCTTTTTTTTTTTTTTTTTTTTAATATTAAAATTATTATTTTTAAATATTTTAACTAAATTTAATTTTACATTTAATTTAATTAATTTTTATATAATTGTTTTACCACGTCAGCCCAAAACGACACCGTTTTTGCATTATTTTGCCACGTCAACTTGCAAAACGGTGTCGTTTTGCACTCGCTTCACCGGAAAATTGACACGTCAGCATTTTGGCCGGACTTTGGTCGGAGTGGCACTTAAGGATGCGCATGACAACCATTCTATTCCAGAAATAGAAAAATATATTTCTATTTCTAGAAGAGTTTCTGAGCAAAAATAACCGTTTGATAACGACACAAAATTTCTTCCTTTCGAACGGCGGCGGACCGGCGGATAGTGGTGACGAGACGGCGGTGGTTGTGGCGGCGGCGACGGTGGCAGGCGGCGGCGGCTGGCGGCGGCAATCGGCAGCGGCGGGCGGCGACCGGCAGCGGGGGCTAGCGAGTGAGCGGCGACCAACGGACAATGGTCGAGGGCAACGGATAAAGGACCAGTTGACGAACGATGAGAAAAATTTTTATTTTTCATTTCTGTTCCAGAAATAGAGAAGTAGAAAATTTATACTTTTGATTTCTATTCCAAACCTATTTCTGGAATATAAATCTATTTCAGAAATAGAAAAACGAAATAATATTACCAGACGGATTTCTATTCCAGAAACAGGTCTGGAATAGAAATTCTGGTTTGTCATGCACCCCCTAAGTGATCCGTTTTTCTTCGAATATGGCACTTAAGTGTACATTTTGTAAATTATGGCACTTAAATGTCCCTTTGTGCCAAGTTATGGCACTTAAGGTGTACTTATCTCTGCACTTGCACGCCTCAGACAAATTTATTGATTCTCATTAGCTTTTTCCAACAATCTTAAGGATAACTTCCATGGAGCCTCAAGTTGATATTGCTGTTGATGCCTCAATCTCCGCCAGTCCAGTTGCACTACCACCACTACCACATATGTCCTATGCCAAACCATTCCCCGACATATCGAAGATCGAAGTTTTTAATGGCAACAATTTCAAAAGGTGGCAAGAAAGGGTTTTCTCTATCCTAGATGTGCATGGCATGGCTTTCGCACTTACGGAGGCTGAACCAGCTGATAACAAGCTGCGAGATCAATGGATACACGTTAATAAGGTATGTAGGCACATAATTATTAATACTCTTTATAATGAATTGTTTGATGTCTACTGTCCATACAAGGAAGCAAAACAATTATGGGACTCCATGATACAAAGTACACTGTCGAAGATGTGGGCATACAAAAATTTGTAATCGAAAATTATTATCGATGGGAAATGTCCAATGATAAGGAGATCAAGACACAAATCAATGAATATCACAAGCTAGTGGAGGACTTGAAGGCGGAAAACATCAATTTACAAGAATTATTTGCGGGCATTGAAAAGTTGCCTGAGTCTTGGAATAACTACAAGCAACAACTCAAGCACAAGGACAAGCAATTGTCACTAGCCGATCTTATTGTGCATATTATCATTGAGAATACAACTCGCAAGAAGATCAAAGCTGCCAGAGCTAAGGAAATTCCTACAAGGGCAAATTTGGTGCAAGGCAAATCTCAACATCGCCAAAATAGGTATAATAACAAAAAACCTAATTACAAACCCAAGGTTGCTCACCCCACCTTAAAAAAGAAAGGCTCTTGTTTTGTTTGTGGAAAATTAGGTTATCATGCAACGCACTGCAGAAAGAGAATAATGGGAAATTACAATCCTGCTAAACCAAAAGTCAATTTGGTTAAAGCATATGAGTCTAATGATATAATTGTTGCGGTTATTTCCCAAGCCAACATCGTGGCTAATGTGAAAGAGTGGGTGGTAGACTTAGGTATTACCAGGCATATTTGTGCAAACAAAAATGCCTTTTCCTCCTATACCCTAGTAGGGGAAGGAGAAGAAATTATTTATCTTGGTGATTCAAGATTAGCTCAAGTTCTTGGGAAATGAAAAGTTCTTCTCAAGCTCACATATGGCAAGCCTTTAGCCCTGAATGATGTATCACATGTCTCTAATATAAGGGCAAACCTAGTCTTTGTACTTCTTTTAGGAAAGGTTGGGGTGATGGTGTCATTCGAATCTAATAAGATTGTAATGACAAAAAATAACTTCTTTGTGGGAAAGGGTTATTGTAATCAAGGACTTTTTGTTCTTAACATTTCCAATGTTATTAATGAAAATGCTACTACTTTTGCTTACTTGGTTGAATCTATTGATTTATGGCATGGTAGATTAGGTCATGTTAGTATTTCTTATATTAAGAAAATGCAAAAACAAGGTTTAATTTCTGGAATTAAAAACCCATATTTTAATAAATGTATAATATGTGCCGAAACAAAATTAACAAAAAAGCCTTGTATTTATGTAAATAGAGAATCTGATTTGGTGAGTTTAATTCATACTGATCTAGGAGATTTAAAACAAACTATGACTAGAGGAGGTAAATAATATTACGTGACCTTCATTGATGATTATTCTAGATTTACTAAAGTTTATTTGCTTAGGCATAAAGATGAAGCTTTTGATATTTTCCTTTTATATAAAGCTGAGGTAGAAAACCAATTGAATAAAAGGATAAAAAGAATTAGATTGGATAGAGGTGGAGAATATGTATTGTTTAACGACTTTTGTGAAAAGGAAGGAATGATTTATGAAACTACGCTTCCTTATTCTCCCAAATCTAATGGCATGGCTGAAAGGAAAAATAGGACTTTGAAAGAGATGATGAATTCTATGCTTGTTAGTTTTAATGCTCCAAATAATTTATGGGGTGACGCTATTTTATCTGCATGTCACATCCAAAATAGAATACCTCATAATAAAATAGGTAAAACACCTTATGAATTATGGAAAAGTTATCGTCCTAATTTAAAATATTTGAAAGTGTGGGGGTCTCTTGCTAAGGTTATGCTTCTTAATTCTAAGAAAAGGAAAACAGGCTCTAAATCATATGATTGCATGTTTATTGGTTATGCTGAACATAGTGTTACATATAGATTTCTTGTATTAAAAAGTGACGTGCTTGATAATAATACTATAGTTTAGACAAAAAATGCAGAATTTTTTGAGCATATTTTTCCATTAAGTATTGATACTATTTCTCTTGCACATCTTCATAGAAACATTTTTTGAAAATTCAGATGATGAATTGAGAAGGAGAAAAAGAATAAGGGAAGAAACTTCTTTTAGGAATGATTTTTATACTTATCTTATTGATAATGATCCTTTGACTTATTTTGAAGCAATATCTTCCACATAAAGCAATTTTTGGAGGGAAGCTATAAAAATCGAGATTGATTCTATCTTTCAAAATCAAACTTGGAAATTAGTTGATTTACCACCTGGTGCAAAACCGATTTGTTGTAAATGGATATTTAAAAGGAAATATAATCTTGATGGTTCTATTGATATAAAGCAAGATTAGTTGCAAAAGGTTTTAATCAAAAACAAAATGTTGATTATTTTGACACTTTTGCTCCAATTACAAGAATTTCATCAATTCATGTTTCAATTGCTTTAGCTTATGTTTACAAACTTGTTATTCACCAAATGGATGTTAAAACAGCTTTTTTAAAATGGTGATTTGGAAGAAGAAATTTACATGGTGCAACCTGAGGGTTGTATTTTTCCTGGCCAAGAAAACAAAGTTTGTAAACTCATTAAATCTTTATACGGCTTAAAGCAAGCGCCAAAGCAATGGCATAAGAAATTTGATGAGGTTCTAGTTAATAATGGATTTTCTCTATTGGAGTAGATAACTGTGTATACACAAAAATCATTGATGTTGAATCTATAATTATTAGCTTATATGTTGATGACATGCTTATTTTTGGTACATGTATTGATGTTGTGAATAAAAAAAAATGTTTTTTGACTTCTAAATTCAATATGAAGGACATGGGGGAAGCTAATATTATTTTGGGTGTTACAATCGTAAAGAGTGATAGTGGCCTAATGCTTACTTAAGCGCATTACGTAAAGAGGCTACTTAAAAAATATGATCACTTTGGTGTCAAACCTATACATACTCTTTATGATTCTAATATCCAATTAGTGAAAAATAAAGGGGATGGTGTGGCTCAGTCCAAGTATGGTCAAATTATTGGGAGTTTGATGCATTTGATGAATTATACTCAACTTGATATAACTTATGCTGTTGTAGACTTAACAGATATACACAAAATCCTAATGATGATCATTGGACTGCTTTGAGTAGATTAATGAAATATTTGAAAGGAACCATGAATTATGGTATTTTATATAGTGGATTTCCCACTGTATTAGAAGGATACAGTGATGCTAATTGGATTTCAGATTCAGATGAGACAAAATCCACTAGTGGATATGTGGTCACCCTTAGTGGAGGTGTTGTAACTTGGAAATCAGCCAAACAAACAATATTTGCTAAATCCACAATGGAGTCGAAGTTTGTGGCTCTAGAATTGGCTGGCAATGAGGCTGAGTGGTTCAAGAACCTCTTATCGGATGTTCATTTGGGAATGAAACCGACACTTTCCGTGTTTATGCACTATGATTACCAAGCGGCAATAGCCATTGCAAAGAATAGAACTTTCAATGGTAAAAATAGACATATCTGATTGAGACATGATGTAGTAAAGCAACTGCTTAAAGATGGAAATATTTTAATCGATTTTGTAAAGTCAGAAGTGAATTTGACCGATCCTTTGACTAAACCTGTGGGAAGAAAATTAATTTATGACACATCGAGGGAAATGGGACTTAAACCAATTGAGGAAAAACAACAGTGATGGTAACCCAACCTATGTGATTGGCAATCCCATGAATTAGGTTCATATGGGTAATAACAAGTTATTTGTTGTTCTAGTAATGCATTATTAAAAATTATTGTCCATCATAAGATGAGAATAGTACAAAACTGCAAGGAAAAAGAGGTTGAGCTAAGCTCTTAATGAAATTTCATAGCCATTATTGGTAGTGTATTAAGTTACAGAATACACTTGATGGAATCACCTATATAAGTGTGGAGTGGGGCCGGTCCTATGAGAATTTTTGGCAAAAATCTCTAAAGCATTTATGAAAAAACCAAGCATGCGCATGGCCTATTAGCGCAAAACTACGTTGACAAAGTTTGTGGAAGTGCAATGTGATTAATGAAAATTATAATTCACAAAAGAAATTTTTGGTTCATAGAAGTTTCAAACTTCACCAATAATTTCGTGAATTATATTTCATTTTTTCTAGGGCTAGTTTATAACCTAACAAGCACCAGTTCTAATGTATTACACTCCAATAACCCAGTATCATTATTAATTTTTTTTCAAAATCTTTTGAAATATGTGGGGGATTGTTGGATATTTCAATAATATTTTGAAATATTTACAATAATAGTTTCGATAAAAGTTATGACCGCATTGAAGACCATCATTATTTTTAACGGTTACATAATGATTTCTTAACGGTCATATAATGTCTTTTCAATCATTTTGTAACATTTAATTTATTTCTCAAATAAATTCTCCATTATTTTATAACGGCTCTTTTAACGGCTTTATTTTGTCTGAATATAAAAATAAAATCTCATAAGGCAATCTTGAAATATACACTGAATGAAAGAAAGAATATCATTTCTTTAAAAAATCTTCCCTTTCCTTTTCCTTGCTGGGTTATACACAACATTGTTTTTGCTCTTTCCAATATTTTGTGACATCATTTTCCAATTTTGTTTTTAATTGAATGAGTCGGACTTTTCATCGATGCGCTTATAGTTCTTTTCCCTGAGTTGATCACTCACGGGATAACTAGTCTATCAGGTGAAGTCGTTAAGGTATCTAAACGCAATAGACTTTAGAATTCGACTAGGAATCAACTGCTTGACCATGCAAATCTGCAAGGGTTATTACGGCACAGACCGATTAGAGATTGGAGATATGTCGACTCAACAAAGGTATATGATTAAGTGTGGGTGATTCCATCTAATTGCACAATTCTTGTCGATCGGCACTAGACCCATTTCTCTGTTGTTTTGGTACCTGTGCCCGTACTTGAAATCTTGAGATTTTTACGACAACCGAGAGTCGCCAATGTGTCGAAGATGTACAATGTGGCTAAAAAATAATCGATCACGGGTCAATTGCACTAAAAGTTTCTAAAAGCTAGCCGGTAGGTTAGATCACGCTAAAATCGCGTCAGATTGAAATTAACCGCGAATTTAAACTTGATTTCAGAAATTGAAAGTTCTGTCATGTCACGATTTATTTTAGGAATTTCGATTCATCCTCCGAAGAATTTTCAGCTAGTTCAAGATTTTTATGGAAAATCAATCCGGACGATTAGGAAAAGAACGAAAATTCGGGTGGGCCAAATTGAAGGGATTTTTGGCCTCCTTCATGAGCTATTTGGGGATGGGAACTTGAGGAAACGGTGTGGGCTTCCTCCGCAGCAAAATTGGACATCGAATTGGGGAATTGGTGAAGAAATTGAAGCTCATTTTGGGAAATTCGGAGCCTTGGATGGGGGCAACAACTTTGGCACCAAAATTGAGTAATTTGTGGGATTATATGCAAGAAAGTAATTGGGAGGACAAGGGGGATAGACATGGAGACTTTGGGGGACCACACATTAATTGTGTGGATATTTTTTTGTTGACTTTTCCCCCCTACCGCTGCTTCCTTCGCACGTCCAGTTGCTTCCCACCTTCGCTGCCTCTCTTTCATTTCCCTCGGAGCAGCTCTCTCCACATCGTTCTCTCTCTCCCTCACGCCTGTAACTCCCTCCATTTCCTTCGTGCAACTTATTCCACAGAATCTCCATCCAAGCTGCCACATGTCTGTCCCCCTTTGCAGCTGCCAAGTCAACCTTTCCCCAAGCAGCGACTATAGCAGCTCCTTTCCTTAGCCCATTTCTCCTCTGCCACCGAAGCTACTCCACCTTCATTTGTCTTCGCGGACTCCCTGGCTGTTGACCGCCAGCTGCCGCACGTCCCCAACAGCTTAGTCGAAGCTGCTTCTTCCTTGCTGCCAGCTCCACCAAGTCAACGTTCAACGCTGCAGCTCCACTACCCCACGCATCCGCGGCATCTCCACCGACGGCACCCCACCAGCGAAGTCAGTCGCCCATCTTTCTTCACGTCAGCCCGTCTCCTTGATCTTTGCCTTTGCATATTCCCACCGAATCAACTTGCAGCCACGGAAATTTCCAGCCCACGTCTTTAGCCTGGTTCCGCGGCCAAGCCAAGCCCGCAACTCAGCCACAAAACCAAGGCCGAAGCTCAGCCTTGCTAAGCTGTCTTGGGCCATTTTTAGCTCGGTTTGAGCTCCCCTCGGCCTCACCGTGAGCCCGAGTTTCGCCCGCCTTGGCGTTGCCGTTGCCATGGACTCATCAGAACGTTAATCCGGTGAGTTTACTCACTAAATTCTGCTTAGGGAGTTAATTATGCTTAAGGGGTGTTTAGATTATGCTAAGTATGTTTAGGTGGTTAGATTAGCTTAATTAATTATTCATTAGATTAGATGAATGATTAGTTTAGTGGATGGATTAATTAGTCTAATTATGCAATTAGATTAGTGTAATCATGTTTAGACCTTTTAATTAATTATTTAATTTAATTAATTATTTAAATTAAATATTATTTAAATATATTAATTTATATTTAAATTAAATTAATTAATATTTTCGAGAGCCACTCGATAGAATTTCGAGCTGATCATAGTGGTGTGTTTAGTTTCCGTGATTGAATGTTGTATGGTGAAATTGAGTGATGTTGGTGAAGTTTTGGTATTTAACTCGAAAATACCGGGTGCCGGGTTTTGACAATGAATGTGATTTTTAAGTATCATAGCAGCTTGTGTGAGTAGTATTGATCGAATAGCTCGTGTGAGCCCAATGATAAGTCAGCTTGTGAGAGCAATAATAACTTAGCTTGTGTGAGCATTGGTAAAAGTCAGCTTGTGGGAGTAATAGTGCATCTCAGCTTGTGTGAGCACAAATTTATTAAATTGATAGACCGATGTGTTTCGATAGTTCATGCTTGTGTGAGCCGTGATTAATTGAATTGATGGATCGATGTGTGTTGGTGGATCACGCTTGTATGAGCGATCAAATTGATTGAATCGATTGATTAGATCGATTGTTTGGGTTTATGAATTGTACTGACGTGCAGGAAGGAACTGAGGCAAGGTAAGTCTTCTGACTTGTGTGGTTAGGTCTCTAGGCGTATTTCCTTCCTAGTTGGAATTTAGGGGATGAACTTGCTGAGATATTGTCTCACCTCGTCGTGGGCTCAACATTTTCAGGTCCCTAGATGGCGGTCGTGGAGGATCCCAAGCCCTAGAGTCTGGGGAGGTGGAGACCGAAGAATCGGCGAACGTGTTTGACTAGCTAGTCATAGGACAGTTCCCTTTTTGTTGAGCCGGTCTTTTGTAAACAAACCAATGTTGTACATAAACCTGTGTGTTTATAAGAGAAGTGTTTTGGTGGTGATTTGGTTTCCTACTTCTTTCTATCCCAAGCGTTTGTTGTCGGGGGTATTTATTCGCTTCCATATGCGTATTAAAATGAATGGGTCGGCGACGTGTCCTGGGACGTCGCATATTTATCGACCACCGAAGGATGGGCACGCGCTCGAGGATCGGGGCGTGACATATTCAGTGTAAAATATATAAGAAGATCTGTTGTATCTTAGAAGATAGTTGTCAGAAGCCTTGCATGCCTCAAACAAACTTATTTATTCTCATTAGCTTTTTCCAACAAAGCTGACGTAAAAGATCTGACGTAACTTGCTAGCAAAGTGAAATCAGCAGAAACGGCAACGTGTATCACATTTGTTTGTCCTAAATCAACAATTTGGTCTAAATTCGTCGTGTTCATGAAGCCCTTAGCGAATTGGGGCAATATTAGCTGCCAAAATTTGCAGTGGAGAGCAAGAGCTTAACAAGTGGCTCCCGATCGTGCGAATATGGTCCAGACGAAGCGGTATGCAAAGTGAGCCGGGGCCATATGTTTCTCCCCGTTTAGGGATCTACCGGTAACTGTCAGAGGAATTGCTAATCCAATCGGAGGAGGATTGAAGCGGGAATGCTTCCGTCGTGATTGACCAGACAGTGAAAATAGAAAACTGCGAGTTGCAGAAAAAACAGAGCGCAAAATCAACTGACTTCACGAAACTGTACCAAGCTAGCTGGAGGATCATCTTTCTGATGATTGCTCCTTTTTAAAGTCCCACAGCAACTGACCAAAAAAACAAAAAAGACAAAAAAGTCGCACAGCGAAAAACATAAGCTGCAACGATCAATAATGAGCTTGGAAATGGATAAACGAAATTCCAATATTATATATTATTCAGGATCTTCGGCAGAAAACACAGTCTTGCTATGCTCAAACATTTGATGATACACATAATTCAGGAAAAATTAGGAAATCTCCCACCAATCCTCACAGGAAACAAACGAAAAAATGCTGAGGGCTAACCAAGATAGTTGCTTCAACTCTCGGTATGCTTTCGATCCTTCTTGCTGCTCAAGACAATCAAAGCCAAAGCCAAATTGGGGTTCTTCTTTTTAAAAATTTATGACACTCAAATAAGTCAAGAAAAATTATAGCACTCAGGTAAACACAATAACTATGGCACTCTAGTGAGCGTGGAACGAAAGTTATGGAACTTGCAATTTTCCCGAATGCAAACTATCATGAAAAGCCCAAAATTTTCTACTTTCCTTTTTATCAAAATCAGTATCTCAAATTATAAAAACATTCTCTCGTAGACCATCAAGTATATTAAAAAAAAAAAAAAAAAGAGGCAAAATATGAAAGAAAATGAGTGAGGAGTCTCCAAATTTCTAGAAGAAACGGTAAGAAAATGTCATAGAACATCTTTGCGACGTTCCGTTAGGAATAAATGCAAAGCACTATATAAAAAATAGACCGAACGCTGAACGAAATCCCGAGCTTGGAGATCTCTGCACTCAAAGCTAAAGGTCGTTGGCTGTCGATTGAATCTCGTGTAGCAACTGTTTTTGAGAGACACACCCCCTGAAAGAAAAGCCAAATCTAATGCCCCCAGAATTTAGCCGCCCCTAATGGATAGGGCGTCGCTAACACAAAGTTAATATAGGTTTGGTTAGGGTGGCTTTGAATTGTAGGACATCTCTCACATTAGAAACCCTTTCCCCGTACGTGGTGTCCTACAATGCCCACAATAGAAAATCTGCTCTACAGATATAACTTATGCTGGTTGTTGATTATTAAGACTGAGAAATCATAATCAAAACGAGAAGTCGGTGTCCATGAATGAGCTCCAATTTTGAGAATTTGTTTCCAAATTCGAGCTAGTGGACAGTGGGTTGGATGGTGATTGGTGATGGTGCACAGCGTGTAGATTCATGCATCCGATGCGCCCTACACATTTATCCATTTGTTAAAATGTCAAGGGAAAAGGAAATCATTGATTGTAATTTATTGCAATACCTCTTGAAATCGTTCATGTCATCATCAACCAAACTCATGATCTTGAGCAACCTACATAGATCACAGGCTGTTTATTATTGCTCAGTATATCACTAATCAACGAGCTTCCATCAATAATTGGAGCTCATTCATGGACACTGACTTCTCGTTTTGATTATGATTTCTCAGTCTTAATAATTAACGAGCTTCCATCAATAATTCGTTGAATTAAGGATACTATACCAAAGTTATAATCTTAATAGGACGGATCTAGGACAATTGTTATTGTTAGTCTAGTGAAATTACATTATCTACTAATGATAAAGACAAATTCTGTCCAAACTTTCAAACATCTCATCGTCGTCAGGCTTGTCCGATGACGATCATCTGTCTTGTGGTCACGAAACAATGTTTTAGAATTACAATCTATGAACGACCAGTTTGCTTGGGAGCCTGTAACTGCGATAGTGTGGACAACAAAGCCCTCCATTTCACGTGGATCATGCCTCAAAAAGGAGACTTCTTTTTAAGTGACCTTCGACATAAATAATTGACTGTATCAAATATGTGAGAGCCACCTAAGGGAGGAGAGAAATCTGTTGATTATACAGCATTGTCATGCTTGAAGAGCATTACGAGAAACACCAGTTTGCTTGGAAGCCTGTAATTACGACAGCGTGGACCACAGAGTCGTTCATTTCACTTGGATCATGCCTCAAAAGGAGACTTCCTATTAAGTGACCTCCGACCTAAATAATTGACTGCATCAAATATGCGAGAGCCACGTAAGGGAGGAGAGAAACGTGTTGATTATACAGCATTGTCATGCTTGAAGAGCGGTACAAAGACGTTCAAGATATGATTAGTAGATGAAACTTTATATATCTAATGCTTCGAAGATGCGGTTGTCGTTCAACGCGCATTATCCTAATTGATATATCTTACCTGGCAATAGTCTCGTCTACTAAATTAGATCAAAATTCAAGTACTAGGAGAAGTGACATGAGATTTTTCTAGTACCTTGATTCGTGAAACTACTTAGAAATTTCTTATCTACTAATGTTATGCCATGTTTTACTAGTTTTCTTAATAGATTAGTTCTTTTTCAATAAGCTATTATTTTTCATATTAAGGGAGAAATTGCTAAAAATTGAATGATTGTCAATCTCAAGAAATATCTAAATGGAGTATATCAATTGTTAAATTAATATCTTGAGTTTGAATTCGGATAACAATTTGTTAAATCGAATTTTGTTGAGGATTAAAATAAGCAACGAAACAAGGAGGATATGTTTTGTCATTAGAAGACAAAAAAAGGGCACACTATATATTTTATTATCTATTTATCTTTAAGGGAGATTAAAAAAAAAGGAAGAAAAAGGAAGGTTTTCTGCCCTTTACTTGCCGCGTCCCACTTCCCTTTTAAAGAAGGAAAGAGACGTGGGGCCAAAGTCAAAGTCTTGACTTTGGGCACACAATATAAAAGCTAAAAGGAACGTGAAGCCCTTTGCACGTCCATGATCCGCTTGAGAGAGGAGCTGCAAGTTTTTGAAGCCACGCGAAGCCTTGAAAAGGAATGTGAAGATGTACGTACGCGGACCAAAGACGAATGTTGGGGTTCTTGATTTTGGCATATGTAGAGCGTTTTGTTTTGAGTTTGAACACATGGTAATTTTGTGCAATGACTTTATGTCCAAGTGAATTGTCTATTTATAAACACTTTGAGTTTGGGCTTAAATTTAGGTGTGAGAAATATTCGAGCATTTGAGCGATTGTAAATTCCGATTCTCTAATTATAGTGGATTATTTACTGCCGGCTCTTCCTGTGGACGTAGGTATCGATACTCGAACCGAACCATGTAAATTTCTTGTGTCCTTATTATTTCTAATTTATTTCTTTGGAGTTTGCACATTGACATAAATTGGAAGATCTTATCTCTTTTGCACCAACACCAATTATGCGTGATATTTTGATTGATAAACAAATATTCTAAAAATTGATTACCTTTCATAGTTCGAGCTACTCTAATTTTGGAAATTGGAAGATTTCATTGTACAAGTTAGCAAACCTCCTAAATCTCAGATTCATGGACTTCATCAGCAAGATTTATCTTGTCAACAATTGTCCAACAGATAGCTTGGCCTCTTAAAGATTGTCCAATGAGAAGATTGGTTATTGAAGAGTATAAAAAGAGATCAACAAATGTCGCAAATGCAATGAGGTCGGAAGTGACAAACAATCCATTAATAGAGAAAGTTTACATCCTTATATTGTCTTTTGAGTGAACTAAAAGTGTAATCTCTGGAGAAGTGTATCAATGTTATAGTTTGTACTGAGTTGTGAGATAGTGAGACCTATCCACATCATTATAAGCTGCATTAGCTTCGAGATGAAGTGCTTGAGTATAAGTGGCACATATTACTGTAACTACACAAAGATGCCTAGTAAAATCAAGCTAGTAGGCTATTTGTCTAGGTGAGTGAATATAAGCTTACACCATATCGAATCACTATAGAGCTCTAAATGCATCGTTCTCTATGTCTGTGCTTCTATCTAATATTGTCTAATAGAAGCACATTATACTAATTGATATCACCTACTCTCGTATATATCAACTCACGACTCATATCTATTATTATGCTTCTATCAAACTTGACGCTTCTATCGAAAATGAGGGATTTCACATGCAGTTAGGCCCACTTGGGAGCGCAAGGACAATCTAAATTCATCGTCCCCAAAAGAGACTTTTCAGAATCTCACGTCCGACACTCCCATGGGCAACGTAAATTCCTATGTAATTTTATCCCTCCTTTTTTTGGGGGGAATGTGGAATATATGCTATGCCCCGACCAAAAAGAAAAGAAAATATTTGCTATAACTACTCCAAAATTCGGTAGAAGCTCTCCTCCCGATTTAGATATAAATCTAAATTTGGAAGCTTTCCCCTCTCAACCTAAATCTAGATTTAGGAGTTTTTTTAGAAGTGTTTGATTTGTAGTAGATTATTCTCTTCATATGACAGATGTTATTGAAGATGGTATTGAGGACGCCGATTCTATGTGCACATTGCTAGCCGCAACTTTTTCACAAAAAGATCTCGACGTGTGCTTATCATTGACGGTTTTGTTGATCGAACACCGATTGTTTTTTGATACTGTAATATATCTAGTCTTTTGGGATAAGAGCTATGAGCCATACTCTCTTTTTTTTTTTTTTTTGGATTTCATTTTGTTTTCTTGCCATTTTTAGATTTATTTTGTTAGGAAATTTGTATTTAATTATGATAAATGAATGATTTTTTTTTTACCCAAAAAAAAAGTCGTACGTTTCGTTCCCATAATGAATTCTCATGGTTTGAAATCGGCTAAAAAAGGCGTTGTTTATGGCTGAAGAAGTCGATGTCATTATGGGCTGTCAGTCCATCCTTTTCATGCGAATTCCACCGGAGATAATGTACTGGCCTTGTAAATGGAGTTGTAAATGAGAATTTCAGATTTTTTTTTTTTTGAATGAAAAATGCAGGAGTGAATGCTCATTGGTCACGAAGAACAAAGTCTCGGTGCTTATCGGCCCATACGATTAGTCCCTAATTGGACGAGCTACTAATAATTTTGTGAGGTCCAGTCAAATATCAATTAATCCAGTTATAGGCTGATTCTTGGGAGGAGAGAATCAAGTCGGTTCTCAATTCCAAAAACTTATGAAAACACTTAATTAGAATAGAAGGAAAATGAATTTGTAACTCTAAATGAAGTTATAATTTTATTATTGTAGAAACCATAAGTTAAAATATACTTAAATGGAACTATATTAATTTTTAGATTTCATATTGTGAAATGGACTGATATTCAATTTCTTGTTGAGATGTTTGATTAAATAAGCAAAATGGAAGATTGAAGTATAAAAAAGGAAAAGAAAAGAAATATAACAATCATGAACGTTAGATGTGATGGTTGGGTCCAAAATAAAGAATTAAAACAAGGGGGGCACGAATAGATGAGCTTTTGCAATTTCGTAGGAAGCTTGTAGTGACTTTCCTAGAGGTGAATTATCAAGGAAATATTAATAGATTACTAAGTAAATACTTAGCTTGAACTCTCCCAAGCCTATATTGATCTTAACTTTGGGGTCATGATTTAATTAATTAAACATGCAAATCAATTTAATTTGGAGTTTCCGCTATTCTATTACGAATCAATTTGTGATGTCCCTAGCATGTCACGACTAATGTAGAACTACTAGTGCCATTATCTTTCTCGTTTCACTTTTTTTAAGCATGCGGAAGTGTAAGGGACTAGATTAATCCTGAGGTACATGTGGACTTCTATAAATAGGGTAACTTCATTTCTTATTTATTTATATATGTACATCAGTGACAAGTGGGGTATACTGAGGAATTCAAAAGGTTCGTACTATTGACTACACTGCCTTGTACATTGGTCATCCCATCCCCACCCAACTGTTCACGTGGTTGCCCCCTAGCCCCTAACTCTATCAAAAATCTTTTGAGCTCTCAAAAATCCAGCTTCCCTCCTACCTCTAGTCTATGAGGCAAGGCTACCTCCATTTCTTGACCCATCGGTGAATAGTGGGAGTGGACCCACCGTGTGCCCATTGACGTGGGCGTACATCCTGATGAACCCAAGAGTGATCTACCCTGTCAGAGGCCCTATATCAACGACCATACGTGACTTGATTCAAATAAAATATATCCGCAAAACTGGGGTCAATGAATTCATCCTCTTCCCATGTGAAGTCAATAGGCACTCCATAAAATACCATAGGGGAGGTAGGTAGGATTGGCATTCTATTAATGTGAAAAGATAAAGTCAACAACCAGTGAGTCTAAATCCACAAAGTAGAAAGTCCAACGGTCTATACTACACAAATCAATTATTACTAACAAAGAAAGCCTTAATAGAAAGTTTAGTAAATCACTTGCACATCAACTTACTTGAGAACCTTTTCAAAATACATGACAAATCAATACAGGTAATAAATTTTCCCTATAGATAATCAATAGCTCAGTTCAAAAGTACTAAAGTTATATTTAATATAAATTCATGCTACCATCATCATTCGGGGAACCCCATTACTCCTGGGCATCTCACACCCATTCGGTAGTGCAAGGACCTCTAGGGGAACTACGTTACACCTTCCAAGTATCTAGAGGAACCCAATTGCCCCTCTAAGCATCCCTATTACAAATCAAAGCATCGTCGTCTCAAGGATTGACGGCATTCTCAGCCACATATCCACATCACAATACAGCAATTCCATCATTCAATTTAAAAAGTACGTTGATGTTACTTTTACTCAGGAACTCAAATGTGAAGCAAATGAATTCCCAGTCATCCTATCCCTTAGACTGACATATTTTCACTCACGCTTACATTGAATGAACTATAAGAGGAATCCCATACTCTAGATCTTAAATTGACCTTATAAGGCATCCCATACGTCTTTAGAATAGATAGTTGTTGCTTAGGTAAACGGATTTCAAAAATTATGAAACTTTAATATGAGGTAGAAAGGACCTCGAGGGACATTTTTAGTGAGGACTTGAAGTCTCATTCAGCTCATATAATTCTAAATAATTTTGTAATACATGCCCAAAACGGTAAGGATTTCCAGAATGCAATTGAGTACGAAAATAAACATTTTGCTGACAAATGTGACCGAAAAATTATGGAAAATATGTGATAGCCTAGGACGTACTCTACAACTTTTATGATGGACACATGTTAGGATTCTTGACCGAAAAATTTGTGGAAAATGAGGTTGGTTTAGTGAACCCAAAAATAGATTTCAAATCCCGTGGTTTTTCAAATATATTTTTGTCATATTAAGTCCAAAAATAATGAAATTAAAACATGTCATAGAACAGCCAACAAAGAATAACTTTTTTTGAAGAATGCCCCATGAAATTCATCTCGCATAAGTTGGTACAAAATTAGCAAGATTCGGGTCGAGCTAAAAACTGAATTTGCCTATGTCTATTTACTAATCTAAATTAGGATTTTGGCCATTTCAGTCCTTGCACTTACTCGATATCGACTGTCCATGCTCCTATGACCTAATCACAAGCCCAACTACTTCAAACTCAACAATGTAGCTAGGTCCGCAATCAAAACTTCTGATTAAACAAGGAACTAAACCACGTTCATGAATTAAAAACAATCGATCGACATAGGATAGAATGGAGGATATCTACTTGTCTCGGGTCCTGGTGAGTTGCGGTGGTGGCTTGACAGGATGAAGATGAGGCTGATGGCGACGACGCAAGTGTAAAATTGGGAGAAAAACTCAGTCTTCTTAGGCTGAGGGGGGGTCCCTTCGTTGCTACTTCTGCACTTCACTGGCTACAACGGATGATGAAGAGGAGTTGAAGGGGGCGTGAGGGCAGGGGACGAACGGTTCACTCTTTCTCTCTCTCCCACAGTCAGCGCTGTTCTTCCTCTGGCGGTGATTATTGAGTCAGCATCCCTTGATGCATCGTCGCTCACTTGCCGCAACAGATGGGGTGAACGATGGCTCGATCTGTGGCCAATTCGGCGAGATGGAATGGAAGGTCAGCTGGGGAAAGGGATGTGTCGCAGCTTGGAGGATTGTGTGGCGTCACGTGGTGTAAATCAGCAGCAACCGGTCACGCTGATGTGGCGCCAGTCGCTGAGTTGGTCCGGTTCAGCGATGACACGGTGTTGCAGTGTTACGATTGATAACTTCGCCTGGCTCGAGGTTTTGCGGCTGAGTTGTCTCGGCACTGACGGGGACAAGCCACGGGGGAGGTCTTGGGGGTGGTGCGAATGGTGAGGTCCAATGACGAGCTTGCTAATATAGCATGGACCATGAAGCATTCAAGACTCACTATCTTGTTGAGCAAAATTTCGAATGTCACACAATTAGAGATCATTCTACGAACCAAATGCTATATATTCGTGAGTTGATTATGTTAGATAAATCTAATACTCTTTTTGTACTTTTTCTTTTTAATTCAAAAATATTTTTGCAAACAGTCTTTGTCAATTTTAATTCTAAACCATTAACATGCATATTCCGACCAAATTTTAAGTGAACCACCTAAAGTTTGGCTAATGGATTACTAAGTCTGAACTTAGTTTGAGCTTTCCCAAGCTCATATCAATTCTCGATTTAAGTTCAAACTTTTAGCATGCAAATGAATTTTATTTAGAAGTCATCACTAATTAGTTTATGATTTACAGGAGAATTATTTTACTCATACAAACCAGAAAATTTGGATACAAGAACTTAGTTATACTAGATTTATTTAATACACTTTTGATATAATTCTTTTCATGAAAATTTTTATCATACAGCTTGAATTTATTTTATTACTTTTTATCATGTGAGGTAACCATGCGGGTGCACAATCAACAAATTTAACATCAAATAAAATAATAAATATATTACAAGATTTATCTCATAACAATAAAAGTATCTGCAATATTAGCTCAGAATTCACATCAATAGCCCTAGATATGATTTCTAATTAACACGCAATCACTCAACTTTTTAGGATTTTCTCTTATTTAAATGAAACTAAGTCTACGTGGAATGCAAACGCACAAAATGCCTAACTCAAAGGACATGTAACGTGTAACCTATTATGCAAACTGTATGTCACACGTCATTAATTATTTATCATGATTTAATGACAATAAAATATTAAATGCAACTATCCTAACATGTCATGCGACCTAAAGATGAAATGACTAGGAGACATGCAAGGAATGACCTAATTCTAGGTGATACACGCATAATTTTTTTTATGTTGTCTTTTGCTTTTTATAAAATTCAAAATTAACATTGCCCAATATTTGAACATGCAATTCAAATTAACAAAAAGGAAAATCTAATGTCCTAAATTAATGTTTTGGTGTTTTTTATTTAAAAAATTCAGAATAAATAAAATGTCTAATCTAAATAGGCAAACTATCCTAAATAGGCATTATTCCAACGAGGATTTGATCCAACTTAAATATATCTTTTGGGTTTTCTTTTATGGAAGCAAAATCAATTTAAACAAAGGCATAAAATAAAAACAACATGGCGGGGGGAACTCCACGGCTCCTCTCTTCTCGAGAATCCATACATCCCTTATCTGTCACGCCCCGAATCCTAAGCGCGTGCTTATCCCTTGATGGTCGATAAAAATTTGCCACTTCCCAGGATGAGTCACCGACCCTTTCATTTTATTGTACATGCATAAGCGAATTATTTAATCCCCCAACATCAACAACTTGAGGTAGAAGAGCAGGAAACGGAATCACAAACAAAACATGTCTTTATAAACATACTGAGTCAAGTACAAAATCCTATAACCAAAAGACTTCAAAAGGCTGCCTCACAAAAAGGAACTGTCTTATCGACCTACACCTCAAATACCCTCAGCTCGGCTCCAGGTCCTCCACTCTACGGCCCTGAAATAAATTGAGCCCACGACGAGGTGAAATATAAATCTCAGCGAGTTCATGCTTTAAACCCCGATTAGAAGGGTAATATGCCAAGAGGTGCCCTAACCACACAATCATACAATCACAGAGACTTACCTCATCTCAAATTCACCATGCAGGTCAGCACAGTTCACATACATCATGCATAAAATCGATACACGCCACAATTGAAACGTTTTACTCAACTCAATAAATCACATGGGTCCTGATTATAAGGCCAAACTGTTATGACACGTTCCATACTATGTCATACAATTTTGTCCCATAATCCGGCGCATCTATTTCTAACATGCGTTCCAATTGATAATTACGCCCCTCTAGGGTACGACCTACTTGAAGTTCGGCGATTTACTAGCGTAGCCAAGCATCGTCTCACCCCATTGAGCACGACTACGTCTCTCAAAGACGGCTTTCCCGAAGGAGTATAGGTCTAGACTCTAGTACAACCCAAATCCTATATAGGGTAACGTCTAGCGTAAATGCTTAGGATGGGTTCTCTTAACCAATACACGACAATTCAATCTCGGCCCAGGATACCATGTATTGCACTCAAATGTCTCAATTAAATTAGTAATCCTAGCCTATTTTCTTCGTATTAAAAACACCCGATGAAAATAGTCGTGTGTGGGTACATGGTCAGATTAGACCCGGAAAATTCATAACCTTCTTTTTCAAATTCCACTTGGTTTATATAGTATATAAAACCATTTTTGGTATTAAAACCTGACACCCGAGATTTTCTGAATAAATATCGAAATTCACAAATTTTGGAATTAAATACGCAAAATTTCAATCAGCACTCAATTTGCACAATTTAACACTCAATTGCAGAAATTAACCATGTCATTGCAATCAGCACGAAATTCCGGTCACCGGCTATCCCGGTCTAATTTTCCGAAAAATATTTAATAATTAAATAATTACCAAAATTAATTAAATAATTCAATTTAAATTCTAAAAAGGCTAACTTAAGCCGAAAATGTCCAATTAAATACCGAAACGGGCCGGGAAAATTATTGAACCAATCTAGATAAATAATACAGCTTATCTAGTCCCTAACTAAGCCGTTCTAACCACCTAACATGCATAATTAACTAATTAAATCACTAATCTAATCTAACTAACCACCTA
This sequence comes from Eucalyptus virginea, assembly GCA_014182375.1. NCBI lineage: Eukaryota > Viridiplantae > Streptophyta > Magnoliopsida > Myrtales > Myrtaceae > Eucalyptus > Eucalyptus virginea. Next base: position 26,336,996 of record CM024514.1, on the reverse strand, counting down.
GTCCCTACTTAACTTAAACTAAATACCCCTTAAACGTCATTAGCTTACTAAATAGAGTTTAGTGTATAAACTCACCGTTTTAGCGCGGAAACCGTTTCACCGCGACAGCGGCCGAAACCCGCACTTTCGGTGGCGTCAACAGACACTTGGGACGGGCCAAAAAGGCTTTGCAAGCCCACAGCAACTGTTGGGCTTGGTCCTGGGCTTGGGCTGCGGGCTGGGCTTTTTTCGTGAGTGGGGCTGGCACGAGTGAGCTGGGCCGAACAAGGAAGCAGCAAGGAGCTGCTGGTGACAACGCGAAGCTTGCTGGAGAGAGACGGACGAAGGTGGCAGCTGGCGCATGCAGGCTCTGCACGGGTCAACGATGGGGCTTCGGGCATTGCTGGGTTGACCGGCGTGATGTCTCGAAGAAGCTGGGGCACGGAGAGGGAACAACACGCACAACACGCGGCAAGGCAGAGGCTGTTTCGGTGGAGTTGAATTGCGGACGTGTGGCAGGCGGTGAAATGCTTCGGTGCTGCTGGACTTCGATTCGCTGGGGTAGAGGGTTGCTTCGGTGGGGGCTGAGAATGAAAGAAGATGTGGCTACAATGGAGAGGTGTGGAGGCGTGCGGACGTGTGGTAGCTGCAGGCGTTGTCTCGGTGGAGAGAAAGCGCTACAAGAGAGAGATTTTGGTGGAGAGAGAGCTGCTTCGACGGAAGAAAAGAAGGAAAATGAAAAGCAAAGCAGGAACGGATGGAGTCGGCGTCGAAGGGGAGAAAAGAGGAGAAGCCGAAGGAGGGAAGCAGCTGGCAAAGCTTGCTAAAGAAGCCGCGGGTGGGGGAAAATTCAACAAACATTAGCCATCCAATTAGTTACACGTTCAGATGCATGCTTACCCTTGTTTGTATTGCAATTGGAGAGGCCTCTAAGGACACTGTTAGCGGAGGAGGGATCCAGTTTACTCGCCAACCATCGCAGGACAATATTCTTACAATCATCAACGTTATTTGAGTGCTCAGGTGAGATAGGATTCCCATCTGAACTCGACATGCCATTCAAGGATAGTTTCTGGGCTGCATCTAAAATTGCGTTTTGGCAAGTTTGGTCACAGCACTCCTTGACAGGATCGATTTTTTGACAAGCAGTTAGAAGTCTTGAGGTGTCCACGCTGCTCTCAAACTCATTGACATCAGTGATAGGGCAGGAGGCTGCGGTGAGGTTTGCAGGAGAAACAGAGCATATGCTTTGAAGAGTTCCATTGGCACCTTGAGCCTCTAGGATTGTTAGAACATCTGAGAGGCAATGGTTGGAATGAGTTGCATTTAAAGCAAGCATCCCAGAGTTTTTACTAGACTGCCCCATGAGAATGACCAGCGTGGCATCAAACTGAGGACAACATACCACATTAGCTAAATATGGCACAAATGAAGCCCAACAGTCCGTCGCTGTTATACTCATGATGCTTTGTGCCGCTGAAAAATTCAAGCTGCAAAGTCCTGATGAACCAAAACCAAAACCAGCAGAAAATTAGGCCATGTGCACTGCCCTCCACAAAAAGATAGTTCTACTCCAGTCAAGAAAGTCAAGTGGGATAGGCCTTAATTGACCAAAATCTATGTGGACACAAGAAAATGCAGGATGCTTCAAACTCTCGTACAAAGACGACACAGGGTTTAGTCAATGCCAGAGTAACTGTCACATTTCACATCAGTTTGCAATCATGGATGCAGTTACCCTGCATCATTGCCCAAAATCCTGTCACGTGTCCATGAATAATCCACTGTTGTACGTGATTCGAGAAGAAGTGATGCAAATGGGAGCTTCAATATTCAGGTCAAAGCTAACTAAAAGAAAAGGGTGCTCTAAAAGCATGGTAATTGGGAAGCTTTCCACAATAGTCATACTCAGGAAACTCAGCGTCGTTTGCCCCAAGCACACGCGGGATACTTTTAGCCAAGCATAAGTGACATTGTTTAGGCAAACCTTTGTTCCTATGGTATTTGAGCAAGTGAATCGCACCTGATAATTTGGGCACAGTGGCATTTGTGAATGGAATCAATGGTGCAGGAGCTAACCTAGGGAGAAAAGGTTGAGGTTCTGCACTGGGCGAGATTTTTGGAGTCACAGCACTTCTCTTTATTGAAACTAAAGCATTGTGTTCATCACCAAGAACTGAGCTGGAATAGGAGACATTTAAACCTGCAGAGACAAAGGAGCTACATGATTGATAGCCTGTCATACACATGAAGGAAGACGTGAATATTGCTGATAAGCAGAGGGTTACCCGCTTGCATTGATTTGCTGTACGATAAAATTAATAACACTAAAGTTCTCACTTTTGAATAGTAAATGGTTCTAAAGCAACACAACATAACTTGGAAATTACAAATTTGGGTCCAAGCAGACCCTAGAAGCCACCTTAGAAAGTTGTGAAAGCAACATTCTGAGTTTCCTTCAGTCTGAGAGAACATTGCACAAAATAGACACTATAACTTCTGTATCACAAGTTTCCCACAGACTGGAGAATGATTTTGTTAGCAGGAATATTACAGACCATCCTGCTGAGTTCAGCTCAGTTGATTTACCACCTAGAAACCCATAAGCACATTCTAATTCTCCTGCAAGTAATTGTCGCAAAGAAAAAAGGGCTTTGAAAACCTTCACTATCTTAACTACACAGAAACCCAATCTGATAAGCTACCATCGCTGCAAGAAACTAATCAGGTCAGTCAGTAAGACTCCCAGCAAAACCATCAATTTAGCTTTTCATCAGTATTCATAACAATGTGTTCTGCAGCACAACTTGGCTAAGAAACTTGCATCCACAAAAGACACCACCAATTTATTCTGCATTATGGACCTGAAACGTGATGCTGGTTGCCTTTTCAGAGCCCTCTTTGGAAATCAAAGCGCATCCCTAGTTTTAGCAATTCTTCATTGAACTTCCTCATAAGCTCTAACATTACAAATCAATTATGAAACCTTGGTTATGCATCCAAAAGGATTGATTAGATATACCAACAAATCCTCTCAGAAGTAAAAAATTTCGTTCCCAAGTCACCTTCTGCTTCCACACGCTTTGTTGCTGAGATACCTTCTGCTAAAATTCGTCCCTATCCTTTTGGTTTTAACAGCTTTTTCACCTTAAAATATTTTCCCATATGAGGTCCAAACTCCAAAGCATCGAACTACGGAGAAATTGCACCAAAACAACAGCGTCGACAAAAACTGGAGCTGGAATCTAAGTTGGCTGTCCGGCGGCAGAAATTTAAAGAGCTAGATTCTTGATAAGCAGAAGAGTAGAGAACTGACACGACAGAGGAAACCAGGAAATCAAGCACACTCGGGTCCTCCAAAAATAAGCATTCAAGACAACCCAATTTGTTAAATTTGCCAAAAGGGAAGATTAATGCCAAATAAAGATACCGGCAGTGAAAAAAAACCAAGAACAAGAACAAGAACGCTTACAAAGAATCGCTAGCAGAACACGCCGAGGCGCGAGGCCGCCGCCCAGCCTCGCTCTCATGCCTTCACCCTATGGGTTTCGCAGCAGCAAACGCCGAGAACGTGAATGCAAGATGAACAGGCCGGGGGAAAAAAAGGAGACTAATGCAGGAGTGGCGAACCCACCTCAATGCCTCTGCAATTGAAAAAACGGGCACTGAGAATCTTGCGTATTAAATAGACCGTACGGAGCGTTGAAAAACAGAAAGGCCGAGCAGGAGGAGGCGGAGGAGGAGGAAGAGAACGGGAACTTCGCGGAGCGAGGGAGGTAGGGAGCCAGCGAGCACTTCACTTGGACACGCTCGGTGAACAGTAGCTACGCACGAGCGAGGTCGAGCTGGGGGTGGGCGGGGGGAGGAGAGAGAGGATCACGTGCCGAGAGTCCGGAGTCACGTGGGGGGAGGTTGCTTCCGGGAGAACACACTCGCAGCATGCCAGCATCTATTAAAACCGAAAATTGGAATGGAACCGTCATATTTCATGAGGTTAATGTCAAGAAAAACTTTAAATTAGTACATTTATGATAAATTAATTTTAAATTAATTTTTAAATTACAAACAAATTCTAAATCAACGCATCCATGATAATTTACTCCAAACAAATATTTTAATCACAAAAAAGTCCAAATTGATATATTTATGATAAATTTATTATATTTTAGTTTCTGTTACATTGAATTAATATAACAAAAAAACCACAAACATGTCCATTTATGATAAATGGAAAGTAAATCCTCAAACTAGTACATCCGTTAACCGTCAAGTATTATTCAATTTAATAATTTGATGGTAAATTTTAAGGAAAACTAATTGTGAGTAAATTTGTCATCCGTATCGGTTTGAGCTTTTTGATGGTAAAAGTTAGTTTAAGATAATTTTTTCACAAATATAATAATTTGAGGTTTTTTCGATCTATTAACCTTATTTTATTTGAATTGTCCATCCATTTGTTTCGTTATCAAATAAATTTCCGTGCCTCACTAAAAATTAATGAAAAACCATTTGTTCAACTCGAATTTCTCTTTGCCCATTCCATGTCGCAACGTGTGTTAAATTCAAGCTTCTCTCGATAATTATATGTCGTGTTGTCATATTTCACATAAAATTAATCACCGCTAAATTCCACGACCCAAATCAACACATTTTCACTTATTTTTGTTTTTATGAAATACATCTAATTCACATCTGAGATATTCGTACAAAAAACACAGAATGATCTTGATAGGGATTATCACTGGTAGTTTTAGCTAGATTAGGGTGGCATACACCGCCACTATCTTATTTGCCTTTCCTTTTGCCATTTGGGGTTGCTTCGGGCATTGAGCTCGTGTTCCCGGAGGAAGCGTGACATTGCGGGGTTTGACTCCGTGCTATGCGCAGCGGAGAAAGGACAGCCGTTTGATTTAGCATGAAACGAAACTTTGGTTTTAAGCCTTCGCTTCTTGCTGTGGTCATCTTCTACCTCTTCATCTTTGGACCCGTCGTTCCGTCGTGGAATCGTCATCGCGCCTTGGATTTTTCAATTCATTGGTGGCTTTGGATGCATTGTTTGTCTTGGGGGGAGCTCGAGAGATTTGCGTGTGAAAACAGCCTTCCAAAACGGGATGTTGTGACATCCCGATTTTTCTAATTCTATTTTTAGTTGATTGAGTCGGGCATTTTATCTGTGCATATAGTTCGTCTCTTTGAGTTGGCCACTCATGAGAGGACTAGCCTATTGGACGAAGCAATTAAGAGATTTTAACGCGTCAAACTTGGGGACTGATCACCCTCAGGTTGGATACAAGAAAATTTCCCTAAAAACTACCCGGTAGTTTAGGCGCGCTGAAATCGCACCAGATTGAATTCAACCGTAAAAATTGGGATTGAATTTAGAAGTTGGAAGCCCGGTTATGTCACACATCTTATTAGGATCATGGGATAATTCTGTAGATTTTAATTGGATTCAATTAGAAGAGAATTGAAAGAAAAATTGAAGAAATTGGATGTAAAAAAATTTGGACCCCGGCGGAAATGATATTGCACCCATTGAAGAATGTTGTGGGAGAGGAGATAGTGGAAGATGACATCATGGGGGTGATGTCATGCTGATTGAAGCTAAGGATTGAGGGCTTGACAAGTGGAGGGTGGAGATTTAATCTTCAAAAAGGGGGCCATCACCATCATCTTCAACCTTGGAGAGAGGGGAGAGAGAGGAACGGCCGGACCAGCAGCTCGCCAGCCCCGACGCCGCCCTTCGCCCACTTGCACGCTCGTCCGCCGGAGGCTTCGCCGTCGTCGCCGTCGCCGCCGCCGCGCGTCGGCCCGCACACTGCGCCTCGCCGGTCAGCTCGCTTGCTTGTTGCCCTCGTCCGCACCAACCCGCGTTCTAGCAGCTCGTTCGAGCAGCTCGAGCCTTCGCTGGAGCTCCCTCCGCCACCGTCGACCTCCCCTTCAGCCCGTCCAAGCCCCCACCGGTCTCCTTCGCCCATTCCGCGCCCGTCCAACCGCCGTGCAGCCCTCCATCGGCCCCAAACAGAAGCTGGAAAAATGGGTATGGCAGCGGGTGTTTGACCCGTTTTGGCCGGCTTCCCGGCCCCGGATGCTCGGCCCGCCTTGAGAAAAGTCGATCATCGCGTCGTTCTCATCATTTTGGTCCGCTCGGCTCGCTAATCCGGTGAGTTTAGCTCACTAAACCTTGATTAGAGGGTTAATGATGCTTTAGGTGTGCTTAGTTTAGGTTAAGTGTTATTAGGTGGTTAGTTTAATTTATTTAAGTGTTGATTATATTAAGGTGCTTAATTAACTTAAAGTGTATTTAATTTAAGGTTAAGTGAATGTATATTAATATAAACATCGATGTGACTTAAAGGAATTTACTTTCGATTTATTTAAAAGTCTCGAAATTATTAAATAATTTAATAATATATTATTCTTCGAAATTATTAAAATATTATTATTTAATTATTTTCGGAATAAATTTAATTATTTATTAAATTCCGAAAATTTTGTCAGGACCCTAAATTCTCAGAATTTCGTCCGGTCATTGTTGTGAATGATTTTGAAATTAATGATTGGATATTATAAATTGAGTGTGGATTGTGAAAAATATGGATATTATTATTTAATTAATTTTCGGAATAAATTTAATTATTTAATAAATTTCGAAAATTATTTCGGGACCCTAACTTCTCATAATTTCGTGCTGATCACTGCTGTGTATTTAGAATTTAAAATTGATGATTGATTATGGCAAATTGAGTGTGATTGCGATAAATATGGATTCTTTATAAAATCCTAAGTGACGAAATTGAGGGGAGATTGGCCGTGATTAATCACCTATTAGAGGTCGTGCCCAGTGGGGCCGTGATTTGCCACCTGTTAAAGGTCGCGCCCAATGGGGCCGTGAATTGCCACCTGATAAAGGTCGTGCTTAGTGGGGCCGTGATTCGCCACCTGTTAAAGGTCGCGCCCAGTGGGGCCGTGAATTGCCACCTGTTAAAGGTCACGCCTAGTGGGGCCATGGATTGCCACCTGATAAAGGTCGCGCCCAACCGGGCCGTGAATTACCACCTATTAGAGGTCGTGCCCATCGGGCCGGGATCTACCACCTTTTAAAGGTTGTGCCGAGTGGGGCCGTGATGCTACTAATTCTAATTTTGCCGAATAGGGTCGTGATTGAGAACAATGATTGATTTGCTAGAATGACATGTAATCGGCCGAGTCGATTGATCGCTAAGACGATCCAAGTGGTTGAATTGATCTGATGATGTGATTGTGCCGCAGTTGTTTGGTTATTATAATTGCACGTGGTTGAATTATATAAACTGTGCTAACCTGCAGATGAAGACTAATGCGAGGTAAGTCTTTGTGTGATGTGGGTAGGCCACTCGGGGCATATTTTCTTTCTAATAGGGGTTTAGGGGGTTGAACTTGCTGAGACATTGTCTCATCCCAGTTTGGGGATTACAATTTCAGGTCCCTGGTGGACGGAGCGGCTAGATAGCTTTGGTTGACCTTGATGAATTGCAGAGGTGAAGTCATGAGGATTGGAGAATGTGTCCGACTTGTAGATCGTGGGACAATTCCTTTTTAAGAGCCGGTCTTTTGTAGACCGTTGGCCGTAGACCTCTGTTTGTAATGCTGTTGAATTATGAAAGTGTTATGTTATGATTTTGCTTCCTGCTTTTCTATCCCGTATTTTATTGTTAGGGGTTTTATAAAATGCTTCCGCATGTGCATTAAAGATTTGATTGGGTCGGCGACTTAACCTAGGAACGTCGCATTTGAATGACCATGGTGGAATGTTGGCGCACTCGAGGTTTGGGGTGTGACATGGGGGAGGGGGAGGGACTTGGCGTGTAGTTATATTGCCCACTTGCGTACGCAAGGACAACAAACATTAACATTCCCGAAAGAGATGCCTCATAATCCCCCTCTTGTCCCCGACTCCCGCATGCAGCCCAAAGTCCCCATGGAATAATTTGCCTTTTTTTTTTTTTTTTTTTTTTTTTTTATCTCACAGGGATGTGGGGGACACTTGCTATGCCCTCAAGAAAAAAGAAAATATGGCTTGTCGAGCCATATATTTTTTTTCGCATAATTGATTCTCACACTTTCAAACATCGACTCAAGGAAAAAAAGAAAAAATGAAGATCATACTCAAGCAATTGGTTGAAAGGTTAAGGCACTGATTATGGCATGCTTTTCTAGAGGTCCCGAATATTGTTATTATTATTATTATTATTTTTTAAGTGGATGCTTTGTTCTTTTTTTTTTTTTTTTTGGGTCGACTAAAATGGGCTAAAAGGAGTCTGGTTTTATGGCTAAAGAAGTCGGTGTCATTATGGGCTGGGCGGTCCATCCTTTTTCATGCGAAGTGCACCCGATAAGATAAGAGGGACTGGCCTTGTAGTAAATGGAGTTGTAAATGAGAGTTTCAGATTTCGTTTTCGAAATGAGACACGCAGGAAGTCGTGAATGGTGGCGAGGACAAAGCCTCGGTGCTTATCGGCCGGCACGATTAGTCCCTTCACGGGACGAGCTCCCACTAGCTTTGCGAGGCCCACCCAATATCAATCGGTCCAGTTCTGGGGTCGGTTTATTGCGCAACCCTCTTCCCCTTAAATGAGCCTCAGTTTTGAGCTCACCGGGCCTCCTCATTGGCACCTCTAAGATGAGCATCCTACGGCGAGATATTTGATCCGGAGATTCTCAAACCATCCGAGGCCGTGGATCTAACGAGTGTTGACTCTCTCGTGGCAATGGCGATCGGGAGGAGATGAAATGTCGTAATCTTTGGGAGCCCAAGTCACCTGGCGACGGGGACAAAGGCCCCATTACCTTTTTTCTTTTATGAGGGTGAGTGCGGGTCAGGTGATTGCGTGATGACTTATGGCCTTTCATTTTTTGGATCCAAGGTAAGGAAGAGATATTTGAGTTTTTTGGAAGACATCTGAGTTATGTGTCTGCCTCTGTGTGTGTTTGGGAGAGAGACAGATGAACCGAATAATTATAAGGACCAACATTTATCTTTCAACAAATCTAAATAAAAAATCCCCATTTGTTGTGCTGTTTGCTTTCTAAAGGTGCCCTTACTATATAACAACCATTAATTGAGAGATGGAGAACAATGCGCTCGAAGTTTATAAGGCTGCGTTTGGCAATCAGAATAAATTTCGGGATAGGATATAATTTATCCTATCATATGTTTGGTGCTTGCTCATGTAGGATAAAGTCGGATATAAGGGGGATATAGACAGGATAAAATTATCCCATGGGGGATGTGGGATAAAGGTGTATATGATTTCTAATGTCCATAATAAGAAATTAATTTTTCTTGAATAACAAACTTATTAAATTAACAAAATTGAAATTATATTTCAATATAAATAATATTTGAATTCTAATTTAAGAAATTAAAAATAAAAAAATAAAAAATTATTATTAATTAATCTTATTTTAATTTATATATTCAACTTTAATTCTATCTTATAATAAACATTCAATCTATAAATTAAATATTTATTTTTATTATATATTTTAGGTATTTTTGTATTTTGGGCATGTTGTTACAATTTACTATTTGATAAAATTTTATTAAAGAATGATGAAAGGGGAAAAAAGAAATAATAACGAAAATAATATAAAAAAGAGGAAAAAAAATTAAGGAATAGTGTTGCGAGAGATTTTCACCATCTCCATTTATGAACATTTAGGTTAATTTATAATGATATGCCATTTATATAAAAAAAAATGTACATGATATGATGTGAACATATTCGACTTTAATACTGTGATTCACCAAACAATGGATATGATATAAAAAAATCCTATGATTTCATATCCTATCCTATCAAATCATATCCCAATTAGAAATCCGGATGACCAAATATAGCCTAATGGTTCATCATGATATAAGCTTGCATCTACTCTCCCAAACTAATAACCTATTGTATAGATTCTCCTGGTCAGTTGTTGAAAAGTTTTAATAGATTATGTCACTTATGCTCAAGCATTTTATGTCAAAACTGGTGCTGTTTATATCCAAGCAGATAGATCTCATTATCTCACACGTAAGCATAAATTATTATACGTCCAACACTTCTCAAAAGATTACAATATGAGGCTCACAAAAGATGACAAAAATGTAGGCAAAGTTTTCTCAAATTTTGGAATCACAAACTCTCGGTCTCTTTATCTCTTCGGTGAATTGGTGTTCTTTTATATTTCTCAACATCTAAACTTCCCATTGGACAATTTTCAAATAATCAACCTCCAATCTAACCATTGGACAATTGTTGAGAAGATTTGGGTCGGTTAAAATTGATCAATCAAAATTCCCGTAAATTTAATCACATACACAATCAAATCTTGGTTCCCAAAATTTGAGTGCTTCAACTATAGAAAGTATTTTGCATTTGGGATGATTGTCAATCAAGAAATATATCTCACATAATTGATTTATCTTGTACATATAATCTTTATATTGATGGTCAATCCAAATCTTCTAAGTTGGGAATCCATGTCAGATCACAAGCTATTAAGAAATGAGATAATACATTTAAATAATTATCTTGAAACTCGCGACAAAATTGTCGTCACAAATAGTGTAGGTGTTGTGCTTATATTCACAGTGTTAAATCCAGCTCTCCTACTATCTATAGATATCAAACTTTCATAGGCCTTTGTTTATATTAAGCTTTTTAATACTCTATTCATATCCATTCAGCATGCTGTTGATATTTGCACAGTAGGCCGCTTATATCCAAGCAGTACGCTGTTTATATCCGTGCAATAGTTGATTGTGGCTTCTCAATTGTATTCAACAATTCTTCCCAAGACACTTTAATAGCGATAGCGATTCAGAATTTGTCAACTTAAAACCTTGTTCTTTAAGTCATTTAAATTTGTTTTACTGGTCATATCAAAGGTTCTTTTAAAGCGGATATTCCCTACAACACAAATGACTTTTGCATTTATCAAGATCAATATAAACCATGGATAGTTTTGTTGATTTTAATTATGTTAAGAGGTTTTTGGGAAAATTGTCCAAAAAGTCCTAAACCTGTTGCACTTTTGCCAATTCAATCTTAAACCTTTTAACTTTGCCAATTGAGTCCTAAACATTTTCACTTCTTGCCAATTCAGTCCATCCGGTCAATTTTGGCCAGAAAATGTTGACGTGGGCCTTGATGGTGCCACGTAGGATTGCCGGAGCTAACGTGGAAAATTTTTAATAATTTTTAAATTTTTTGAATTTTTTAATGTTTTTTTTTTTTTTTTTTTTTGGCTTTCTTGGCCTTTTCCGGTGGCCGGCCACCGGCCACGGGCGACGGCCAGCCACCGGCCACGGCCGGCTGGCTGGCCTCACCTGCCACAGGTGAGGCTTGGCCGGGCGAGGAGGAGCCCCGGCGAGGGTCGCTTTGGCGAGGCCGACCCTTGCCCACGCCAGGGTGGCCTTACCGGGCGTCGGCCGGGCGATGGCGACGCCGGGTGAGGCCGCCTTGGCCTGGGTGAGAGCCGGCCTCTGTGGCACCCCAAAACACCTTAGGTCGCCACAGGCACCTGTTGCTACACCTAATGGACACTAATTACATCTCTTAGTAGAAGCGTCGTAGTTCATAGACATTTTTTTTTTCTTGAAAACGGTCCCAGCGCGACTCATTAGCGGAAGCAAAATTTAATATCACCATCTCTCCCTCCAACAATCATGATACAATGCACACCACTAAGAACCATAGGAAAAGATAAAGCCATGCCACTTTTATTTACATATTTTCATGATGGATTTTCTCGGGTCGATACAACAAAGGAAAGCCAAGATTTTCAGCTACATTTGGCCACATCCCAAAAAGATACTACGACCCCTAAAGTAATCACATGACATCCTCCATCTAACAGTGGCAGCTACTCCCAAAAAGAAACACCAGCTCTCTATCCCTCACGCGGCCATCACACCCATCCTGGTGCGTCGGGCAGTGGTGGCGGCATCATCCCCCTAAACTCTCCGTCTCGGCAGACATGAACTGATAGAAACTCCTAAATAATAGGGCCCTCAGCTAGGCCTACATCGTACATAACCAGCACTCGCACTCGCACAAAAGTCAATCCAGGGACGAGGACGCAGTCGATCTCCGAACACTCTACCTCTACATCCGATGGGAGGCCATAGAAGGTGCCTCGCGTGACGGTAGGAAGTGGCATCTCTCTAATTTGAAATGTTGGTCCCCGAAGGGGTGAGTACAACCACTCAGCAGGTAAAGGACCAATAAACCACTCAATGCATCATGCCATACAATCATCACAATCATAGTATTACATGTCATTGAAGTATCCATGCACAATTTACCTTGATATCATGTACATGTCATCATACCTCATGTACATACATCATCATATAGTCATCACCATCATGTCATACACTTACCATCATCATGTCACATGTACCACCATGCCATAGGTGCACATACATCCATGCATTTACCATCATCATGCATCCATGCACTCATCATCATCATATTACATGTACCATCATCATTACCATGCATCCATGCACTCATCATCATCATATCACATGTACCATCATCATTACCATGCATCCATGCACTCATCATCATCATATCACATGTACCATCATCATTACCATGCATCCATACACTCATCATCATCATATCACATGCACCATCATCATTACCATGCATCCATATACATATCATCATCATGTCATGCATATACCGTCATGCATATACCATCATGCATATTTCAATTTCAATTTCTCAATTTCATCCTTTCATATTGGACCGCCACATTTCTCCTTCTCAAGACCAATGTTTGCATCCCACATTCATCACTTGCGCCCAATCCTAGCATCGCGAGAACCCTCCTGGCATGTATCCAAGATACAACCGGGCATCCGGCACCCCCACATTCCGGGCATCTCGTACCCCAACTGGCATCACGAGGACCCTCCGGCATTCAGCCATTTAAGGCCACCGGGCATCGGGCCGTACCCTTCTAGCCAGGCATCTCGCACTCCAACTGGCATCGTGAGGCATCCCTCGGAACAATACCTGCCGAGCTTCCGGCTCCCCACGCTCCGGGCATCTCGAAACTCCCGAGGACCCTCCGGCATTCGGGCCATTCCTGGCCACCGGGCAACCGGCCGTACCCTCCTAGCCAGGCATCCCGACACTCCCGGGGCATCGTCGGCTCACACCTCCGACGGCCTTCTCACTTATCTCAATTCACATCTTCAATTATAGTTCAATTTTAACATGGCATGTGATGTGATGGCAATCAAGATCATTTTCATCCTTTGATTCATACATACATCTCCAATCATCATCATACATGCAGCAAGACACAATCATTCATAACAATACAATTCATGGAGTCCATGCAATTTAGAATAGTCCATTTATCATGCCTTTTGAAGTTTACCAAATTCCAGCTTGTACCATTTTAGAAAACATTTGAATTAAATATCCATATGATTCTCAAAAATCATGAAATCAGGACATGAGATAGACAAGACAATAAGATAACAATTTCGTGAAGAACACATGCCCTAAAGAGTTTCACACAAGAAGATATACTCCACACAAATACAGCATGCAATTTCGGATAGAAACAGATTGTGCAGTTTTTGAAATAATTCGATTAAAATACCCGAATGACCTCCGAAAATTATGAAATTTTACCAGGTTATATTTAAGACACTAAAGTAGATTTTTAATGAAGACATCTAGGCCAGATTCGTTGTAGATAATTTTCTATAGACGTCCGAAGCTCCTGATTCTAGCACCGAAACGTCCAGTATAGCTATTTCCGAAATATCAAGTTTTCACCCACTTATCCTTCTTCGTTTCCTCTGAAATTTGGATATGTTGTGCCTCAAGGGGTCTCCTACAATTTTCATTAAGGGATTTAAGTGAAATTTCCAGAGAGTAGTCACCATATAGGTCCAAGAATTCTCGAGTGTCCAGTACCGTGTTTCCAGATTTACTGTCTTCAAGAGAAAGTCGATTCACTAGGCTAAACTTGCTCATTTTACCTCAAATTTGAGTATGTTAGTATTTAGGATGTTATCTACAAGTTTCATGAAGAAGTCTAAGGGAAATTCTCGGTAAAAAGCAACATGCAACCCACAAAGCTACCAAAAGGTCAGCAAAGCAGTTCCAGATCTAGTGTCTTCGTAGGAAGAGGGTTTTGCCCCTTAAATATCAACCATTTTGTCCCAAATTTTAGTATGTTATAGGTCGAGATGTTTTCTACAACTTTCATGCGGGAGTCGAAGTCAAAATCCAACTCGAAACATGCATGTGAGCCTCCACAAGTTTCTGGGTCGGGCGGTATACACGAAATCAGCAAGTATTTGCAAGAACAAACCACATTAGCTTCGGTTCCTTACCTCTAAACATCCAAGATTTCAACCACACATGCAAGACACACATGCAAGAGTAGAAATTGATCCTAACTTGCCTCTAAGATCAAGCGGACGGCGGCACACGGACGGCACACGGACGGCTAACGGGCGGCGACGGGGGGACGGCTCCTTCTCCTCCTCGGTTCCTCTCCTCTCGGCGACCCTCTCTCTCTCGCAACTCTCTCTCTCTCTCTCTCTCTTTGGCTTGGCCGAAACCCTCAACCGGCCACTCTCTCTCTTCCTTTTATTTCCCCTAATTCCCATCATTAGCAATGATGGTGTGCCTCTCCACAAGCCAATGCATGGAGCCTTCCTTTTTGCCACTTGGCAAGGCTCATGCAAGATGGGCTTGGGCTTGGAAGAAGTGGGCCGGCCACTCCTCCCCTCCTTGGTCGACGGCCACCTCTCCATGGGCCTCAATGGGCCGGCCATTTGGCCCACCAAGAGTTCAAGCTATGGGGCCTAGGCCCATCCTAATTAAAATCAAATTTTAATCTTCTTTTTAAATACTAATTAAATCCTTATTGGACTAAAGTACTATAGGGTAAAATTAAATAACTAAACACTTAAAATCACAAATCCATAGATTCTAATTCACGATACATATGGCCAAAGATAAGTCAACCTCTTCCAAGATTTATCCATTTAAACTCGGCCATAGATCTCCTTACAAGACATTAATTGGAGCGCCCCTAATGACTGGCAAAGAATTTCAGGATGCCACAGCCTCGCCGGGGCTTGCCCTTGCCCAGGCGAGCGTCGACCTCGCCTAGACCAGATCTGGCGAGGCCGGCCCTCGCCCCTGGCCGAGCGACGGGCGAGATGTCACTGTCTACTCAATGCAAAATCGTCGCTGTCGCTCGTCGATGATTCCTACTCTCTCTCGTCGCTCGGCCAGGGGCAAGGGCCGGCCTCGCTAGATCTGGTCTAGGCGAGGCCGACGCTCGCCTGGGCGAGGGCTCCCCTCGTCGATCTCGGCGAGGCCGGCCCTTGCCCGGGCGATCCTCGCCGGGCCGCGCCTGGGTGAGGGCTCGCCTCGCCGGGGCTCCTCCTCGCCCGGCAGGGCCTCGCTTGTGGCGGGCGAGGCCATCCAGTTGGCCATGGCCGGTGGCCGGCCGTCGCCTGTGGCCGGTGGCCGGCCCCCGGAAAAGGCCAAGAAAGCCAAAAAAAAAAAAAAAAAAAAAAAAAAAGGGAAAAACCAGAAAAATAACAAAAATAATAAAAAAATTCAAAAAATTATTAAAAAATTTTCATGTCGGCTCGGCGGTTCTACGTGGTACCGTCAGCGTCCACGTTAGCATTTTCCGGCTAGAATTGGCCGGATGGATTGAATTAGCAAGAAGTGAAAATGTTTAGGAGTTAATTGGCAAAGTTAAAAGGTTTAGGATTGAATTAGCAAAAGTGCAATAAATTTAGGACTTTTTGGACAATTTTCTCAGAGGTTTTCTCATTAGTAGAAACACCTATCAATATTACATCAGTTTCAATATCTTAGAGCTCACAGAGCCACCCCAAAAGCTAAATATTAAAGGCTTTCTCAGAGAGCAAGACCTTGGTGTATAATGCATCCCTAATCGAGGGGAACAGGGTCGAATAAGGCTGACGAAATTTGGTCCTTGGTTTCATGACTGGCAAGGCCATGTCCATCTTCATACTGGTAAAAGAACTGAGAAGCTCGTGCCAAATTCAAACGGGCACTAAGGAAAGGTTTGAACCCGAGAAATGGGTAGTCCTCAAACACATCTTTATTCATCCTCTTCCAGGTCTTGTGCACTATATGCCTGATGTGTTCCCGTGCAGCCTCCTCTGAAGCGCTAGTTTCATTCATGTAGCATTCCAGTGCTTTGAAGTTGTCTCCTCGTGCCAATTCATACTAAGTGAACGACATTGACAAGGATAGAACATCATCATGAACACTCCGATGATGTACTCTTCTTTTATAAGTGATTATTTACAAGGAGAAAAATAAATATCAAATTAAGTTACTGATGATGTGCTGAGATCATTGTTGAGTCGAAGGATCTTGCTAGAATATTGCATGACACTTGGAATTTTTGAAACGTAATCAAGTCCCTCTTCCATTAATATGTCCATGGTTAGGAAGTAGCTATCCAACAGCAAAATCAACCCTCCGATTGAATCCACCGCATTGTCCATGTACTCCTTCAATGTCGGTTTAATGCCCTTGTTGTACCAATGTACCTCCTTCATGTACGCTTTGCATTCACCGGCCCATTATAGGATTGAGATTTGAAAAGTATGTCAATGACCAAGTCTAGGGATGTTCTCTTCTCCTACATTTTTTGGGATTCTCAAATGTTCAAAGAGAAATTATAACGAAAGTTAGAAGTAGAAAAATGACTTGTCTGATGTGGACAAGCAATTATTAAGTGAGAGATTTAGTAAGTCAAGATTACCACTTTCCGTAGGTAAGGGATGGGGTTGATTCCTTTCTCTCTCATTGTCCAATAACCAATTTCATTGGTCATGCTGTATAGGACCATGCAACTATCTCTTATTGTTGGAGGAAGTCTAGCTATGTCTGTGATATCATGATTTTCAAGTTCGTTTTTGATGAGATGAAATGGGCTTTTCATCGACGTGCCTATGACCTTATTCTCTGAGTTGGCAATTCACGAGATAACTAGTCTACCAGGTGAAGCCGCTAAGGAATATAAATGTGGTTGACTTGAGAATTTGACTCGAAATCGACTGCTCAACCGTACTAATTTGTAAGGGTCATTACGGCATCGTCAAAGTCGATTAGAGATTAGTGATAGATCGATTCAATAAAGATATGCGATTAGTGTGTGGGTGATTCCACCTGATTACAAAATTTCTGTCGAACGGCATTAGACCGATTTTTCTGTCATTTCTGTACCCTATGTCCGTATTTGAAATCTCAAGATTTTCACAATGACTAAGAGTCGTTGTCACGCCTCAATCCTCGAGTACACACCCATCCCTTACCTTGGTCGATTAATAGCGTCTCGGGAGGCATCGCCGACCTATTCATTTTAATATACGCATGCAGAAGCATATGAAATCTCCAGACAATAAAACAATGGGATAAGAAAGTAGGATTCCAAATTTCCACTTTAAAAGCAATCACACTTATATACATTGCCAATCATAGTGCAAATTTATACAAGTCGAATTGTTAAGTCAGGTTTAAACTACCAATTCCTAAAACAGAGTCTGCAAAATGGAATTAACTCCCATCAAAAGAGAATTGCCTTATGATTAACTAGTCCAATAGGATCGTCAATTTTTCAAGCTTCCTCTTCTACACTTCGGCCCTCTAGTCCTTCACCAATGCCATCTAAGGACCTGAAGATGGTTATTCAATAACCAGTGAGACAACGTTTCAGCAAGTTCAAGCCTCTAAGACTCGATTAATAGGCCAATACGCTTTAAAGGCTGCCTAAGCACAACACGGGTCAAAGGACTCACCTTGGCCTCAGATTCCACTTGCAATTCAATACAGTTAAAATAGGCACCCAATCACTCACCACAGATCGAATAATCGACCTAGTCGATTACATGTCAATTAGACCACTCTCCGGTCATTTTATTCAATACTGTCCATTTTCTAAGATAACCTATCAAGCTATTGAGCTAGTATTTTATACAATTCATTCTCCAAGATGACACACCAAGTCGCCGAGCCGCTATAATATACTATTCATTCTCCAAGATAACCTATCGAGTTACCGAGCTAGTATATTATAATATTCATTCTCCAAGATGATATATAGAGTCACCTAGTATATTCATAATAACGTACATTCTCCAAGATGACATGTTAAGTCACCGAGCCGTTATGGCATGTCGTCCATTCTCTAAGATGATCTATAGAATCACCGAGCTAACATTTCATACCGTCCATTCTCCAAGATGACCTATAGGGTCATCGAGCCGGTATACAAGCAATTCTTTCTCAAGATGACAAGATAGTCATTGAGTTATAATAGTATAACGTCCATTCTCCAGATGATATACGAATCATCAAGCCGTTATAGTATTTTTGTTCCGAAGATACAATCAATTTTACCTTTTTCATCATATTTGATAAAAGTACACGCGTGTGGGCATACGGTCGGTTTTAGCCAAAATATAATAATTTCCTTTTCATTCACCCACTCCTTTCAGCTGTAAAAAAATAGATTTTTGACATTGTAGACCGACGGCCGGTAATTTTTCAATTAATTATCAAAATTAATTTAATTTAGTAATAAATCCTAAAATCACCAATAAATCAATTCAGCACGAACTAATGCTCAAATAAATAAATGGACTGTACTACGATAATTAGCATAAAATTCCAATCGTCGGCTATCCCAGCCTGATTTTCGGAAAATAAATAAATACTTAAATAATTACAAAAATTAATTATTAAATAGCAATAAATCCAATTTAAGCCGGTAATGCCTAATTGGAAGCCAAGACGAGCCCGAAAAATTACCAAGACTCGTTCATTAAATAATATGACTTGTTTACTTGCTAAGTACACTAACCATTTGCCTAACATGTATAAGTAAATCCCCAATTTAATTATTCTAATCTAATCTATCTACATAATTGCAGTTAATTAAATTTAATCAACCCCTAAGCATCATTAGCATTCTAATAAGGGATTAGTGAGCAAAACTCACTTGATTAACATGTGGGTCGGATCAAACCGACAAGAACGGCGCGGGAGACACTTTTCTCCAAAGCGGGCCTAGGCTTCGAGGCCTGAAAACACCTCAAAATGGACCTACAAGGTGGTTGGAAACCCACTTCTTTCTGCTTCTGTTTTGGCTAGTTAAAGGCTAAAATGGCAAGGGGGTCGCTCGGTTTAGGTGGGGATGGCTCGAGGAAGCAAAATTGGACCTTGGCGGGGCTTGGTGGAGCTTGAATGGCTGTTGGCAGCCACTCATGGCGGTCTGAGATGCTTGGACAGCTCCTGGAATGTTGGGATAGCTGCTGGAATCGAGAGAGGGCGAGAGAGGCGCGGTGGTGCGCGCAGCACGCAGGCGAGGGCGAAACCGACGACAGTGGCGTGCGGCGTGGAGGGGCTGCTGTCCGGTGGTTGCTACACTTTCTCTGGCCTCTTGCTAGTGTGTGAAAAGATGGAGGAAGGTGGAGAGGAGGGTTGTCGCACGATAAGGGAAAGAGAGAGGAAGGAGAGAGAGGAGAGGGGACCACATGGCCATTTTTTTCCACAACTTGATCTCCAAGGCTCCTCTTTGGCCAATTATCATTCCTTGGCTCACAATGAGCCACCAAGGCTCCCCCCCACAACCTTGAAATGGTGTAATTTGGCTAGGCTATGGGGGCATACGAATTTCCAAACAATTGGCTTCAATTGGACTTAGGTTGTTGTTCAATTTAAACTCATTTGGTCTCAATAAATTCAATTGACCCTCCATCGATCAAATCAATATTTTTCCTCATCCACATAACCATCATGCTTCCCAAATTTGTGATAAAAAAAAACCCGGCCTTTTTCTTAACAAAAACGGTCTTATACCGAATTTTTCCCAAAAAGTCTCGGGTTTCAAAAAAATTTTCTAAGATTGAGTCACCGTTCCTAGAATTTATTGTGACATGACAGAATCTTTAATTTCTGAAATCGGACTTGAATTCGCGGTTAATTTCCATTCGGCGCGTTTTTAGCATGACCTTGGCTACCGGGTAGTTTTTAGAGATTTTTAGTGCAAATGACTCGTGGTTGATTTTGTTCGAGCCAATATGAACCCACTCGACACACTGGCGACTCTTGATTGTCATGAAAATCTTGAGGATTCAAATATGAACACAGGGTACCAAAACGACAAAAGAATTAGTCTAGAGTCGGTCGACGAGAATTTTCCAATTTAGTGGTGTCACCCATGATTAGCCACACATCTCAATCGAGTTGACCTATCTCTAATCTCAAATCGATTTTATACTGTGCCGTAATGGCCTTTAAAGATGAGCATGGTTAAGAAGTCGATTCTTAGTCGAATTCTCAAGTCTATTGCATTAAAATTCCTTAATAGCTTCCATAAATAGTCTAGTTATCTCGAGACTGATCAACTTTGAGAACAGTCCTATAGGCACATCAATGAAATGCTTGATTTATTCAGTAGGAAACATGACTGAAAATCTAGGATGTCACAACTCTTCCCCTCTTATAAAAATTTCGTCCTCGAAATTTAAACCTTACAAAACTTCATAAAAAGGGTGGGGGTACAATTGCCTTATCAATTCTTCAGTCTCTTATGTCACTCCTTCAGTATCGTGGTGTTGCCAAACCACTTTGACCAATGGAATGGTCTTTGTACGCAAAACTTGCTCTTTTCGATCCACTATTTGAACCGGGCTTTCGACGTATGACACATGGTTATCCACGTCCAATTTCTCGAAATTGAGCACATGGGTCGGGTCAAGCTCATACTTCCTTAACATCGACACATGAAAAACGTTGTGCACTTGCGCCAATCTTGGCGGCAATGTAAGACGATACACTAGGTTCCCGATTCTCTCAAGAATCTCAAACGGACCTACGTACCTCGGACTCAGTTTTTCTTTCTTTCTAAAGCGCGAAGTTTCCCTCATTAGTGACACCTTTAGAAAAATGTGATCACCAAATTGGAATTCCAAAGACCTCCGACGCTTATCTACGTAACTTTTCTCCTTGCTCTGAGTGGTCTTTAATCTATTTCTGATCACTGCAACGGCTTCCACTAATTGCTGGACCAACTCTGGGCCTGTAATATTTCTTTCCCCAACTTCATCCCAACACACCGGTGTTCTGCACACTCTACCACACAATGCTTCAAATGGAGCCATCTTGATGGTCTGCTGATAATTGTTGTTGTAGGCAAATTCCACCAAGTGTAGCTGATCTTCCCAACTTCCTTTGAAGTCTAGTACACAAGCTCTCAACATATCCTTGAGGATCTGAATGATCCTCTCAGACTGACCATCCATCTAAGGATGATATGCTGTATTGTGCTGAAACTTGGTACCTAAGGCACTTTGCAAACTCTTCCAAAAAGCGACAGTAAACCTTGGGTCTCTATCTAAAGTTATCGTAACTGACACTCCATGCATTCGAACCACTTGATGCGCATACAAATCTGCATGCCTATCCAAACTCAGGTCCTTTTGAACTACAATAAAGTGAGTCGACTTTATCAGTCTGTTGACTACTACCCAAATTGAATCATTTCTTCTTTGACTCATCGGTAATCCGGTCACGAAATCCATCGTGATATGCTCCCATTTCCATTCTGGGATCTCTAGAGGTTGCAGAAGTCCTCTCGGCTTGCAATGCTGAGCTTTCACTTGCTGACACGTCAGACACTTGGCGACATGCTTGGCGATGTTCGCCTTCATACCTGACCACCAATAGTGTTGATGCAGATTTTGATACATCTTGGTACTACCAGGATGAATGCTGTAACTACTACGATGTGCTTCTGATAAGATATCCTTTCTAAGCTATATATCGTCAGGTACAACCAAACGTCCTTGGAATCTCGGTATTCCATCATCAGAAACTTGAAAGTCTGCATTTCTTTTCTCAGTGTTCGCCTGAAGTATCTTCTGTACATCTGGATCTGTCGATTGAAGTAATTTTTTCTGACCTAGACATCCGGCTCAATTCTGAGGATGACGGTGGCCTACCTCAAACTTGAATACCGAATCTCGAGCTCTCTCGATTAAGTTCCACTCTTTAATCAGTATATGAGCAACTGAAGACTTTCGACTCAGAGCATCGGCGACCTTGTTCACCTTTCCTAGGTGATATTGAATATCACAGTCGTAGTCCTTCAGCAATTCCATCCATCGGCGCTGTCTCATGTTCAACTCATTCTGAAAGAACAGGTACTTGAGACTTTGATGGTCCGTGAAGATTTGAAATTTTTCTCTGCACAGATAATGTCTCCAAATCTTTAGGGCAAAGATAATCGCCGCGAGTTCTAAGTCATGCGTCGAGTAATTTTGTTCATGAGTTCTCAACTGACGGGAGACGTATGCAACAACTCTGCCATGTTACATCAACACGCAACCTAGTCCCCTGAATGATGCATCACTATAGATCTCGAATCCTTCAGGATCAGATGGAATCGTCAGCACAGGTGCGGTAGTCAGCTTTTCCTTCAGCTCTTGAAAACTATCTTTGCACTTGTCTGTCCATACAAATTTCTCATCTTTCTTTAGGAGTCTTGTCAAAGGCGATGCTAATGATGAGAACCCTTCCACAAACCGTTTGTAATAACCTGTCAAACCTAGAAAACTTTTGATCTTTATCATGGTAGTTGGACTTGGCCAGTTGGTCACTGCTTCTATCTTGCTTGGGTCCATAGAGATCTCTTCTCCTGAGATCACATGTCCTAAGAAAGTAACATGAGTTAACCAAAACTCGCGCTTGCTGAACTTGGCATACAACCGGCAAGTTAGGTCACACTAAAATCGCGTCAGATTAAAATTAACCACGAATTTGAACCTGATTTCCGAATTTGGAAGTTCTATCATATCACGATTTACTTTGGGAACGTCAACTCATCCTTTGAAGATTTTTTTACAAACCGAGATTTTTGGCAAAAATTCAAAGTAGGGCCGTTTTTGTTCGGAAAATTCAGGGGACCGTTTTTGATCGTATTTTTAGGATGCAAGTTGGTTCTATTTGCGGGGAAAAATGTGAATTGGAGTGTGGACACCTTGGTTGAATTTATGGAGATCAGATTGAGTTCAATTGAAGGAGAATTGGAGGGAAATTGAATCGAATTTGAGTGGACAATGCACAAATTCGTAGCCCCCCCATGGTGTGCAACATTTGGACCCTTGGGAGGCTTGCCAAGAAAGCTTTGGCAGCTGCAAATGGCTGAGGAAGAGAGCCAAGCTTGGTAGGGCCATGTTCTTGAGTATTTTGGATATTTTGGTGGCCCCCTCCTTGACCAATAGCCCTCTTCTACCTTCAGCAGCCACCTTTCTCCATTTGTGACCATTTTGAGAGCTCCAAGTTGCAGAGAAAACTAGAGAGACCCCCTAGCTGTCGACCACTGCCGGTGCAGCCAAGATCGCTGTCTAGTACCGTCGCGCGCTCATCGCAAGCTGTGCGTCTCCCGCATGCGTAGTCCGCTCATCCTACGTCGTCTCGCCTCTTGTTGTGCCCTGGACCGCCGTTGAGCTGAACTAGAGCCTTGTTGTGGCCGTCCAAGCCACCGGAGCAGCCGTCATCGCCTGCAACAGTAGCTCACCGCCCTATTTCACCGTTCTAGCCGTCCAAGTAGCTTGGTTCCATCCCTACAGGCTAAGAACAGAAACAAAACTCTCAGCCTAGTTAAGAGCTTCTGGAGATTTTTCCGGGCCTTTCCAGGCCTTGTTAGGTGTTGCCGCTAGGAGGTTTGTCACCCATCTCTGCAACGCCATCACTGTGGACTCACCGGCTCATTAATCCAGTGAGTTTACTCACTAAACATTGCTTAAGAGGTTAATTATGCTTAATGAGTTTTTAGTTTAAGTTAGTTAAGGATTATGTGGTGGTTAGTTAGATTAGATTAGTGATTTAATTATTTAGTATTGCATGTTAGGTGGTTAGATTAGATTAATTAAGGCCTAGATAGGATGTGCTATTTATCTAGATAGGTTCGGAAATTTTCTCAGCCCGTTTAAGCGATTAATTTAGCAATTACGGCCTGAGTTAGTATTTTTTGTATTTAAATTGAATTATTTAATTAATTTTGATAATTATTTAATTATTTATTATTTTTCGAAAATGAGATCGGGATAGTCGGTGATCAGAATTTCATGCTGATTGTAATGGTGTGTTCAGTTTATGCAATTGGATGTTAATTTGTGCAAATTGAGTGTTGATTGGAAATTTGGTCAATTATTCCAAAATTTGTGAATTTCGATATTTATTCAAAAAATTTCAGGTGTCGGGTTTTAACACGGAAAATGGTTTTATATACTATATAAAACAGTGGGATTTTAAAAAGAAGGTTATGAACTTTTCGGGTTCAATCTAACCGTGTACCCAAACACGACTATTTTCACCGGGTATTTTTAATACGAAGAAAATAGGCCATGATCACTATTTTATTTGAGGCAAGTGAGTGCAATGCATGGTGCCCTGAGTCGAGATTGAATGGTCGTGTGTTAGTTAAGATAGCCCATCCCAAGCATTTACGCCGGACGTTACCCTATATAGGATTTGGGTCGTAGTAGATTCTGGAATTTTACTCCTTAGGAAAGCCGTCTTTGAGAGACGTAGCCGTGCTCAATAGGGTGAGACGATGCCTGGTTACGCCAATAGACCGTTGAACTTCAAGTAGGCCGTACCCTAGAGGGGCATAATTAACAATTGGAACGCATAATTGATTGAGTTAGATGCACCTGATTATAAAACAAAATCGTGTGGCATGGTATGGGACGTGTTATAACGGTTTGGCCTTATAATTGGGACTCCTGTGATTGATTGAGTTGACGAGGCGTTTCATTTGTTGTGTGCTGTGATTATATGCATTGTGTATATGAACTGTGTTAACGTGCGGGAGAGAACTGAGGTGAGATAAGTTCTCTGTATTATGTGACTAGGCCACCCTTGGGTATATTTCCTTCTTAATAGGGGTTTTGGGGATGAACTTGTTGAGACAATGTCTCACCTCGTCGTGGGTTTAACTTTTCAGGTCCTTAGATGGTGGTTGTGGAGGACCCGAAGCCCGGAGTCTGTGAAGGTGGAGTCCGAAGGATCGGCATATGTGTATAATTAGTTTGTCATAGGACAGCTTCTTTTTGAGAGCCGATCTTTTGTAGATTTTTGACTAGACTCGTTTTGTACCTAAACCCAATTGTTTTATAAGAGTGTGGCTTTTGTAAAATGTTGCCTTGCTTTTCTATCCCATTATGTTTGCTGTCAGGGGTTTATTGTTTCGCTTCCGCATGTGTTTAACTGATTGGGTCGCGATGTGTCTTGGGAACGTCGCATTTGTATTGACCACAGAGGGATGTGTGCGTGCTTGAGGATCGGGGCGTGACATCCCTGTTTAAGTGGTATCAGAGCAGGTTAATGTTTGTGTGATAATGTGATAATGTGCGATGGGTCACAGGATAGTTAGTAGGAAATGCCGTTTTAATATACTGATGCATGTGATTGATAGTTGATTTTGTAACTTGTTTGTGTGGCTACTCAGTTTCTAATTCTGTATGGAATTGGAAAGCAGGTTTCTGTAAGAATCCTGCGCAATGAGTGATTAAGAGCAGAGGACTCCTAGAAAGCGAACCATTGGACCTATGACTTGGGGTAGGACGCTGACTAGGGTCGGTACCTGAGGAGGTTATGGTAGAGCGCTAGCTCAGGCAAGCGTTAGTGGAGTAGCACCGCCTCTTGTTGGTGCTAGGGTAGCGGCCCCTGGTGATTCGAGAATGGACGGGATCATGTAGGCACTAGAGATGATGGGAAATCGGATGGAGCAGCAAGCCCAGAATCAAGCTGCCATTGCCATTGTTTCAGCCACCACTACAGCCACCGCTACTGTAGCTGCCACTACTGCTGCCAATGTCGCCGTTGATGCTGCTGCTGCTGTAACCGTTGCCGCACCTGCCGCCGCACCTATCGAGATTCCACCTGGGAACGTGATTGCTGTAAGGCCGATGCATGAGTTGGTGGAACAGTTTCTGAAATTCAACCCGCCGAAGTTCACTGGCGTAGGAGATCCTGAGGCTGCAGCCCTTTTGATCCAAGACTTAAAGAAGACATTTGCATTGCTGAGGTGCACTGAGGAGGAGAAGGTTGTCCTTGCAGTATATCAGCTATAGGGTATTGCAAGCACTTGGTGGAGAGCCACCGGAGGAATAGTATTCCCGGAAGGCGTGGTTCTGGAGTGGAACGCCTTTGTCGAAGTGTTCAATGGAAAATACTTCTCTGATAGTGCCAAAGAACTGAAGATGATAGAATTTCAGCGCCTTCGCCAAGGTATAATGACAGTAGATCAGTACGAAGCGAAGTTCGCTGAGTTGTCGTAGTACGCCTCTAGACTAGTTGAGGATCTAGTAGACTGAGCTAGAAGATTCAGAGATGGACTCAGACCGGAAGTGAGAAGCCCGCTGGCTCCACTCAATTTGAAGGACTACAATGACATGTATGAACGGGCCCGGCTAATAGAGAGAGACCATAATGAATGAGCCGCTGCATCTGGGTTGTAGTTTAGTTCTAATCGAGATAGGAATCGGTTTGGAAAGAGACCGATGACTGGAGGAAGGTATCCTATTCCGCCTAATGGGAAGGGTGGGATCGGAAAGTCAGCACTAGGGTAGAATGGCGTGTGTCATTCCTGTGGAAAATGACACAGATCAGCCATGTGCCCTGCTAGGACAGGTGCTTGTTTTGTGTGTGACCAGCAGGGTCACATGGCTAGGAACTGTCCTAGAAGACAAATGGGACTGCAGTTACTGCCGCCGCCGCCATTGATGGGTTAGAACCTAGGAATCACGCCACCGAATGCACAACAGGGTGGACTGATCAGACCTCCAACTCAAGGAAGGACGTACGCTATCACGAGAGGATAAGCTGAGGACGCGCCTGATGTGATTACAGGTACAGTTTTGCTGAATGACCACGCTGTTTATGCTTTATTCGACTGTGACATCCCAGATTTTCAATCCCATTTTCTATTGAATAAATCGGGCATTTCATTGATGCGCTTATAGGGCTGTTCTCAAAGTTGATCACTCTCGAGATAACTAGACTATTTAGGGAAGCCATTAAGGAATTTTAGTGCGATAGACTTGAGAATTCGACCAGGAATCTACTATTTGACCGTGCTTATCTTTAGAGGCCATTACGGCACAGTTAAAAATCGATTTGAGATCAGAGATAGGTCGACTCAACTGAGATGTATGGCCAATCGTGGGTGACACCACTAAATTGGAAAATTCTCATCGGCCGGCACTAGACTGATTTTTCTATTGTTTTGGTACCCTATGTCCGTATTTGAATCCTCAAGATTTTCACGACAACTGAGAGTCGCTAATGTGTCGAGTGGGTTCATTGTGGCTCAAAGAAAATCGACCATGGGTCATTTGTACTAAAAATTTCTGAAACCTACCTGGTAGTCTAGGTCACGCTAAAAACGCGCCGATTGAAATTAACCGCGAATTTGAGTCTGATTTTAGAAATTGAAAGTTTTGTCATGTGGTGGCTGAGGATGAGGTCAAGGGGACAAGATAGGAGAAAACAAGAGCCAAGTGGCCCCCTCTTGCCCCTCTCTCCCTCCAAGCTGCCGTCCACCCTCATTGCTGTCTTCATTGTGCTTTGCAAGCTTCTAGCAACTAGCTGAGAAGTCACCGAAACCTCTCGACTGCGCCAGACCGCCCTCGACACCACCGCACGCCCGCCGGAGTAGCTAGCTCGACGTCATGCATTCGCTCGCCCGTGCTACCTGTCCGTGTGTCCCAGCCTATCGTCTGCCTCTGTCCGTGCGTTTAGGAGGCTGTCCAACAGCCGTGAGTGGCCGTGGAAGCCTGCTAGAGCTGTTGTTTGCCTCATCGAGCTGTCCGCCTGCCTCCGCCGGTCTTGCCTCTCTAAACTAGCTTTGTTTCCTCTGTTTTGCAGCCAAAACAGAGAGCAAATTTGTGGGTTTCCAGCAAGTTTGTAGGCCCGTTTTGAGGCGGTTCCGGGTCTCAAAAGTTAGGCCTGCCTTGGGAAGAGTCGAGCCTCATCACGTTCTCGACGTTTTGAACCGTCCGACTCGCTGAATAAGTGAGTTGAACTCACTAATCCTCACTTAGTAAGCTAATGATGCTTAGGTGTTGATTAAATTAATTAAGCATGTTTTAGGTGAATAAATTAGATTAGATTAGATTAGATTAGTTAATTTAATTATCTGCCGATGCATGTTAGGTGGTTAGATAGTGCCACTAGCGAGTAGACACGTGCTATTATTTTTTATCGAACCTTGAAATTTTTCTAGGTTCATTTTGGCGTCCAATTAGGCATTACGGGCTTAAGTTGGATTTATTGCATTTATTTAATATTTTTCGTAATTATTTAATTAATTATTTATTTTCCGGAAATTAGGCTGGGATAGCCGACAACCGGAATTTTATGCTAATTATTGTGGTGCGGTATGTTTATTTATTTGAACTCTAATTTGTGCAGAATTGATTTAATTGTGATTTTAGGATTTTATTTTTAAATTAATTAAATTTGGTAATTTATTGGAAAATTACCGGGCATTGGTTTATAGCGCCAAAAATATGTTATGGGCTGTTGAAACTGGTGGGATGTTTAAAAATGTGAAATTATTATATTTTAGCTAAGGCCAACCATGTACGCACACACGACTATTTTATTGGGAATGATAAAAGAGGTTGAATTAGTTGTATGATTGAGATGGTATATTATATTGGCCTATGGGTAATATGTTAGCTTAGCAGAGAGCAGTATACCAGTATACTATATCGGCCTACAGGCGATATGTTAGCTTAGTAGAGAGCAGTATACCTTATTAGCTTAGATTGAACATTGTCGATATATTATATCAGCCTAAGGGTAATATGGAAGCTTAGCAAAGAGTAGTATACCCGATCATCTCAGAAGTGAGTTATACTATTTATTTATTAGCTTAGTAGTGAACAGTTCTGATATGAGTGGACTTTATAGATAGTATGAGATGAGCCGATCAAGAAAGGGTTGTGGTGACATGTAATCAACCGAGTCGATTGATCAATGATTTGATATGATGTTATGAATTAATTAATTGATGTGACTTGAGGCATCTGTAAATGATATTGACTTACGGGGTGGAAATGAGGCTAAGGTAAGTCCTCTGACCCGTGTCGTGCTTAGGCAGCCCTTAGGGCGTATTGGTTTCCTAATCGAGTCTTAGGGGGTTGAATTTGCCGAGACATTATCTCACTGGTTATTGTATAACCATTTTCAAGTCCTTAGATGATGTTGATGGAGGACCGGAAGTCTCGGAGTTTGGAAAGGTGGATAGACTAGAATCGGCAATCAAATCTGACTAGTAGATCATAGGACTGTTCCTTTTGGAATGAGTCGACCTTTTTGTAAATAGTCTGGTCTTGTAGATAAACTTGGTTGTTTATAAAAGGTTTGTTTTGGTTTAAAAAATTGGCCCTACTTTCCTATCCCATTGTTTTATCGTTTGGGGATTATTTATATCTGCTTCCGCATGCATATATTAAAATGAATGGGTCGGCAATTCGTCTTAGGACATCACTATTTAATCAACCAGTGAGGGAAGGGCTCACGCTCAAGGATGGGGCGTAACATTGACCCTGGTGAAACTCATTCGTTTATAGCTGAGTAATTTGTTAAGCTGATAAGATTGAGTCCTGAGTTGTTGGAGTCCGTGGTTAGTATATTGACACCGTTAAAGGATAAGGTGTTGTCTACGATGGGTTGTCCTTGTTGCAAGTTAGTGATTAGTGAGCGAGAGGGGAAGATAGATTTGATAGTCCTAGCCATGTATGATTTCGATGTGACAATTGGCATGAATTGACTCACCAAGCAACGAGCTAAGATGGAATGTTATCGTAAAGTGATTCAGTTTAACCCGTTAGCGGGTAAAAGTTTTGAGTTTATTGGTAGTCGAGGAGCACCCTCGATTTCCGTAATCTCGTCACTTGAGGCAACCCGTTTTTTAGACGGGGGTTGCCAAGGTTACTTGGCAACCGTCGTGGATACGACAGTTGAGGAGCTGAAGATCGAGGACATCGCAGTAGTCCAAGAGTTTCCAGACATGTTTCTGAAGGAATTGCCAAGTCTGCTGCTAGAGAAGGAGATTGAGTTCGTGATCGAGTTAGCCTCTGGGATAGATCCAATTTCTAAGGCTCCGTACCGGATGGCATTGTTCGAGTTGAAAGAACTGAAGGTGTGGATGTAAGAATTGTTGGATAAGGGATTCATACGTCTTAGTGCATCATTTTGGGGAGCATCAGTTCTATTTGTGAAGACGAAAGATGGTTCATTGCACCTATGCATCGAATATCACCAACTCAATCGGGTGACGATTAAGAGCAAGTATCCACTGCCGAGAATCGATGACTTGTTTGATCAGCTGCAATGAGCGTCGATTTTTTCTAAGATCGACTTGAGGATAGGGTATCATCAGCTGAGGATCAGAAAGGAGGACATACCGAAGTCAACGTTTCGTACTGGATATGGCCATTACGAGTTCACTGTAATGCCGTTTGGTTTGACGAACGCCCCAGCTGCGTTCATGGATCTGATGAACCGGGTGTTTAAAGAATATTTGGATCAGTTTGTGATTGTGTTCATCGATGATATCCTGGTGTACTCAAGAAATCTTGAAGAGCACGAAAGGCATTTGAGGATGGTACTGTAAACATTGAGGAATCATGGATTGTACGCGAAGTTTAGCAAATGCGAGTTTTGTTGACTTGTGTTGTTTTTCTAGGTCACGTGATTTCAAGCGAAGGAATCTCTATGGACCCGACCCAGATTGAAGTAGTTATCAATTGGCCAAGACCGACAACCATGACAGAGATCAGAAGTTTTCTAGGTTTAGCAGGGTATTACAGATGGTTCGTGGGAGGACTTTTAGCGTTAGCCTCGTCGTTGACTCGATTACTGAAGAAGGAAGAGAAATTCGTGTGGACAGATAAGTGTGAGTGTAGTTTCCAAGAGCTTAAGCAGAAGCTGACTACTGTACCAGTGCTGACCATACCATCTAGTCCTGGAGGATATGACATCTGTAGTGATGCATTATTTAGAGGACTGAGTTGCGTACTAATGCAACATAATAGGGTTGTTATATACGCATCTTATCAGTTGAGACCTCATGAGCTGAATTATCCAACGCATGACTCAAAACTCACCGCGATTATTTTCGCTCTGAAGATTTGAAGACATTACTTGTGTGGAGAAAGGTTCCAAATCTTCACTGACCATCAAAGTCTTAAGTATCTATTATCTCAAAAGGAGTTGAATATAAGACAGCGTCGCTGGATGTAACTTCTGAAGGACTATGATTGTGATATTTTGTATCATCTAGGAAAGGCGAATAAATTCGTAGATGCACTGAGTCGGAAGTCTTTAGTTGCGCATATGATGGTTAAGGAATGGAGTTTACTCGAGAGAGCTCGAGATTCGGTTTTCAAATTTGAGGTAGGCCACCTTGCAAATCTTATGGTCACCCTTAGAATTGAGCCAGAAGTGCAGATAAGGATCAAAACGCTTCAGTTGATAGATCCGGATGTTTAGAAAATCCTGCAAGAGGATACCGAGAAGAGGAAGGCTGACTTTCAAATTTTTGAGGACGGAACACTGAGGTTTCGAGAATGATTGTGTGTACCTGATGATGTAGCACTTAAGGAAGAGATTTTATCAGAAGCTTATCGTAGCAGTTACAATATTCATCTTGGTAGTACGAAAATTTATCAGAATCTGTGTCAACATTATTGGTGGCTCGATATGAAGGCCGACATCGCCAAGCATGTCGCCAAGTGTTTGACATGTCAGCAAGTAAAGGCACAACATTGTAAGCTGGGAGGACTTCTGCAACCTCTCGAGATTCTTGAGTGGAAATGGGAACATATCACAATGGACTTTGTGACGGGCTTACCGAGGAGTTAGAGGGGTAATGATTCAATTTGGGTAGTGGTCGATAGACTAACGAGGTCGGCTCACTTCATCACAGTACGAAAGGACCTTGATTTGGACAGGCATGCAAAATTGTACGTGCGTCAGATTATTCGTTTACATGGAGTGCCGGTGACGATTACATCAGACAGAGACCCAAGGTTCACAGCTGCCTTTTGGAAAAGTTTGCAGATTGCCTTAGGAACGAAGCTGTAGTATAGTACGGCTTATCATCTTCAGACGGATAGCCAGTTTGAGAGGACGATTCAAACCCTCGAAGACATGCTGCGAGCTTGCATTTTGGATTTCAAAGGAAGCTGGGAGGAACAGCTTCATCTTGTTGAGTTCACCTACAACAATAGCTACTAGCAGAGCATTTAGATGGCTCCATTTGAAGTGTTGTATAGCAGAGCGTGTATAACGCTAGTGTGTTAGGATGAGGTCGGCAAACGGAAGATCATAGGCCTAGAGTTAGTTCAGAAATCAGTGGATGCAGTTACCGTCATCAGGGATAGATTAAAGACTGTTCAGAGCCGCTAGTAAAGCTACGCAAATAAGTGTCGAAGACCATTGGAATTCCAAGTTGGTGAGCACATCTTTCTGAAGGTGTCACCAACAAGGGGTACTTTGCGCTTTGGCAAGAAAGGGAAATTGAGTCCGAGGTACGTAGGTCCCTTTGAAATTCTGGAAATAATAGGGATTCTAGCGTATCGTCTTGCATTGCCGTTGAGCTTGGCGCAAGTGTATAACATCTTTCACGTGTCGATATTGAGGAAGTATGAGCCTGACCTTATCCACGTGCTAAATTTTGAAGAGTTAGACGTGAACGACAGGGTGTTGTACGTGGAAAGACTGGTTCGGATTGTGGATTGAAAGGAACAGATTTTGCGCACCAAGACGATCCCATTGGTTAAAGTGGTCTCGCAACACCACAGCACTGAAGGAGCAACCTGGGAAAGTGAAGATTCGATGAGACAACTGTACCCCCACCTTTTTGTTTAAGATTTGTAATAGGTTTAAATTTCGAGGATGAAATTTTTATAAGAGGGGAAGAGTTGTGACATCCTGATTTTCAAGTCTGTTTTCAATGAGACGAAATGGGCTTTTCATCGACACACCTATGGCCTTATTCTCTGAGTCGGCCACTCATGAGATAACTAGTCTACCAGGTGAAGCCGCTAAGGAATATAAATGTGACTGACTTGAGAATTCGACTTAGAATCGACTGCTCGACCATACTAATCTGCAAGGGTCATTACGGCACCGTCAAAGTTGTTCAGAGATCGGTGATAGGTTGATTCAATAAAGATATGCAATTAGTGTGTGGGTGATTCCCCTTGATTGCAAAATTTCTGTCGAATGGCACCAGATCGATTTTTCTATCATTTCTGTACCCTGTGTCCATATTTGAAACATCGAGATTTTCACAACAATCAAGAGTCGCCAATATGTCAAAGATGTACAATGTGGTTCAAAAATAGTCGACCACAGGTCAAATGCGCTAAAAATTCATAAAAGCTACCTAGTAGGTTAGGTCATGCTAAAATCGCGTCAGATTGAAATTAACCATGAATTTGAATCCGATTTCAGAATTTGGAAGTTCTGTCATGTCACGATTTATTTTAGGAATGTCGACTCATCCTTCGAAGATTTTTCTGCAAACCAAGATTTTTGGCAAAAAATTCAAAGTAGGGCTGTTTTTGTTCGGAAAATTCAGGGGACCATTTTTGATCATATTTTTGGGATGCAAGTTGGTTCTATTGGCGAGAAAAATGTGAATTAGAGTGTGGAAACCTTTGTTGAATTTATGGGGACCGGATTGAGTTCAATTGAAGGAGAATTGGAGAGGAATTGAATCCAATTTGAGTGGACAATGCACAAATTCGTAGCCCCCCATGGTGTGCAACATTTAGACCCTTGGGAGGCTTGTCAAGAAAGCTTTGGCAATTGCAAATGGCTGAGGAAGACAGCCAAGCTTGGTAGGGCCATGTTCTTGAGTATTTTGGATATTTTGGTGGCCCTCTCCTTGACTAGCAGCCCTCTTCTACCTTCAGCAGTCACCTTTCTCCATTTGTGACCATTTTGAGAGCTCCAAGTTGCAGAGAAAGCTAGAGAGACCCCCCTAGTCGTCGACCACCACCAGTGCAGCCAAGATTGCCATCTAGTGCCGTCGCGTGCCTGCCGCAAACCGTGCGTCTCGAGTGTGCGCAGTCCACTCGTCCCGTGCCGTCTTGCCTCCTATCGTGCCCTAGACCGCCATCGAGCTCAACCAAAGCCTCGTTGTGGCCGTCCAAGTCGTCGGAGTAGCCGTCGTCACCCGGAACAGTAGCTTATTGCCTTGTCTCACTGTTCTAGCCGTCCAAGTAGCTCGGTTCCGTCCCTACAGGCCAAGAATAGAAACCGAACTCTTAGCCCAATGAGAGATTCGGGAGACTTTTTCAGGCCTCGTCGGGTGTCGCCGCTAGGAGGTTTGTCGCCCGTCTCCCGTGACGCTGTCGCGTGGACTCACTGGCTCGCTAATCCAGTGAGTTTACTTACTAAACCTTGCTTAGGAGGTTAATTATGCTTAAGCGGTGTTTATTATAAATTAATTAAGGATTATGTGGTTAGTTAGATTAGATTGGTGATTTAATTATTTAGTATTGCATGTTAGGTGGTTACATTAGATTAATTAAGGCCTAGATAGAATGTGTTATTTATCTAGATAGGTTCGGGAATTTTCTCGGCCCGTTTAGGCAGTTAATTTAGTAATTACGGCCTAAGTTAGTATTTTTAGTATTTAAATTGAATTATTTAATTAATTTTGGTAAAAATTTAATTATTTATTATTTTTCGAAAATTAGACCGAGATAACCAGTGATCGAAATTTCGTGCTGATTGTAAT
The DNA here is from genome assembly GCA_014182375.1 of Eucalyptus virginea. Lineage (NCBI taxonomy): Eukaryota > Viridiplantae > Streptophyta > Magnoliopsida > Myrtales > Myrtaceae > Eucalyptus > Eucalyptus virginea. Next base: position 26,302,115 of record CM024514.1, on the reverse strand, counting down.
GGTGTGTTCAATTTACGCAATTGGATGTTAATTTGTACAAATTGAGTGCTGATTGGAAATTTGGTCAATTATTCCAAAATTTGTGAATTTCGATATTTATTCAAAAAATCTTGGGTGTCGGGTTTTAACACCAAAAATGGTTTTATATACTATATAAAACAGTGGTATTTTAAAAAGAATGTTATGAACTTTTTGGGTTTAGTCTAACCGTGTATCCACACACGACTATTTTCACGGGGTATTTTTAATACGAAGAAAATAGGCTAGGATCATTATTTTAATTGAGGCATGTAAGTGCAATGCACGGTGTACTGGGTCGAGATTGAATGGTCGTGTGTTGGTTAAGGGAACCCATCCCAAGCGTTTATGCCAGACATTATCCTATATGGGATTTGGGTCGGAGTAGATTCTGGATCTATGCTCCTTCGGGAAAGCCGTCTTTGAGAGACGTAGCTGTGCTCAATGGGGTGAGATGATGCCTGGCTACACCAGTAGACCGCCAAACTTCAAGTAGGTCGTACCCTAGAGGGGCATAATTAACAATTGGAATGTATGATTGATTAGGTTAGATGCACCTGATTATAAGACAAAACTATGTGGCACGGTATGAGACGTGTCATAACGGTTTGGCCTTATAATCGAGACCCCTGTGATTGATTGAGTTGATGAGGTGTTTCAATTATTGTGTGCTATGATTATATGCATTGTGTATATGAACTGTGCTGACGTGCAGGAGGGAACTAAGGCAAGGTAAGTTCTTTATATTGTGTGGCTAGGCCACCCTTGGCTGTATTTCCTTCCTAATAGGGGTTTAGGGGGTGAACTTGCTGAGACAATGTCTCACCCCATTGTGGGCTTAACTTTTCAGGTCCTTAGATGGTGGTTGTGGAGAACCCAAAGCCCGGAGTCTGTGGAGGTGGAGTCTGAAGGATTGGCGTATGTGTCCGACTAGTTTGTCGTAGGACAGCTTCTTTTTGAGAGCCGATCTTTTGTAGATTTTTGACTAGACTCGTTTTGTACCTAAATCCAGTTGTTTTATAAGAGTGTGGCTTTTGTGAAATGTTGCCCTGCTTTTTTATCCCATGCTGTTTGCTGTTAGGGGTTTGTTGTTTCGCTTCCGCATGTGCTTAACTGATTGGGTTGGTGACGCGTCTTGGGAACGTTGCATTTGTATCGACCATAGAGGGATGTGTGCACACTCGATGATCAGGGCGTGATAATGTTTGTGATGTCTCACCTAGATAAGTTATCACCATTTCAGCAATCTTATGAATTTTATCGTGACTTGATAAGTTTTTTAGTAATAATAATGAAAATTAGTGCCTATTGTTACCTTATTAGCCCAAACCAATCAATCACGTAGAAGGAAAACAAGCTAACTAAACCATGGTATGTCTAAACACATCGAAGAATTTATTTAATAATATATAATTTTTCGTATATTTTTCCATTGTGTTGAAACTAATTAATTGTCTTTTTTCTTGGCAATAATAGTTACAAGGGAAAATGATGATGGTGGTGACACTAAGCAAACCTGATAATGAAATCTATTGAGAGCTCAAGCTCTTTCAACGTCCCATATATATCATAAACGTCATCGATAAGTGTCACCATACAACCAAATTTTGCATTCAATTCTCTGAAAGCTTTATGATGAGGCTCGAAAATCATTATACTGCTCCAAAAATAGTTTTCCACTAGCCTGTCCCTAAAGAAGGTCATCTTGTTCCCCCAAGATCAACCCAGCACCTGAAAAATTTGTCATGAGATGACAAAGTCAATCATAATGCACTCCTACGTGCATTCCACCTCAAATGTGATGGTGGCTGCATTTATGAACATTTAAAGAATACTTGTGTATACCTTGCCAAATCACTAACTTCCTTCCTATGGATTGACTACACTAAATTGAAGTCTAATTTAGCCAATTGTAGCAAAGAGGGGATCATGTCTTGCTGTTTCTCATCATGAACCACCGAGCCTCCAACCTGTTGGGCCTCCAATGGATCTGCATATCTAATGCATGATTCATGTGGCTCGCTAAAGTAATGGGAACTTCACTGAGGTTTAGACCCTTTAGATGCTTAGAAGCGAAGTGCCAAGCTTCATCAAGTATGGTTTCACCTTCTAATCCATGGAAAGAAGCTTCATAAAGGCTAAGAAGCCCCTTCACATCCTTGTGAAGCAACTCGTTGAATGTGCTAGTCTTGTTCATAAACCAAGCACATCTACATTTCCAATAAAAGGAATGTTTAGGTAAATTTCAATTCATCAACATGATTTACAAAATGTTAACTAATTAGTGAATACCTTGCTATACATTGTATCCATGTTGTCTAAGTAGCCGGAATCAAAGGGAAGCGGCATAAAGATCATTCGAAAGTTGAGTATCTTCAATGTTGTTATAGATGGAACTAAGAACGCTCTTGATCTCAATCTTGAAATAATATCCTAGTCCTAGTCTTTGAACCTTGTCAATGAACTTGAGTTTGGCCAGATGATTCATCTCTTGGTCGAATAGACCCTTGACTTCTTCCTTCAACCTTTGGACTTGCACCCTATATTCATCATCCTAGGCCCATGAAAAACCCAAAAAATGAGATCCTAAACAAAGTTAATGCATAAGCAGAGTTCAATATTGCCTCTTGTATGAAAACAGATCGATTCTCATTTGAATGTCGTATATAAATCATATATAGAAGAACATAAGAAGTAAACATCCATAAATCTAATTCAAAGTAAAATTTTCTTTTTATTTCTAGGTCGTTCTTATGTTTGTGGACTCATCCCATTGAAGTACATAAACAATAGGAGAAAAGTATACATTCAATTGCTGTACTTATGTTGTTTTTATAGTCAATAAGATCTTTAAACTTACAATTTGCACAATCAAGTGCTTGAACTTGTGGAATTCTGTTACTCCGTCGCTAATTCTAGCAAAGTGAAGCCGAGGTATTGATCGATGCCCAAAAAAGGTTCGATACTCAAATAAGTAGTGACATTATGGAATAAAATAATGTTACTGAAATTTGCTTACAGTTATCTTAGGTTATTGTTATTGTAGTTTCGTGAATTGAATATCCACAATGGTCTCAAATTTTTCCACATTTAGCTAGAATTGACATACACATGAGCTTCAAATTGGCGGAACCATAGACCTAAAAATTTGATAGGAAATTTCCACAAGTTCAAGGACCAAACGTTAAAAAAATAAAAAATTCAAGATCAAATGTGAATATTTTCCATAGAACTTATTGGGTCTTGGGAAAAATTATCAAGAAAATCTTAAACTTATTACAGTTGTGTCAATTAAGTTATAATCTGTTCGACTTGGCCAATTTAGTCCTAAGTCTTTTGAGAGCTTGCTCATGGAGTCCACATGGCTAATTTTGTTAGGAAATCATTGACGCGAATGCTGGTAGTTTTACATGGCACAGTTAACGCTGATGTAGACAATTTGTAAATATATTTTATGATTTTTTTTCTTTCTTTTTCTTTTCCTTTTCTTTTTGCTAGCAGTTGGTTGTCGGCCACAGGTGATGGCCAGCGAGCCTCTCTTGCCGGATCTAGCAAGGGTGAGACCTGGTCGAGGGCAAAGGCCACCTTTGTCACGCCCCGATCCTCGAGTGCGTGCCCATCTTTCAGTGGTCGATAAAATTTTGCGATTTCCTAGAATGAGTCACCAACCCTTTCATTTTATTGCACATGTAGAAGCGAATAACAAATCTCCTGACAGTAACCATCTCGGGATAGAAAAGTAGGACATCGATTCAAAAACAAAACATGCTGATATAGACCAATTGAGTCATAAACAAAAGTTTACCATCACAAGACTTCAAAAGACCGACTCTCAAAAGGAATTGTTCTATCTGACCTATACTTCAGATCACCTCAGCTCGGCTCCAGGTCTTCCATCCTACGGTCCTGAAAGATGAAGCCATGAAGCCCACGATGGGGTGAGATATAAATCCCAGCGAGTTCATGCTCTAAACCTCGATTAGGAGGGTAATACGGCTAGGGTGTCCTAACCACACAATCATAAAATCACAGAGACTTACCTTGTCTTAGATCCTCCCTACAGGTCAGCACAAGTCATATCACAATCATGTGTACATGGCAAATTCACACCCCATTTGGAATGTCTAAGTCAATCACTACTCACATGAGCAAGGACTACCGATACACATTGAAGTAAGAAATTACCGACATACGTCGGTCCATCAATTCAACTAAACATGCCTTCTAATTAATTAATTATTGCTACCCACATGGGCAATTTTACCCGTCACATGCCGGGGACGGGTAATATCCACCGACACACGCCGAGGAAGGGTAATATCCACCGACATACGCCGGGGACGGGTTCTCTTAACTTTCACACGATCATTAAGCATAATCTCTAGGCATGTCACAAACCAACCTTATATCAACAAATGTGCAATTTCCAGCAAGCAAAGCATTAAAAACCATCACAAAATCATAACCGGCCCTAACCAGTAGAATAGGCCCACTCGCACATATCCAAGTTTAAATCCAGAAACTTAATCTAATGAGTTCAAAAAATTCCCAAATTTGAATATGTTGTAAAAGACACACAAAAAAACATTTTTCATGAAGACACCTTAACTCAAATCCTTCTAGATTTGGCCTAGTAAATCGCTCAATTTAGTACAAAAACTGTGTCCGTTTTCCAGAAAGTCTGTTTTCCAAAATCAGTTTAGTTTCAGGTTCAAAATATGTGAATTTGGTCTAAAATTTGAGTATGTGAAACTAGAATGTGTGGTAAACAACTTTTATGGAGAAACTATATTTAAATTCGAACCACAAGAGTTGATAAAAACCCCTAGAATCCTAAAAGGTCACTAGTTCCAGCGAAAAGTGAGGTTCTGTTTGAAAATGACGGAGCTGATATCTCCTTCTTTTAAATTCCTAAAAATCTTGAGAAAAACATATGTTGTAGCTGAGGATGTCTAAGACATTTTTTAAGAAGACATCAACATCAAATTCGTAGCACATTTTGGTCCACAAAAATAGCAAACGATGAGGATCCAGAAACCAGAACTGCAGGAATTCCACTAGATTCGACTAATCCATTATCAATGGTGCTAATCTCACTAATTAGATTAACACTAATTTATTCTAAGGCTAATCTGACTATTCTAGATTATCACTAATCCATACTTAAGCTAATCTAAACAACCCTTAAGCATAATTAATTTACTAAGTAAGGTTTAGTGAGTAAACTCACTTGATTAAGGATCCACTTGGATCAAAACGACGGGGACGTGAAGGCGAGCGATAAACTAACCCATAGCAATACCAAGTGAGGTCCAAAAAGGCTCAAAAACGGGCCTTAAAGTCCTAGGCTTGCTGCTGGCTTCAGCTATTGATCTTGGCTGAGAAAGGAGGAACCGACGGCTGACTTGGCGCAAAAACGGCAAGGAGGAGGACCGGCGGCTTCAGCGGTCTAGGCGGTACTTCTGGCAGGTTGTACAGCAGCAAGCTAATCTTCAGCGAGCTCCACGAAGGCTAGGGGATGCTGGACGACCAGGGACGGCGACGGACAAGACTCGGGACATGGGGACCAGGCATGTGACAGTGCGGTGTGTAGGCAGTCTCCGGCTAGCTTGCGACAGCGAAGGGAGGCTAAGCTTGGTTTTCTAGGTTTGTTGAGTTCAAAGCAGCAAATGAAGGAGGAGGGGGAAGATGTGCTCGACGGTGGGGTGGGGGAGAGAGGAAGGAGGGAGGAAGGAGAAGAGGGGGGGGAGAAGGCTGCTCGACAATGGGGAAAAGAGGGGAAGGAGAAGGAGGGAGGGGGACCACCCTTGGTCTTCACTTATCCTCTTGTCTCCTTTGACTTGGCCCACATAACCCAGCTGGATCCCTCAACCATTTGCAGCCATAAAATGCCTTCTAGAAGCCTTTGAACTAGTCTAATTGTTGGGTCCAAGGGGGGCATACGAATTTGCATTGATTCTCTCCAATTAGACACCAAATCCTTCTTGAACCAACATAAATTGGCCCCCAAAATTTCAACCATCATACCCTTAATCAAATTGGCATTTTTCCTTGCCAATTGAACCCACTTGCATCCTAATTGCGCGATAAAAAACGGTCCTTGAAATTTTCTGGACAAAAACGATCCTACCTCGACTTTTTCCCAAAAAGTCTCGGTTTGCAGAAAAATCTTCAGAGATGGAGTCGATGTTCCTAAAATGACTTGTGACATGATAGAACTTTCAATTTATGAAATCGGATTCAAATTCGCTGTTAATTTCAATCTAGTGCGATTTTAGCGTGACTTAGGCTACCGAGTAGCTTTTAGAAATTTTTAGTGTAAATGACCTATGGTTGATTTTCTTCGAGCCACAGTAAACCTTTTTGACACATTGGCGACTCTTGGTGATCGTGAAAATCTCGATGTTTTAAATACGGACGTAGGGTACAAAAACGACAAAAAAAAATCAATTTAGTGTTGATCGACGAGAATTTTGCAATTTAGTGGAATCACCCACGTTTAATCACACATTTCAGTCAAACCGACCTATCTTTGATTTCTAATTGATCTTACTGTGTCGAAATGATCTTTGCAGATGAGCATGGTCGAGTAGCCAATTTCCGGTCGAATCCTCAAGTCTATTGCATTAAAATCTCTTAATGATTTTGCCAGATAGTCTAGTTATCTCACGAGTGATCGGCTTTGAAAATAGCACTATAGGCGCGTTGATGAAAGACCCAATTTATTTATTTATTTATTTTGGTAACCCAGGGAACCCCATAAGCCGACAGCCGGCGAGCAAACCTTGGGGGAATGACTGCAGGACCCACCACCACAGTACTCCAGGTAAGAATCCTTAACGATGCCTCTGGCATTCGAACTTGTCCCCTTTGTGAGGGGGAGAGAGCCCGAGCTAGCTGCGCCACTAAGGGCAATGGTTGAAAGGCCCGATTTATTTAATTGAAAACAGGATTGAAAATCCAGGATGTCACAACCCTTGCCAAATTTGGCAAAGCCAAAGTTCAGTGTGAGGTTGGCCAGGCCTCACCCTTGCCTAGGCGATGCCCGGGGATACTACCCTAGCCTGGGTGGGGTTCGTCCTCACTAAATTTGGTAAGGAGGGCCTAGTCGGCACTCACCCTCACTTGTGGTGGTTGAGGGCGTGTCTTGCCTAGGGAAGGTTAGTGCTCGTCAACTTTCACCTATGGCCAATGGCCCATGTCTAACCACTAGCAATGAAAAGGGAAAAATAAAGAAAGAAAAGAAAAAAATATAAAAAATATAAATATTGTCCATGTTAGCATCGGCCACACCAAATAAGACAGTAATAATCCATATCAGCGATATTTAGTAAAAATTGACCAAATGGACTTTATTGGCAAAGCATCAAAAGTTTTAGAACTCAATTGACTGGATCGAAAGGTTTGGGACAGAAGTTGTAGGAGTGCAATAGTTTTGGTCTTTCTTGGTAGTTTCCCCCAAGATTTTGAGCTAAAAAAGGAAGAAAGTCATTACCATGTAATTAACACCGAGTGACTGCACAAAGTCATAGTCCCAAACGCTGGGCTGCCAATTCGCTGAGCGTCTCACAATCTCCTAATCTTCAATCTTCAAAGCGCACATCACAAATTGAGGCCCGGAGGAGGTGGAGGAGGAGGAGGGAGAGGAGGAGCGAGGGTGTCTAAAGAAAAAGAGAGAGGGTTGGCTATGGCGAATTGAGGAGGAAGAGCCATCGCGAAATTTGTTGCGAATCTCTTTGTATGCTAACCATCCTTTATATAGGTGTTGTTACGGAGTATCAAACATGAAGGAAGTTTGTAGTTGCTATCCGAGCAAATTTTTCTATTCGCCCGAGCCATTCTCTAAGCATTGCACTTCATTCTTTCAACATGCACAGAGTTCTACCGACACTAATATCATGATCCCTTGGGAAACACGTTTTATTTGTTGCAAGTTCAGCATATGTGATCCAAGACCCACTGCCAGGCTTGTAGGATAACAATCATCTGTCCTGTGGCCATGAAAAAATGTTTTAAAAGAACAATCTATGGACCACCAGTTTGCATGGAGGCCTGTATTTACGAAAGGGTAGACAACAAAGTTGTCCATTTCACATGGATCATGCCTAAAAAAGGAAACATTTTAAGGGACCGCCGACATAAAAATTTGATTATATTAAATTTGTGAGAGCTACATATCTTTTTCTGCTAGTTTATTTTTTAAAAATTGAGTTTTTAATTTTTTTTCTTTTTCTTCTTCCTTGGTCGATCGTCGACCACAATGGCGGTTGGCGACCAGCCACAAGCCAGCTCCAGCCTTGCCTGACCTTGTGAAGCTGAGCTTGGGCCTTGCCCAATCCAGCGAGGCTTGACCATGTCAGAATCTGGCGAGCTCAAACCTTGCTAGCCTAGGGTGAGGTCGGAGCTTGCCAATGGCCTATTGCTAGCTATTGCCATAGCTAGCAATAGGCCAAGGAAGAAGGAAAAAAAAAAGATAAGAAAAAAGAATTAAAATTTTAAAAATCATTTTTTTAAATAACTAATAAAAAATTATTAAAAATGAGTGCATGCAAGAAAATATTTTCCTTATTGAATAGCGAAGAATACTTTCTAGTTCATTTTTAAATTTTAATTGGATGTTGGAAAATATGGTTATTTTTCTGAAAAAGAACTTCCTAAAAAACAATTATTGGAAATTTTACATTTTCTGCGAAACGAATGGAGCCTAGTCTCTAGTCCCCTTGCAGAGGTCACGAAACATTCTATCATGCACATAAGGTAAGGGGTGAAAAATGGCTTATACAGAGATAATTATAAATTTTAATCTTGGAAGTTGACATTTTAAAAGAAAACCTGAGATTGCAATAAAAAGAAAAAAAGAAGGTGTCGAAAGAAATTGAACAGTTGGCATCTATTTTCGGTTACGTTAATGGCCTTAGGAGATGGGAATCCAATCTTGCATTACTTGCGATTGATTGAGATGGGTGACAAAGAATGCTTCACCAATTTGGCAGTCACCCCTTGAAACACACAGAGCTGCATGTCACTTCTCGACCCTCCAAGCACATGCTCATCCCTGCTTGGTCAATATAATAGGGATGTCCTAGGACACATCGCTGACCCATTCATTTTAATATACGCATGCAGAAGCAGATATAAATCCCCTGACAATAAAATAGTGGAATAAGAAAATAGGGCTAATTTTTCAAACCAAAACCAACATTTTATAAATACACAGGTCTATACACAAAGGTTTACAAAAGGAATTGACTCCCTACAAAAGAGAATCGTCCTACAACTAACTAGCCGGACAAGATTGCCGATTCTCTGGGGCTTCGATCCTTCATCAACACAATCTAAGGACCTGAAAATGGTTATACAATAACCAGTGAGACAATGTCTTAGCAAGTTTTACCCCCTAAGACCCGATTAAGAAGAAAATTACGCCTTAAGGGCTGCCTAAGCACAACCAAGCGTGAGAAGGCTTACCTTGGTCTCAGTTCCTTTCTACAAGTCAGTTCAATTCATAAACATGACAATCACATAATCCACTCAAACAAATCGTACCATCGATCAATCGACTCAGTCAATTACATGTCATCAAGACCATCACATGGTCATCTCAACTATTCAATCTCAATTCTTACTCACGACTCAACGAGCAGAGTCTATAAAACTCTCAGTTATAATTCACGGTCCCAAGAACACAACCTATCTTAGGGGGTAATCACGGCCTAATGAGTACAACCTTTAATAGGTGGCAGATCATGGCCCGATTGGGCATAACCTCTATCAAATGGCAAATCATGGCCCAATGGGCACAACCTTCACTAGGTGGCAAATCACGACTTGATTAGGCATAACCGACTCCAAATTCGGTGGCGAATCTCGGCCCAATTGAGCACAACCTCTAACAGGTGGGGAATCACGGCCTGATACGCACGACCTTTAATAGGTGGCAAATCATGACCTGATTAGGCATGACCGACACCAAATTCGTTGGTGAATCTCGGCCCAATTAGGCACGACCATACTTCGGTGGCTTTCTAGGTCCACTCACAACCATTCATGATTATTTCCCACTCAAATACCAACATTCTCCACTTTCGCAATAATTTTCCATAATCACCAATTCACTCAATTTTCACAAACTAGCGCTCAATTAAATAAACAGAGAACACCACTACAATCAGCATGAAATTCTGGTCACCGGTCATCTCGATTGAATTTCTGGAAAATAAATAAATAAATACGAAAAATAATAAATAAATGTAATAAATTCAACTTAGGCCCGTTATAGCCTAATTGGAAGTTGAAACGGACCCGGAAAATTTCTTAGACTCATTCAATAAATACTAGAGTCTATTTACTCACTAATTACACTAACTATTCACCTAACATGCAATGACAAGTAATTAACTTTACTAATCTAATCTAATCTAACCACCTAATCAATCTTAACTTAGACTAATCCAATCCTAAGCATAATTAACCTACTAATTGATGATTAGTGAGTAAAACTCACTTGGTTCGTGATCCGGCCGGTTCAAAATGTCGGGAACGTAACAGGGATTGACTTTCTCCAAAGCGGGCCTAACTTTCGGGGCTCGGATCCACCTCAAAACGGGCCTAATGGTGACCTAAAGACCCACTCTTCCTGCTCTCTGTTTGGTGCTGGAAAAGAAAGAACCGGGGCTGATTTGGTGAGGCGAAGCTGGCGGAGGTGGGTAGACGGCTTGGTGAGGCAATCGGCGGCTGAATGGGGGTTCACGGTAGCTGTAGGGACTCTGATGATCTACTGGATAGCGAGAAGGGCCCAATGGCTTAGCTGGGACGGTGGAAAGATGCACGGCTCGCGTGGGCTTGCGCGCGTCTCCGGCTAGCAGCGACGGTGACACTAGGCTTCCAAGCGGTTGGATAGGTTGCCGATTGGTTCGTGTGGTGCTCCTGGGTGGTTGCTGCATTGAACGGCAAGGAGGAAGGAGAATAGCTATGGATGGCAGCTGCAGAGGGAGGGGACAAGATGGGGTTAGACTTGATTCGATTTTCTTCTCCTTTGTCCCCTTGACTCAACCTCAGCCAAGTCTGGCTTCCTTGGCCACAATCCAGCTACCTATGCTACCCATTTAAAAGCTTTAAATGGTCCAAATGTTGTGGGGGTGGGGGACATACGAATTTGCTAAGGTTCTGTTCCAATTGGACACTTATCGGTTCTTAAATCAATTCAATTTGGCTCTTGTAAATTCAATTATTGAGTCGATAATCAAATTGATATTTTTCCTCACTAACTGATCCCACTTGCTTCACAATTTCGAGATAAAAAACGATCCCAGACTTTTTCTGGACAAAAACGGCCCCTAGGACGACTTTTTTCCAAAAAGTCTCGGGTTGCAAAAAAATCTTATGAGACTGAGTCAACATGCCTAGAATTTATTATGATATGATAGAACCTTCAATTTCTAAAATCGGATTCAAATACGCGGTTAATTTCAATCTGGCGCGATTTTAGCATGACCTAGATTACTAGGTAGCTTTCAGAACTTTTTAGAGCAAATTACCGGTGGTAGATTTTCTTTGGGTCACAATGAACTCACTTGATACATTGGTGACTCTCGGTTGTCGTGAAAATCTCGAGAATCCAAATACGGACATAAGATACCAAAATGATAGAAAAATCATTCTAGTGCCCATTGACGAGAATTTTCCAAATTAGTGGAGTCACTCATGTTTAGCCATACATCTCTATCGAACCGACCCATCTCTGATCTCAAATCGATTTTTAACTATGCTGTAATGGCCTCTAAAGATGAGCATGGTCGAGTAGCTGATTCCTGGTCGAATCCTCAAGTCTATTTGTCTTAAAATGTTTAATAGCTTCCCTAGATAGTCTAGTTATCTCATGAGTGATTAGCTTTGAGAATAGCACTATAGGCGCGTCAATGAAATGCCCGATTTATTGAATTGAAAATAGAGTCGAAAATCTAGGATATCACAACTTTTCCCCTCTTATAAAAATTTTGTCCTTGAAATTTAAACTTTACACAATTTAAACAAAAAGGTGAGGGCACAAACGTCTCATCGATTCTTCAGTCTTCCAGGTTATTCCTTCAGTTCCATGGTGTTGCCAAACCACTTTGACCATATGAATGGTCTTTGTGCGCAGAACTTGCTCTTTTCTATCCATAATCTGAACCGGGTTTTCAACGTGTGACACATGGTCATCACGTCCAATTCCTCGAAATTGAGCACATGGGTTGAGTCAGGCTCATACTTCTTTAACATCGACACGTGAAAGATGTTCTGCACTTGCACCAATCTCGGCGGCAACACAAGACGATATGCCAGGGTCCTGATTCTCTCAAAAATCTCAAACGGACCTACGTACCTCGGATTTAGTTTTCCTTTTCTTACCAAAGCACAAAGTTCCCCTCATTAGTGACACCTTCAGAAAAATGTGATCACCAACTTGGAATTCCAAAAGCCTTCGACGCTTATCTGCGTAACTTTTCTGACGACTCTGAACGGTCTTTAATCTGTTTCTAATCACTGCCACGGCATCCACTAATTGCTGAACCAATTCTGGGCCTGTAATTTTTCTTTCTCTGACCTCATCCCAACACACTGGTGTTCTGCACGATCGGCCATACAACGCTTCAAAAGTAGCCATCTGAATGCTCTGTTGATAACTATTATTGTAGGCAAATTCTACGAAATGAAGTTATTCTTCCCAACTTCCCTTAAAGTCCAGTACACAAGCTCCTAGCATATCTTCAAGAGTTTGAATTGTCCTCTCAGACTGATTATCTGTCTGAGGATGATATGTTGTACTATACTGAAGCTTTGTACCTAAAGCACCCTGTAAGCTTTTCCAAAAAGTAGCGGTAAACCTTGGGTCTCGATCTGAATTTATCGTAACCGACACTCCATGCAGTCAAACTATTTGGCGCACGTACAACTTAGCGTGCCTATCCAAGTCAAGATCTTTTCGCATTGCAATAAAGTGAGTTGACTTTGTCAGCCTATCGACTATTACCCAAATCGAATCATTATCTCTTTAACTCTTTGGTAATTTGGTCACGAAGTCCATTGTGATATGCTCCTATTTCCACTCTGGGATCTAAAGAGGTTGTAAAAGTCCTCTTGGCTTGTAATGTTAAGCTTTGACCTGTTGACACGTCAAACACCTGGTGACATGCCTAGCGATATCCACCTTCACACCAGACCACCAATAGTGTTGACGCAGATTCTGATACATTTTGGTATTTCCAGGATGAATGCTGTAACTACTACGATGAGCTTCTGATAAAATATCTTCTCTAAGCTTTACATCGTTAGGTACAACCAATCGTCCATGGAACCTTAGTGTTCCATTATCAGAAACCTGAAAATCAACTTTCTTTTCTTTGATATCTTCTTGTAAAATTTTTTGAACATCTGGGTCTGTCGGTTGAAGTAACTTGATTCTGATCTGCACATCTGGCTCAATTCTAAGGGTGGCCTCAAAAGGTGGCCTACTTCAAATTTGAACACTGAATCTCGAGCTCGCTCGATTAGATTCCACTCCTTAACCACCAAGTGGGCAATTGATGACTTTCGGCTTAAAGTGTCGGCAACTTTATTCGCTTTTCCTGGGTGATATAAGATATCACAATCATAGTCCTTCAGTAATTCCATCCATTGGCGTTGTCTCATATTCAACTCCTTCTGAGAGAACAGGTACTTAAGACTCTGATGGTCTGTGAAGATCTGAAATTTTTCCCCACACAAGTAATGTCTCCAAATCTTCAATGCAAATATGATTGCTGCGAGTTCCAAGTCATACGTCGAGTAGTTTAGTTCATGAGATTTCAACTGGCAAGAAGCGTATGCAACGACCTTACCATATTGCATCAACATGCAACCCAGTCCTCTGAACGATGCATGACTATAAATCTCGTACCCTCCAAGACCATATGGAATTGTCAGCACATGTGCGATAATCAGCTTTTGCTTCAGCTCTTGGAAACTACACTCACACTTATCTGTCCATACGAACTTCTCATCATTCTTCAAGAGTCTTGTTAGAGGCGACGCCAAAGCTGGAAATCCTTCCACAAACCTTTTGTAGTAGCCTGCCAAACCTAGAAAACTTCGGATTTTTGTCATTGTAGTCGGTCTTGGCCAGTTAATCACTGCTTCTATCTTGCTCGGGTCCACGAAGATTCCTTTTCTTGAAATCATGTGGCCTAAAAACGCAAGACGAGTCAGCCAAAACTCACATTTGTTAAACTTAGCATATAGCTGATGAATCCTTAAGGTCTGGAGCACTAATCTCAGATGATTTTCATGTTCCTTAGCACTTCTCGAATATACCAGAATATCATCGATGAACACGATCACAAACTGATCTAGATATTCCTTGAATACTCGGTTCATCAAATCCATGAAAGTAGCTAGAGCATTCGTCAACCCGAATGACATTACAATGAACTCGTAATGACTATACCGAGTATGAAATGCTGACTTTGGAATGTCTTCTTTCCTGATCCCTAGCTGATGATATCCTATCCTCAAGTCGATTTTCAAAAATATCGATGCTCCTTGTAACTGATCAAACAAGTCATCTATCCTCGGCAATGGATACTTGTTCTTGATCGTTACTTGATTAAGTTGGCGATAGTCAATGTACAAATACAACGAACCATCTTTCTTCTTGACAAAGAGAACTGGTGCTCCTTAAGGTGATGCACTAGGACGTATGAATCCTTTATCCAATAATTCTTGTATCTACACCTTCAGTTCTTTCAACTTTGATAAAGCCATCTGGTAAGGAGCCTTAGAGATTGGCTTTGTCCCGGGTGCTAACTCAATCACAAACTCAATTTCTCTCTGGCCGTAATCCTGGCAATTCTTTTGGGAAAACATCGGGAAAATCTTGCACAACTGCAATATCCTCAATTTTCAACTCTTCAACTGTTGTACCACAACAATTGTCAGGTAACCTTGACAACCCCGTCTAACAAACGGGTTGCCTCTTGCGACGAGATTAAGGAAATCGAGGGTCTTCCTTGGTTCCCTACAAACTCGAAGCTCTCACCCCTTAATGGGTAAAACTAAATCGACTTGCAATAACAGTCCATTTTAGCTCGTTGTTTGGTGAGCCAGTCCATGACAATTATCAAATCAAAGTCCTACATGGCTAGGACTAACAGATCTATTTTCCCCTCTTGCTCACCAATCTCTAACTTGCAACCAGAATAACCCAAAGCAGCTAACACCTTATCCTTTAATGGTGTAGATATGCTAACAACAGATTCTAGCAATTTAGGATTCAATCTTATCAACTTAACGAATTGCTCGACAATAAAGGAATGTGTTGCTCTTGGATCAAATAAAGCATAAGCAGGATGGTTGTTCAGCGAAACCATACCTGTGATCACGTTAGGCGCAGCCTTTGCCTGACCTTGAGTGATAGCATACACCGTGCCTTGAATTGGAGGTCTAAACTGTCCTCCTTGCAGTGAATCAAAGGCACGTTCCCTCCAATTTGACCCAACGGTGGCGGCGGTGGCAATTGTTGCAGTCTCCCCTGTCTTTGGGGATAGTTCTTAGCTATGTGACCCAGCTGGCCACACTCAAAACAGGCGCCTATCCTTCGGGGGCATTGGTTCACTCCATGTTGAGCGGTATCTGAAATCTACCTCCCGTCATGGGCTTCTTTCCCTGATGAATCCCCTTTCTGAAAGAATTAAACCTCAATCCAAACGAGGTAGCTTGCTCGTTCAATCCTCTTTCTATCATTTGAGCTCGATAATCAGTCAAATCGAACAGCAGCGGAGGTTGTTTCAACTCAGAACGACGACCACTTTTGAATCTTTGGGCTTTCTCTTCAGCGTCTTCTATCAACCTCAGAGCATACTGTGAAAGCACCGCGAACTTGACCCCATATTGGTCAATTGTCATACTCCCTTGGCGGAGATGTTGGAACTCCTCCATCTTTTGTTCTCGGGTAGTGTGGCACCCCGAAACACCTAAGGTCGCCACAGATACCAAAGAAAAACCTTAGTTCCTAGGCATATATATATATATATATATATATATATATATATATATATATATATATATATATATATTTCTTATTTTTAAACGGTCCCAGCGCATCTTATTTGCGGAAGCATAATCAAGTCTAACTAATTCTGCCACCAACAACCATGATACAATTGCACACCACCAAACACCATATGAAAAGATAAAGCCAAGACACTTTATTTACATATTTTCATAATGGACTTTCTCGGGATCCATACAACTTAGAATAATCCATACATCATGACTTTTGAGATTTACCAAATTCCAGCTTGCACAATTTCGGAAAACATGTAAATTAAATATCCATATGATCTTCAAAAATCATAAAATCAGGACATGTAATAGACAAGACAAAAAGGTAGCAACTCCATGAAGAACACATGCCCAAAGGAGCTTTACACAAGAATATATAGCTCACACAATACAGCATGCAAAATTCGGATAAAATCAGATTGTGCAGTTCTTGAAATATTTCGATTAAAATACCCGAATGACCTTAAAAAATTATGAAATTTTACCAGGTTATATTCAATACCCTAAGGTATATTTTTCATGAAGACATCGAGGCCAGATTCGCCCTATATAATTTACTATGGACGGACGAAGCTACTGTTCCTAGTACCGAACAGTCCAGTTTAGCTGTCTCCGAAAAATCGAGGTTTCGCCTACTTATCTCCCTTCATTTCCTCTGAATTTTTGATATGTTTTGTCCCAAAAGGTCCACTACAACTTCCATCAAGGGATCTAGGTGAGATTCTCAAAGGATAGTCAGCATTTAGTCCACGAAGTCTCGGGAGTCCAGTACCATACTTCCAGATCTGTCGTCTTCAAAAGAAAATCGTTTCACTAGCCTACACTTGTTATTTTTACCTAAAATTTGAGTATGTTAATCATCTGGATGTTCTCTACAACTTTCGTGAAGAAGTATAAGTGAAATTCTTAGTAAAAATTGACATGTAACACACAAAACCACTAAGAGGTCGACAAAACAGTTCCAGATCTAGCGCTTTCGTAGAGGAAGGGTTTCACCCCTTAAAGCTCAGCCATTTTGTCCCAAATTTTAGTATGTTATAATTTGAGATGTTTTCTACAACTTTTGTGAAGAAGTCGAAGCCAAATTCCGATTTAAAACCCACATTCAAGCCTCTACAACATTCTGGGTCAGGCGGTATAGTCGAGAACAGAATACATCTTCAGGAACAACACACTCAAGCTTCGGTTTCTCACACCCTAAATGTCCGAGATTCATCACCATTTCAAACACACATGCAAGACACACATGCAAGAGCAGAATATGGATCCCAACTTGCCTCCAAAATTGAGCAAACAACGGCACACGGACGGCGACGGACGAGCGGACAGATGGTGACGGACGAGCGGACCTCCCTCCTCGCGCGGCTTCTCCCTTTCTCTCTCGGTTCCTCACTCTCTCGCAACCCCTCTCTCTCTCACTTGGCTTGGGCGACAACCCCCCATAACCGGTCACTCTCTCCCTTTTATTTCCCTACAAAACCATCATTAGCAGTGATTAAGAGCCACCCACAATGGCCAATGAATGGAGTCTCCTTTTTGCCACTTGGCAAGACCCATGCATAATGGGCTTGGAAGTGGGCCGGCCACTCCCCCTCTCCTTGGTCGACGGCAGCCCTCTCCATGGGCTTCATGGGCCGGCCTTTTGGCCCATCAAAAGTCCACACTCTTGGGCCTAAGACCCAAGCCTAATTAAACCCCAATTTCACTTTTAATTATTCATCTTTATTTCTCTCTTTTATAGATTTCAAATTTTAAATTTCATATGGCCATAATCTTGTAACATTTAATCTATAAGGATTAAATCTATGAGGTGCATAGCCAAGAATAAATTATTCTCATTAATTTATCCTATAATACTAATTTTAATAACTCATGAACACAAATATATAACACTTGGTCTTAAAAGAAAACCAATGGCTAAAGCATAAACCATAGGAAATTTCATTACCTAATCATGGGCTTTAATACATCTAGAGGTTGTCTTGAATTTTGGGATGCCACAATTCTCCCCTCCTTAGAGAATTTCGTCCTCGAAATTAGACACCACTTGTGCCCTCTTGAAACAAGTAAGGGTACTTTTCCTTCATCTGATCTTCACTTTCCCATGTGGCTTCCTCCATATCATGATGTCGCCATAATACCTTAACCAGAGGAATCTTCTTAGTCCTAAGAATTTGTTCCTTTCGATCCAGTACTTGCACAGGCTTCTCAATGTACCTCACTTCCTCTTCCACTTTGATAGCTTCATGATCGAGTATGTGACAAGGGTCTAGCTGATACTTCCTCAACCATGCCTGTACTTTTCTGAAAACTATTATTATAGGCAAACTCCACCAAATGCAATCTTTCATCCCAATTTCCTTTGAAATCAATCACACAAGCCCTTAACATATCCTCTAATGTCTGGATTACTCTTTCTGTTTGTCCATCTGTCTGAGGATGAAAAGCAGTACTAAGCTAAAGTTTAGTTCCTAAAGCAATTTGAAGACTTCGCCAAAAGTTCGAAGTAAATCTTTAATCCCGATCTGAGGTAATAGTTACTGGACCACCATGTAAACGTACCACTTGACTTACATATATGTCCGCATATTTGCCCATTGGGTAGTCCATGCGAACCGCTAGGAAGTGAGCAGACTTAGTCAAACGGTCCACTATAACCCAGATAGAGTCATGACCATTGACGTCCTTGGTAATCCTTGTATAAAGTCCATTGTTATATGCTCCAATTTCCATTCTGGTATGTCTAATGGTCTCAAGAGTCCTGCAGGTTTACAATGTTCCGCTTTTACCTGTTGGCACGTCAAACATTGAGAAACGTGTTTGGCCATATCTGCTTTCATACCATTCCACCAAAACTGCTGACGTAAGTTCCTGTACATCTTTGTACTACCCGGATGAATACAATAATTACTCTTATGTGCCTCCGACAGGATTTCCTCCTTTAATTCTTCGTTGTCGGGAACACAAAGCCGTCCTTGGCATCTTACTACTCCATCATCAGAGACTTGAAATTCTAGTCTTTTTCCTAAAGACACTGCATCTTTCACTTTCAAAATCTCCGGGTCAGACTCTTGTAAGATTTTAACTTTCTGAATAATTTCAGGCTCAACCCTTAATGCACTAAGCATACCGGTAAGACAATCTACTTTTAATTTAAACTCTAAGTCTGTAACGGACTTTAACAAGCTCCATTCTGCCATTCTTAAACTGGCCATCTCCACAGCCGACTTACGAGTAAGAGCATCCGCTACCTTATTCGCCTTCCCTGGATGGTATCTTATCTCACAATCATAATCCTTTAACAATTCCATCCACCTCCTTTGTCTCATGTTCAACTCCTTTTGTGAGAACAGATATTTCAAGCTCTTATGGTCCGTAAAAATCTCAAACTTCTCCCCATACAAATAGTGCCTCCATATCTTCAAGGCAAACACTATAGCTGCTAGTTCTAAATCATGCGTTGGGTAATTCAGTTCATGGGGTTTCAATTGTCTAGATGCATAGGCTATGACCTTGCCATGCTGCATCAAAACACATCCCAGTCCTTTGTGGGATGCATCACTATACATTGTAAAACCATCAGGTCCAGTTGGTATAGTCAGGATTGGAGTCGAGGTCAATTTTCTTTTAAGCTCCTGGAAACTCCTTTCACATTCCCCATTCCATTCAAATTTCACGTTCTTTCAAGTCAATTTTATTAAAGGACCTGCCAGTCGTGAAAATCCTTCAATAAACCTCCTATAGTAACCAGCCAGTCCTAAGAAACTCCGTATTTCAGTAGGTGTTGTCGGTCTCGGCCAATTTACTACCATCTCAACTTTTGCCGGGTCTACTGCAATTCCTCCTCTTGATACTACATGCCCTAAAAATATTATCTGGTCCAACCATAATTCATACTTACTAAATTTGGCATACAGCTTGTACTCTCTCAGAGTTTGCAAAACTATCCTCAAGTGTTGTTCATGCTCTTTAGGTCCTCTCGAATATATCAAGATGTCATCAATAAAAACAATCACAAATTGGTCTAAATAAGGCTTAAATACCCTATTCATTAGATCCATAAATGCAGCCGGTGCATTTGTTAGTCCAAATGGCATAACTAGGAACTCGTAATGTCCATAACGAGTCCTAAACGCAGTCTTAGGGATGTCTTCTTTCTTAATTCTTAGCTGATGGTATCCCGACCTTAAGTCAATCTTAGAGAAGACCGAACTTCCCTGGAGTTGGTCAAAAAGATCATCAATTCTAGGCAAAGGATATTTATTTTTAATGGTCACTTGATTCAGTTGCCTATAATCAATGCACAAGCGCATCGATCCATCTTTCTTTTTCACAAACAATACTGGTGCACCCCAAGGTGAAGCACTTGGTCTAATGAATCCTTTGTCAAGCAACTCCTGTAGTTGCACTTTCAATTCCTTCAATTCGACTAAGGCCATCCTATATGGGGCTTTTGATATAGGCCCTGTTCCAGGCATTAATTCAATTTCAAACTCAATTTCTCGCTCTGGCGGCATTCCAGGCAATTCCTCAGGAAATACATCTTGAAATTCGTTAACTACCCGAATTTCATCAATCTTAGGCTCTTCCTTAGTATAATCTCTAACCATGGCCAGGTACCCTTGACATCCTTTGTCAAGTAACGCACGGGCTTCTATTGCTGAAATAAGGGCTACAGGTAGGTGGGTTTGACCTCCCAGAAATTCACAACTAGACTGATCAAGTAAGGTAAATTGGATCACTTTCCTATAGCAATCCATCTGGGCCCGATACTTATGAAGCCAATCCATTCCTATGATAACATCAAAATCATACATGGCCATTATGACTAAGTCTATTTCCATATCCTTTCCCCCCATTGTTATCTTACAATTTCCACACACCAGCGTAGACAATAACATATCCTTTAGAGGTGTAGAAACACAAAGAGGCGTCTCAAGAGGCATAGTTTCTATCTCATTCAACTGTTTATACCTTTCAGACACAAATGAATGCGTAGCACCCGTATCAAATAATGCATATGCCTTTTTATTATTTATAAGGATCGTACCTGAAATAACATTTTTGGAAGCTTCCGCTTCCTCTTGGGTGATCGCATACACCCTCCCTTGTGCTGGTGGCCTCTGAGGATTCCTTGGTAAGTTTGGCCTAACAGCGTTCCGCTGTGGCTGTTGCACCGAGCCAATGCTCACGTGCAACCCTTCCTGTGGGCAGTTCCTCTTAAGATGACCTATTCGTCCACAACTATAACATTTCAGTTGCCCATTGCAAGGTCTTGAGCCATGTCGCCCATTACACCTTCGACACTCCTCATTTTGATAAGGTGTTCTTTCCAAATTCAGACTACCCCTGCCTTTCCAAAGTTCCCAAAATTGGCCTTCTTCTTAGACTCCCAGGTTTGACCTTGACCTGTATAAGGTCTCTTACCCCGTCTCACATCACCAAAAGACAATGGTCTCTTATTCTCCGAATGTTCCCTTACCAACTCATGCTCCATCAATTGTGCCCTTTCATAGATCTTATTATAATCTCTTATGTTCAAAGGCACCAGTTGTTTCCTGATATCAATCCTCAACCCTTTCAGAAACCTCTTAGCTTTCTCTTCTTGATCCTCAATTAGCCTAGGAGCATATCTAGACAGTTCAGAAAATCTTGCCTCATACTGGTCTATTGTCAGCTCCTTTTGTTCTAATTGAACAAATTCTGTAATTTTCTTATCCTTAGCACAATCAGAAAAATGTTTTCTGTTGAAAGCTCTCACAAACTCTTCCCAGTTAACATCAGTACCTGGTGAGAATATTGTGTCCCTCGAACCTCTCCACCAAAACTTTGCATTTCCCTCCAGCTGGTACTCTGCCAAAGTTATTTTCTCAGCATCATTGCAGTCCAACAACCTGAAAATTTGTTCCATTCCATTAATCCAATGTTCCGCCTCCTCAGGACTTCCCATTCCACTGAACTTAGGTGGCTTCAGCTTCAAAAACTGCTCCACTAGTCCTTGAGTACGGCTTTTTGCTCTAGGTTGTTGCTGCGCCTGTCTTTCCATCAGATTTCCAATATTGGCCAATGCCTGCAGGATGTCTTCCATTCGGGGTTCAGCCCTTGCAGCAGAGGCTTCAGCCCTCGATGGATGAGCACTTCCAGCTCGCACCATGACTTTCCTGCAATTTCCAAGCATTGCCTCAGAAATAATCTGAGACTCACTGTCTCCACTCAAAGTAACTACTACTACTACATAAGTAACATATACATGTTACTGGTACCTAAAGACAACTCAAAATAAACTACTAGGGATCTACGAGTGAATACTCATCACCCGTTATTTAAAGTTAATCAATTATTCCGTTTTATATCCTATGGTGTGCATTGTCATCATGTTCCTTAATTTCCAAATGAGGCTCCTTATCACTCCACGTATAACCATTGCTTTGATACCAAAAAGGGCGGCTGTGGCACCCCGAAACACCTAAGGTCGCTATAGATACCAAAGAAGAACCTTAGTTCCTAGGAATATATTTTTTTTCTTATTTTTAAATGGTCCCAGCGCATCTTATTTGCGGAAGCATAATCAAGTCTTACTAATTCTCCCACCAACAACCATGATACAATTGCACACCACTAAACACCATATGAAAAGATAAAGCCAAGACACTTTATTTACATATTTTCATAATGGACTTTCTCAGGTCGGTACAACAAAATAAAGGCCAAGACTTTTCACTACACTCGGCCATAACCCCAAAAAGAGACAACTCGGCCCTTTATGACAATCATGCAAAATCCTCCATCAACTAGTGTCGGCTATTGTCCAAAAAGTTGCAACTCCTACTTCTCACGCACGGGCCATCACACCCATCCCGGTGCATCAAGCGGTGGCGGCGGCAACATCCCCCGCATCACTCCGTCTCGACGAACGTGAATGGATATGAACTCCTGTATGACCGGGCCCTCAGCCAGGCCCACATCATACATCACTATCGCACGAACTCGAATGAACGTCAGACTAGGAATGGTGGGACAGTCGATCTCCACGCACTCGACCTCTACGTCCGAAGGAAGGCCGTAAAAGACGCCTCGCGTGACAGCAGGGAGCAGCATCTTTCTAATCTGGAATGTTGGTCCCCGAAGGGATGAGTACAGCCACTCAGCAGGTAAAGGACCCAATAAACCACTCAATGCATCATACAATACAATCATCACAATCATACCATAATACATGTCATCCATGCATCCAAGCATAACTTACCTTGAAGCCATGCATATATCATCATACCATATGTACATACATCCTCATGTAATCATCACCATCATCGTATCATACATGTACCATCATGCCATAGGTGCACATACATCCATGCACTCATCATCATCATGTCATGCATGTACCATCATGCCATAGGTGCACATACATCCATGCACTCATCATCATCATGTCATGCATGTACCATCATGCCATTGGTGCACATACATCAATGTACTCACCATCATGCATCCATGCACACATGTTGCCATACCATGCATGATTCAATTTCAATTTCCAAATTTTATTCTTTCATTTTGAATCGCCACATTTCTCTTTCCCGGGACCAGTATTTGCATCCCACATTTATCGCTCGCACCCCACCTGGCATCGCGAGGAACCTCAGGCACAAACCTCTGGGCATCCGGCACGATACCTGCCAGGCATCTCGTACCCCAACTGGCATCACGAGGCATCCCCCAGCACAAACCTCCGGGCTTCCGGCTCCCCACGCTCTGGGCATCTCAAAACTCCCGAGGACCCTCCGGCATTCAGCCATTTAAGGCCACCGGGCATCCGGCACTCCCTAGCCAAGCATCCCGACACTCCCGGGGCATCGTCGGCTCACACCTCCGACGGCCTTCTCACTTATCATAGTTCACATTTACAATTATGGCTCAATTTCAACATGGCATATGATGTGATGGCAAACAAGATCATTTTCATCATTTGATTCTTATATGCATTTTCAATCATCATCATACATGAACAAGATACAATCACTTATGACAATACAATTCATAAGGTCCATACAACTTAGAATAATCCATACATCATGACTTTTCAGATTTACCAAATTCCAGCTTGCACAATTTCGGAAAACATGTAAATTAAATATCCATGTGATCTTCAAAAATCATAAAATCAGGAAATGTAATAGACAAGACAAAAAGGTAGCAACTCCATGAAGAACACATGCCCAAAAGAGCTTTACACAAGAATATATAGCTCACACAATACAGCATGCAAAATTCGGATAAAATCAGATTGCGCAGTTCTTGAAATATTTCGATTAAAATACCTGAATGACCTTCAAAAATTATGAAATTTTACCAGGTTATAGTCGAGACCCTAAGGTATATTTTTTATGCAGACATTGAGGCCATATTCGCCTTAGATAATTTACTATGGACGGACGAAGCTACTGTTCCTAGTACCGAACAGTCCAGTTTAGCTGTCTCTGAAAAATCGAGGTTTCGCCTACTTATCTCCCTTCATTTCCTCTGAATTTTTTATATGTTTTGCCTCAAAAGGTCCAACACAACTTCCATCAAGGGATCTAGGTGAGATTCTCAAAGGATAGTCACCATTTAGTCCACGAAGTCTCGGGAGTCCAGTACCATACTTCCAGATCTGCCGTCTTCAAAAGAAAATAGTTTCACTAGCCTACACTTGTTATTTTTACTTAAAATTTGAGTATGTTAATCATCAGGATGTTCTCTACAACTTTTGTGAAAAGTCGAAGTGAAATTCTTAGTACAAAGTGACATGTAACACACAAAACCACTAAGAGGTCGACAAAACAGTTCCAGATCTAGCGCTTTCGTATAGGAAGGGTTTCACCCCTTACAACTCAGCCATTTTGTCCCAAATTTTAGTATGTTATACTTTGAGATGTTGTATACAACTTTCATGAAGAAGTCAAAGCCAAAATCCGACTTGAAACCCACATGCAAGCCTCTACAACATTCTGGGTCAGGCGGTATAGTCGAGAACATAATACATTTTCAAGAACAACACACTCAAGCTTCGGTTTCTCGCACCCTAAACGCCCGAGATTCATCACCATTTCAAACACACATGAAAGACACACATGCAAGAGCAGAATATGGATCCCAACTTGCCTCCAAAATCGAGCAAACAACGGCACACGGACGGCGACGGACGAGCGGACGGACGGCGACGGATGAGCGGACCTCCCTCCTCGCGCGGCTTCTCCCTTTCTCTCTCGGTTCCTCACTCTCTCGCAACCCTCTCTCTCTCTCACTTGGCTTGGGCGACAACCCCCCCCATAACCGGTCACTCTCTCCCTTTTATTTCCCCTACAAAACCATAATTAGCAATGATTAAGAGCCACCCACAATGGCCAATGAATGGAGTCTCCTTTTTGCCACTTGGCAAGACCCATGCATAATGGGCTTGGAAGTGGGCCGGCCACTCCCCCTCTCCTTGGTCGACGGCAGCCCTCTCCATGGGCTTCATGGGCCGGCCTTTTGGCCCATCAAAAGTCCACACTCTTGGGCCTAAGACCCAAGCCTAATTAAACCCCAATTTCACTTTTAATTATTCATCTTTATTTCTCTCTTTTATAGATTTCAAATTTTAAATTTCATATGGCCATAATCTTGTAACATTTAATCTATAGGGATTAAATCTATGAGGTGCATAGCCAAGAATAAATTCTTCTCATTAATTTATCCTATAATACTAATTTTAATAACTCATGAACACAAATATATAACACTTGGTCTTAAGAGAAAACCAATGGCTAAAGTATAAACCATAGGAAATTTCATTACCTAATCATGGGCTTTAATACATCTAGAGGTTGTCTTGAATTTTGGGATGCCACAGGTAGTACTCGAGAAGTACTAATCGTTAAAAGCTCTGAGGAAGGTGTCCCACACCTGGACCACGCCTTTCGGGAATACAGTGTCCTTGGCGGCTCTCCACCAAATGTTCGCATTGCCTTGAAGTTGGTAAATAGCCAGTACGACCCTCTCCTCTTCGTTGCACATCAGCAGTGCAAATGCTTTCTCTAGATCCTGAATTCAGAGCGATGCGTCTTCAGGGTCTCCTTCACAAATGAACCTTGGCGGGTTCAGCTTAAAAAACTGTTCTACTAACTTGTGAATTGGCCTCCCACCGGCCATATTCCCAAGTGAAACTTTAGCAGGGGTGACGGCAGGCGCAGCAGCAGGTGCGGCAGCGGTGGCGGCCTTAGCAATGGCGGCAATAGCAGCAATAGCAGCGGCTTGAGCGACGGCTTCAACAGTGGCGGCTTGATTCTGAGCTTGCTAATCCATCCGATTCCCCATGACTTCTAGCACCCGCATGATCCCTTCAATTTTGGGATCATTGGGGGCTACTACCTCAGCACCAACAAGGGGTGGTGCTACTCCACTGGCATTGGCCTGTGCCTGTGCCCTACCTCTGCCCCCTCGCGTACCGACCCTGGTCGGCGTCCTAACCCGAGCCATAGGCCTAACAATTCTCTTACTCAGAGTTCTCTACTCCGGCTCGTTCATGGTTTAATCTCTACTGAAACCTATCTTCCAAATCCACATTGGATTAGAAGATGAGCGATACACACACGGCAAACAATTTTACCACACAACTATCATCGACATGCATCAGTCATGAATTTAAAGGCCTCTCCAACTTACTATCCCATATCAATCGCACCTTATCACTCCAATTTCTAACAACCATGCTCTGATACCACTAAACTGGGATGTCACGGCCCGACCCTCCGAGCACGTGCCCATCCTTACTTGGTCGATATAATAGCGGCGTCCTAGGACGCATCGTTGATCCATTCATTTTAATATACACATGCGGAAGCAGATATAAATCCCCAGACAATAAAATAGTGTGATAGGAAAGTAAGACCAATTTTTCAAACCAAAACCAATCTTTTATAAAAACACAAGTCTATACATAAAGGTTTACAAAAGTGATCGGCTCTCTATAAAAGAGAATTGTCCTACGACTAGCTAGTTGGACAAGATTGCCGATTCTTCGGGCTTCACCTCTTAAACTCCGGGGCTTCTGGTCCTTCATCAACACCATCTAAGGACCTGAAAATGGTTATACAATAACCAGTGAGACAATGTCTCAGCGAGTTCTACCTCCTAAGACTCAATTAGGAAGAAAATTACACCCTAAGGGCTGCCTAAGCACAACCAGGCGTCAGAGGGCTTACCTTGGCCTCAGTTCCTTCCTGTAAGTCACTTCAATTCATAAACATGACAATCACATCATCCACTCAAATATATCGTACCATCGATCAATCGACTTAGTCGATTACATGTCATCAAGACCATCACACGATCATCTCAACTATTCAATCTCAATTCTTACTCACGACTCAATGAGTAGAGTCTATAAAATTCTCAGCTATAATTCAGGGTCCCAAGGACACAACCTATCTTAGGTGGTAATCACGGCCCAATGGGCACAACCTATAATAGGTGGCAAATCACGGCCCGATTGGGCACAACCTCTATCAAGTGGCAAATCACGGCCCGATGGGCACGACCTTCAATAGGTGGCAAATCACGGCTTGATTAAGCACGACCGACTCCAAATTCGGTGGCAAATCTCGGCCCAATTGAGCACAACCTCTAACAAGTGGGGAATCACAGCCTGATGGGCACAACCTTTAATAGGTGGCAAATCACGGCTTGATTAGGCATGACCGACTCCAAATTCGTTGGCAAATCTCGGCCCAATTGGGCATGGCCATACTTCGGCAGCTTTCTAGGTCCACTCACAACCGTTCATGATTATTTCCCACTCAAACACCGACACTATTTACTTTTGGAATAATTTTCCGTAATCACCAATTCACTCAATTTTCACAAACCAGTGCTTAATTAAATAAACAGAGAACACTATTGCAATCAGCACGAAATTCCGGTCACCGACCATCCCAGTTGTTTTTTTGGAAAATAAATAAATAATTAAATAATTACGAAAAATAATAAATAAATGCAATAAAATCCAACTTAGGCCCGTTATAGCCTAATTAGAAGTTGAAACAGACCTGGAAAATTTTCGAGACTCATTCAATAAATACTAGAGTCTATTTACTCGTTAATTACACTAACTATTCACCTAACATGAAATGACAAGTAATTAAATTTACTATTCTAATCTAATCTAACCACCTAATCAATCTTAACTTAGACTAATCCAATCCTAAGCATAATTAACCTACTAATTGAGGATTAGTGAGTAAAACTCACTTGGTTCATGATCCACACGGTTCAAAATGTAGGGAACGCAATGGGAACTGACTTTCTCCAAAGTGGGCCTAACTTTCGGGGCCCGAAACCATCTCAAAACGGGCCTAATAGTGACCTCAAGAGCCACTCTTCCTGCTCTCTGTTTGGTGCTGGAAAAGAAAGAACCGGGGTTGATTTGGTGAGGCGAAGCTTGAGGAGGCGGGCGGACGGCTTGGCGAGGCAATCGGCGGTTGAACAGGGGTTCACAGCAGCTACAGGGACTTCGGTGGTCTGCTAGATGACGAGAAGGACCCAATGGCTCAGCTGGGACGATGGAAAGACGTGCGACTCGCTTGGGCTTGCACGTATCTCCGATTAGCAGCGATGGCGACGCTGGGCTTCCAAGCGGTCAGACAGGCTGCTAGCTAGTTCGAGCGGTGCTCCTAGGTGGTTACTGCATTGAACGGCAAGGAGGAGGGAGGAGAAGAGTTGTGGACGGCAGCTGCAGAGGGAGGGGAACAAGATGGGGTTGGAGGGGCCACTTGATTTAATTTTCTTCTCCTTTGTCCCCTTGACTCAACCTCAACCAAGTTTAGCTTCCTTGGCCAAAATCTAGCCACCCATGCTCCCCGTCTAGAAGCTTGAAATGGTCCAAATGTTGTGGGGGGTGGGGGACATACGAATTTGCTAAGGTTTTGTTCCAATTGGACACTTATCGGTTCTCAAATCAATTCAATTTGGCTCCTGTAAATTCAATTATTGAGTTGATAATCAAATTTGTATTTTTCCTCACCAGCTGATCCCACTTGCTTCTCAATTTCACAATAAAAAACGATCCCTGACTTTTTCTGGACAAAAACGGCCCTAGGACGACTTTTTTTCTAAAAGTCTTGGGTTGCAGAAAAATCTTCTGAAACTGAGTCGATGTTCCTAAAATTTATTGTGACATGACAGAACTTTCAATTTCTGAAATTGAATTTAAATTCACGGTTAATTTCAATCCGGCGTGATTTTAGCATGACCTAAGCTACTAGGTAGCTTTTAAAACTTTTTAGAGCAAATGACCCATGGTCGATTTTCTTCGAGCCATAATGAACCCACTCGACACATTGGCAACTCTCAATTGTCGTGAAAATCTTGAGGATTCAAATACGGACACAGGGTACCAAAACGATAGAAAAATCAGTCTAGTGCCGGCCGATAAGAATTTTCCAAATTAGTGGAGTCACCCACGTTTAGCCACACATCTTTGTCAAACCGACCTATCTCTAATCTCAAATCGATTTTTAATTGTGTTGTAATGGCCTCTAAAGATGAGCACAGTCGAGTAGCCGATTCCTAGTCGAATCCTCCAGTCTATTTGCCTTAAAATCCTTAATGGCTTCCCTAGATAGTCTAGTTATCTTACGAGTGATCAGTTTTGAGAACAGCACTATAGGCGCGTCGATGAAATGCCCGATTTATTGAACTGAAAACAGAGTAAAAAATCTAGGATGTCACACTACAAGAACCTGCAAAGCCCATTTTTGTGCTTTCTAGATGAAACTCTGTATATCTAATGCTTGAAGGTGTGGTTATCTTTTAACGTGCAATTTCCCAATTGATATACCTTCCCAATCAATAGTCTCTTCCCAATTGATATATCTTCCCAATCAATAGTCTCTTCTACTAAATTAGATAAACATTTAAGCATTAGGAGAAATAACAGGAGATATTTTAGGAGCGTGATAGGCATAACTATTTAGAAATTTCTTATCTGCTAATTCTATTTCATGCTCAATTGTGGGGTCCTATCCATAAGCAGTTACCATTTGGCTTCCTCTTTATTCCTGCAATCTTTATCTATTTCATGATCAACTGGCATCTTTCCTTTGCATTATCGATTTCTAGCTTGCACCGATTCTAATTTATCGATAACAGCCATCTGTCTTTGTTATTGACTTGTGATGGTAGTATGCACCAGACTTGTCGACGACACACCGAAAGCTTTATCCTGATTCGGATGTTTTTGGAACGAGTGAAGACACTTTTCAGGATACTTTCTAGATAGTTACATTCTTATTATTGTGGAAACGGCTTCAATGAAAGTATTGACTTTAAGATATAATGTCTCACGTAGGAATACAATAACGTAGTCCCCCCTTTTTTTTTCGGGTCTGTAGAATAATGAATTTCAAAGTTTTCTTTGATTATGAATTCAAACCTAAAGAACGATATAGAAAGATAGCAGTATTGTTGGAGAAGAACACAAAACTCGGTCCAATCTAATCAATCGACATTTCAATCTTTCAAAATAGCCTCGCACTGTTCTGGACGTTGGAGAATCTTTGTAACACCGTTTCAATGAAACTCAATGGTAGAAGAAAACTTTCTGTACAGCCACCGTTTCAAATTGGCATTGAACCAGCGTCGGTCAAAGTCGACCGATTTTTATTTTTTATTTTGTTCTATATATTCCTTTTCTTTTCAATTTTTCTCCAGTACAAACAGCTAAATATTCAATATAATATAAAAATTCGATCGCCACGAATATTATTTGTGATCACATAATCAACGACCACACAAAGCACGGAATAGCATGTGCTTCTATGCCGAAGCCCATCGATAGACTTCATGTAAAATAGTTTCGACATCTTAGAGCTCACAGAGACACCCCAAAAAACTAAGAAAGACATGAGATCAAAGGGTCTCTCCATAAGCAAGACCACTGGTCAATAATGCATGCCTAATCAAGGGGCACGGGTTTGTATATAGCTGACGCAAGATAGTCCTTGGTATCATTATCGGGACGGCCGAATCCATCTCCATATCGGTAAAAAGTATGAGAAACTCGTGCCTGGTTTAAACAGGCACCAAGAAAAGGCCTTAATCCGGGAATTGGGTAGTCTTCAAACACGGCTCTATTCATCAACTTCCACCCCTCACGCACCATATGCATAATGTGTTCACGCGCAGCCTCTTCCGACGCGCCGGTTTCATTCATGTAGCATTCCAGCGCCTTCAAGTTGTCTCCTCGTGCCAATTCATACTAAGCATGGACAATTATTGTTGGGTTATAAGCATAAATCCAAATACTCATCCCACTTTCATATCAAAGAAACAAAAAAGATGTACTCTTTTTTTCTTATGAGCCACTATTTATAAGGAGAAGAACAATATAAAAGTAAGTTACCGATGATGTACTGAAGTCATTGATCAGTCGAAGCATCTCGCAAGAACAATGCATGATGCTCGGGATTTCCGACACGTAATTAAGTCCCTCTTCCGTCAATTTGTCTGTGGTTAGGAAGTAACTGGCTAACAGCATAACCAGCCCTCCGGCTGAATACGTCGCAACATCCATGTATTCCTTCAGGGTCGGTTTAATGCCCTTGCTGCACCAATGGACCTCCTTCAGGTACGCCTTGCATTCTTCGGCCCACTATAGGATTGAAACTCGGAAAAGTGAGTCAGTGACCAAGTCGAGGAACGTTCTCTTCTCATACTCTTTCGGATTCTCAAACGTTCAAAGAGAAGTCATAACGAAAGTTAGAAGTAGAAAAATGAGCTGACTGACATGGACTAAAAATTACTGGGTGAAAGATTTAGCAAGTTGAAATTACCGATTTCTGCAGGTGAGGGATGGGGTTGATTCCTCGCTCTCTCATCGTCCAATACCCAATTTCATTGGTCGTGTTGTACAAGGCCATGAAACTATCCCTTATTATTGGAGGAAGCCTATCGATGTCTGTGATGTCCCACCTTAATGAGTTATCACCATTTTAGCTATCTCATGGATTTTACCGTCATTCAATAACAATAATGAAAATTAATGCCAACCATTATTTTATTAGCCCAAACCACCTACGTAAACCATGATATGTCCAAAGCACATTGAAGAATATATTTGGCAATATATAATTTTTAGTATTTTTTTTCCATCGCATTCATAGACTAATTAATTCGGTCTTTTTTCTTGGCAATAATAGTTACAAGGGAAAATGATGACAGTGGTGATACTAGGCAAACCTGACAATGAAATCTGTTAAGAGCTCAAGCTCTTCGGGCGTCCCATATACATCATAAACGTCATCGATAAGTGTCACCATACTAGCGATCTTCCCATTCATTTCTCTGAAAGCTGTATGCTGAGGTTCGAAAACCATAATCATGCTCCAAAAATAGTTTTCCATTAGCCTGTCCCTACAGAAGGTCATCTTGTTCGCCCCTAGTTCAACCCACCACCTGAAAAAATAGTCATATGATGATTAAGTCGATCAAAATGCGCTCCCACGCTACCGGATTGATTTTGTACCTTGCCAAAGTGCTGACTTCCTTTCTGTAGATTGATTGCACTGAATTGAAGTCTAATTTAGCCAATCGTAGCAAAGAGGGGATCATGTCTTGTTGTTTCTCGCACATGTCAATGAACCACCGAGCCTCCAACCTGTTTGGCCTCCAGTGGATCGGCATTTCTAATGCATGATCCACGTGGGTCGCTAAATTAGTGGGAATTTTATCGAGGTTTAGATCCTTCAGATGCTTGGAAGCAAAGGTCCAAGCTTCATCAAGTATGGTTTCACCTTCCAATACATGAAAAGATGCTTCATAAAGGCCAAGAAGCCCCTTCACATCTTCATTGAGGGATTCGTTGAATGTGCCCGACTTGCTCATAAACCTTTGAAACGCATCTATATATTCGACAAAAGGAATGGAAGGGTAAATTTTGATGCATCGACATAATTCACAAAAAATTAATAGTTGGCGAGTACCTTGCGATATGTTGAATCCATGTTGTCTAAGTAGCCGGAATCGAAGGGAAACGGCATAGAGATCATCCAAAAGTTGAGCATCTTTGGTGTTGTTATAGATGGAACTTAGAGCGTTCTTGATCTCCATCTCAAATTGGTATCCTAGTCCTAGTCTTTGAACCACGTCAATGAACTCGAGCTTGGCCACCGAATTCATCTCCCTGTCGAACAGACCCTTGACTTCTTTCTTCAACCTTTGGGCTTCCTCTGAGTATTTATCCTCCTAGCACATGAAAAACTCGAAATTGTCAGAACTATGACCAAAAAAATTGTTGCGAAATTTTTCCAAGTTTGAGGACCAAATGCGAATATTTCCCATAGTACTTAAGCTAGGCTGGGTTTTATGCCCAAAAAACAAAAGAAAATTCATTACCGTGTAATCAACACTGAGTGACTGCAGAAAGTCGTAGTCAAAAACGTTAGGTTGCCAATTCGCCGACCGTCTCCCGATCTCTTGAGCTTCAATCTTCAAAGTGCATGTCACGAATTGAGCACCGGAGGAGGTGGAGGAGGTGGAGGAGGTGGAGGAGGTGGCGGCGGAGGAGGAGGAACAGAGGTGCCTAAAGAATAAGAGAGAGGGCTGGTTATGGTGAATTGAGGAGGGGAGGAAGCTTGTGGACAATGCAGGAAGAGCCATTGCGAATTCTGTTGCGAGTCACTTAGTATGCCAACCATCCTTTATATAGGGGCTGGTGCGGAGCCCCCTGACGGAGACAATCTGTAGCTGCTTTTAGAGCATATTTTTCCTATTTACTCGAGCCATTCTCTAAGCATTGTCATTTATGTACTTTATTTTTAGTTTTTTCTGAACCAGCTCTTCTCGACACACCATTATTAATTCGGATGAATAAGAACACGGTGCTTCGGAATTAGAGGTGCTAGAATGAATAATAGACCCATTCTTTGACTAATTTTTACAATCAGGTTGTACATGGGTTCTTTAAACATTTAAAAGGTAAGGTGAAAATGAAGTTAAAAATTTAAATTTCAATCAGATTGGGTCTTAATGGAAGTTTAGATGACTTATTTTTTTCTACATGCAAAACGTTTTATACATGACGTGTGCAGTGACTAGACGCCTCGCCAATGTTGATGTGTGATGACGTCAACAATACATGGGAAGGAGCTTTGGTGCACGAAGGCACAAGGCGTGGGAACCCAATGGGGCAGAGGCGCATGAGGGCACTCGTGGCAGCGAATGCTACGAAATTTTCGAATCTAGCTCATCTAATGATGGTGCTTGTTTTTCGAAACAAGCAACATAAAGTGTCAGAATAGCACTTAAGAGCGGCGAACTCAGTGGAAAACAACATCAGCGTCGCGCATGTATCGTTGCCACAAACACTGTGTAAAAGGCTCAAGGGGCTCTTCCTCAAACAACAAGTATCATAATCTTCATATAATGCTTGATTCAGTGCCACGACCTTTTTCCCAATCTCTTCAATGCAATTTTAGTGAAAAATTGATTACCTCAGTGCCATTGACGATTTGTGTATTTGGAAAATCCATCGTAGTCTTATTTTAATGTAAAATGTTTGATGTAGCTTGCCGACAAAGTAAAATCATCAAAAAAGAGGTCTTGCATCACATTTGTTTGCCTTAAATTAACAATTTAGATTAAATTCATCGTGCTCTTGAAACTCTAACTCGACAAACAAGGAATTAGGGCAAACTTAGCTGTTGAAATTTGCAGTCGAGAGCAATAGCTAAACAAGTGGCTTCTGATCATGTCAATTTGGTCAGGACGAAGTGGTGGAGGCTTGGCGTTGCTCTGGGAAGTGAAGCTGACGTAAAAGATCCGACGTAACTTGCTGGCAAAGTGAAATCAGCCAAAATGGCAGTGTGTATCACATTTGTTTGCCCTAAATCGACAATTCGGGCTAAATTCGTTATGTTTTTGAAACCCTGGCGAATTTGGGCAATATTAGCTGCCAAAATTTGCAATGAAGAGCAAGAGCTTAACAAGTGGCTCCCGATCGTGTGAATTTGGTCCAGACGAAGCGGTCTCCAAAGTGAGCCGGGGCCATATGTGTCTCCCCGTTTAGGGATCTACCGGTAACTGTCAGAGGAATTGCTATTCCAATTGGAGAAGGATTGAAGCGGGAATGTTCCCGTCGTGATTGACTAGACAGTGAAAATAGAAAACTGCGAGTTGCAGAAAAAACAGAGCGCAATATCAACTGACTTCACGAAACTGTACCAAGCTAACTGGAGGATCATCTTTCTGATGATCGTTCTTTTTAAAGTCGCACAGCAACCGATCAAAAAAAAAAAAAAGAAACAAACAAACAAAGGTCGCACAGCGAAAGACATATCCTGCAACGATCATCATGAGCTTGGAAATGGATAAACGAAAATCCAATATTATATATTATTCAGGATCTTCAGCAGAAAACATAGTCTTCCTATGCTCTGCGTTGCATATCAAACATTTGATGATACACATAATTCAGGAAAAATTAGGAAATCTCCCACCAATCCTCACAGGAAACGAAAGGAAAAATGCTGAGGCCTAAGCAAGATAGTTGCTTCAATTCTCGGTATGCTTTCGATCCTTCTTGTTGCTCAAGACAATCAAAGCTGAAGCCGAATCGGGGGTCTTCTTTTTAAAAATTTATGACTCTCAAATAAATTGAAAAAATGTTATAACACTCAAGTAAACACAATACATATGGCACTCTAGTGAGCGCTGAATGAAAGTTATGGAACTTGTGATTTTCCTGAATGCCAACTATCATGAAATGCCTTGAACTTTCTACTTTCCTTTTTATCGAAGTTAGTATCTCAAATTATAAAAACATTCTCTCGTAGATCATTGAGTTTAAACACACACAAAAAAAAGAAAAAAAGAAAAAAAAGAAAAGGCAAACGTATGAAAGAAAATGAGTGAGGATTCTCCAAATTTCAAGAAGAAACTTAAGAAAATGTCATAGAACATCTTTGCGACGTTCGGTCAGGAATGCGAAGCACTGTATAAAAAATAGACCGAACGCTGAACGAAATCCCGAGCTTGGAGATATCTGCCCTCAAAGCTAAAGGTCGGTTGCTGTCGATTGAATCTCGTGTAGCAACTGTTTTTGGTAGACACACCCCCTGAAAAAATAGTCAAATCTAATGCCCCCAAAATTTAGCCACCCCTAATGAATAGGGCGTCGCTAACACAAAGTTGGTGTCCATGAATGAGCTCCAATTATAGCAACTGTTTTTGGTAGAAACACCCCCTGAAAAAATAGCCAAATCTAATTGCCCCAAAATTTAGCCACCCCTAATGGATAGGGTGTCGCTAACACAAAGTTGGTGTCCAAGAATGAGCTCCAATTGTAGCAACTGTTTTTGGTAGACACACCCCCTGAAAAAATAGCCAAATCTATTGCCCCCGAAATTTAGCCACCCCTAATGGATAGGGCGTCGCTAACACAAAGTTGGTGTCCATGAATGAGCTCCAATTGTAGCAACTGTTTTTGGTAGACACACCCCGGGCGTCGCTAACACAAAGTTGGTGTCCATGAATGAGCTCCAATTATAGCAACTGTTTTTGGTAGACACACCCCCTGAAAAAATAGCCAAATCTAATTGCCCCAAAATTTAGCCACCCCTAATGGATAGGGTGTCGCTAACACAAAGTTGGTGTCCAAGAATGAGCTCCAATTGTAGCAACTGTTTTTGGTAGACACACCCCCTGAAAAAATAGCCAAATCTATTGCCCCCGAAATTTAGCCACCCCTAATGGATAGGGCATCGCTAACACAAAGTTGGTGTCCATGAATGAGCTCCAATTGTAGCAACTGTTTTTGATAGACACACCCCGGGCGTCGCTAACACAAAGTTGGTGTCCATGAATGAGCTCCAATTGTAGCAACTGTTTTTGGTAGACACACCCCCTGAAAAAATAGCCAAATCTAATGCTCCCAAAATTTAGCCGCCCCTAATGGATAGGGCGTCGCTAACACAAAGTTGGTGTCCATGAATGAGCTCCAATTGTAGCAACTGTTTTTGGTAGACACACCCCCTAAAAAAATAGCCAAATCTAATGCCCCCAAAATTTAGCCGCCCCTAATGGATAGGGCGTCGCTAACACAAAGTTGGTGTCCAAGAATGAGCTCCAATTGTAGCAACTGTTTTTGGTAGACACACACCCTAAAAAAAATAGCCAAATCTAATGCCCCCGAAATTTAGCCGCCCCTAATGGATAGGGCGTTGCTAACACAAAATTGGTGTCCAAGAATGAGCTCCAATTGTAGCAACTGTTTTTGGTAGACACACACCCTAAAAAAAATAGCCAAATCTAATGCCCCGAAAATTTAGCCACCCCTAATGGATAGGGCGTCACTAACACAAAGTTGGTGTCTATGAATGAGCTCCAATTGTAGCAAATGTTTTTGGTAGACACACCCCGTGAAAAAATAGCCAAATCTAATGCTGCCAAAATTTAGCCGCCCCTAATGGATAGGGCATCGCTAACACAAAGTTAATGTAGGTTTGGTTAGGGTTGCTTTGAATTGTAGGACATCTCTCACATTAAAAACCCTTTCCCCGTATGTGGTGTCCTCCAATGCCCACAATAGAAAATCTGCTCTGCAGATGTAACTTATGATGGAAGCTCGTTGATTATTAAGACTGAGAAAGCATAATCAAAACGTGACACCGACTTCTCGCTAACGAGCTTCCATTAATAATTCGTTGAATTAAAGGATACTATACCAAAGTTATAATCTTAATAGGATGGATCTAGGACAATTGTTATTGTTAGTCTAGTGAAATTACATTATCTACTAATGATAAAGTCAAATTCTGTCCAAACTTTCAAACATATCATCATCGTCAGGCTTGTTCGATGACGATCATCTGTCTTGTGGCCACGAAACAATGTTTTAAAATAACAATCTATGAACCACCAGTTTGCTTGGAAGCCTGTAATTGCGATAGTGTTGACAACAAAGCCGTCCATTTCACGTGGATCATACCTCAAAAAGGAGACTTCTTTTTTAGTGACCTTCGACATAAATAATTTTGCTGTATCAAATATGTGAGAGCCACCTAAGGGAGGAGAGAAATCTGTTGATTATACAGCATTGTCATGCTTGAAGATTATTACAAGAGCCACCAGTTTGCTTGGAATCCTGTAATTACGACAGCGTGGACCACAAAGTGGTCCATTTCACGTGGATCATGCCTCAAAAGGAGACTTCTTTTTAAGTGACCTCCGACCTAAATAATTGACCGCATCAAATATGCGAGAGCCACGTAAGGGAGGAGAGAAACGTGTTGACTATACAGCATTATCATGCTTGAAGAGCGGTACAAAGACGTTCAAGATGTGATTAGTAGATGAAACTTTATATATCTAATGCTTCGAAGATGCGGTTATCTTTCAACGCGCAATATCCTAATTGATATATTTTTACCTGGCAATAGTCTCGTCTACTAAATTAGATCAAAATTCAAGCACTAGGAGAAGTGACATGAAATTTTTCTAGTAGCTTGTGTCACACCTCGATCCTTAGGCACGCACACATCCCTTACCTTGGTCAATTAATAGCGATGTCCTAGGACGCATCGCCGACCCTTTCTTTTTAATATGCATATGCGGAAGAATATAATAAACCCCCAGACAATAAAACAATGGGATATAAAAGTAGGGCTATATTTTTCATATTGAAATCCACAACCACACTTTTATAAATAGCACAACCTATAGTATATTTTACAATACTATTCATAAAAGGTAAGGTCTACCACACATCAAATCTCAACTAAGAGTTTGCCAAATAGGGGTGGAGTTTTAGTCCTTCGCTGAGTCTTCATCTGGATTTTCCTCTTGCTCGACGATCTTTCCTCCTTCCACGTTCCCGCTAGAACCTATCGTAGAGTACTCAGATGATCCTGGACCTTCAAGGACGGGAGCCACTGGGTCAATCACCTCTGCACCTCTAGGTTCTACAATGCCCTCCTCATACACTACTTCCAAAGCATACACAGGCACCTCAAATTTCGGTATTGGGCCCTCTCTTCGCCCATTGCTAAAATAACAATACCATACCCGGTATTGGTGGGGCACCTTTTGGGTTTTACCCACATTAACCCAGAAAATAGACTTCACCATTACGTACTCCAATCCTTCAGTGTGCCTAGGCATCAGCACGTGGAACTTCTCTTCGGTGATTTCCTTTGGTAAACCAGGACACATGGGAGGAGGTAGAGGCGTTGCCATCTACGGGCCTGAAATGGTTATTCAATAACCAATGAGACTACGTCTCAGCGAGTTCTACCCCCTAAGACTTGATTAGTAAACCAATACACTATGGGTTGCCTAAGCACACAGAGGTCGGTGGACTTACCTTGGCCTCAGATTCCACCTGCATATTAGCACAGTTTAAATAGGCATCCAATCATAATATCATAGATCGATACCTTGATCAATCGACCTAGTTGATTACATGTCAACTCAACCACTAACTTGATCATTCAATTTATAACGAACATTCCTCATGATGGAATATCTAGTCGTCGAGCTCACGTGCATTCTCCAATGTAACTCTTCTAGTAACCGAGCCCACGTGCATTCTCCGATATGACATACCTATTTATTAAGCCCACGTGCATTCTCCAAGGTGATGCATAGGTCACCAAGCCCACGTGTCTTTTCCAAGATGCTATTCTTAATCTTTAAGCCCACGTGCAATCTCCAAGGTGATGCATCGAATCATCGAGCCCACGTGTCTCTTTTGAGATGCCATACTTTAATCATTGAGCCAACATGCATTCTCTGAGGTGATGCATCGAATCACCGAGCCCACGTGTCTCTTTCGAGATACCAAACTTAATCACCAAGCCCACGTGCATTCTCCGAGGTGATAGACCAACTCACCGAGCCCACGTGCCTTCTCCGAGGTGATATATAACCTACCATTGATCCACTATACAAAATGCCCATTCTCCTAGATGACGTGCTTAGTCATCGAGCTGGCATAACATCATACATAATCACTTTCATTTCCACAAATTCCACTATGCTTTGTAGTCTACCAAAACACTTTTGGCACTAACAACCGATGCCTGATTATTCATCAATTAAATACTCAAAATCAATTTAATTTAGGAATAATCTCTAAAATTCCACAATAAAATTAATTCAACACAAATTAAAGCTCAAATAAATAAACAGACTGCACCACGATCATTAGTATAAAATTTCGGTCGTCGGCTATCCCAGCCTAATTTCCGAAAATAAATAAATAAATAAATACAAAAATTAATTATTAAATACTAATAAATCCAATTTAGGCCCGTAATGCCTATTTGGAAGCCAAGACGGGTCGGGAAAAATCCCGAGATACATTCAATAAATAATATAGCATTTCTACTTCCTAATGACTATGTCTAACCACCTAACATGCTTTGCAATTAACTAATAATCCTAATCTATTCTAATCTAACCACCTAATCCTACTTAATTAACACTAATCAACCCTTAAGCATCATTAGCAAACTAAGCGAGGATTAGTGAGCTAAACTCACCCGTTTTACAATCCGCTTGGATTGAAACGTCGGGAACGTCGCGGTGAACGTTTTACTCCAAAGCGGGCCTAAGGTTCGGGGCCCGGAACACCCTCAAAACGGGCTTGGGAAGCTGTTGGAAACCCACAAAACTCCTTGCTGCAAAATGATGAAATAGGCTGCTGTGGAGTTGATTTGAACACGGCTTGGACTAAGCTCGGTGGTAACAGGTCGGAGTACGGCCCATGGCTGAAACAGCCGCAAACCAGGCCAAGTTTGAGTTGCTGGACCTGTTGGAATAGTTACTGTTTGGGCTGAAATTGGCGGGCTTCGAGGACAGCCTGATGTGGAGTGGTGAACAACCCGCATGTGGCTGATGCGGTAGTGACGATGGCGAAGGAGGAAGGATGCAGGTGGGGCAAGCTGTGCAAGGAAATGGATAGAAGTCCGCACAAAAAGAAGCTGCACTCGTCGATCTCCGTGAGCACAGCGAACGGCATAGAAGGAAGCAGCGTCGTCGGCCTTGGTGGACCACGCCTCAGCCGAAGAAAGAAAGAAACAGCATGTGCAGATGATGAATAAATGTCCACGCCAGCAGGGGAAGAAATATCCAATTGTTGGATAAGCATGGGTTGGTCAAAACAAGGGAAAGTGAAGTTGGACTCTGCAGGAAAAAAAACGTCGGTGGGGTAGTTAACTGAGAGAGAGAGAGAGAAAGAGAGAGAGAGAGAGAGAGAGAAGAAAAAGAGAGAGAACGTGCGGGTGGGAAGCTCGCATGCGGAGAGAGAAAGAAAAGGGTTTGTGCGGCCAAAAGAGAAGAGCGTGTGCGTGCGTGGGGAAGAGGAAAACGGCGTGGGTCCAAAAGAATTAAAAGAAGAAATCACATGAAAATTAAAACTGTAATCTTGGTTGGTTTCAAAACAACTATGCCAATTGGTCACCCATGGCCAATTTCTTCATCAACTTGCGCAATTGAAGTCCAAAATAAGACGGTCCTTTAATCCCACGAATTTTCTTCAAAACTGACTTTTATTTCATTTTTCTCATAATCCGATTTTCTGAACAAACAAATCCGGTTGAGGTTCAATTCGAATTCAAAAAAAGCCCAAATAACTTCCATTTGCCAACTCACTTACACCAGATGCCAAAAATCTCTTCAAATTGGCCAATCCGAATTTCCATTCATTTTCTGAATCGTCCGCAACGATTTTCTGTAAAAATCCCAAACTCGTCGAAAATTCCTCAAAAGTTGAGTTGACGTTCCTAGAATGACTCATGACACGACAGGACTTTCAATTTTTGAAATCGAATTCAAATTCGTGGTTATTTTCAATCAAACGCACTTTTAGTGTGATCTTACATACCGAGTAACTTTTAGGAATTTTTGGTGCAATTGACCCGTGGTCGATTTTCTTCGAGTCACACTGAATCCACTCGACACATTGGCGACTCTTGGTTGTCGTGAAAATCTCGAGGATTCAAATATAGACACACGGTATCGAAATGACAATAAAATCAAATTAGTGTCGGTCGACGAGAATTTTCTAATTTAGTGGAGTTACCCACGATTGGCCACACATCTCAGTTGAACCGACCTATCTCTGATCTCAAATTGATTTTTAATTGTGCCGTAATAACCTCTAAAGATGAGCACAGTTGAGAAGCCGATTCCTAATCGAATTCTCAAGTCTATTGCCTTAAAATTCCTTAATGGCTTCCCTGGATAGTCTAGTTATCTCGTGAGTGGCCATCTCAAAGAAAAGCATTGTAGTCGTGTCGATGAAATGCCCAACTTTATCCAATCGAAATCAGAACCTGAAAATCAGGATGTCACAGCTTGATTCGTGAAACTATTTAAAAATTTCTTATCTGCTAATATTATGCCATGTTTAACTAGTTTTCTAATAGATTAGTTATTCTTCAATAAGCTAATATTTTTCATATTAAGGGAGAATTTGCTAGAAATTGAATGATTGTCAATCTCAAGAAATATCTAAGTGGAGTATGCTAATTATGCATGA
Source organism: Eucalyptus virginea (assembly GCA_014182375.1). Lineage (NCBI taxonomy): Eukaryota > Viridiplantae > Streptophyta > Magnoliopsida > Myrtales > Myrtaceae > Eucalyptus > Eucalyptus virginea. The sequence continues at coordinate 26,259,460 of CM024514.1, read as the reverse complement.
TATTTTGATTGATAAACAAACATTCTAAAAACTGATTACTTTTTATAGTTCGAGCTACATTAATTTTGGAAACCGGAAGATTCATTGTATATGTGACATCATAGATTTTCGATCTTGTTTTCTATTAAATAAATCGAGAATTTTATCAACGCGCCTATAGGGCTGTTCTCAGAGCTAATGAATCTCGAGATAACTAGACTATCCAAGGAAGCCATTAAGGAATTTTAACGCAATTGACTTGAGAATTCGACCAGGAATCGGCTTCTTGACCGTGCTTATCTTTAGAGGCCATTACAGCATAATTTAAAATCAATTTGAGATTACATATAGGTCGATTCGATTGAGATGTGTAGCTAATCATGGGTGACACCACTAAATTGGAAAATTCTCATCGGCTGGCACTAGACTGATTTTTATATCGTTTTGGTACCCTGTTTCTGTATTTGAATCATCAAGATTTTCACGACAACCGAGAGTCGCCAATGTGTCTAGTGGGTTTATTATTGCTCGAAGAAAATCGACCACGGGTCATTTGCACTAAATTTTTTGAAAGTTACCTAGTAACCTAGGTCACGCTAAAAACACGCCTAAGTGAAATTAATCGCGAATTTGAGTCTGATTTCAAGTTCTGTCATGTCACAATTAACTCTAGAAGTGTCAACTTAGTCTCAAAAGATTTTTCTGCAAACCGAGACTTTTAAGAAAAAAATCGAGGTATAGCCGTTTTTGTCTAGAAAAAGTCATGGACCGTTTTTGATCGCGCAATTGGGAAGCAAGTGCGATTAATTAATGAGGAAAAATATCAATTTGATTGTTGAGGTGCTAATTGAATTTATGAGGGCCAAATGGGATTGAATTGAGAAGGAAATTGTGTCTAATTGAGAGGAAAACCATTGAAATTCGTAGCTCCCCCTATGTCTATAGTTTTTGGACCATTTCAAGGTTATAAAGTGAAGGCATTGGTGGCTGAATGAGGGCCAAGGAGATGCTGGTGGCTGAGGATGGTCAAGAGGACCAAGGGTTGGAAAATAAGACCAAGTGGCCCCCTTTTGCCCCCTCTCTCCTTCTCAAGTTGGTTGAACCCCTTTTTGCCTTCCTCATTGTGCAAGTTTTGGAACTAGCAGCCAAGGAGAAGATCAGCAAGACCGCCGAAATGCCCCGCACGCCATTGTAGCTGCCGTTCAATCGCCGTTCACGCCGGGACACTGTCCGCTGTCGCACGCGAGCCCTTTGCCTCACCGCTTGTGTCTCTGCCCCCATCTCGCCTGCTCCTCTGGTCCAATTGTTGTTTCTGATGTGGTGGAGCTTATTCGGAGTTGTTTGGCTCGCCTCTGACCTCCGTAAGTCCTCGCCAAGGCTCGGTTTGGACCTTTCCACATTCCTTGGTCCATTTCCGCCTTAAACTAGCCTTGTTGCCCTCTGTTTCAGCCAAGAACTGCAGCAAACAGAGAGGGTTTTTCAGCAGCTTCGTGGCCCATTTTGATGTCAATCTCGACTCCAAAAGTTAGGCCTGCTTTGGAGAGTATCGAGCCCCATTGCATTCTTGACGTTTTGAACCGCTCGGCCAGCAAAACAAGTGAGTTTAACTCACTAATTCTCACTTAGTAGGTTAATCACGCTTAGGGGTTGATTAATTTAGGCTAAGATGGATTAGGTGGTTAGATTAGATTAGACTAGTGAATTTAATTAATTGACGATGCATATTAGGTGGTTAATTAGTGCATTTAGTGAGTGAACATATCCTAGTATTTATTTAATGAACTTCGAAAATTTTCCGGGTCTGTTTTGGCATCCAATTAGGCATTACGGGCCTAAGTTAGATTTATTGGATTTATTTAATATTTTTGATAATTATTTATTTATTTATTTATTTTCCAGAAATTAGACCGAGATAACTAGTAACTGGAATTTTATGTTGGTTATTGTGGTGCAATCTATTTATTTATTTGATTCTAGATTGTGCACAATTGATTTATTTGTGATTTTATGATTTTATTCCTAAATTAATCAATTTTGGTAATTGATTGGAAATAACCGAGCGTTGGTTTACAACGCCAAAAATATTTTGGTAGACCATATAAATGGTGGGATTTTCAAGGGTGAAAATACTGTATTTTGGCTAAGACCGACCGTGTACCCATACACGGCTATTTTTATCGGGTATGATAAAAATGATGAATTTGTTGTATAGTTGGGTGGTATACTATATTGGCCCGGGGGCCTTATTACATCAGTTTCGGGTGAGCATATATAGTATACCATATTATCAACTTTGGGTGAGCACATATTATCAGCTTCGGGTGAGCATATATAGTATACTATGATGGCCTGAGGGCCCTAATCTATCTGCTTTGGGCGAACATATATATAGTATACTATATTATCAACTTTGGGCGAGCTATACTATCTATTTTCAGCTTTGGGTGAGCAGTCCTGATTGATAAGACATTATAGATAGTATTGAATGTACCAACCAGGGGAAGGTCGTGGTGACATGTAATCGACTGAGTCGATTGATTGATAGTTCGGTCTGATTAGGTGAATTGGTGTGGTTTGTGTATATTTTATATATACTGATTTACAGGATAGAACATAGGCAAAGGTAAATCCTCCGACCTATGTTTGTGCTTAGGCAGCCCTTAGGGCATATTTTATTCCTAATCGAGTCTTAGGAGGATAGAACTCGCTGAGACGTAATTTCATCCCGTTGTGGGACAACATTTCAGGTCCCTGGATGGCAACACCTCCACCTCCTCCTGTGCATTTTGGTGTACCTGAAGAAATTTCTGAAATAGGTTATTATATTCTGATACACTATCACCCTGAAGGTTTGGAATATGTACTGGTGAAATCCACTGTCAAGAATGATGTGGGTGAACCCCAAAAGGTCCCTCAAATATTTCGGTCGTGGTATCGCCATTATAGTGATGGACGAAGGGTGGGCCCTGTATCGGAATCTGATGTACCTCTGTACGTTTTAGAGGTAGCGTTCGGGAATAGGACAACAGATCCTAAGGGTGGATCGGTGGTGGATGCGAAAGATCCCAAGCTTGGTGATGATCCTGACTCTCCGGAGTGCTCAGCAGTGGGCTCCAGTTGGAGCATGGAAGAATGAGAGATTGTCGAGGAGGATCCCGAGGAGGACCCAAAGGATAATCTGGATGAGGATTGAAACCCCACCCCCTGTTTGTAGACTTGTTTTGAGAACTTGTTGTTTATGACCTGACTTAATAGTGTGCCTTGTATATATATGCATTATGGTTTGCATTGTATATAAGTGTGGCTATTTTTAAAGTTCGAGATTTTTAGTCCTACTTTCCTATCCCATTATTTTATTGTCTGGGGATTTTATATCTGCTTCCACATGCGTATTAAAATGAAAGGGTCGGCGATGCATCTTGGGACATCGTTATGAATTGACCAAGGTGAGAGATGGGTGCGTGCTCGAGGATCGAGGCATGACATCCCCGTTTAGTGGTATTAGAGCAATGGTTAAGATTGGAGTGATAATGTGCGATGGACCATGGGATAGTGGTAGGAAAGACCTTTAAATTCATGCTAGTGCATGTCTGTGTTAGTTGTTTGGTAGAATTGCTTGTTACTTGAATCACTCTGTTTCTAATTCAGCGTGGAATTGGAAGCAGGCTTCAATAGAGAAAGCTAAGCATGAGTGATCAGGAGCCTAGAACTCCTGCCAAGAGGACCGGTAGGGCCATAACTCGGGGTAGAATGTCGACCAGGGTCGGTGCCCAAGGAGGCTGAGGTCGAGCGCCAACACAAGCTAGCGGGAGTGGAGTGGCACCACCTCCAGTTGGTGCCAGGGTAGCAGCTCCTGGTGATCCTAGAATTAAGGGGATCATGTAGGCGCTAGAAGCCATGAGAGATGTGATGACACAATAGACAAAATCGAGTCGCTGTTGCTGCCGCCACACCTGTCGCACCTGCCGAGATTCAACCTGAGAATGTGGCAGTGTAGAGAGAGACGTCGATTCACAAGCTGGTGTTCACAAGTTGGTGGAACAATTTTTGAAGCTAAGACCACCAAGATTTTTGAGTACTAGAGACCCCGAGGCCGCTTCACTTTGGATCTAGGACTTGGAGATAGTCTTTGCACTCCTGATGTGCACTGAGGTAGATAAGGTAACCTTGGCAGTATATCAGTTGTAGGGCAATGCCAACACCTAGTGGAGAGCCACTAGAGAGATAGTATTTCCCGAGGGAGTAGTCCCGCTGTGGGATGCATTCCTCCAGGTGTTCAATGAACAATACTTCTCGAGGAACGCAAGAGAGTAGAAGATAGAAGAGTTTTTGTGACTCCGTCAGGGGTCAATGATTGTTGACCAATATGGGGTCAATTTTACAGAGCTATCTTAGTATGCTACGAGACTAATTGAAGATCCTGAGGAGAAGGCTCGAAGGTTTAAGAATGACCTTCGACAAGAGTTGAAGCAACTGCTGGTGCCATCCCATCTGGTCGATTACTGAGAAATCTATCGTCGAGCACAGCTGCTTGAAAGGAGCTTGAATGAGCAAGTCACCTCGTTTGGATCAAGGTTTACTTCGTATCGAGAAGGAATCCATCATGGAAAGAGGCCCATGCTTGGAGGTAGATTCCAGGTTTCGTCCAATAGGAAGGGTGGAGCTGGAAAGTCTGGGCCGAGTCAGAATGGCCTGTGTCGCTTTTGTGGAAGGCAACATGGTACAGTGCCGTGTCCTCGAAGGCTGGGTGTTTATTTTGGATGTGGCCAACATGATCAGAGATTGTCCTAATCGACCAAGAGGACAACCACAGTTGCCGCCGCCGCCACTTATGGGACAGATCGGAGGATATGCACCTTAGAACACGCCGCAAGGAGGTCAGCTAAGACCATCAGTCCAAGGCACGGTGTACACCATTACATAAGGTCAGGCAGAAGCTGTGCCTGACGTGATCACAGGTATGGTTTCACTAAATGACCATCCTACTTATGCTTTATTCGACTCAGGAGCAACTCATTCCTTTATTGCCGAGCAATATGTTAAGTTGTTAGGATTAAGTCCTATATTGTTGGAGTCGGCAGTTTGCATATCTACAACATTGAAGGATAAAGTAATAGCTGCTTTGGGTTGTTCTGGTTGCAAGTTAGCGATTAGTGAGCGAGTGGGGAAAATAGACTTGTTAGTCCTAGCCATGTATAACTTTGATTTAATTATTGGCATGGACTAGCTCACCAAGCAACGAACTATAATGGACTGCTATCGCAAGGCGATTCAGTTTGACCCGTTAGAGGGTGAGAGCTTCGAGTTTGTCGGGAATCGAGAAGGACCCTCGATTTCCCTAATCTTGTCGCAAAAGGCAACTCATTTGTTAGACGAGGGTTGCTAAGGATACCTGAAAAATCTCGTGGATATGACAGTTGAGGAGCTGAAGATGGAAGACATTGCTGTGGTGTAAGAATTTCCAGATGTCTTTTCGAAGAAATTGCTAGGATTACCGCCAGAGAGAGAAATTGAGTTTGTGATTGAGTTAGCACCCGAGACAGAGCCAATCTCTAAGGCTCCTTACCGGATGGCGTTATTTGAATTGAAAGAACTGAAGGTGCAGATGCAAGAGTTGTTAGATAAGGGATTCATACGTCTCAGTGCATCACCTTGGAGATTACCAGTTCTGGTCGTAAAGAAGAAAGATGGTTCGTTGCGCTTATGCATCGATTATCGGCAACTCAATCAGGTAACGATCAAGAATAAGTATCCACTCCCGAGGATCAATAACTTATTTAATCAATTGCAAGGAGCGTCGATCTTCTCTAAAATCGACTTGAGGATAGGATATCATTAGCTGATATTCAGGAAGGAGGACAATCCTAAGTTAGCATTTCGTACTCGGTATGGTCACTATGAGTTCACAGTGATGCCATTCGGGTTGACGAATGCCCCTATTGCCTTCATGGATTTGATGAACCGAATATTCAAGGAATATGTAGATCAGTTTGTGATCGTGTTCATCGATGATATTCTAGTGTATTCGAGAAGTGATGAGAAGCATGAGAGTCATCTGAGATTAGTGCTGCAGACGCTAAGAGTTCATCAGTTGTATGCCAAGTTCAGCAAGTGCGAGTTTTGGTTGACTCGTGTTGCTTTCCTAGGTCACGTGATTTAAGGTAAAGGAATCTCCGTGAACCCGAGCAAGATTGAAGCCATGATCAATTGGCGGAGATCGACTACTGTGACGGAGATCATAAGTTTTCTGGGTTTGGCAAGTTATTACAGACGGTTCGTGGAAGGGTTCTCATCATTAGCTTCGCCATTGACAAGACTCCTAAAGAAAGAAGAGAAATTTGTGTGGACAAACAAGTGCAAGAGTAGTTTCCAAGAGCTTAAGTAAAAGCTGACTACCGCACCTGTGCTGACCATTCCATCTGGTCTTGGAGGATTCGAGATCTATGGTGATACGTCATTTAGAGGATTGGGTTGCGTGCTGATGCAACATGGTAGAGTTGTTGCATACGCCTCTTGTCAGTTGAGACCTCATGAACAAAATTATCCAATGCATAACTTAGAGCTCGTAGCAATTATCTTTACCTTGAAGATTTTGAGACACTATTTGTGCGGAAAAAAATTCCAAATCTTCACGTACCATCAAAGTCTCAAGTACCTATTCTCTTAGAAGGAGTTGAACATGAGACAACGCCGATGGATGGAATTGCTGAAGGACTACGACTGTGATATCTATATCACTTGGGAAAAGTGAACAAGGTTGCCGATGCTTTAAGTCGAAAGTCTTCAGTTGCTCATATTTTGATTAAGGAGTGGAACATAATCGAGAGAGCTCGAGATTCGGTATTCAAGTTTGAGATATGCCACCTTTTAAGTCTTATGGCTACCCTCATAATTGAATCGGATGTCTAGATCATAATCAAGTTACTCCAACCGACAGACCCAGATGTGCAAAAGATCCTTCAAGAGGACACTGAGAAAAGGAAGGTTGACTTTCGGGTTTCTGATGATGGAATGCTAAGGTTCTGAGGACGATTGGTTATACTTGATGATGTGGAGCTTAGAGAGGATATTTTATCAGAAATGCATTGTAGCAGTTACAACATTCATCCTAGTAGTACCGAGATGTATCAAAATTTGCGTCAACACTATTGGTGGTTAGGTATGAAGGCAAACATTGCCAAGCATGTCACCAAGTATTTGACGCGTCAACAAGTTAAAGCTCCGCATTGTAAGCCGGGAGGATTTCTACAACCTCTCGAGATCCTAGAATGGAAATGGGAGTATATCACAATGGATTTCATGACTAGACTACCGAGGAGTCAGAGAGGAAATGATTCGATTTGGGTAGTGGTCAACAAATTGATCAAGTCGGCCCACTTCATTGCAATTTGAAAGGATCTCGGTTTGGATAGACACATAGATTTGTACGTGCATCAGGTAGTTCGTCTGCATGGAGTGCTGGTTACAATAACTTCATATCAAGACCCGAGGTTTACCGTTGCTTTTTGGAAGAGCTCGCAAAGTACCTTAGGTACCAAGCTGCACTACATCATATCATCCTCAGACGGATGGCCAATCCAAGAGAACAATTCAAACTCTCGAGAACATGTTGAGAGCTTGTGTACTAGACTTCAAAGGAAGTTGGGAAGAATGGTTACACTTGGTGGAATTTGCTTACAACAACAGTTATCAACAGAGCATGACAACGATGTGTTGGGATGAAGTTGGGGAAAGGAAGATTACAAGCCCCGAGTTGGTCCAGCAATCAGTGGATGCCGTTGTAACGATCAGAGGAAGATTAAAGACTGCTCAGAGTAGATAGAAAAGTTACATGGATAAGCGCCAAAGGTCTTTAGAATTTCAAGTTGGTGATCATTTTTTTCTGAAGGTGTCACCAAAGAGGGGAATTTCGCGATTTGGTAAGAAAGGCAAACTGAATCCGAGGTACGTAGGTCTGTTTGAGATTCTTGAGAGAATCGGGATCTTAGCGTATCGTCTTGCGTTGCCGCCGAGACTGGCGCAAGTGCACGATGTCTTTCACGTGTCAATGTTGAGGAAGTACGAGCCTGACCCGACTCGACCCACGTGCTTAATTTTGAAGAATTAGACGTGGATGATCGTGTGTCCTACTTTGAAAGCCTAGTCCAGATCGTGGACAGGAAAGAGCAAGTTCTACATTCAAAGACCATTCCGTTGGTCAAAGTGGTCTTACAATACTACGGTACTAAAGGAGCAACATGGGAGACTGAAGAGTCGATGAGACAGTTGTACCCCCACCTTTTTGGTTAAGTTTTGTAATGGTTTAAATTTCGATGACGAAATTTTTATAAGAAAGGAAGAATTGTGACATCCCAAATTTTTTATCTTATTTTCTATTAAATAAATTAGGCATTTCATCGACGCGCCTATAGAGCTGTACTCAGAGCTGATCACTCTCGAGATAACTAGATTATCCAAGGAAGCCATTAAGGAATTTTAACACAATTGACTAGAGAATTCGATCAAGAATCGGCTTCTCGACCGTGCTCATCTTTAGAGATCATTACGGCACAATTTAAAATCGATTTAAGATCAGAGATAGGTCGATTTGATTGAGATGCATAGTTAATCGTGGGTGACATCACTAAATTGGAAAATTCTCGTCGGCTAGCAGTAGACTGATTTTTCTATCGTTTTGGTACCCTATGTCTGTGTTTGAATACTCGAGATTTTCACGACAAACGAGAGTCGCCAATGTGTCGAGTGGGTTCATTGTGACTCGAAGAAAATTGATTACGGGTCATTTGCACTAAGAATTTATGAAAGTTACCTGGTAGCTTAAGTCACGCTAAAAACGCGCTTGACTGAAATTAACCATGAATTTAAGTCCGATTTCAAAAATTAAAAGTTTTGTCATGTCAAAATTAATTCTAGGAGCATTGACTCAATCTCAGAAGATTTTTTTTACAAATCGAGACTTTTTGGAAAAAAGTCGAGGTAAGGTCGTTTTTGTTCAAAAAAATTCAGGGACCGTTTTTTATTGCGCAATTGGGAAGCAAGTGGGATCAATTGGTGAGGAAAAATATCAATTTGATTGTTGAGGTGCTAATTGAATTTATGATGGTCAAATGGGATTGAATTGAGAAGAAAATCATGTCTAATTGAGAGGAAAACCATTGAAATTCGTAGCTCCCCCTATGTCTATGGTTTTTGGACCATTTCAAGGTTGCAAAGTGAAGGCATTGGTGGCCAAATGAGGGCCAAGGAGGTGCTGGTGGCTGAGGATGGTCAAGGGGACCAAGAGTTGGAAAATAAGACGAAGTGGCCCCCTCTTGTCCCCTCTCTCCCTCTCAAGTTGGCCGAACCCCTCTTTGCCTTCCTCGTTGTGCAAGTTTTGGAACCAGCAGCCAAGGAGAAGACTAGCAAGATCGTTGAACCGCCCTGCACGCCGTTGCAGCCGTTGTCCGATCGCTATTAATGCCGGGACACCATCCGTCGTCACACGCGAGCCCTTCGCCTCACCACGCATGTCTCCGCCCCATCTCGCCTACTCCTCCGATCCAGCTGTTGTTTCGGATCTGATGGAGCTCAGCCGGAGTTGTTTGGCCTACCTCCAACCTCCGTAAGTCCCCGCCAAGGCTCGGTTTGGCCCTTTCCACCTTCCTTGGTCCATTCCTGCCTTAAACTAGCCTTGTTGCCCTCTGTTTCAACTAAGAACAGCAACAAACAGAGAGGGTTTTCCAACAGCTTCGTGGCTCGTTTTGAGGTCGATCTCGACCCCGAAAGTTAGGCCCGCTTTGGAGAGTATCGAGCCTCGTTGCGTTCTCGACATTTTGAACAGCTCAGCCCGCAAAACAAGTGAGTTTAACTCATTAATCCTCGCTTAGTAGGTTAATCATGCTTAGGGGTTGATTAGTTTAGGCTAAGATGGATTAGGTGGTTAAATTAGATTAAATTAGTGAATTTAATTAATTGCTAATGCATGTTAGGTGGTTAGTTAGTGAAATTAGTGAGTAAACATGTCATAGTATTTATTTAACGAACTTCAAAAATTTACTGACTCTGTTTCGGCGTCCAATTAGGCATTATGAGCCTAAGTTGGATTTATTGCATTTATTTAATATTTTCCGTAATTATTTAATGAATTATTTATTTTCCAAAAATTAGACCGATATAACTGGTGACCAAAATTTTATGCTGGTTATTGTGGTGTAGTCTATTTATTTATTTGAATTCTAAATTGTGCTGAATTGATTTAATTGTGATTTTAGGATTTTATTCCTAAATTAATCAATTTTGGTAATTGATTAGAAAATAATCGAGCGTTGGTTTACAACGCCAAAAATATTTTGGTGGACCATATAAACTGTGGGATTTTCAAGGGTGAAAATACTATATTTTGGCCAAAGCCGACCGTGTAGCCATACACGGCTATTTTTATCAGGTATGATAAAAATGATGAATTGGTTGTATAGTTGGGTGGTATACTATATTAGCTCGGGGGCCTTATTACATCAGCTTCAGGCGAGCAATAATTATCAGCTTTGGGTGAGCATATATAATATACCATATTATCAGCTTTGGACGAGCATATATAGTATACTATGATGGCCTAGGGGCCCTAATTTATCTGCTTTGGGCGAGCATATATTTAGTATACTATATTATTAGCTTTGGACGAGTTATACTATTTATTTTCAGTTTTTGGTGAGTAATCCTGATTGATAGGACATTATAGATAGTATTGAATGTACTGACCAGGGGAAGGTCGTTGTGACATGTAATCGACTGAGTTGATTGATCGATAGTTCGATCTGATTGGGTGAATTGACGTGATTTGTGTATATTTGATTTATACTGACTTGCAAGAAGGAACATAGGCAAAGGTAAGTCCTCCGACCTATGTTTGTGCTTAGGCACCCCTTAGGGCGTATTTTCTTCATAATCGAGTCTTAGGAGGGTAGAACTCACTAAGACGTAGTCTCACCTTGTTATGGGACAATATTTCAGTTCCCTAGATGACAATACCTCCACCTCCTCCCGTGTATTTTGGTGTACCTGAAAAAATTACTGAAATAGGTTATCATATTCCGATACAACATCACCCTAAATGTTTGGAATATGTACTGGTGAAATCCACTGTCTGGAATGATGTGGGTGAACCCTGAAAGGTCCCCCACAGATTTCGGTCGTGGTATTGCCATTACAGTGATGGATGAAGGGTGGGCCCTGTACCAGAATCTGATGTACCTCCGTACGTTTTAGAGGTAGCGTTTGGGAAGGGGACAGCAGATCTTAAGGGTGGATCAGTGGTGGATGCGAATGATCCCAAGCTTTGTGATGATCCTGACTCTATGGAGTGCTCATCAGTGGACTCCAGTTGGAGCATGAAAGAAGGAGAGATTGTCAAGGAGGATCTCGAGGAGAACCTAGAGGAGGATCCGGATGAAGATTAAAACCCCATCCCCTGTCTATAGACTTGTTTTGAGAACTTGTTGTTTAGGACCCGACTTAGTAATGTGCCTTGTATATATATGCATTATGATTTGCATTATATATAAGTGTGGCTATTTTTAAAGTTTGAGATTTTTTGTCTTAATTTCCTATCCCATTGTTTTGTTGTCTGGGGATTTTATATCTGCTTCCGTATGTGTATTAAAATGAAAGGGTCCGTGATGCGTCCTGGGACATCACTATTAATTGACCAAGGTGAGAGATGGGCACGCGCTCGAGGATCGGGGCATGACAGTATAGGTGAGCAAACCTCCTAAATCTCGGATTCATTGAATTCATCAGCAAGATTTATCTTGTCAACAATTGTCGAACGGATAGCTTAGCCTCTTAAAGATTATCCAATGAGAAGATTGGTTATTGAAGAGTATAAAAACAGATCAACAAAGGTCGCAAAAGCAATGAGGTTGAAAGATGATAACTCTATAAAAATAGAGTTATTTTACCTATTTTAGGCAACAATTAATCCAATATCTATGAGAAATTTTTTGGATTTCCTTATGATTATTTGAATTTTCCTTATTTACGCAAAATAATGAGATATGGAGAAGATAAGGAAACGAATGGCAAAAATCAGGAATTCAAATAAAAAAAAGTAGTGGAAGATGGATATCAAATCAGGGAATCCTTGATTTTGTTCCCTAATATTATCTGCAAATGTTGTGAGATAGATATCTTGGATATATCCTATAAATAGGAGAACATTGAGAGCCAGAGAGAGCAGCTAGGTTTTTGTTATATCGTTTTTCATTGTTCTGTGAGTTTTTCAAATATTTTGAAGAGAAGACAAAAGTTGTGACAAAATTCTTGTTCTTTGATTTAAGATACTGGATTTGATTTATATTTTTATTTCTTCTTCTACTATGTTCTAATTTTCTTTTGTTAGGGCTACGATGTAGTCTAACCATGATGATGTGAATTTCATAATTTTTATGTTTGCAATTAATTTCATTTATGTGAGTTATATATTATTGTGCATAATGCTTTTGAGTGACTAGCCACCACTTAAATAATCTGATGTGCATGTTTCAGATTGAGAAGTGATGATATGCAATTGCTCATTATAATATATAATCATGAATTAAACGTGGATAGAGATATACCACGTTATTTGTGTAGCTTTCGGTGATAAGGTGATCCAAAAGACTCATTGTAAGCTGGGAATATTCATAATTTTTAATGCACTTATGTTTATTTTAATTCACATAGAGATATAGTGGATTAATAAACTGAGTAAGTTTGTTATACCTAGAGATAGGATAATATATAGATTAAGAAATTCCGCTATCACATGTTTAATATCGTTCTTCTACCCACAACAATTTGAAATTCATATTTAGTGGTTATGGTGAATCAGATGCTCTAACATATTTATTTGATTGATTTACTGCATTTAGTCTCCAAATTTTGTTTTTAATTTATTCTAAATTATATTTTGATTTGTTAGATAAATTTTAGAATTAATCTATTTTAGTATTTAATTAGTTTATTAATCATCGATCTCCATGGAACGATACTCTTTCTTATCATTATATTGCTTGTTCGACACGTTCACTTGAGTTTAGAATTTTACGAACAAAAGAGACAAACAATCCATTAACAAAGAAAGTTTTACATTCTTATATTGTCTTTTGAGGGAAATAAAAGTGTAATCTCTGGAGAGTGTATCAATGTTATAGTTTGTACTTAGTTGTGAGTTAGTGAGATCTATCCGCATCGGTATAACTACATTAGCTTCAAGATGAAGTGCTTGAGTATAAGTGGCACATATTACTGTAACTACACAAAGATACCTAGTAAAATCAAGCTAGTAGGCTGTTTGTCTAGGCAAGTGAATATAAGCTTACACCAAATCAAACCACTATAAAACTCTAAATGCATCGTTTTCTATCCGTGTGCTTCTATCTAATACTGTCTAATAGAAGCACACTATACTAATTGATATCACCTACTCTTGCATATATCAACTCATGACTCATATTTGTTATTACGCCTCTATCAAACTTGACACTTATAATTCTACAATAATTTGTCAAGTTTCTTGAAAACATCGATTTACCCCCTTTAGGTGATATTGTTAGCAATTACATTTGATATTAGAGCTCGGTTCTCATTCTTTTGGAAGTATTATTTGACTTCTTGAGTTAAGGATTTATTATAACTAGCATGGTTTACATACTGAATCGTTGCCACTAGATTAAAATTAAATGGCGAAAAAGAAGAAAAAGGAGCAGCATCCTTTCATTTGGAATTGCACACATCATATCGTTGTGACACCCGAGATGGTCGGTTTGGCGATGACTGAACCACTATATTGGCATTTTCAAGTGAAATATGGATTAGAGGACTTAATTGCATTTGCACTAAAATGTTTAGAATCACATTGGTTCAAATGAAAAGATTAAGAATGAATTTAAATTTATAGGATAAGTTTAGAAGGTGAAAATGCAATCTTTTACCAAACAGTTTTTGTACAAATGCCTGAAACGCATAAAATTAAAGATCTTTTAACATTAAATCAGGTGAATCTACATAGGACCAGCAGAATGTAACAAATTGCATTCATTGAGAGTATGTAATCCGAAAACTGCACAATAAACATAATAGATTTTCAAGTACGTTTTGGCGTCCATGGTTATTATTGAACATTTAATTTCCACGAAAAACTTGATTGGTTTATTTTAAGTCATTAAATCAAATTGTGGACCCTGCCTTCTTCTCTATCATTTTTATGTCCTTCATTCTCAACATAATTGAAATGGTTTGCAAACTGTTCCTTGAAAAGCTTTGAGGACTACGCGTAAGGGAAAGCAAGTGTGGCATCTTTACAAGCGCTAGAATTCTTCATATCAACTCAATTAAGTCCTTGAAGGAAATTAGGCGTGAATTTGCAAAAAAAAAAAAAGGGAGAAAGGAAAAGAAAATAACAAAACGGAGGGAAAGAATCATCCCATGACTCATCAACGGACGGTAAAACCTTAATGGATAAATTACTAAATTACAAAATCTAATTTTATATTAAAGAAAGCAACTGCACATCCTATGTGTGCGACAACCTTGTATGTATACATCTATCGATATTCAGATTATTGTTAGAAAACTCAGCATCCGCTTAATAATACAAACTCTCACATTATTGCAAGCCTTTTCTCAGATTTGTAAGATAATATATTTACCTTTCGAGTATTGAATCTTATAAAGTATTGATAGGACTCGTCAGTACGTCGAAAATGGGGGATTTCACATGCAATTAGGCCCCCTTGGGAACGCAAGGACAATCTGAAGTCATTATCCCCAAAAGAGACACTTCAGAATCTCTCGTCCGAGACTCCCATGGGCAACGTAAATTCCTATGTAATTTTACGCCTCGTTTTTTTGGGGAAATGTGGAATATTTGCTATGCCCCGACCAAAAAGAAAAGAAAATATTTGCTATAACTACTCTAAAATTTGGCGGAAGCTCTCCTATCCCGATTTAGATGTAGATTTAAATTTGGAGGTTTTTATCTCTCAATCTAAACCTAGATTTTGGAGTTTTTTTTAGCAGTGTTTGATTTGTAGTAGATTATTCTCTCCATATGACGGATGGTATTGAGGATGCCCATTCTATGTGCACATTGCAAGCTGTAGTTTTTTGACAGAAAGATTTCAATGTGTGCCTATCACTAATGATTCTGTTGATCGACCACCGATTGTTTTTTGATACTGTAATACATCTAGTCTTTTGGGATAAGAGCATGTATCCGTACTCTTTTTTTTGGGGGGGGGGGTGATTTTGTTTTGTTTTGTGTCTTTGTTGGGATTTATTTTGCTAGGAAACTTTTGTATTTAATTATGATAGATGAATGAATTTTTCATTTTACCCAAAAAATAAAGTCGTACGTTTTCGTTCCCATAACGAATTCTCATGGTTTGCAATCGGCTCAAGAAGGCGTTGTTTTATGGCTGAAGAAGCAGGTGTCATTATGGGCTGGTCAGTCCATCCTTTTCATGCGAATTCCACACGAGATAATGTACTGGCCTTGTAAATGGAGTTGTAAATGAGAATTTCAAATTTTTTTTTTTTTTTGAATGAAAAATGCAGAGGCGCATGAGGGCACTCATGGCAGCGAATGGCAACGAAATTTTCAAATCTAGCTTGTCTAATGGTGGTGCTTGTTTTTCGAAACAAGCAACGTAAAGCGTCAAAATAATGCTCAAGAGTGGCGAATTAAGTGGAAACTGAAAGTGCTAATATGAACACCTAGAGAGGGGTAAATCGTTGTAAAAACATATTCTACAAAATGTAGTGAAAATCTTTACTTTTAACCTGAGTCTGAATAACAATATACTTTTGAAACTGAGTATGAAGAGAAATAGACTTTGAGCGAGTTCAAACTTTAGTAGTTAAATATAATTACGAACAAAATAAAGGAGTTTAGGAAAGAGAATAAGAACACAAGGCTTATAGTGGTTCGGCTTAATCTAAGCCTACGTCCACTTTCCCGCGCTAACAGCCTTCTAGCTAGATTCTACTATGCAATCAACAAGAGATTACAATTTTGAGTGCAAACACTTAGTAGTAGATCACACTATCTCACTAAGTCACTCTTTTGGTATTTCTCTCACGATCACAAACATTTAAGCTCACAAGAGACAAGTGTATGATCGAAGGTTGCTCAGACTTTGGAATTATAAATTCTACGCTCAGTCTCTTACTTGCTCATCGGTCCTTGATCTCCTTAAATACTCCTCCATTTCCAAACTAGCCGTTGGACAATATCTTAGAGGATTGTCTTCCAATCTACCCATTGGACAGATCTGTATCTAGAAGATTTAGTAGCCGTTGAGTGATAGAAGTAGAATCTCAAATTGATTCTGATCGCCCATACAAACAGAATCTTGGTTTCCATAAGTAGAGCTTCTTTGTATAGAAACTTCTTGTCTTCAATATCCAATTGTCAATCAATTAGATTGAGTCGATCAAATCAATCTTGATGTAAAATCCAAACCAAATCACTAGCCGTTGTATGTTTGGGCTTGTATTACGTTCTGTCTAATCTGGATGTAAAGTTTGAGTGCAATAAACTTTACAATCTGAGTTTGAGTGTAATAGACTTTACAATATGGACGTCAGTCTGAACATATTCTACTTCTGAACAGATTTAACTTTAAGGTTAACACAGTCTGAATAAATTCAGTTTCAGCATAAAGTCTGTCTTCTAGTTCTTCATTCCCGTTTAGTCTGGAATTTGTCAGAGTGGGTAGACTTCTGATGTAGAATAGACTTTGACATTAAAGTCTGACAGTTTTCAGATTTTGACACAGAAGTCTGGAAATCTTCAGAATATATTTTGGACATATGTTACTGTGGCACCCCTCGAACGGCCCCCAATCCGTTGGGGTCGCCACAGTTCGCTTACCTCTCTCCTACTTGACCTTCTAACAATCCTGGGAGTTTATAATTTTTAAACGGTCCCTGCGCAGCTTATAAATGTATAGCGAAAGCGAAAATCATATCTCCCTACCCCAAAAATTTTGAAATAATGCACACCTACTAGACAGGTTTATAAGTTAAGCCGGACACTTTTATTTACATAGGTCTGATAGATAACATCGGTCGGTACATCAAAATTTGCCATGGTTTTCTATACCTGGCTTCATAACAAAAGATAACCCGACCTCCCCCTAGCTTTCCTTTCCATTCAGCCCTATACAAAAGTCTATCAGACAATGCCGGCAGTCCAAAAAGTTTCATTTGCTACCCGTCACACATGATCACACCCAGCCCGGTCTATCGGCTGGCGGCGGCAACATCCTTAGCATGATCCCATCACGACGAACGTACACCAACAGAAACTCCTGAACCACTGGGCCATTAGGTAAATCGACGTTATACATGACTAGAACCTATACTCAGATGAAAACCAATCCTCGAATCCTGACATGAGTGTGCTCTGAACACATGCACTCAACGTCGATTGTGACACCATAAAAAGTACCGCGAGTGACAAGTAGTAGAGGCATCTTTTAATCTGAAATGTTAGTCCCCACACGGGGTAAGTACAGCCACTCGGCAGTAAAAGATTCATCAAACTATATCAAGCATTACTGTCCGAATCTCGATTAATGCGAGATAGACAAAAATAGGTAATCACAAGAATAAATATGCATCAAATTCGTGAAATTCTTTAATGCGATGGCAAATATAAAATTTCAAAAGAATCAAGATGCATCATATCCAGTTACCCAAGTCCCGATCATAGGGCCAAACTGTAATGACATGTTGCATTCCATGCCATATAACTTAGTCCTATAATCAGACCACACACACACGTAGTAGAATCATCCATTTTATCATTCAAAAGGTTTCATCCCCCGGAGGACCAATGTTTGCGTCCCTCCGGGCATTCGCATCCACCCTGGCATCGCGAAAGCCTCCAGCATTCAGCCACTACGGCCACTGGGCATCTGGAGCATATCATGCCTCCAGGCATCTCATACCCCATTTGGCATCACGAGAAAATCCTCTGAGACTCACCATGAGAATGGTTACCCCGGCCCTCCGGATTTACGTACTGACTAGCATACAATCGGGCATCCCGAAGCTCTCGAGGAAAAACCTTCGACATTCAGCCACTTAGGGCCACCGGGCATCCACAAGGCATCGACTCATTCGATCCTTTGGGCATCCCGACTCATGGGGCATCGTTGACCCAAGGGTCCAATGGCAACAATTAACATCTTAATTTCCAAAAATACTTTCAAATGCAATGACAAGATGTCCCAAGAATCCTTCATTTAATCTCAATATTGCATAACATGCCAATTCTAGTGTCATCATATCACATAACAATTCAAGATATATTCACCTTTGGGACAATTTGTACAAATTCGAAGTAAAACAGCTCGACTATTAAAGTGCACAGTTCTGGTAATGATTTCGGAATAATTCCCAAATGAACTCAGAAAATTATAAAATTTTGACATGTTATCAATGAGACCTAAAGAAAAAATTTTCATGAAGAACACCAAGTCAAGTTCCTTACGTATCGAGAGTAATAATTTCTGTATTCCTTACTAACATTCTGTAATAACTTCCAGCTTTAGCATTTTCATAGAAAAATCGTTTCGTCGGTCAGACCTTATTCATTTATTCTAAATTTTTTATATGTTGTTTCTGAAGATGTGCCCTACAACTTTCATTAAGGATTCAAAGTCAAATTTTGGCTATATAATTACAGAAAAATCATGAAATCACCGAAGGTCATACTGTCTTCTGCAAAAACAGTCTACTGTCCTAAAGAGAACTACTCCTACTCTTTGAATCTCAGCATCCAACATCCACAACCAAGTGTTTACAAGTGTATTACACCATATTACAACCTCTTCACTTCCAAAAATCCATGATAGCTAGATCCTTGAGTTCTTATTTCAATTCAAAAACCGAAATCCATTCAAACATGCTCTGTTTCTACTTAGTTTCTTGATCTAGTTCCATCTTATTTGTCCAAAATCAACATGCAGCTTTCAATTCCTCATTTTCTCACATCTACCAACCTCTCACTAGATAATAACAGCAAGTAAAACATAGATCAATGAACTTCTACTTGCCTCAAGCCTTCCTACTCGGTTGCTAGCCAAAAACAGGGGTTCGGGGATCTCGGCTTGGCTCAATCGGTGACGGGGATCGGCAGCGTCGACGGTGGCAGCTCGGACACGGCACGGGTGGAGGGTGGCCTTCCTTCTCTACCCTCACACGCTCGGACCGCTCATTGCACACCCTCTCTCTCGAACTCTTGCTCGAACTCTCTCTCTCTCTCTCTCTCTCTCTCTCTCGGCCTCACTCTCCCTTGCTCAAACCGAAAGCTTTTGCTTTCTTTGGTTAATTATTTTGCTAATTTTTGCATGTAGATGACAGATGACTTCAAGGAAGGGACAAGTGGAAGAAGGTTGAGGCAACCATGGACAAGTGGTGAGTGGCTTCCCCCCCTTTTCGGTCGACAGCCTTGGAGGCTCCTTGGGCCTACTTGGGCCCGAAAAATTTGAGGCCAAAAGTCCAAACTCAAAGGCCCATGGTCTTTAAAATATAAGCCCATAATTATGAAGCACTTTGTTTTCTAAATGAATAAATTTATATTCCCATAATCCAATTGCTTCATGAACAAATGTATAACCGAAATTCTTGCGTGCAGTCCAACTCCTCAAAATTTTATTATTAAATTTCAGCATGCATGTTCCTCACGCATGACCGAATTCCATCCTTTCGGTTCAAAAAAATAAAAATATTATTCAATCATAGTCCAAAAATTTTCTCTTGTTGCATGGTTGATCGGTCCATTGCTAAACATACCATATCAATCCAACAAATAAACAAATACAGATTACTGCCCGTAATTGATACCAATGCCATAGTTCGATGATACTTCTATCGGTTGGTCATGACAGTCACCTATCCGATGATTCGTTGAAATTCTTGGATGCCATAGTTACATTCAGTCTTTTGGATGTCTTCAGACTTTTACAATATCATTTACATGTTCTATCATCTGCATAGTCTATTACTTAACCATTAAACACGTTAGTAGCCTTTGATTTATTTTGTCATCTTCAAAACATCATAAGGGATTTCTCTAACAATCTCCCCATTTTTGATGATGAAAAAATAATCTCTGAATATGCAGATGTGTAATCACACTTTCTAAAATATTGATAAATCAATCATCAAATTTTAGATTTTCAAAAAATGTGATTTGAATCAAAAGACAGCAAATAGATTGAGCATAACAATATATAGAAAAATAACCGCAGCTCAATATTATAACATCAACCAATCAACACATATGCATATTTATATTCTTTCCCCCTTTTTGTCATAATCAAAAAGCGATAACAATAGAAATAGTATCACTTAGAGAATATAAAACGATAACAAATATATATTGCATGAAACACAGTTTCCAAAAAGTCAGCTTTTACAAAGTAAGTCGAATATTAAAGATATGCAATATAGTTCACTTTGATCATATATATCAGCAAATATCCAATAAAAATCACGGATGCATTATAAAATTCACTTGACCCATTTTGTCATAATAAAATGATAATATCAATACGAGATTTGTTAATGACAAAAGGTAATAAAAGATGAACAAACCAAATTTTGTAGAACTTGGTAAGTTCTAACACATTTACATTTTCCTTCCTTCCATAATAATCAAGATCACGATCGATTCAAAAATATTTTTCCATAATTGATCAAAGCTCCCCCTCAATTTGTTGCCTTTTTGAGATGATCGCGATCCTTTCATTTCTCTTGCATTCGCTTTCTCTTCCTTTTGTATGACATATAAGGGATTTCCTTAATAATTTGCAAAAACTTTGCACAAGGAAGGGAATTTTTGAACCTCCAGAAGATAGTATAGAATTTCCATAATTTTCAGATCGAGCTTTCCAAAATCCATATGGAAGATTCTATTGCCACCTGCAAAATCTTGTATAATAGATAATAATCTTTGCAAAAATGTCACATAATATCTTCCTTTGATTTGTTGATCAAACTTGCTAGATATAAGATATCTTCTAAATATAGCAAGAATATCCATGCATATACAGTAATATCTTTCAAGATCAAAGGGATTTCCTTGAACATAAATCTCAGATATAAATTGTTGATGCATTTCGCAAAAAGAAAGATGATATTTCTATCAAGTGCCTAATTAAGTAAAAACTTGCAATGCCTTATATTTATGACAAAAGATATTTGCAATATAATAAACAATCATCCAAAATTATGATAAATGCACGTAGAAATTTGTAAGGCGGGATGATAAAAAATATTCTCTTACCCATGGTATATGTTTGAAATATACCATTGATAAAAAAAAAATCATTACCAATCTTCGCATGAGATTCTTTTCTTATTGCATCAAAATATGTGTAGATTCGCGATCATTCTTCCCTAATAGAATTTCCTACAATGCACCCATTTCCTTTTTGGTATCCATCAATTTGGATCCATCCATTTTGTTGGAGCAAAATATAAAATCTCCATAGATAAACAAATGTTCTTTCTAAACTCATCATAACATATTATTTAAGGAAAGAATATTGAAAAAGAAATTCTCACTTTGTCACAGCACGATAAAATCAGAGAGAAGGATCTTGAGTATCTAGGAATATCTTGCATAATAAATTAATATCACGTAAAACAGATTTTTACTTGGAAAAATATGATAAAATCTTAGAGTATAAAATCAAACCAAATAAATTCATTTGTCTCTAAGCAAAATGATCACACGTATTATATCAAATCTCAACGCACAAATCACAAAAATAAATCACACGATTCTTTCTTCAATAAAACCAATCAAAGAATATGATCATTACAAAATCTAATTCAATCAAGGATATATTGAATATCAAGCATAATGAGAATTATGTGCACAAAAAAAAAAAAATACATTCCTTACCAAATTCTTTCTTCTTTTCATTTATTTCCTGCAAAAATAATTAATCTTTTCTTTGGTACCTATTTTTTTCTTGGGTCAATGAAGTTAGTAGAGTATGTTGTTTTTACCCAATCTTTCTTAATAGGTCTCCAAACTTTAGGACATTCTTTCTCAAAGTATTCTGAATCTTCACAATTTGAACACTTGAGGGCATTTTGACCAACATGTTTTATAAACACTTTTTGAAAATGATTTTTGTAAAATGCCTTTGGAGGTCTTTGTCTAAATCTTTCCTTAACTTTAGGAAAATCAATTAGAGAATCACTTTTCTTATTGAAACCAAGTCCCGACTTATTTTAGTGAGGTACTTGTATGAAAAGAATATGCTCTAATGTTTTTGATCCATTTGAAAATTTTGTTGAAATATTTGAAAATTCATTTTTTTTAAAAATCATTTTCTTTGACAAGTAAATGTTGACTTTCTTTTGTTTGTAGAAAACCTTTTTGCAAAATTTCAAACTTTTCTTTTCAAGAAAGATCATGTTGCCTAAGCCATGAATTCTCCTTTTTTAGTTCGGAGATCCTTTTAAGAGAAGATTTGAGGTTTAGGTTTAAGCAAAGCTCATTTATATACTTTGAAACTTTGATAGGAATTTTTGAATGACTTACCTTGATTTCCTCATCAAATTCTGAGTCTATGTCTGAGTCAGACTCTGATTTTTAGTCTGATTCTGATTCCGAATTTGAGTCTGAGTCTGAATGTGCCATCAAGCATATATTTCCTTGCTCATCATATTATTTCATTGTTCTTTTCTGGCCATTTTGCTTGTATTGTTTTCTTCCACTGAATTTCCTCCATTTTCTACTCAGCGTTTTGAATTTCTTGATCATAAAAGCAAGTTCTTCATCGTCCATGTCATTTTCTGAGTCTGCATCATCAGAATCAGCGTTAGTTTTTAAAGTGATGGACTTCTTACCTTCGGGATCTTCATCATTGATTTCTTCCACTTCATAGGATTGAAGAGTGACAATCAATTCATCAACGGGAAGTAGCATAATCCTTTGAGTCTCCCGGATTGAGGTCTTGACATGGTTCCATTCTTTTGAAAGACCTCGCAAAATTTTGTTGACCTTCATTGGGAAAGAAATTGGCTGACCTTGATATGCTAAACCATTTACAATTTCTGTAAAACAAATAAACATATCTCCAATCGACTCTCTTGGCTTCATCTTGAAAGATTTACATTGGTCAAGCAGGAAGTTTACTTTTGTTTCTTTTACATAATCATTCCTTTCATATGTAACATGAAGTTTATCCCAAACTTCTTTTACTATTTCACATGAAGAGATTATGTTATATTCAGCAGGAGACAAAGCGCAATATAAAGAATAAATGGCTTTTGCATCAAGAGCTTCTCTTTTGGACATCTCCATCCGAGACATAGGAGCAGGAGGTTTGGTTTCTTTGTCTTTGCCATTCTTATTTGATGTAGATACAATAGTGGGATTGATTCCTTTTTCCACAACATCCCATTACAAAGGATCTCTAGATCTTAAGAATGCCTTCATTTTGTTATTCCACACATTGTATTCCTTTCTATCAAAATATGGTGGCCTGGTGTTGCTCTGTCTCTCCATAAGTCCTGGTGCCAAGATACTAGCTATAGAAGATCTTTAGCTTAGAAGTAAAAACACTTCAATAAAATGAGCACTTGGCTCTGATACCAATTGAAAGTGCTAGTATGAACACCTAGAGGATGGGTGAATAGGCATAAAAATAGATTCTGCAAAATGCAGTGAAAGCCTTTACTTTTAACTTGAGTCCGAAAAACAACAGACTTTTGAAACTAAGTTTGAAGAGCAACAAGCTTTGAGTGAGTTCAGACTTTAGCAGTTAAATAGAATTACGAACAAAATAAAGGAGTTTAGGAAAGAGAATAAGAACACAAGGTTTATAGTGGTTCGAATTAATCCAAGCCTACGTCCACTCTCCCACGCTAACAGCCTTTTAGCTAGATTCCACTATGCAATCAACAAGATATTACAACTTTGAGTGCAAACACTTAGTAGTAGATCACACTATCTCACTAAGTCACTCTTTTGGTATTTCTCTCATGATCACAAACGTTAAGCTCACAAGAGACAAATGTATGATTGAAGGTCGTTCATACTTTGGAATTATAAATTCTACGCTTCGTCTCTTACTTGCTCATCGGTCCTTGATCTCCTTAAATACTCCTCCACTTCCAAACTAGCCGTTGGACAATATCTTAGAGGATCGTCTTCCAATCTACTCATTGGACAGATTTGTATCTAAAAGATCTAGTAACCGTTGAGTGATAGAAGTAGAATCCCAAATTAATTCTGATCGCCCATACAAATAGAATCTTGGTTTCTATAAGTAGAGCTTCTTCGTATAGAAAGTTCTTGTCTTCAATATCCAATTGTCAATCAATTAGATTGAATCAATCAAATCAATCTTGATGTAGAATCCAAACCAGATCACTAGCCGTTGTATGTTTAGGCTTGTATTACGTTCTGTCTAATCTAGATGTAAAGTCTGAGTGCAATAGACTTTACAATTTGAGTCTGAGTGCAATAAACTTTACAATTTGGATGTCAGTTTGAATATATTCTACTTCTGGACAGATTTAGCTTTAAGGTCTGGACACAGTATGAATAAATTCAGCTTCGGCATAGAGTTTGTCTTCTGGTTCTTCATTCACGTTCAGTCTAGAATTTGTCAGAGTGGACAGACTTCTGATGTAGAACAGACTTTGACACTAAAGTCTGGCAGTCTTCAAACTTTGACACAAAAGTCTGGAAATCTTCATAATATACTTTGGACATATGTTACGTTCAATCTTCTGGATGTCTTTAGACTTTGACAATATCCTTTACATATTCTATCATCTACATGGTCTATTACTTAACCATTAAACACGTTAGTAGCCTTTGATTTATTTTTTCATCTTCAAAACATCATAAGGGATTTCCCTAATAGAAACAACATCGGCGTCGCTCATGTATTGTTAATACAAACACTGTGTAAAAGGCTCAAGGGGCTCTTCCACAAACAATAAAAGCTCGGGAAAATGATGCTTCGAGTATCATAACTTTCGTATAATGCTTGTTTCAATGCCACAACCTTTTTCCCAATCACTTCGATGCAATTTTAGTGAAAATTGATCACCTCAAGGCCATTAGCAATTTGTGTATTCAGAAAATCTGTTGTAACCTTATTTTAATGTAAAACGTTGGTGTAGCTTATCGGCATAGTAAAATCATCAAAAAAGAGGTCTTGCATCACATTTGTTTGCCTTAAATTAACAATTTAGATTAAATTCATCGTGCTCTTGAAACCCTAACTCCACAAATAAGGAATTAAGGCAAACTTAGCTGTTGAAATTTGCAATCGAGAGCATGAGCTAAACAAGTGGCTCCCGATCATGTCAATTTGGTCAGGACAAAGTGGTGGAGGCTTGGCGTTGCTCTGCGATGTGAAGCTTGTTGGATATTTCAATAATATTTTGAAGTATTTACAATAATAGTTTCGATAAAATTTGTGACCGCATTGAAAACCATCATTATTTTTAACGGTCACATAATGGTTTCTTAACGGTCATTTCACGGCTTTTCAATCGTTTTGTAACATTTAATTTATTTCTCAAATAAATCCTCCATTATTTTACAATGGCTCTTTTAACGGCTTTATTTGTTTGAATATAAAAATAAAATCTCATAAGACAATCTTGAAATATACATTGAATGAAAGAGAGAATATCATTTCTTTAAAAAATCTTTCATTTTCTTTTCCTTGTTAGGTTATACACAACGTTGTTTCTGCTCCTTCCAATATTCAGTGTGGAATATAGAAGAAGGTCTACTATATCTTGGAGGATAGCTGTCAGAAGCCTATCGCGCTGAGTTTCACACTTCGAGGGGCGGAATTATCTTTACGGACAGTGCTTGCACTTGCACGCCTTAGACAAATTTATTTATTCTCATTAGCTTTTTCCAACAATCTTAAGGATAACTCCTATGGAGCCTCAAGTTGATAGTGCTGCTGATGCCTTAGTCTCCGCTAGTCCAGTTGCACTACCACGACTACCACATATGTCCTATGCCAAACCATTCCCCGACATATCAAAGATTGAAGTTTTTAATGGCAACAATTTCAAAAGGTGGCAAGAAAGGGTTTTCTCTATCTTAGATGTGCACGGCATGGCTTTCGCACTTACAGAGGCCAAACCAACTGATAACAAGCTGCGAGATCAATGAATACACGCTAATAAGGTATGTAGGCACACAATTATTAGTACTCTTTCTAATGAATTGTTTGATGTCTACTGTCCGTACAAGGAAGCAAAACAAATATGGGACTCTATGACTACAAAGTATACTGCCGAAGATGTGGGCAAACAAAAATTTGTAATCGGAAATTATTATCGATGGGAAATGTCCAATGATAAGGAGATCAAGACAAATTAATGAATATCACAAGTTAGTGGAGGACTTGAAAGCGGAAAACATCAATTTACAAGAAGAATTTACTGCGGGCCTACTGATTAAAAAGTTGCCTGAGTCTTAGAATAACTACAAGCAACAACTCAAGCACAAGGACAAGCAATTGTCACTAGCCGATTTGATCGTGCATATTATCATTGAGAATAAAACTCGAAAGGAGATCAAAGCTGCCAAAGTTAAGAAAATTGCTACCAGGGCAAATTTGGTGCAAGGCAAATCTCAACATCGCCAAAATAGGTATAATAACAAAAAACCTAATTACAAACCTAAGGTTGTCACACCCCGAACTTCGAGCACATGCACATCCCTCAGTGGTCGATAAATTTGCAACGTCCCAAAATGCGTCGCCGAACCCATTAATTTTATTGCACATGCAGAAGCGTATAATAAAACAATCCTCAAACAACATAAATATGTAATAGAAAAGCAGGACAACAAATTTCACAAAACACTTTTATAAACAACCAAGGTCAGCGTACCAAGTTATATATACAACAGTCGAAGTCTAAAAAAGAAGTCTCTAGCTAACCCTACCCCAACCCCTATCTACTTGGGCTCCGGGTTTACCACGACACTGTTAGGTGGGTCAGCTACCCCCTCACCCGCAGCGGTGTTGATCGCAACAACAGGGACATCGAAACCTTCCAGGGGAACTTCTTGGACCCCTTTAGGCCCATGATGAACCACACCCTAAATCGATGAGGTACCAATTGTGGTAGGCCCTCATTGACCAAGATAGTGGTCACGATGAGCTCATGGAACCAGGGACTCCCGGGGATAGGGACGTCGGTGCTTTGCTTGGTATACCCCCGCGGCTATCCAAAACGAATCAACCTCGCCTCCATCTAAGGATCTGAAAAGAGTTAAACCCATGACAGGATGAGACAATGTCTTAGCGAGTTCACGCCCTAAACCCCGATTAGGAAGGAAATACGCGTAGAGGCAATCTAACCACTCATTAGGAGACTCACCTCGCTCAGTTCCTTCCTACACGTCAGTACAATTTATATCACAGATGCATATAGTAAATGCACACATCAATTGTAATGTCTCACTCATATCTCAATCAATCACAAGTGTCACGCCCCGATCCTTGAGCGCGTGCCCATCCCTCGGTGGTTGATTAAATTGCAACGTCCCATGATGCATTGCCGACCCATTCATTTTAATGCACATGTAGAAGTAAATAAATAACTCCCTAGACAACACAAAGATGGGATAGAAAAGTAGGGCCACAAATTTTGAAAACCACAACACACTTATATATACATCAGACTAAGTCATATACAATACTAGTCTATTTTTACAAGTCTACAAAAAGCAAAAGAGCTACAAGTCCTCTAAGCATTCAAACTCTCAATCGAATACTCCGAGGTCTCTGGCTCCGGGGAACTCAGGTCTACCACTGAACCACCAGGAGGGTCAGTCATACCCTTGCCAAAAGCGATCTCTAGCATTGACCTAAGAATCTCAAACTCCGGTAGGGGACCTTCTCTGGGTCCATCTCACCCGTAACAATACCACGATCTGAATTGATGGGGTACCTTCTGGGATAGACCCACATCAACCTAGATAATGGATCTAACGAGTTCATAGACCCAATTTCCTTGGCTCCTAGGGAAGGGAATCTGAGAGATCTATTCGGTAACCTTCTTCGGTTGGCCGAAGCGCTCAGGAGGAGCAGCTATCTAAGGACCTGAAAATGTTATCCCATGACGGGGTGAGACGATTTCTCAGCAAGTCCACCCCCTAAACTCCGACTAAGAAGGAAATACGCCTAAAGGTTACCTATATACATAGAAGATAGAGGACTTTGCCTCAGTTTCTTCCTGCAAGTCAGTACAGTTCATGATCTCAACTAATCCACTCAATTCAAATAATCAATTAGCTCAATTCCAAACCAACAATACTATCTATCAATTCAATATGACCGATGCTCACACAAGCTAAAGTAATGATTCCTTGCTCTCATAAAGCTGTAATATATGGTCATAGCTCTCACAAGCTGATATAGATAGATAGTATCTCGCACAAGCTGATGATATAGATCGTGCTCTCACAAGCTTATATAACGATCTTAGCTCTCACAAGTCAATAAGGTATACTGCTCTCACAAGCTGATTTATCAAAGTCCACATACTGATATAATATACTACTCTCATAAGTTGACGTGCAAAGGGGCCCAAAAGCGAATAAAATGTATAATGCTCTCACAAGCTGACGAATCAAACCCATAAGCTTATACAGTATACTGCTATCACAAGTTGACGTGC
This sequence comes from Eucalyptus virginea, assembly GCA_014182375.1. Classification (NCBI taxonomy): domain Eukaryota; kingdom Viridiplantae; phylum Streptophyta; class Magnoliopsida; order Myrtales; family Myrtaceae; genus Eucalyptus; species Eucalyptus virginea. Next base: position 26,230,762 of record CM024514.1, on the reverse strand, counting down.
AAAGGGTCCCAAAAGCTGATGATAAATATGCTCATACAAGCTGACATGCATATATGCTCTCACAAGCTGATAATATACTCAGTTAAAAGCACCCGATAAAAATAGTTGTGTGAGGGTATACGGTCGACCTGAGCCAAAAACACAATATCTTTCTTTTAGAAAATCCCACTATTTAATATAGTCCATAAACACATTTTTGGCGTTGTAAACTGACGTCTAATATTTTCTAATTAAATACCAAAATTACTCAATTTTGGAATAAATACCCAAAATTACAAATTTCACTCAAATTGCACAAATTGACACTCAATTAAATAAACCAATCATACCATTGTAATCAACACGAAATTCCAATCACCGGCTATCTCAATATAATTTCCGGAAAATAATAAATTATAAAATAAATACCAAAATTAATTAAATAAATACATTTAAATACCATAAATGCAAACTTAGGCTGGAAAAGCCTAATTAAATACCGAAACGGGCCTGGAAAAATTCCAAACATATCTAGATAAATAATACAACCTATCTACTTGCTAATTAAGCAAGTCTAACCACCTAACATGCAATACCAAGTAATTAAATTGCTAATCCGTTCTAACTAACCACCTAAACCATACTTAGCCTAAACTAATCAACCATTAAGCATAATTAACTCCATAAGCAGATTTTAGTAAGTAAACTCATCGGTTTTGAAATCCGATGAGTCCACGATGACGGTAAGGTGGAGACGGGCAACAAACTCCAAAGCGGCAACACCCTACGAAGCCTGGAAAAGCTTGGAAACGGGCCATGAAGATCTTTGGCCCTTGCTGGTCTTTGGTTCTGCTTGAGGCTGAAGATCTTTGGCAAGCTGAGGTGGACCGGTGGCCGCAAGAGACGGGCAGGGGTGACGGTGGGACCTACGATGGCTTGGACGGCCTCGTGCGGTGGCTGGACGGCCAAAGATGGCAACGGACAGAAGCTCGGGATGCGACTAGATGGCGGACGATGTGCGCGAGTGAGAGGACGAGCGATGGGCTCGCGGCTACCGTGCGGCGTGCGACGGCAAGCGGTGGGGCTCCGGCAGGTGTGCGACGGCCAAGGGGGGGTTGGTGGTTTCCTCTATAACTTTTGAACTTCTATTTGGATAACAATGGAGAAAGGTGGTCTGTTGAAGAAGAAAGGCCAACTGCTGAAGAGAGGGGGCCACCAAGCCTTCTAGAAGCCAAAGTTGTCGCCCCTTGAGCTCATCTAATAGCCCCACCTCTTATGCCTTTGACTAATAGCCCTTATCCACTCTAAACTTCCCCAACACACTTACCAAGAGGTCCAAAATGTTGTGCACCAAGGGGACCTACGAATTTGGGCACTTCCCCAAATTGGATCAATTTCTCTTCAAATGGACCTAAACTGGTCCCTATAAGTTCCACCAAGATGTCCTCAACCAAATTGACATTTTTCCTCACCAATAAAACCAACTTGCATCCTAAAAACGTGATAAAAAATGGTTCCCTAAAATTTCCTGTTGAAAACAGTCTTATATTGAATTTTTGCCAAAAATCTCGGTTTGTAGAAAAATCTTCGGAGGATGAGTCGACTGTCTTAAAATGAATCGTGATATAACAAAACTTTCAATTTCTAAAATCGAACTCAAATTCGCGGTTAATTTCAATCTGGCATGATTTTAGCATGATCTAGCCTGTCGGGTAACTTTTAGGAATTGTTGATGCAATTGACCCGTGATCGATTTATTTCGAGGGGCCAACTCATAGAAAAGAACTATAGACGTGTTGATGAAAAGCCCAACTTATCCAATAAAAAACAAAACATGAAAATCAGGATGTCACAACTCTTCCCATTTTATAAAAATTTCGTCCTCGAAATTTAAACCTTTACAAATCTTTAAACAAAAGGGTGGGGGTATCGTCATCTCATCAAGTCTTTACTTTCCCATGATGCTTCTTATGTCCCGTGGAGTTGTCAGACCACTTTGACCAAGGGGATTGTCTTGGTGCGTAGAATTCAATTTTTTCAACCCATAATTTGAACCGGCTTTCCACATACAACACTCTGTCGTCCACATCTAATTCTTCAAGATTTAACACGTGGGTCAGGTCAGGCTCATACGTCCTTAATATCGACACGTGAAAGACATCATGCACTTGCGCCAACCTTGGCGACAATGCAAGACGATACGCTAGGATCCCGATTCTTTCCAGAATCTCAAAAGGACTTACGTACCTCAGATTCAGCTTTTCATTCATGCCGAAGCGCGAAGTACCCCTCATTGGTGATACCTTCAGAAAGATGTGACCACCAACTTAGAATTTCAATGGTCTCAGATGCTTATCAGCATAACTTTTCTAGTGGTTTTGAGCGGTCTTTAATTTGTCTCTGATAATCACCCCTGCATCCATTGACCGCTAGACTAACTTTGGGCCTGTGATCTTTCGTTCTCCGACTTCATCCCAACACACTAGCGTTCTGCACTCTGCCATACATTGCTTCAAAATGTGCCATCTGAATACTCTACTGGTAGCTGTTGTTGTAGGCGAACTCTATGAGATGAAGCTATTTCTCCCAGCTTCCTTTAAATTCTGGCACACACGCACTCAACATGTCCTAGAGAGTATGAATTGTCCTCTCTGACTAGCCATTTGTCTGCTGATGGTAAGCCCATCACAAAGTCCATGGTGATGTGTTCCCATTTCCAGTCGGGAATTTCGAGAGGTTGCAAAAGTCCTCCCGGCTTACAATGCTGTGTCTTTACTTGTTGATACGTCAGACACTTTGTGATATGCTTGGCGATGTCCGCCTTCATCCCGAACCACCAATAGTGTTAATGCAGATTCTAATACATCTTTGTACTGCTAGGATGAATATTGTAACTGCTATGATGAGCTTATGATAAGGTCTCTTCTTTAAGTTCTACATTGTCCGATACACACAATCATCCTCGGAACCTTAGTGTTCCATCCTTAGAAATCTGAAAATCAGCCTTTTTCTTATCAATATCCTCTTGTAGAATCTTCTAATTATCTAGGTCTATCAATTGGAGCGTCTTGATTCTAAACTGCACATCCGACTCTATTTTGAGGGTAGCCATAAGATTCGAAGGGTGGCCTACCTCAAATTTGAAAACCGAATCTCGAGCTCTCTCAAGTAGAACCTATTCCTTAACCATCATCTGTGCGACTGAAGACTTCCGACTCAAAGCATCTGCGATCTTATTCATCTTACCAGGGTGATACATGTTGGAGAAAACTCCTTTAACGTTTTGAAGTTGACAAAACTTATCCAAAGTCTATTTTGAAGATTTCCAGATTTTAGTGTCAAAGTCTGAAGACTGCCAGACTTTAGTGTCAAAGTCTATTCAACATCAAAAGTCTACCCACACTAATAAATTCCAAACTAAATGCTACCAAAGAATGAAGACTTATCCAAATGCGAGATTTTGCTTATCTCTTTAGGACTTCGATTCGTATGGTTTATGGATGGCTTTCTGGATGGATATATCACTTACAGGATTGATTATCTTTATTGAAATCAATTTAGATAAATCAATTCTTTTCAGATTGCAAGTAAATATGGAAAGAATCTACTTATGGAAACCAAGATCCTAATTATATGGGCGAACATGATTGATGGGCTTTCATCACAATCTTCAAACGGCTTAAGATCTCATTGATTGATTCTGTCCAACGGGTAGATTGGAAGAATTCTTTTGGAAAGTGCCAATGGTCGAAAATGCATGAATGAGTATTTAAGGAGGACCCTCTAGTTGTTCGAGAGTGCATGAAGAAAAATTTCAAAGTCTGAAGCTCACCATTTTCTTGTCATTCGATATACTGAGCTCAAAGTTGTATTCAAAAGAGAGAGAATCTTATAGTGTGAGTTCGTGAGAAAGTAGTAGAGACTCTTCACTGTGAAGTCGAGATCGCAAGTCTGTAAAATCTCTTTTGATTCTTAGTGGAATCCAACCGAAAGGCTGTCAGTGTGAAGAGTGGATGTAGGCTTGATCTAAGCTGAACCATTATAAATTCTGTGTTCTTATTCTCTCCCTGAGCTCCTTTATTTTGTTCATAGTTCTATTTAACTGCTAAAGTCTGAACTTGCTCAAAGTCTGTTGTTTTTCAAACTCAGTTTTAGAAGCAAAATATTTCCACTGTTCCTTGCGAAAATTTATCTTCACACCTATTCACCCCCTCTAGGTGTTCATACTAGCACTTACAATTGGTATCAGAGCCTATGTGCTTATTTCATTGAAGTGTTTTTACTTCTAAGCTAAAGATCTATAACTAGTATTTTGGTTCCGGGATTGGTTGAAGGACAAAGCAACACTAGATCTCCTTACTTTGATGGGAATAAGTACAATGTGTGAAAAAACAAGATGAAGGCATTTTTGATATCGAAAGATCCTCTGGAGTGGGATGTGGTAGAAAAATGGATCAATCCCAAAGCTACATCAATCTCAGAAAGAGGAAAATAAGTTGTAGATGATGGCGAAACAACATAAGCAGAAATAACCAAGAGACAAGCTCTTGATGCTAAAGCTATCTACTCTTTATAATGTGCCTTATCTCCTACCGAGTATAACCGAATTTATTCTTGTGATACAGCGAAAGAATTTTAGGACAGATTGCATGTTACTTACGAAGGAACTAATCAAGTAAAGGAAAAGAAAATCAATATTCTACTCGGACAGTATAAAGCCTTCAAGATGAAAACTGGAGAAACCATTACTGATATGTTCAGTCGCTTCATAGAGATTGTAAACGGCTTGGCTTATCAAGGACAACCAATCTCAGGACCAATGAAAGTCAATTAACTGTTGCGTGGACTTTCTAAAGAGTGGAATCATGTGAAGACATCAATTAGAGAAACTCAGAGGATCAAGCCTTTATCCGTAGATGAACTAGTAGGCACGCTTCAATCATATGAAGTGGAGTAGATCAATGAGGAAGAAGATCCAAGAGGTAAAAAGTCAATTGCTTTAAAATCTAACGATGATTCTGATGATATATATTCAGATGATGACATGGACGATAAGGAGCTAGCGCTTATGATTAAGAAGTTCAGAAAGTTGAATAGAAATGGAAGAAGATTCAACTGGAAGAAGCAAAGCACTCAAAATTTCAAGAAGAGACCGACTAAGGATAATGAAACCAGCAAGGATGTAATATGCTTCGAATGCAAGAAAAAGAGGCATATCAGACCTAACTATCTTTTGTTGAAGAAAAAGAAAGGAAGAACTAAGAAGTACAAGAAGGCTCTCAAAGCTGAAACTTGGAGTGACACTGAGTGTGAGGAAAGTGAAGAGAATATGCCAACATTTGTTTGATGGCTCATTTCGACTTAGACTCAGAATCAGAAACAGACTCTGATTTAGACTCAGACAAAGAACTTGAGGTTAGTAATTTAAAAATTCCCGTTAAAATCTCAAAGTACATAGAAGAACTTTGTCTCAGTTTCAAAACCTCTCTTAAAAGTATCTCCGAACTAAAAAAGGAAATTCTAAACTCAAGCAACAGGAAATTTCTTGGAAAGAAAAGTTTGAAAGTCTAGATAAAAGTTTTGTTAATTTGAAAGAAAATTATAATTCCCTTGCTAATGAAAATGTTATTATGAAAGAAGACTTCTCAAATATTTGCAAAAGATTTTCAAAAGGATCTGAAATGTTGGAGAAAATTCTCTTAGTACAAAGACCCTATTTTAACAAATCTAGTTTGGGTTTGACTTCAGAAACCATTCCATTAATTGATTTTCCCAAAGTAAAAGAGACTCAAACAAAGACCTGCAAAGGCATTTTACAAAAATCATTTTCAAAAAGTTTTTGTAAAACCTGTTGGCCGAAATGCACTCAAATGTTCAAAGTGTAATAGCTCTGAACATTTTAAGAAAGAATGTCCCAAAGTTTGGAGACTTGTTAAGAAGGACTGGGCAAAGACCTTCTTTAATACTAACTCTCCTAGACCCAAGAAAATCTGGGTACCAAAGAAAACTTGAGTTCTTCTTATGATTGTAGGTCACTATCATGAGAAAGATCAAATAATATTTGGATAGTGGCTGTTCGAGGCATATGATAGGGGACTCAAGCTGCTTTATAAAACTTGTTAGATTGAATGGAGAAAAAGTCTCTTTTGGAGGAAACAGCAAAGGAAGAATTATAGGTTGTGGAACTGTAAAGATTGGAAGCCTGACTATCAACAATGTTTCCTTGGTGGAAGGTTTGAACTACAATCTACTCAACATAAGCCAGCTTTGTGACACTGAATTCAGAATCAACTTCTAAGAAGGTATTTGTTCTGGAACGAGTCAAGACTTCTCCCAATCTTTCACTGGGCGAAGGCATGGGAATATTTATCTTCTGGATGTAAACCCAGAAAGTTCTCAGTGCCTTATATCTTTTCAAGATGAAGCAAGTCTCTAGCATCGAAAGCTTGGTCATATTAACATGAAGCAAATTGCCAAGATTTCTTCTAAGAAGCTTGTTCGTGGTCTTCCCAACCTAGCTTATCAAAATTCATAACTATGTACTCCATGTGTTTTGGGAAAATAGGTTAGAAATATCTTTAGACCTATAAATCAAGTTTCTACCAATCGATTTTTGCAGCTTCTGCATATGGACCTTTTTGGACCAACCAAAACTCAGAGTATTGGAGGAAAGAAATATTGCCCAGTAATCATGGATGATTACTCTCGCTTCACTTGGGTTTACTTTCTGGCAAGTAAGTCTGAAACCTTCTCTTATTTCTCAAAGTTTGCAAAGAATGTTCAGAATGAAAAATGTTATGCTATTTCAAGCATACGAACTGACCATGGAGGTGAGTTTGAGAATCAAGACTTTGCGAAATTCTGTGATGAATCTGGTTTCCAGCATGTTTTCTCTTCTCCATATACTCCAGAACAAAATGGGGTTTTGGAAAGGAAAAAAATAGATCCTTACGGGAGATGGCCAGAATCTTCTTAATTGAGAGCAATATATCCTCTCGATTTTGGGCAGACGCAGTTTCCACAGCTTGTTACATCATCAATAGAGTGTTCTTGAGGCCTATCTTTCCATATGAAGTGTACAAAGGAAAGAAACCTAATGTTTCCTACTTCCATGTCTTTGGCTGTAAATGTTTTGTTTTGAAGAATGCAAATGATCGAACTGGGAAGTTTGAAGAAAAATCGGGCGAAGGAATATTCCATGGCTATTCTACTTCAAGCAAAGCCTATAGGGTCTTCAACAAGAAGACTCAATCGTGGAAGAATCTATGAATGTCAAGTTTCAGGATTATGTGCAGACTCAACCAAACCAGACTCAATTTGAAGAGTCCGAACTTGTTCCAGACTTTACAAAGTCTATTTCCCTCGAAGTGGTTCAGACTTCTAGAGAACAGCAACAAACAAATTGAGAAATTTCAACTGAAGCAGAGGATCAATAGACTTTCAAACCAAGCAGCAACTGGAAGCACAAGTCAAGTCATCCAAAAGAACTCATCATTGGCAACATTGATGAAGGAATTCGAACCAGATCCAAAAGGTGAGAAGAGTCCAATGCTCTAGCATTTATTTCTAAAATTGAACCAAAAAGTGTAGATGAAGCCTTGTTCGATGAAAGCTGGATAGAAGCTATGCAAGAAGAGCTCAAACAGTTCAACATTAACGACGTTTGGGAGCTGATTCCAAAACCTAAAGGTAAATCTATAATCGGGACAAAATGGGTCTTCAGGAACAAGATGAACGAGAAAGGAAAAGTCGTCAAGAACAAAGTAAGACCCGTGGCCAAATGATATATGCAAGAAGAAGGGATAGACTATGATGAGACCTATGCACCAATAGCGAGGTTATAAGCAATTAGATTATTACTTGCTTTTACTTGCTATAAAAATTTCAGGTTATTCTAGATGGATGTAAAGAGTGCCTTCCTAAATGGGTACATACAAGAAGAAGTCTATGTGGATCAACCATCAGGATTTGAAAATCTAAGAAAGCCAAACTCAATCTATAGACTGAAAAAATGCCTTGTATGGATTGAAGCAAGCACCTCAAGTATGGTATGAAAGGTTGAGTAAGTTTCTAACTCAAAACGGTTTTGAAAAAGGGAAAGCAGATACTACTTTGTTCATAAAGAGAGAAGGAAAAGAGTTTTTACTAGTACAGATTTATGTATATGATATTATCTTTGGTTCTCCCAATGATAATTTATGCAAGATGAATTCGAGATGAGCATGATGCGTGAGTTAACTTTCTTTCTAGGATTGCAAGTCAAACAGTCCAAGAAAGGTATATTCATTCACTGGGAGAAGTATGCCAAAGATCTGATCAAGAAATTTGGGTTAGAGAATTGCAAAAAGACAGAGACACTTATGTCAAGTTCCTTAAAGCTGGACAAGGATGAATAAGGGAAGAAAGTAAATCAGAAGCTTTATAGAAGCATGATCGGTTCTCTTTTTTACCTTACTACATCTAGACCTGACATTTTGTTTAGTGTTTTCTTCTGTGCTAGATTTCAGTATGATCCCATGGAATCTCATTTAAGTGCTGCAAAACGCATCATTAAATATGTGGCGACTTCTCCAAAGCTGGGTTTGTGGTATCCAAAAGAATGAGACTTTACTCTTCTTAGATATTCAGACGTTGATTTAGTAAGTTGTAAAGTGGACAGAAAGAGCACTTCTAGAACTTGTCAACTGCTGGGAAATATGCTGGTATCTTGGTTCTCAAGAAAACTGAGTATTGTAGCTCTATCAACAGCAGAAGCAGAATATGTGGCTCTTGGGAGCTGTTGTTCTCAAATTCTGTGGATAAGACAATAGTTAAGAGACTTTGGAATAGAAGAATCGTGCACCGAAATCAGATGCAACAATACCAGTGCTATAAACCTCACCAAGAATCCAATTCTTCATTCAAGGGTGAAGCACATGGAAATTCGACATCACTTTATAAGAGATCATGTCCAAAATGTGGAGATTTTGATCAGTTCATTGATTTGAAGAATCAGCTGGCAGACATTTTCATAAAGCCTATGGAGAAAAATCTATTTTAGTCTATTCGCTTCAAATTGAATATTATTTATCCTCTCGAGTAAAGTCTGGAGCTGGTTAGACTCAAAATTTCCAAACACTACTTCAGTAAGAAAATGTCTCAAATCTATGTATTTTATCTTTGAAATGAAAATGTATGTTTAACCGAATCGTTGCTTGCCTATTTTATTTTTAGAAGTTTTTTTTTTCAATTTTTGAATTTTTGGCAATTTTTTTTTTCAGTTTATTTCAAAAAGGCAGTTTTCTTGTTTCTTTATTATGATTCAATTATCTATTTTCTTTGTGACCTTTCATCTTCTTTATATACCCTATTGCATCTCTTTCGAGCACTTCTTTTCAAAACCCTAAAAAAACACACTATTTACTCTCTTGTCTCTACTCTCTCGTCTCTACGCTTAAGTTTGTTCCGCAAGTTTCCATCTTTTTCACTCGAACTTATCTGAGAAATCCTCCTAGCCTACAAGTATGTCTTACCAAAGGAAATCATCCCGAATCGCAAGCAAGGGGCCTCAGAATGTGCAAAAAGGGCAGACACATTCCGATCTTACAGAAGAAGACTCTCCTCAAGCATCTCCACAGCACAACCTGAAGGACACTTCGCAGTATCCTCCTCATGAACCGTTGGAAGAGGAAGTTGAACAAAAATATTATCCGGTCCAACCAAAATTCACACTTACTGAACTTGGCGAATAACTTATGGTCTCTAAGGGTCTACAACACTATTCTCAGGTGTCGTTCATGCTCTTTAGGTCTTTTAGAATATATCAGGATATTATCAATGAAGACAATTACAAACTGATCCAAATAGGGCTTAAATATCCTATTAATCAAATCCATGAATGCGGCTGGAGCATTTGTCAGTCCAAAAACAGCATAACTAGGAACTCATAATGTCCATAGCGAGTCCTAAATGCAGTCTTAGGAATGTCTTCCTTCTTAATTCTTAACTAATGGTATCCTGACCTTAAATCAATTTTAGAAAAGACCGAACTTCCCTGCAGTTGGTCAAATAGATCATCAATTCTAGGCAAGGGATACTTATTCTTAACAGTTACCTGATTCAGTTGCCTATAGTCAATACATAGACGCATTGACCCATCTTTCTTTTTCACAAACAACACCGGTGTGCCCCAAGGAGAAGCACTTGGCCTAACAAATCCCTTATCAAGCAACTCCTGCAGTTGCACTTTCAACTCTTTCAATTCTGTCTAGGCCATCCTATACGGGGCTTTCGATATTGGTCCTGTTCCAGGCATCGGTTCAATCTTGAACTCAATTTCTCGATCCAGTGGTAACACAGGCAGTTCCTCAGGGAATACGTCTTGAAATTCATTGACTACTTGAATTTCATCAAGCTTGGACTCTTCCTTAGTATAGTCCTTAACCACTGCCAGGTACCCTTGACATCCTTAGTCAAGTAATGCACGGGCTTCTATTACTGAAATAAGTGCTATAGATAGGTTGGTCTGACCTCCAAAAAATTCACAACTAGATCGGTCAGGTGTTTTACCTGGATTACTTTCCTATGGCAATCCACCTTAGCCTGATACTTATGGAGCCAATCCATTCCTATGATAACGTCAAAGTCATACATAGCCATCACGACTAAGTCTACTTCCATACTTCGTCCCCCTATAGTTACCTCACACTTCTCACATACCAATGTAGACAACACCATATTCTTTAGCGGTGTGGAAACACAAAGAGGCGTCTTAAGAGAGGTAGTTTCTATCTTACTCAACTGTCTATATCTTTCAGATACAAAAGAATGTGTAGCACCAGTATCAAACAATGCATATGCCTTTTTACTGTTTATAAGGATCGTACCTGAAATAACATTTTTGGAAGCTTTCGCTTCCTCTTGGGTGACCGCGTACACCCTTCCCTGTGCTGGTGGTCTCTATGAATTCCTCAATAGATTTGGTCCGGCACTACTTCGTTGTACCTGTCGTACCGAGCCAACACTTAGCTGCGACCTCTCTTGTGGACAATTTCTCTTAAAATGCCCCATTTGCCCACAGCCATAACATTTTGGTGGATTATTACAGAATCCTGGCCCATGTTGTCCACCACACCTCTGACAGTTATTACCCTAATAGGGTACTCTCCCTTGAACCGGGCCAATCTTGGCCTTTCCAAAATTCCCAAAATTACTCCTCTTCTTAGATTCCCGGGGCTGACTTTGACCAGGATAAGGTCTCTTACCCTTTCGAATATCACTAAAGGTCATTTGTCTCTTAGATTCCGATTGCTCTCTCACTAACTCTTGCTCCACCAACTGTGCCCTCTCATATATCTTATTATAATCTCTTATATTCAGAGGCACAAGGTGTTTCTTGATATCAGTCCTTAACCCTTTCAGAAATCTTTTTGCCTTTTCCTCTCGATCCTCAATCAATCTGGGAGCATATCTTGATAACTCAGAAAATTTCGCTTCATACCGGTCCACTGATAGCTCCCTTTGTTCTAACTGAATAAATTCTTTGATCTTCTTATCCCTAGCACAGTTAGAGAAATGCTTTATGTTGAAAGCTCTAATGAACTCATCCAAATTTATGTCAGTACCTGGTGGAAAGATCGTGTCTCTTGAAGCTCTCCACCAAAACTTTGCATTTCCCTCCAGTTGATATTCTGCTAAAGTTATCTTTTCAGCATCATTGCAATTCAATAATCGGAAAATCCGTTCCATTCCATCAATCCAATGCTCCGCCTCCTCAGGACTTCCCGTTCCAGTAAACTTAGGTGGTTTCAACTTCAAGAATTGTTCCACCAGTCCTTGAGGGCGACGTTCCACTTCGGGTTGTTGTTGAGCTTGTCTTTCCATCAAATTTCCTACATTGGCCAATGCCTGCAGGATATCTTCCATTCGGGGTTCAGCCCTCGGAGAAGAGGCTCCAACCCTCGAAGAATGGGAACTCCCAGTTCATACCATGATTTTCCTGCAGTTTACCAAGCATTCGCCTCAGGACTAATTTGCGACTCTATGTCATTAGTCAGAAAATAAGGTTACTACTCAAGTCATATAAGTAACACGAATGTTACTGGCACACAAAGGTAGCACTACACTAATCATCAAGGATCTACGAGTGAATACCCGTCACCCGTTGTTCAAAGTTAGTCAACTATCCTTGGTTAGTATCCTGGGGTGTGCATCATTCTATCCTCAATTCCATTTGAGGCTCCTTATCACTCCATATAGACCATAGCTCTGATACCAATAGATGCGGCACCTCAATCCAATAGGGTCACCACAGTGCGCTTTCCATTCTGATACCTTGACTTGAAGGTCTATAAGTCTTGAGAGTTTGTTATTTATTTTTAACGGTCCCGGCACCATCTAAGAGGTATAGCAGAAGCAATTTCACATCTCCCCAACTCAAAAATTTGAAATAATGCACCCTTACTAGACAATTTCACAAGATAAGCCAAGCACTTTTATTTATATAACTTGATGGACAACATGAGTTGGTACAACAAAAGGCCAAGGCTTTTCTAAAACTCGGCTATAACCAAAAGCATCCAACTCCATAACAGTCATCAACTTCAGTCCATCAGATAATGTTGGCAGTCCAAAAAGAAGCTCCATCAGCTACCCATCACCCGAGGTCGATCACACCCAACCGGGTCCATCGGCTGGCAGTGGCGGCAGCATGCCCAACATAATACCATCACGGCGAACGTGTATAGATAGGAACTCCTACACCACAGAGCCTCTAGGTAGGCCTACATCGTACATGACTAGGACTCAGACGCGGACGAACACCATCCCCCGCACACCAACACAAATGTGCTCTAAACATGAGCACTCGACATCGACCGGTACGCCGTAAAAGGTGCCACGAGAGACAGGTAGCAAAGGCATCTCAATCTGAAATGTTAGTCCCTAAACGGGGTGAGTACAGCCACTTAGCAGCAAAAGATTCAACAAGCTATGTCGAGCATAACAATCAGCATCCAATTTCATACAAGATAGACAAGGCAGGAAGTCAAGGGATAAATGGATATCAATATCATGGAATTCTTCAATATTAAGACAATTGCAATTCTTTAAGAATCATATGCCACATAATCAGACCACAATCATGAAACCCTTCAATGTGATGACAACATATCCAAGATAGACAAATTTCAATCATAGGGCCAAACTGAAATATCATGTGTTCGTTCCATGCCATGCACTCAGTCTTATATCCAGACCCCACACATTTATAGTCGAATCATTCATTTTATCATTCAAAAGGGTTTCATCCCCGGAGGACCAATGTTTGCATCTCTCCGGCATTCGCATCCCTCCAGGCATCACGAAAGCCTCCGGCATTCAACCACTTAGGGCCACCAGGCATCTGGAGAGAATCATGCCTCCAAGCATCTCGTACCCCACCTGGCATCACGAGGAACCTCAGGGGTCTCCCATGAAAATGGTTACCCTGGCCACCCGGAATTACGTACCGACTAGCATACTACCGGGCATCCTGAAGCTCCCGAAGAAAAACCTCCAGCATTTAGCCTCTTAGGGCCACTGGGCATCCACAAGGCATCGACTCTTTCGATCCTTTGGACCTCCCGACTCCCGGGGCATCATTAACCCGAGGGTTCTATGGGTAACAAATCGCATTTTAATTCACAAATGCATCATCATATGTCAAACAAGATATCTCATGAATCTTTTATCAAACAAATCGCATTTTAATTCACAAATGCATCATCATATGTCAAACAAGGTATCTCATGAACCTTGTATCAATCACAATATCTCACCATCAGCATCACCAAGTCACATAGCAATTCGAAAGCCATACTTCTTATAGGACAATATCTGTGGAAATCTCGAAATAGCAGCTTAATTTCTACAATTGCGCAGTTCTGGTAACAATTCCGAATTAATTACTAAACAGGCTCAGAAAATTATGAAATTTCGACACGTTATCAATGAGACCTAGAGGAACAAATCTCAAGAGAACACCGAGTCAGATTCCTTGCGTACCGTGGACAAATATCTCGATTTTTCCTAACTATCATTCTGTAAAATTTCCAGATTTGATATTTTCATAGGAAAATTATTTCGATGGTCAAAACTTGTTCTTTTTCTCTGAATTTTTGATATGTTATTCGTGAGAATATGCCCTAAAACTTTCATCGAAAAATCGAAGTCGAATTGTGGCTAGATAATTACAGTAAAATCGAAGAAGCACTGATAGTCATTCTGTCCCTTGCAAAACAGTTTACCAGCCAAAAGGAAATTTGCTCCTATTCCATGGATTTCGACTTCCAACATACACAAGCAAAATATATACCAGAACACAATATTACTCTATATTCTCTTTACTACCCAAAATCCATTCTTATTAGATCTTTAAATCTTGATTTTTCTTCTGAAAATTCGAAATCCCTTACATGCACTGTTTTTATTTTGTTTCTAGATCTAACTTCATCTAGAGAGAACCAAATCAACATGCAACTCAAATTTCTACACTTCCTCACATCTATTAACATTCCATAGACAATTCCAGTATGCATAGGCATAGATAGGTGAACTTTCACTTGCCTTAAACCCTCTCACTCGGTGGCTGTCCGAAAATGGAGGTTTGGGGGTCGTGGCTTGGCCGATCAGTGACGGGAACCGGTGGCGTCGACGGCGGCAGCTCGGACACGGTGAGAGGCGGCCCTTCCTTCTCTTTCCCTCACTGCCCGCACCCATGCACGAACTCTCTCTCCCTCTCACTTGCTCGGTTTCACTCCAGCTCTCTCGGTTTCTCTCTCTTCCTCTCACTTCCGAAAATCCCCTCCCCTTTTCTTGCTCTTTGATTTACATTTAGGGTGCGTTTGGTAACGTTTCTTTTTAAAAATTGTTCCAGGAAACAGAAATAGAAAAAAAGTGTTTCTATTCCAAGGAACAATTTTTGAACAAAAAAATGCATTTGGTAAATCTGTTCCAAAAATATAAAAATAATAGAAACACGTTTGGTAAATTTGTATAATTTTTTTATTTCTTTTAATTTTTAAATATTTTTATTTTATTTTTTCTATTTTCTTTCTTATTTTCTTATTTATTTTTCCTTTTTTTCTTTTTCTTTTTTTCTTTTTTTTTTTTTTTTTTTCTTCTTTTGGCCGGTCGCCGGCCTCGGCCATGGCCGGCGACCGGCCGACGAGGGCTAGCGGCCTTGCCCGGCCACGGCGAGGCTCGCCGGCCCCGGCGAGGCCGAGCGTCGCCGTAGCCGGGCGAGGCTCGGCCTCGCCTTGGCCGGGCGAGCTCGGCCTCGCCGGATCCGGGCGAGATCGAGCTCGCCCAGCCCAGCGCAAGGTCGGCCTCGCCGAGGGCTGGCAACGCTCCGGCGAGGTCACCGGCCACAGAAAAAAGAAAGAAAAAAGAAGAAGAAAAGAAGAAGAAAAAAGAAAGAAGAAAATGGAAGAGAGAGAAAAAGTGTTCCTAAAATGTGTTCCAGAAACAAGAAACAACTTTTTTTTTGTTTCTTGTTTCTGTTCCAGATGTGTTTCTGGGAAAAAAAAATAATTTTGGAACAAAAACGCAAACAAACGCGTTTATGTTCCTTTTTTGTTCCCAAGAACAAAAAAAACAAAAAAGTTGTTTAAGAACAGAAAAAAGAAACGAAAACAAATGCAGCCTTAATCTCTATTTTTGCATGAAATGGACAAGTGTAACATGAGGAGAACAAATGGAGGATTAATAGGCAGATTATGGACAAGTGTTTGTTTTGCATGCTCCCCCTCCTCCCCTTTGCTTCGTGCGACGCCCATGGGGGTGTCCTTAGGCTTGCTTGGGCTCGAAATCTTGGGCCCAAGAGTCCTTAAAATAAAGCCCAATTCCCTTATATATATATATATATATATATATATATATATATATATATATATATATAGTATTTTATCTCTATCAAATTTAATTTAATAACAAAAATTCAGATTGCTTTATATACAAGTACACACACACACACACACACACACACACACACACACACACACACACACACACACACACACACACACACACACACACACATATATATACTCCAAATTCTTGCGGCCCGCTCAATATCCTCAAGTTCTAATTCTTTAATTTTTAGCACATATAATTCTTATGCAAGATCAAATCCCATCCTTTTGGTTCAAAGGATAAAATTGAAATACTATTCCAAATGAACAAATACAAATTAATGCCTATAAAATAAAAACAAAGTCACAATTCGGTGACTGTCACCTATCCGAGGGTTGTCTAAAATTTTGGATGCCACAAGATTAGCCAATTTTTAACAAAATTGTGAATTATATCATGAGCATGAGATTGGATTGGCAATTTTTTCATGTGATTGCGAGTCATATTTCAAGCATGAAATCTGATTGTCAATTGTAAGCACGTTGTAAAATTAGGGATTAAGCCCTAATTTAAATGACTTTTTGGGAAACTTTGGATATCAAAGATTTGAATTTGATCCCAATATTGACCAAACAAGTAACAAAATAATCAAATTAAATCTGGATAATATCTTTACCTAATTTGCGATATCGTTCCCGAATTTTGGACTCATCAGATGGTGGCACCAACGATGGCTTAGAATGGCACTCAGCCCAGCAAGGGTCATGAGCACAGTCAGCTTGGGATTACAGTCAAGCGGCAATGGCGGTAGCCTATGTATGCTCGGCTCGCTGGTTGTTGTAGTGATCGGCCCGATGGGGCTCGCAGTTGCAACTCGAATCACATGTGACAAAGGTTCTTGCTTAGCAAGTAGTCACAAATTGTGGTCGGTGCAAGAATCCACACGTAAACTTTGAGAGGCAACCTGCAAAATGATAACTTTCATCATTGTGGTGGCTTGTGGAGGCAGGGATCGTCGGATCAGCAGTGGTGTTGGTGAAGTTTGTAAGAATTTTTCTGATGTGGGCTACATTAATTGATATTATAATTTACCATTTTACGGGGTTGGTTGGTCTAAAGTGAGATAGAAAATTTCTTAATTAGTCTAATATGGGGCTAGCTAGTGTGGGTCAAGTTCGGCCTAGCCCGTAATAAGAGGGCCTAGTTGGAAACTCTATATATAGTGCTCAAGTCTCTCCTCTAATCCTAATTCTCACAAATATCCTCACAAAAGGAGCGTTTACCTAGCGCAAAAAGGTGAGGGGTCATCTCATTGAGCCAGTGATACAGAAGGCAATAGAGGAGAATGACTTGTGCGTGGATCATCGCTTTTCTGCTTCCGCATCAAGAACGATGGATTTCAAAACAGGTGCGTTAATCTTTCTACTCAATAATATGTGCTCTTGTTCTAATTATGAAGATCATGGGATTACACTCTTTGCGTCTTACATGTGGTATCAGAGCAATTATAACCTAGAACTCATATGCATAGAATTTTCATCTTATTTTTGAGATTTCCGTGATTTTTTATTCAATAAAAATCAAATTTAATTATAATTTTGGACTGGGCTCGACGAGATGAGCAAAACTGTGGGCAGCGCACAACCGAGGAAGGCCTTATGTGCCCCCGCGCGTGGCCACACGTCACCAGGGTGTTGAGCAAGCAGCCACGTGCGGGGCACCGCTCGCGAGTGTGTTGCATGCATGAGGGCTGATGTCACAATGACATCAGCGATCAGGGCCCGACCTGACCTGACCCGTTGATCGGAACGGTCAACCCATCGGATCGGTTTTTGAGGGGTCTTACGCATGCACGTGTGCTCCATGCGCGGCACACTCAGGTGGTGTGTGTGGGCATGTGGAGCCTTCGATGGGCATGTGGTTGGCTGTTGCTGGTTCGTATGACCATTGTCTATGTTGTGGTGTATTTATTTTACATATTTTATGATATGCAATCTATGAAATATTATAGTTTTTAGAAACTTACTGATTTGCCTAATGATCACAAGCTCATTAGTTGCAAATAGGTATACAAAACTAAAAGGATTTCAAAGAAAGATTGTGAAGTTTAAAGCTAAATTAGTAGCCAAAGTTTTCACTCTAAAAGAGGGGTGGACAATAAAGAAATATACATATATATATATATATATATATATATATATATATATATATATTATCTTTTAAAGATTCTTTCAGAGTGAACATGACATTAATAGCTCATTTGTTGATATGGAGTTACACCAAATAGATACTATCTTTTCAAATGGACACATTGATAACAAAATCTATTTAGTGCAACCGGAGGATTTTGCAGCAAATGATTCAACTAAACTTGTATGTAGACTGAAAAGTTTCATTCATGGTCTTAAGCAAGTTTCTAGACAATATTATTAAAGTTTCATAGTGTTGTCATTTCGTTCAGTTTGGAACAAAGTAATTTAGTGTGTGTGTATATATATATATATACACTACAAGGTCAGTGGGAGGAAATTTATTTTTCTCATACTTTATACACATGATATTTTGCTTACAAGTAGTGACCTTGAGGCATTTATTGTCCTTTGCATTGAAGTCCATAAGGATTGTTCTCACCATATATATTGGATTTATTTCAGAGGACATTTGCTGATCGTATTTTGGAAATATTCAATATACATCACTGCAAGCCAAGAATTGCTCATATCATTAAGGGTAATGGACAAAATCCATTACATTGTCCTTATTTAGATATTGAGAAAATCTAGTTAAAGGGTGTACCTTGTGTCAGTGCACTTAAAAGTATAATGTATGTTCGAATTTACGCTAGACTAAATATCGCATTTGCGACAAAACTTGTAGGCAGATATTAGTTAAAGTCAGGACACTGCCAATAACTTTTCTTGAGGTATTAAAAAAAAAAAGGAACTAGGACAAAAGACTATACGCTAATTTACATACATGGTCAAGCCTTGCAGCTAGTAGGGTATTTGGATGTAAATTTTACTGGCTGTTAGGATGTCATGAGATCAATAACGGAATACATATTTATGTTAGCAGAAAGTGTAGTAAATACAGTTCTAAGTCATTTTCTACTATGTAAGCAGAGTTTGTAACATTCTTTTAGGTTGTTACTTAGGCTATTAGACTCCGGAACCTCATTAAGGAGTTGACCGTATTTAACTTTATGGATTGACCCATATGGTGTATTGAGACAATAAATTTGTAATATTATTATTATTTTTTTTGGTGACCCAGGGAACCTCGTACAACTGGCAGCCGACGAATAAACCTTGGGGTGACGCCAAGGAAACCACCACCCTGACGCCACAGGTAAGTCCACAAATGACGACACTGGGATTCGAACTTGTCCCCGTCATAAGGAGGACAAAGCCCGAACCAACGCCGCCACCACATGGGGTGGTTTTGTAGTATTATTTATTAACAACAGAGGTCTCAAGGGATCTAAATTTATGGGAGTCAAATTTTTTACCATAAAGAAACGGTACAGAAATGTGATGTTATAATATATCATATTTTCACAAATGATATGGTTGCAAATCTACTAACTAAAGGATTTCACTCTTCTGTTCTTGAATAGCATATTATTAATATGGGCTTAGGAACATCATTAGATGCTGTTGTTTAGTGGGAGTTATTTCGGTTTAATTCTAATAAAGTTTACATCTGTGTTCATTACACTTAGTAACGGTTTAATACATATCAACTTTTGCATTCAATAAAGTATTTTCGAATGTGTTGTTATTATGTTGAATATATATTGATAAAAGTCTCAAGGTATTATATAAACTTTGAGTGAAGGCTAGCGGCATCTAGTTATTAGCCTTGTGCATATATCTTGTTATACATAAAAAAAGGTTAACCGTTAAGACAAAGCATATATGGATTCATTGGAACCATAAAGACATTCTCTAGTGGCACAAGTTTTTTTGTGACGCTTAAGATAAGAGAATGGTGACTGACAAATGGGATCTATCTATAAGAGATGTTATACATATGCCACACTACCATATTGAATCCATATCAATAAAGTTGAAAGCACTCGTAACCATGGAAGACTTTGTGTGTATACATGCAGTTACCGCCATGATTCAATGTTTGAGACTTTATGGGATGTGATTGGCTATTAAGAATTATCTCTAGACCAATGTGTGTGCTTACAATATAATTTCAATTAATATCAAGTAGGAGAATGTAAAAGTTTTCCTAATGTGGGCTACATTAATTGATATTGTAATTTACCGTTTTACGAGGTTGGTTGGTCTAAAGTAAGATAAAATATTTCTTAATTAGTCCAATATAGGGCTAGCTAATGTGGACCGAGTTGGGCCTGGCCCGTAATGAGAAAGCATGGTTGGAAACTCTATAAATAGTGCTTAAGCCTCTCATCTAACCCTAGTTCTCAAAAGTATCCTAGTGCAAAAGATGAGGAGCTGTCTTATTGAGCTAGTGATACAGAGAGAGCAATAGATGAGAAAGACTTGTGCGTAGATCATCGCTTTTCCGCTTCCGTATTAAGAACGATATATTCCAAAACAGGTGCGTTAATCTTTCTACTTGATGATCTGTGCTCTTGTACTAGTTATGGGATCATAGGATTGCACGCTTTGCGTCTTACAAAGTTCACTTGGACTATTCAATGGAGCACTTGAATTGTTGTAAGGACGTGGTGCTGATGTGGGAGGAGCGTCCAAGGACTGCCACCTGCTGCGGATTCACCAAAAATCCTGCAAGAAGAAATGTATATGTGATAGAATCGCTAAGTGGCTCTAATGATGGGGTGTGTTGCGCAAGAATTTGATTAGATTTGTCAATGTAGCTCGTTGGACCCAACCAGCACAAACTGGTTCGGTGTGAATGCTAGCGCTAGGGGATGCTTCGGATATGACTCAGTATACTGTGGGCGACTGTCTTGTGTCTTCGAGAAAGACTCAAAGGCAGCTAGCGAAGTTAGAAACGGCAGCAAAACTCGACAGACGGCACAAGGTCACGGCCGAGAAAGGGGATGTTCGAACACGACTTTGCTCTTCTCAAGCACTCTCCTCTCGTGTGTTTCTCTATACGCCATGAGATTACTCAGTGCTCCCCACCAAAATGTGGCCATGTATTCAATATGTATGGCCTCCTTATATAGCCGAGGTAGGGGCTAGGCTTTTCAAGAAAAGAGAATAAATTTGCATATTGCATATTTCAAATCTTTCCTGCTCATGCACATTGATGATATATTGCCCCAAATACACCTTTACATGCAATATTCTCTTTCATTTTTTCAATATTTCATCCAAAACCTTCTAATTTGCTGCAAAATATATCATTCAATGTATATATCCCATGAATATATGAAAGATTAATTGAATATTGGAAGGATAATACAAATCCTTTCTGAAAATATCAAATCACTATTCCTCATATATCAATTTTCGATCTTTAGAGAATAACGGGCTTGGGTCAATCCGCTCCCTCTGTGGGCTTAGTCCAACTCGTCAAATTAAAATTCAGAATCATCAATTTAAACCCATATGTCACCAGTCTAATGCAACTACAATAATAATAAAAAATGCTCATAAAACTATATACTACGCCATTTAATTCTTTTTTTTTTAGGAGTTAAAAATTAATCCAGAATTTTCTCTGCAATAAATAAAGATCAGGTTACCAAAATTTAGGTATCAATAGTGCAAGATGTGATCATGCGTGTGCACAATCACGAATATAACACTTAACAAATCAATGTAGAAAATAAATTGCTAGAAAAGGGTAAAGAACCTTGATACGTTAAGCAAGGCAAAACAGAGGCTTTACTACCGCCCAATGTACCAAGTTCTCTATAAGATGTAAACAAAAAATCAAACAATGATGCATAACCTAAATATGATTTCTAAATGTAACGTCAATTAGTTCTTTTTGGATGTTTCTTTTATAATGAGCATGATTTAAATTAAATTATATGAACATGCATTAATGAAGCAAAATGAAAATTTAAATGACATGCAAGCTATATCAATGACTTAAATGCAAACTATATGCTATTTCAACGACATGAGTTACAATAAACTATATGCAATGCATCGTATGCAATTATTAATCTACAAGATATGACCCTAAAGCATATGATTACTAAATGATATGTAATATATGACATGGGAATTATAAAACTATTTCCATATCAGATACGCATGCTATTTTATATATATATATATATATATATTTTTTTCTTTGAAAGCTAAAATAGGAAACTAACTAAATTATATAATGACCTAAATTAAACTAAGAAATAATTTAAATCAATTCCTAATCTAAATATGATTTCCTAAAATATGCAATCAATCCTAAATGCAATGTAAATTTCTTTTCTTTTTTTTCTTTTTTTTTGTTATATGAATGTTTCCTAAATTGATAACATACGACATATAAACCACACATGATTGATGATATATCGAATATTCACAACAACTAAAATAGGAAACCCATTTAATCGGGAACCCAATCTTTAGTCTCAAAGATCAAATCCATTTCATAACGAATCAAAAGAGAAATTACCTATTCAGGAAACGCCTAAAAATTCAAATCCGGTTAGGGTCAGATAATTCAAATTAGGTAATCATGTATTCGAATTGGGTTTAGATTAGGAAATTACCTACATTGGACTTTGATCCAAACAACAACCAACGACGTGATTCACGGTGACCAGCAAGGCTACGGCGATGCATAGAACGGCAATGGAAAGAGGAAGACGGCGACACCCAAGGAGTGGTAGCTCCGGTAGGCTTTGATAAACGGCTCTCCAAAACTGTGAGGGCCTCGTCACAGCTGCTGCGCAAACGGACTCGCCGATGCTTGCTAAGTTCCTGCAAGGGTCGACTTGAACAGCTGTGCGATGTTGGAAAGAGCTGCAAGGAAAAGTTCAGGTGCGGCAGATCTGCTGGCTAATCGTGGATGCTGAGCTGCTACACTGGTAGGGCGTCCAGGAGGAGCTGAGCAGTCTAGAAGATGCTGGGATGGTCGGAGACACTGCTGCAGGGACAAATCTGGCGCTGTGATGTCTCCAGGACTGTAGGAGCATTCGTGCGAAGTGACTGCAGTGGCTGGTGGCTCGCAGCCGGTGGCTTAGCTGTGCCAAGAAGCTGCTGTAATGTCGCTCAAAGGTTACCGGCGTTGCTGGTACTCGTTGAGGATGGCGGAGGTGGAATGCCGCAGCAGGGCTGATTCACCGGAAGAGACCGCCCGGTGCAGATGAAAGGAGCTGGTGATGATGATACGTGGCGGTTAATGGCTCGGTCAAAGACGTCTTCATATCAACGGAAGCGAAAGCACTGTGTGGGCGTGAAGAAGGCTCGGTCCTTTGCTTGAACGGGCGTCTGTCCTTCCCCTTGTACAAGTAAAAGAGATCTGCAACTGTTTTCCTCCACTTATATAAAAACAAAGATGACCAAAATCACTTTTCTGATTATTTAAAGCAATATGTGTTGCTTTCAAGAAAGTAGATTAGTGTTGACTTTGATTTTTGAAATAATTGATCTTATCCATAACCATCCAAATGATATTTTCATGTGAAAAACATTTTTTTTTTCACTTTTGAAAAATAAAAAAAAAAAAAGCGTCTATAAAGTATAAACATGACCAAACGAGCACCATGAGAAGAATCAGGATGCCAACAAAAGGCTAGAAATTCACAACATACAAGAAATTGAAAGAGATAGATGGAGAAAATCACATCGGAAAAGAAAGCAAAGAGGAAAATCACATTAAAACACGACAGTGTACTCCAAAGTGTTTTTCGATTATGAACTTGAAGCAAAGGGCCAAAGGCCACCCTTTCGAATTGCGTTGTTTCGTCGTTGGTCAAAGTTGACCGGTTTTTCTGTATCGCTGCATATTAATTTTCTTCCCAATTTTTTCTCCAATGTAAGATATTCGACATAATTAGCACAATAATGAAAATAACCACCACAAATTTTATCATCAATTATGTATATCAGCCACAACTCAAAGCGCGGAATAGCATCCGCTTCTCCAGCGAATTTTATGGAGCCCGTACAACGCCCATCTATAGTATAGGCTTCAATTACAATAGTTTCAAAGTCTTAGAGCTGCCAGAGCCGCCCACCCCAAAAGCTAATAATAACACGTAAGTCGATAGGCTCTCTCCAACAGCGACACCTCTGTCGGTAATATGCATCCCTAATCGAGGGGCACAGGGTCGAATAGTGCCCTCACAAGGCGGTCCTTTGTTTCGTTGTCGGGAAGGCCGTGTCCGTCTCTGTACTGGTAAAAGCACTAAGAAGCTCGTGCCAAGTTCAGACAAACGCCAAGAAAAGGCCTGAATCCAGAATATGGGTAGTCCTCAAACACGTCTTTGTTCATCCTCTTCCAGGTCTCGTGCACCATTTGCCTGACATGCTCATGCGTGGCCTCTTCCGAGGCGCCGGTTTCATTCATGTAGCATTCTAGCGCCTTGAAGTTGTCTCCTCGTATCAATTCATACTGACCATGAATGAGATTGATGTTTCACAAACATAAGTCTCAGGATTCTCATCAAATATATTAAAAAGAATAGCACGTATTTTTGAATCCATCAATGATGTGCTTTCTCTTTGTAAGCGATTATACAAAAGGAGAAAGGTAAACGTCAAAGTAATTTACCGATGAGGTACTGAGATCATTGTTGAGTCGAAGGATCTTGGCAGAGCAATGCATGACACTCGGGATTTTCGACACGTAATCAAGCCCCTCTTCCGTCAATTTGTCCGTGGTTAGGAAGTAGCTGCCCAACAGCATAATCAGCCCTCCGATTGAATCCACCGCATTGTCCATGTACTCCTTCAGTGTCGGTTTGATGCCCTTGTTGTACCAATGGACCTCCTTTATGTACGCCTTGCATCATCCGCCCACTAGAGGATTGAAATTCGAAAAAAGTACGCCAATGACAAAGCCGAGGGACATTCTTCTCTCGTACATTTTTTCGAATTCTCAAATGTTTAAATAGAAGTTTCATTACAAAAGTCAGAAATAGAAAAGTGAGTTGCCTTGCACGGGCTAGAAATTATTAGGTGAAAGATTCAGCGAGATTACCACTTTTTGCATGTAAGGAATGGTGTTGATTCCTAGCTCTCTCATCATCCAATACCCAACTTCATTGGTCGTGTTGTACAAGGCCATGTAACTATCCCTTATTGTTGGAGGAAGCTTATCAATTTTTGTGATGTCCCACCTGGATAAGATATCAACATTTCAACATTTTGTAAATTTTACCAGCACCCGATACACTTTTAGTAATAACAATGAAAGTTAGTACTTACTACTACTTTAATTGCCCAGACCAATCAATTATATAGAGGAAAAAAAAATCTAATTTAAAAAGTGATGTTCAAAATACATCGGAGAATTTATATCATAGAACTATCAAAATTTGTTGTATCTCTTGTATCATTCAGAGACTATTTAATTGCTTATCGTTTCTTTGGGCAACAATAGTTACGAGGGAAAATGATGATAGTAATCATATTACACTAACCTAACAAGAAAATCTGTTAAGAGCTCGAGTTCTTCCTGTGTCCCATATACATCATAAACGTCATCGATAAGTGTCACCATACAAGTGAGCTTCGTCGTCATTTCCCTGTAAGCTGTATATTGAGGTTCGAAAACCATGGCGCAGTTCCAAAAATAGTGTTCCACCAATCTGTCTCTGAAGAAGGTCATCTTGTTCACGCCAAGTTCAACCCACCACCTGAGAAATTTACCATGCAACAACTAAGACAATCTAAATGCACTCCTACAAGTTTGGTGTTTATATATAGAGTGCTTGCGTATACCTTGCCATATTGCTAACTTCCTTCTTGTGGACTGATTGCACTAGATTGAAGTCTAATTTAGCCAATCGCAGCAAGGAAGGGATCATGTCTTGCTGTTTCTCGTACATGTCCATGAACCACCGAGCCTCCAACCTATTTGGCCTCCAGTGGATCGGCATATCTAATGTATGACTCACGTAGCTCGCTAACATAGTGGGAACTTTGTTGAGGTTTAGATCCTTTAGATGCTTAGAAGCAAAGTTCCTCGCTTCATCAAGCATGGTTTCACCTTCCAATCCATGAAAAGAAGCTTCATAGAGACCAAGAAGTCCCCTCACATCCTTATTGAGTGATTCGTTGAACGTGCCCGTCTTGTTCATAAATTGTTGAAACACATCTATATGTCTAAAAAAAGGAACGGTAAGGTAACTTTTGATGCATCAACATGATTTGCAAAAGGGTAACCATACGGCGAATACCTTGCCGTATGTTGTATCCATGTTGTCTGAATAACCGGAATCCAAGGGAAATTGCATAGAGATCATTCAAAAGCTGAGTATATCCGGTGTTGTCATAGATGGAACTAAGAGCATTTTTTATCTCCGTCTCAAAATGGTATCCTAGTCCGAGTCTTTGAACCGCGTCAATGAACTCGAGCTTGGTCACCTGGTTCATCTCCCTGTTGAATAGACCCCTGATTTCTTCCTTCAACCTTTGGACTTGCCCGGCATATTTATCCTCCTAGGCACGTGAAAAATTCAGAAAAATGAGATCTTAATCAAAAGTAATCCATAAGCAGAGTAAGCATTGTTGAGAATATGCCATTTTGATCAAGTTTATTAGTATCTCCTATGGAATATTGTTGTGTCGGTCGTATTTGATAGGGTGGCAGTGGTTGGTCGTATACAAAAGTACTCAAGTAGTATACATCCTTATATCTAATTCAGAATACAGTTTCCTTTTTGTTTCTATGCCATTTTGGGTGTTGTGGACTCTTATCTTATCAAAATAAAAAGAAAGTAGGGAAAAGCACCCATACGATCCTCAACTTATGTTGTTTTTTTTCCCCTTCTCAACATAATCCTTGAACTTAAAACTTGTACCGAGTTTTCTACATCATACTTTCCGCTAGCATTGACACGCGCATGAGCTTCAATTTGCCAGAACCATAGACCAAGAAATTCGATAGGGAATTCCCACAAGTTCAAGGACAAGATTGGAAAAAAAGGAATACAAAGTTCAGGACCGAGATGTGAACATTTTCCATACAAAATAGCCAGGCTGGGTATTGTGCCGAACCAAAAAGGATCATTACCGTGTAATCAACTCTGAGTGACTGGAGAAACTCGTAGTCCCACACATTAGGTTTCCAATTTGCCGAACGTCTCACAATCTCCGGATTCTCGATCGTCACGGCGCATGTCACCGATTTAGCGCCTGAGGAGAAGGAGGACGAGGAGCAGCGAGGGTGTCTAAAGGACAAGAGAGGGGGTTGGTTATGGCTGATTGAGGAGGGGACGAAGCTTGTGAACAAAGCAGGAAGAGCCATTGCGAAAGTTGTAGTTAATCTCTTAGTATGCTAACCCCGCTTTATATAGATGGTGCTGTTGTTGAGCACCGGTCATAGAAAAAAGTTTATAGCCTTGGAAATGCGATTATTGATTTGCATAAATAAGAATCTCGTGCTCAGGATCTACTCAAAATTTCTCGAAGGATCCACGCATGCATTCAACTATCATCGTGATTAGAAATCTTTTTGCATCTTTCGACTAAATCTTTTTTTTTTTTTCTAAAATGAGTCGATAAAACCTGTTGTCTCCTAATAAAAGGAAATCAGCATTAGTAGACAAAAGAGAAATAGTTTGATGGCCAAATATCATAAAAATTCTGTAAGATTTTACTTTTTCATCTGGATAAGTGTATTGATAGTTCTAAATCTTGTCATAAAAGTATAATTGAGTTATAAAACTTTCAAAAAGTGCAATCAAGTCCTGAAATTTGTCACGAAAGTCCAATCGAGTCCTCAATTCAAAAGTGCAATTGAGCCCTAAAACTTGTCTATTATTTCAATCAAGTTCTTCCATTAACGCATTTTGAAAGTTTTAGGACACGATTGTACTTTCGTAATAAGTTTTGAAACTTAATTGCATTTTGGTGACAAGTTTTATGACTTAATTGCTCTTTTTGAAAGTTCTAAGACTTAATCGCACTTTCATGATAAGTTTTAAAATTTCTAATGCACTTATCCTCTTCTTATCTATTGAAAAATAAGGCAAAATTATCTAAAGAGTCTTGAACCTGTTGTACAATGCCATTTCAATATTAAATTTTTTAGTTTGACTAATTTGGAAGAAGTACAGCCCAAGTGCCAAAACTTGGTACGAAGGAAACACTTAAGTATCAAAAGTTAAGAAAGTGATACTTAAATGCCAAAATCAGAGCAAAATGGATTACTTAAGTGCCACTCCGGCGAAAATCCGGCGAAAATGCTGATTTGACGATTTTCCGGATAAATAAGTGCAAAACGGCGTTGTTTTGCATGTTGACGTGGCTAGACAATACAAAAACGATGTCGTTTTGATGCTAACGTGGTAAAAAATAATATAAAAATTAATTAAATTAAATTTAAAACTAAATTTATTTAAAACATTTAAAAATAAAAATACACAAAAAAAGGGCGGGCTGAGGGCTGAGCCCTTGCCATCGCTAGCCCTTCTCGACGGTGGCAGTGAGGGCTTAGCCCTCAGCTGCCCCCTTCTTCTTTTTTAAAAAAATTAATTATTTATTTATTTATTTAATTTTTAATATTTTTATTTTTATTTTTAAATGTTTTAAATAAATTTAGTTTTAAATTACATTTAATTAATTTTTATATTAATTTTTTATCACATCAGCATCAAAATGACGCCGTTTTGCACTTATTTCACCATAAAATCGCCACGTTAGTATTTTGGCTAGATTTTCGCCGGAGTGGCACTTAGTGATCCATTTTGCTCCGATTTTGGCACTTAAGTGTCACTTTCCTAACTTTTGGCACCTCAGTGTCTCTCCGTGCCAAGTTTTGACACTTCAGATGTCCGATACTCTGACTAATTTAGTCATAAACCTTTGATGACTTTTTAATATAATCCTTCGGGTCAATATGGGTTGGAAATCGCTAAGGTGGACGTTAATTGTCCCATGTTTGTATTTTTTTAAATATTTGATCTTTTTATTTTATTTTTTCAATTTTGTGCAAGCCATCTTCAAGGCCCCATCGGCCTCCACTAGCCCTTTCAGGAAGATGGACTATGGAAAAACAAAGAAAATAAAAGAATAGAAAAATAAAAAAATTGTAAAATTGTAAAAATCTTCCACATTAGCGCTATAATGTAAGATGGCCAGTACTAACTGGAGGGTCACATTAACTGTTGCTGGCAAAAATTAACCATGTAGATTACATTGAAAAATTGTCAAAATATTTAGAGTTAAATTGATAAAACTAAAAGTTTATAACAATATTGGCCATTAAATAAGTTTAGAACTTATGAACAATTATCACTCAAAAACTACTTCTACTATTGTAGCACAATTTTGTGAAGACCATTAAATTGATTCATTTCATGTTATAAATTTTGTTCGTTAGTCGGCATATCGTTATGTCCGCTATCAAAATGCTTTGGGTTAATGCCACGAAAAACCCAAAACCGATATATATGTGATAAATTTACTATAAACTAATTTTTTTATCACAAAAAATCGAAACTTGTGTACCTATGACAAATTTACTCTCCGTTAATTTCCATTAAATTTTATCCACAAATTGCTATGTTAGATGACACGTGACAGTTGACAGGTATACAAATTTGGAGTTTTATCCTTCGTTGTCATAAATGTACTGATTTGTGATTTTTTATGATATTAATTCAATTAAATGGAAACTAACATAGGGTAAAATTGTCATAAATGTACCAATTTATGATTTTTTATAGTCAAATAATTAGCTTAAGGTAACTTTGTCATGGGTGTGCTAGTTTGAGATTTTTTTTGTGCTAAAAGAATTAGTATTTGGTAAATTTATCACAAATATATTAGTTTGGAGTTTTTGTGGTAAAAACCTAAATGCTTATTTAGCAATTTTTACTATGAGATGTATATATTTTTATATATAATAACTATTAATTTTAAATTGAAAAAAGTCACAAGAAATCCCAAAATATATCCACAATGACATATTTAGACCGAATTTTTCTTGTGACATCAAAACCCTTCATTTACACCCGCATGCCACATTTACTTTTTGGCAAGGTTCTATTAGATGATTTTCTAGACAAAATGATATCATTACTATTTCACTTAAAGCCATGTCAATGTCAAATTCTATTAGATGATTATTTGTCTTTTATCATCCATATAGGTAGATTTTTAACAGTACTCATTAATGGAACCTCAATAAAAGCGACAAGCGGTTTGCTATCAATCTTCCTATCAATCGCAAATATCACAAAATCCTGTGTAGAGGGAGACACACCCCCTAAATATGGCAAAAATAATTCCCCTCAAATTCAGTCCTCCCTAATTGACAGGGCGTCACTAATGCAAAATCAATATAAGTTTGGTTAGGGTGGCTTGGATTTATAGGGACAGGTCTAACTAGACCACACCAAACTCGCTATCCATTTACGGTTGTCCTCCAACGCCTACAAATAGAAAATTGGCTTTTGACATGACCTTATGACGGTTGTTGTGCATTAAGACCGAGCAATCATAATAAATATGCATAGCTGTTGCCTATGAATGAGTTTCAATTGAAGCTTAACAAAGCGGCCCTATACTTAAGTTGCAATCTTAATGGGACGGATCTAGAACTACCATTGTTGTCAATTTAGTGAAATTACATCTACAAATGACAAAGTGAGATTCTATCCCCTCTTCTCGCTTCCATCTATAGTAGCCTGTTAGACAAACATATTTTTTTCAAAATTCAAACCTTTTTCGGAACTGTCAAAATCACTTCTTCTATACTTGAAGCGTTGCCAAATTTTCATTCACAAAACCCTCGTTCACGATCCTTCTAATATATCCCAGAAATCTTCTTCAACCTCACTCTGTTTGCGAATAATCATCCTCTCTAAGAGATATATTGGGCTGAGAAGATCACAGAGAAGAACGGCAGTGTTCTCTTCTGCTCCAAGGGGACGAGGAAGCATCGATATCACTGGAATACGAGAGTGAAGAGACGCCTCTCGTTAGACATTCGAGGAACACTCCCCCTTTAAGCCAAAAAAACCTCCCTACTTCTTCACCCAAAACTCCAATTCCATGACCATCTTCTGGACCGGTTTCTGTACCTGCTTCAGAAACACCTCCAACTATTCACTCACCAAGGTTTGACAATGCCAGCGTAGTAAGGAACATGCTGAATGCACTCAAGGAGAAAGATGCTATAACGGAGGATATTTTGAGTCTAGTCAACGACATCTGCTCAGTTTCTTATGAGCGAAATTGAAAAGTACTCAAACCCTGCTCCTGAACTAGAAGCTCCTGTGCAGAGTCAACCAGAGAGGGCATATACCTCTCAAAAAGGCAAAGAAAAGATTGCTGAAGAACCATCAAATGTTCCACAAGAACTAGTGGAACCAGAATCGAAAAGTCATCTGGAGGGTAATAAAGACGATGAAAGGACGACAACTTTCATCCTCCATCGGTGTTTGCAAAGTACAATCTCTCAAATCTCGCTTCTTTCTGTCGTCGAAACACAGTGAATTCTATGATTTAGACACAAGACAAATGGCACCCTTCTTCATAAGCCAATTAATGATGACATTGTAAGTTGTTAAAACATCACCAAAGATCTCCATAACTAGAATTAAGAGCACATATAATTGAGTAAATGAGATTTGTGTACTTGATTTGGAATTAATCTCTATAACCAGAATCAAGAACACATGTAATCTAGTAAAAGAGATTTGCACACCTGATTTTGAAGTGATCTCTATAGCTAGAATAAATAACATCTATTGTCGAGCAAAAGAGAGATGTAGAATAGCGACGATCCAAAGCTCAAATACTTTTTCACTATTGCCATTGTATTATTAGCTCAATGAGATTGCTCCTTACCTCAGTTTAACAAACCTCCTTATGTAAGGATATTTATGTATCAAGGTTATAAAAGAGATTTTGGCACTATTTATAAAGTTTTTTATCATAGGACAAGTTCTACCCGACCTATACCAGTTAGCTCCATATTAGACTAATTAAAAATTATTATATCTCACCTTATTAGATCAACCTCATAAAATGGTAAATCACATTATTAATTAACATAGCTCATATCAGAAAAACTCTCACCGACATAAGAAAAATTAGCATAACTTCGACTTCTTCCTTTCCTCTAATCATTAATAAAAGACAAACTTAACCCATGAAAGATGATTAAAGAGGAGAGAACATTGTCGCCTTCAAGACAAGCCTCAAAGCAGCAAGGGCGCCCACCAATTTCTATGGGTATGCATGCACATAGCCATGTGCGTGCATTAAATGAGGGCAAAATTGGATGTCCCACTCCATGGGCGCATGCATTAATGAACGAAGCAAACGTCAAGATTTGCATACTTCTTCAATTAATGTTCGCCCGCTCAAGACTCTGCATTTTGTGTGTGACTTTGAGCGATGCATGCTTCACATAACGTCCCGGATCTCGGGCTCATAATTAAGGAGACCACAAACCAGTACCAGCGAATTCTTGATCTTGCTGGCCGAGCCTCCAATAGAACTAGCTAATCTGTTGTTGTTCGTCGGTGAAGCCCTTGCAACCCTCATCACCGGTCTTGTGTTTGTTGACACTCGAATTGTCGATGTTTTCTTTCCAAAATATCCATTTATTTTGCAAAAAAATATAAAAATATATATATATAAAAGATAAAAAGCAAAAAAAAAATTGAAAAAAAATGAATAAATTGGACCAAACAAAAATGAAATAAAAAATGGTGAGAATGAGCGGACCAGCATTTTTAACCCACTCCTTTAAACAAATTTTTGGCCCTCTAAGCCTTTATTAGTCCAGCCCGTTTGTTTTAATTCCCTTGGCCCATCTTTTGCTGTCTCTTTTAAGCCCAATTTTCTTTAATTCTCTTTAAGCCCACGCTAGCATGCATTTTTAGGCTCAACCTTTTTAGGCCCTATTTCATTGCCTTTTGGCCCGATAAAGTGGATGAAAGGAGAAAACCCAGTCCATCATTTCTTCTTCCCCTACACGTGCATAGCCGTGAGGTGAACGCCTGTAAGACTGACGCGAGAAAAGAACCGACAAAGAAGGCATGCGTGAGCCTTGCCTGACGTGAAGGAGAGACGGACGAGTGACCAAAGCGGATCCGCGCACCCTCTAGAATCGCTGAGCTGGCGTGGTGGAAAGGGATGCATAACTGAAAAGATTGCTAGCTCAAGCGGGGGAGGCATAAGGGGTGCCTCCACAGAAGATTAAGGAGAGCGTTCGGACATTTGGAGGGGGGCTGATCTGTTTTTCTGGCAGAAAACCAATCACGATCGGAAATGAATACTACCTGAACCGAAAACCCAATTTGATTTTCCTTTTCCTTTTGCCTTGCTCACTAGAACCAAATTGAATAAGGGATAAGAAAAAAGATATATTTAAGTTGGATGTTCAATTTTTGTTGAGAATTTCGTTTTGGCTCGGTTAACCGAATTGAATCAAAATAACTCAAATCAGAAAAACGAACAGTTATTTTTTTCATTATTCGAATTGAAAATTAAACCGAACCGAAAATATACGAAATTTCAGTTTAGTTCATACAAGCCTAGTTAATGATAGTGACATGCATCTATCATGAAATTTATAATTTCATCCAATTGGAAGAGTTGCAACTTCGACCCAAACTTGGGGTAATTTAGCGCATATGACCTTCTTGCAACGTATTGCTTACATTCCATATGGGCTCTCTAAAACTCCAATGATTGTAACTTGATTTCGCATTTTGCAATAACTAAATGAAATTAGGATTGTCCTTGACTTATTGTAGATTGGTAAGGAGTACTTACTTGTACGAACAAGAGATTTTGAGTTCAAAGATTTGGTTACGCCAATTTCAGCCAACACTCATTACCGGTACTTTTCCTCGTTTAGGAAAGCGTTGTTTCATGCAATATTCCCGACTTTTTAGAGAAAACCCATTAATTGTAAATGTCCGTGCATAAATGTTCAAACAAAACACCATAACAATAAATAATTTAAAATAAATAAAGATAAAGACAATTGAAAAAATAAAAAATAAAAAACAACCGAGCGTAACACAAGGTCTCATTAAAACGCCCTGGGATAGGATTCCCAGTGAGCAATGCATAAAGGTAAGTATCTTTAAATCTAAGAATGAGAAATTAAACTTGAATTTTAACTAAATTTAAAAGATGACATGCACTTAGATAACAAAATGCTCCTATATCTATCACGAAATGAGAGAGTTACTAGATGAAATTGAAGTTTTATTTATATAATGGAAAATAGACGTAAATTTATGTGACGTAAGATTTCTAACATGTTATATTGATTTAATAACACTAAAACTAATAGAATATTGCTTAATTCTTTGATGAGGAGCAAAACTTGTTCGAGGCAGACGACATCCCTGATTCTAGCGACTTCCATGCATTCCTACGAAGCAAAGAGTTAGACTCCGGTGCAAACAAATCATATTCACAAATCATCCCTAATATAATGGTTTTGAACTTCGACTGCTGATAACTGGTTATTTTACCTATTTTAGACAACAAATATTGTACTTTATAACGAAATATTTGTTAGAAAAAATCTGGATTTCCTTTTATTTACTCAACTCTTCCTTATTTATGCAAAATAAGGAGATATGCAGAAAATAAGGAAAAAAGGGCAAAAAGAAGGAAAGAAAAATTTTGTGATCCAAGAATTCAAATCAAAAAATGTTGGAAGATGAATACCAAATTAAGGATTCTGCAATATATTTTCTGATTTTATACAAAAAAAAAAAAAGCAATTGCATTGTGTTAGGATTCTTGAATATAACCTATAAATAGGATAATATAGAGCTAGGTTTTTTTGGATTTCAGATTGTTTTTCCATCGTTTTGAGAGTTTTTCGAGCATTCTTGAGAGAAAACAAAGTAGTGACAGAATTGTTGTTCTTTGATTCAGGATATTGGGTTTAATTTATATTTTTGTTTCTTCTTTTACTATGTTCTAATTTTCTTTTTGTTAGGGCTATAATGTAGCCTGATAATAATTATATGAATTTCATTACTTTTATGCATGCGAGTGATTTCATTTATATGAGTTATATATTTTGTGCTTAATAATTTTGAGTGATTGGCCACCATTTGAATAATATGATGTGTATGTCTGAGAATAAGAAGTGATTTTATGCAATTGTTCCTTATAATATAAAATCATGAATTAAATGTGTAGCTTTTGGTGATAAGGTGATCCAAAAGATTAGATTTTAATGCACTAATATTTATTTAAATTCACATAGAGATATAGTCTATTAATAAACTAAGTAAGTTTGCTATACTTAGAGATAGAACAATAAATAAATTATGAATTCCACTATCATATGTTTGATGCCATTCTTATACATGTAACAATCTGAATTTTATTTATAGTGGTTATGGTCTAATCGAATGCTCTAACATATTTATCTAATTGATTTACTGCATTTGGATTGCATTTAGTATCCAAATTTTGCTTTTAAGATTTTTATTTTTAATTTAATCTCAATTCTATTTTCATTTGTTAGATAAATTTTAGAATTAATCTATTTTTAGTATTTAATTAGTTTATTAATCATCAATCTCTATGGGACAATACTTTTTCTCATCATTATATTATTTGTTTGATACATTCATTTACGTTTAGAATTTTATGAATAGGTTTTTGGTGCTGTGCATTTGAACTTGCAACTAATGTGTTAGTTAATTTTAATTTTAATTATGTTGATCCATTTACTGAGCACCAAAATCCTTAATTTTTGAATTGTGTGTAAATCTAGGGAATATTCATGTGAGGTATGTGATTTTCTTAGATCTTATCCAAATATTAAAATTTGTTTGATTTTCTCTTGAGGTGAAATCCTAAGCTACATCTAACTAAGAAAATAATTTAGGCAATTTTTGGATCGATTAAGCCTTTCAAGCCAACCTTATTTATTTATCCCTAGTCACCTCATTTATCCTTAATTATTATCTAATTTTCATTGACACCCATATATGTTTAGCCTAGCTTTTATCAAATTATATCATTGTCCCATACCCCATGAACATGTTGATTTTTTTTGGATAAAAGTTTATTTGAGCCTAATAGCAATTTGAGAGGAAGGTTAGAGCATGCAAAAAAAAAAAAAAAAATTTGATTGCTATGATTCCCCGTCCAACTTTCAATTGAGTGAGCCTTTTGTATACTCAATGGATTGGAAATTTTCATGGTAAATCAAAAAGGAATTTGGGAGAAACTCCACCATAAAGCAATTAAAAAAGAGAAATAAAAAAAAAGGAATGATAATATATGATAGTAGAAAAATTATCTTGAAGGAGTGAAATTGGAGACAATGACATTGGCTCTAATTAGTCCAAGGAATCAATGTGTTAATGGGTGATTTAAGCTTAAAATTTCCATTATCTCACCTTTAGCCCAGCTTTACATTACAAGCACAAAAAAGTCCTTTTGATTTTTGGTTGGATGATTAGCTTATATTAGTGGAGAAATGACTAAAAAGCAAACCTATGAGATTCGGTCATAATTATAAGAATTGTTTAGTGGTTGTGTACTAATATGAATATATCTAGATTACATATAATTTGAAAAGATGAGGACTCACACACACACTTGGATCACATCATTAGAATTGGTTTTAACTTATGAATCAATTTCAATATTTGGATGAAATTTGTGTTTTTTTTTTTTTTTTGTTCCTTTTAATTGTGAATTTGAGCAATTATGGAAAGATGTCATGGAGGAGGTTGTTAGCTTTGAGTATGTGTTATATCTTGCTTTTGCTTGAGGACTAGCAAAATGTTAAGTTTGGGGGTTTGATAACTCTATAAAAATAGAGTTATTTGACCTATTTTAGGCATTAAATATGATACTTTATAATGCAATATTCGTTAGAAAATATTTGGATTTGCTTTTATTTATTGAAATGTTCCTTGATTATGCAGAATAATGAGATATAGGAAAAATAAGGAAAAAAGAAGGAAAAAAGAAGGAAAGGAAAATTCTATGATTTGGGAATTCAAATTAAAAGGCATTGGAAAATGGATACCAAATCAAGGATTTTACAATTTATTTCCTAATTTTATGTGAAAAAAAAAAGCAATTGCATTGTGTTAGGATTCTTGAATATATCCTATAAATAGGATAATATAGAGCTAGGTTTTTTTGGTTTTCATATTGTTTTTCATTGTTTTGAGAATTTTTTTAGCATTCTTGAGAGAAAACAAAGTAATGACAGAATTCTTGTTCTTTGATTCAAGATGTTGAGTTTAATTTATATTTTTATTTCTTCTTCTACTATGTTCTAATTTTATATTATTAGGGTTACGACGTAGCCTAACCATGATTACATGAATTTCATGATTTTTATGCATACAAGTGATTTTATTTATGTGAGTTACATATTATTGTGCTTGGTGCTTTTGAGTGATTAGCCATACATATTTGAGAGTGAAAAGTGATAATATGCAATTGCTTCTTATAATATATAATCATGAATTAAATATGGATAGAGATATACTGTGTTATTTGTGTAACTTTTGGTAATAAGATGATCCAAAAGATTCATTATAAGCCAAGAATATTTATATATTTTAATGCACTTATATTTATTTAAATTCACATAGAGATATATTAGATTAATAATTGAGTAGGTTTGCTATACCTAGAGATAGGATAGTAAATAAATTAGGAAATTCCGCTATCACATATTTAATATCATTCTTATATGCATAATAATCTGAACTTCATATCTAGTGGTTATGGTGAAATCGAATGCTCTAACATATTTATCTTATTGATTTACTACATTTTGATTGCATTTAGTCTCCAAATTTTGCTTTTAATATTTTTATTTTTAATTTATTCTTAATTCTATTTTGATCTGTTAGATTAATTTTAGAATTAATCTATTTTTAGTATTTAATTATTATACTAATCATCAATCTCCATGGGACGATACTTTTCTCATTGTTACATTACTTGTTCGATACATTCAATTACATTTAGAATTTTATGAACAACTACATAAACATGCATGTTACGACCATTTACAAGTGGTTACACTTTATAATAGATTATATAAGAGCCGTGCTAAATCATTATAAATGATTCATAACACTTATGTATCTTTTCGATTTCAATTTCTCGGCTTATCAATTTATCAATTTCCTGTACTTGCATTTTACTTTACTCTAGATTTATTTGTCCCTATTGCACCATTAATTACTTCCTGTCTGAATCACCACTAAACTCAATCCAATAAAAACCAAAGATCAACCTTTGATGAAAGGTATTTTGTGGTATGAATCAATTCTAGCAAAGTTGTAGAGAAATGCGAGTGAATGTAACTCATAATGCGAGTCAACGTAACTCTAATGTAGAGAAATGTTAGGGAAATCACAACACTGTTGGATTCAACGTGTCTCCTAAATGTGATATGCCAAAAATTAATTTAATAATCACTTTTACTATGGGCCAAATTTTGATGACATCAACGAGTTCAATTCCTAGTGCAAAAATAGACATTTGGGCGAAAATTCAGATTTCGACGTACTTTAAAAGATCTATGATAGCCTTGCGCTGCCCTGGACATCGCAGGATTGTTTGGGACGTCGTTTCATTGAAACTCAATAGTAGGAATAAAACCTCCTGCACAGCCACCGTTTCCAATTGCACTGGGCCAGCGTCGATCAAAGTTGGCCGGTTTTCTTTTCTGTCGTAGATTTCTTTTATTTTCAATTTTTCTTCAATATAAAATGCTATATTTTATAACATAAAATAGAAATCAATCCCCACAAATACTATCAGCAATTACGTAATCAACCACAATGCAAAGCACGTAATAGCATGTGCCTCTCTGTCAAATTTTATGAAGCTTGCACAAACACCCCTCGATAGACTTCACTTACAATAGTTTCAATATCTTGGAACTCACAAAGCCAACCCAAAAGTTAATAATTATTGGAAAATTTATTTGCAAAATAAACAAAGTGTGCTTTTCATTGTCCTACAAAGGAAAGTTTGGAGGAAATGCGTCAATTTATAAGTGTGAGCCTTTTTTATTATGTTTGAAAAAAAAGAAAAAGATTGGGTGTGGGCTAAAAACCATAATAACTGCATGCGGGTGTGCGATTTTGGTGCATTTAGCACTTTGCACACTTGCGCACCTATAGTTTAATTAGTACTAATTCCTTTATTTTATTTTATTTCATATGGTTATCTTATTAACCTTTTATTAGTTCAAAGGTTGTTTTTGTTTATTAAGTATATTTGGAAATTATGAACATTTGAAATTTTATTTATTAAAAATATATTATTTTTTGTTATTATTTTATTATATCGAATTTTATATGTGTCTCTTCAAGACAACTTTTGGAAATTTTATTCATTTAATTTGCAACCTTTGTCAAAGAGTTGCATTTGTTCGCTTTGCAACTTCTTATAAGGGGATGCCATTGTTCACTTTGCAATTTTTCACAAAGAGTTGTCTATGTTCTTTAAGACCAATTATATATATATGTTAGTTTTTTGGATGAATGGGTATGAAATCATTTTTCGAGTCTTCTTTCCAAAAATATAGCCATCTTTTCATTTGTTTCTTAAAGAGATCCTGAAGATATACTAGAATTGCTATATAATATTCTCATTTGAGACTTTATTGTATCTTGGATGATATTTGCTAATGACCATTAGCAATATTGTGGGGTAAATAAATTTTTAAAGAAAGTGATATCACACCTCAAAGTCCAACTTGATTGCTTTATTGATTCGAAGCCATATTTTCCTAACAATAATAACACATAAGATTAAAGGTCTCTTCAATAGCAAGACTCGGGTCAATAATGCATCCCTAATCAAGGGGCACGGATTTGAAAATGGTCGACACAAGATGGTCCTTGTCTTGGTGACCGGGAAGGCTGTGTCCATCTCCATACTCATAAAAGTAATAAGAAGCTTGTGTCAAATTCAAACAAGCATTGAACCCAAAGAATGGGTAGTCCTCACACATTTCTTTGTTCATTTTCTTCTCATGCACCAAATGCCTGATATGTTCTCATATGGTTATCTTATTAACCTCTTATTAGTTCAAAGGTTATTTTTGTTTATTAAGTATTTTTGGAAATTATGAACATTCGGAATTTTATTTATTAAAAATATATATTATTTATTATTATTATTTATTAGTCCGGATTTTTATTATGTTTTTTTAATATAAACTTTGGAAATTATACTTGTTTAGTTTGCAACCTTTCTCGAAGGGTTACATTTGTTCGTTTTGCAACTTCTTCCGAAGGGATACCTTTGTTCATTTTACAACCTTTTACGAAAAGTTGTCTATGTTCTTTAAGACCAATTTATATATGTTGAGGCTAATAATACAACCTAGAGGGGGTGAATAAGTCGTTTTCAGACTTTGATGATCTTTTATGGAAAGTAACTAATTACTAAGTAAAGATCACCTCAACCTGATGTTTAAGCAAATACTCATTAACTGTATACCAATGTATAAAAGAAGATGAATAACAATGGGACATAAAAAGTTATAGTGGTTCGGCTTTATCCTCAAGCTTACGTCCACTCTTCAGACTAACAGCCTCAAGATGGATTGGATTCCACTAACAATCTGCTTGGAAATATATAGCTGGCTAGCACTAATCCTTCATGTGATAGATCATACTATCTAGACTTAGTTGCTGCTCTTACACTTGTACATTTATTCTATATCACAATTGCTAAACAGTATGACAAACAAAACAATAAGACATAAAGCTTTTGATAGAGAACAATAGTACGTAAGTTACTTGATATTTTATGCAGCACACTCTCTTTTGGTTTTTCAAAGCCTTCTCTTTTATACTATTTCTCGATCTATCCGTTGAGGTTGGTTTAGAGAAGTAGATGACCGTTTGAGAGTTTTCCATTGAGCTGATGTCTAAGAAGGTACTACCCATATAGCTTTTTTCCTAGGACTTTTGCAAGTTAACAAAAATAGCAATTGCTACTATCTTCTTACTGCAATCTCTAACTAACTTGTTGGACACTTTAACTACTCTGCTCCATGCTTTATTTTGATTATGCTGCTATGTGAATCCAAATCTTTCAACAGCTCTTTAGCCGACCCAACGAATATCAATTAATGTACTTAATAGTCACACTACCATCAACCTGATCTTTATTGCTTCAACATAAACAATCATAAGTACCAGATCTTTTGGTTAACTGGTGCTATTTGTAATAACAAGACATTTGCAAACTTCCTTCCGATGGATCACATCATGGATGTTGCGTAGCCCTTTGGTCTAAATATCTGCAAATAACGTAGTAAGTACTATAGTAAGGATAGTTTAGGCATCATCAAAATCTTTTGAAGACGTTTTCTCCAACAATCTCCTCATTTTTAATGATGACAATAATATTCTGTCGATGTGAACAAATAGTAAAGCTTGTTTGAAATAATTTGCAAAATTTAAAATAGGATCTCCTTAGGGTGTTTTGATGTAATGCTTTGGAGAAATACTCAAATGATCTTTAGTAAGATAATATATGATTGCACAAAAGATCTTCTTCCCAAAGTGTGTCATCATCTAATTTGGGGATCATAGTATAATAGTTGGTTGCTCCCCCTAGCTTGATGATACACTTGTATGCTCCCCCTGTCTTGGTGAGCACTTTAATTTCAATCATTAGTCGGTTTCAAGCAAAACATTATAAGCAAATCATCAATATTAGATGTTGTGAGCATATCTAAAGTTTTCAAAGGAATATCCAACATCTCTAGTAGCGAATATTTTAAGAGCAAATGTTAGGCGTAATCTTTCACATCAAGTAACTCTCCCCTTTTTATCATCAATCAAGGTAAATGTGAAATAGCAACATGAATGAAAAGATCAGCTTCATTGATGGTAGGTGATAGTGCGATACAAATGTCAAACCTCAGCAATGAACTAAGATAGACAAAACAACAAGAGCAAAACAAGACCACATTAAGATTTAAAAAGTTCTAGGTACAAAGGCATTTGCGCTGCTGAGAGAAAGTGGGTTTTTCGAGTTCGGCAATCTCTGGTTCAGGGCGGATAAGGTTGTAGCAGTCTAGGCTAAGGATGGTGCGCTCAATCTTCACCATGTATCGGGTCAGAGAAAGGAGGGTGTTCTTCATCTCCTTAACATTTGCTTGTAGTTGTTTAAGGCTGGCAGGAGAGGCAGGTGTGTCCACAGCTGGTGAAGGTGATCTTTATGGATGATGTGGATGAGGAGCCTTTGTTGGTGTCGGAGCCTTAGCATGTTTACGCTTTTTCTAGTTCAGAAAACTCAGCAATCCTTTCTGAGCTTTGTCATTGTTCTTTCATGGTCGTTGTGACCAATGGGGACAATTTCTCCTCTAAGATTGACCTATCCTTCTGGTGTCATCCTGAGCATCATCTTGTTTAATGTTTTCTTCCCAATCTCTACATTTAGCATGACAAGAGGTGAAACTTTAGAGTAGTCGATCCCAAGGTACTTGAAGATTTGTGTCAAAGCACTGTAGGGTAGCTTTTCTATCTTTATCTTATCCATGCGGTACATGTGGATAAAGAACATTTGAGAGAAGGAAAACTCTTCAAATTTGTTCAGGATGGCCTAGATCACCCTAACCTCATATCAAGAGACGTCATTTACAGAAGATGTTTTCGGGCAAAGGCAGAAAGTGAGGATCTTTTAGATAAAATTCATTTTGAGAGGGAGAAGATTCAACAGGATAATTTCT
The DNA here is from genome assembly GCA_014182375.1 of Eucalyptus virginea. Lineage (NCBI taxonomy): Eukaryota > Viridiplantae > Streptophyta > Magnoliopsida > Myrtales > Myrtaceae > Eucalyptus > Eucalyptus virginea. The sequence continues at coordinate 26,188,102 of CM024514.1, read as the reverse complement.
CTAGAACTGCGAGCAAAGTTGGAGGTTTCTAAAACAAAACTGTAGGCCTCATTAGGCTCTATTGGAATGCGCTTGAAAACATTGTTTTATGTTTGGATAATTTCAACCAATTTATCCAGAGACACAATATGATTTTGTCCACAAAAAGCAAAGGCAAAAGAGTCCCGGTTTGGAAAATACAAATTTGAGTAAAACATTGCCACGAGTTCATGATGAACTTCCTCTTTCATGGAGCAGAAATATTTGAGTTGAAGGTCTTCAAAAAGCTCAAACAGAAAAATCCCATAATTTTCTAAGAAATCAAAATCAACATAATGATGAGGGATGATACCTTGATTATAGAAGTGATGTTTTGCGTGTTTATGTTCTAGTGAAAGAAAGAAATCAGATTTGAAACTGGGATCTTTTTCAAAATTAAGAGTGTGTTCAAAATTTTTCAATACCCAATCATTATCTTCTTCACGACGCTTGTCTCCCAGGGCTTCTCCTGTTTCTTTTGTGGCTTCGCTTCCTTCAGGCTATAAGGTAACTGGTTTGGTGATGATTTCTACTTCTTCAACAATATGCTTTCCTTTGTCTTTGGGAGAAGCGGGTTCTAAGGTACCTTCCTCTCTTGTTGAGGATTTATGAGGTGAGGGTTAAGACGGCTGAGATGGCTGAAAGGGCTAAGCAGCTGAATGCGATGGTTCAACGGCTAGTTTTTCTTGAGCAGTAAGTGCTCGTTCAAGCTGTAGGGTTTGCAATCCTGTGACTTTGAACTTGAGGAATTTCTTTAGCTCTAGTCCATAGGTTTCCATGAAAGTGGTTAGGCCTTTCAATAGATCTTCTAAGAGCGTTTGGGCAAGAGTTGATGGTGATGGAACGGCTATAATTAGTGGTGCCATATGTGATACAGCACATGTATCCTTCTCTACAAGTAATTGTGATTTAAGGGTTTATTTTTCTATGCCCATGAGCAATAGGGTACTAGCAGTGGTTAATCCACCAGCTTAGACCACACTCTGACTTTGAGTGGCTTCCAGCAATTCTTCCATTGGTGATCTCCTTTTTAGAGGTTTTGAACGATGAGCAAGTGTTTTGTGAAGATTTTCTTACTACTGCCGTGACTCGATCTCATTGCCTTCTATCCCTCTCGCAAGGAAAGGAAAAGGGGCGAAAGGTCAGATTTAGGGATACTTGACCATGAAAGTTCCCTCACGATTCTTAATTACAGGGATGTCATCACCTCATCCCTCGGATGAACCTCTTATGAGTTCTCTTTACAAGGTTGCGAGTTCTCCCAAACTCATACTCCGCATGACAACAGAGTGGTGCGATCTGTATCACACGGGTGACACACTTCAAGAGAGGAGGTCGGGTGTGAATTTCAGATTTAAGGGTACATTTACCATGGTAGCTCTCCCTTTGGTACTCCTTCCTAAGGATGGCGTCACTTTATCCATTAGGAATTTTCTACATGCGAGTATTGCTAAACCAAGGTGAGCCCTATTGAGACCCATACCCACGCGACAAGTTCATTTATACATTCTAGTTGTTTAGGATAACCTAAAAATAAAATAGGAGTCGCCACTAGTCTCGTTTTTAGGGGTCGGCTAGAAACCCAATTGAGGGTCGGGAGTGTTCCCTCGATTCCTACGCAAATAATATCTAGATCTAGGGACTTGGTTAGGCCAATATTCTAGTAGTGCCCTTTCGATATCTAAACAGTATGTTATGTTTACCTAACATGTCCATGTATTTCTTCTTACATTTTCGGGATCGTTAGTCCTAAACTAAACGATCATGCGTGGTTGGTCATTTTCATACTATTCTATTTCTAGAAAACAAGAAAAGAAAGCAATTAATGGAATTAAAATTATGAGATAGTAAGTAAACAATCAAGGAAAGCAGTAAATCTACCATGCAATCCTAGAAAATATAAAAGAGAAACACAATTGAAAAGGATAAGAAGAAGAGGACCCGAAACTCGTTGGGCTTGATGAGAACCCAAGACATATGTCAAAGAAATGAATAGTACATGATTATGATCAGAATGGACATCGACCTCCACTGTCTTCATGTCTTCTCTATCTTCAGGATCCTAATCTAAACCTAGACTAGAAAATTATATAACTAGGTAAATATAATGGAAAGAAACAAGCATACACATCAAAACAATAAAGAAACACAACATCATGCCAAAATCAATCTTTCAAAAGAAATTAAGTGCAAAAAAAAAAAACTTGAGCCTTGGGATCGGCCTTTGAAATTCATGCACAGGTCTCTCTAAGACACCTACCTAATTCATTTTATGACATATAGTCATTATTGACCAATTGTGTTCTCGCATGGCCAATAATATTTATAAGTTTCATAACCAAGCGATCTATATGATCATAGGGTTTTCCCTCGATATTATGCATTGACCCTACCACATATTTAAATCTCACATGCATTGCAGGAATTAAACATGCATACAAGTCTTTTGGACCTTGTTTCTCAACCAATCAAGCGAGAAAGTGAACTGTCAATGGGTCACTTATTGTCAAGAGTATGGGCCAATCACAAACACATACGTTTTTAATGAATAGCATAATTTTATGCATGAAGGTACATGTGATGCTTCAAAGACATCTTTGAAATCGTTCACAAAAGGTTTTGAGACAAAGTAATGTCTCGGCTATGAAAGACATTCAATTGTCAAGGCTAACCTGGAACTCGCATAAATGCACTCACAAGTATCGCAGGCATTTTGAATACAATTCAAACAATGACGTTCACAATTGTCAAATCAGGATTTGAGAAAAAATTGAAAATATTCCAGATTAAGGAATAACTAGGCTATGGAACATATTCAATTGCCAAAACTAGCTCGAGACTCGCATAAGTACACTCACAAGTGTCGTATGCATTTTGAATATGGTCCAAATTATGACTCTTCCTTAAGCCAAATCGAGCTTTTGGAAATGAACTTTTTAATAAATTGTTTTTGGGAAACATCACATGTACCAAAGCATTTTTAAATTTGGTTTGAAAAGAAGATTTGTCAAAAATCATTTAACAATGAATATTGAGGTATTTAAAGAAATTTTTATGAAGATGGAATGGCCTAGGTTCATGCACAAACTAACCTAGGAAGTTTATCACAACAATCACAATCAAGTTCATATTAGGGATTTCAAAACAAGCATGCAAAAACAACAAAATTGGGCAATATGTAATGACAATTTGGTAATGACAAAATTCCCTAACATGCATGACAGGATAACAAACAACTTTTGTGAAGAAAGTTTTATTAAACAAGCTATACATGATTTTTCTGTTTAAAAAAAAGCTATACATTATTTTATAATAATCAAACAATAGGCAACAGCATGTCGGAAAATTGTCAAAATAGTAGGACACTCAGCCAATATTACAAGGATTTGTCCTATCAAAACAATACCAAATTTTCACACAACATAACCAACATGTTAGCAAGCAAGTTTTGTTAAGAGGTCAAGTGCATAATCCTTGCAGAAAAAAATAGAACAAAAATGTCAGAAGGCTATCCAAATAGGGGTTAGAACAGGGGTTCGAATTTAATCCCATGTCCAGATTATGATCTAGTTTTAAAGAAAAAATGGAAAGTTGACTAAACAATGAGTGATTTGTATAAAATCACCGACACTGGAAACTTCTAAGCGTGCCTTACAACTTCCTAGAAGGGCTCGAGTCCAAACTAGGTCAATTAGATACTCTAAGATCGAGATCTCTAAAGTTGTGTGTGTTAGTAACTAAGAAAAATATAACACAAGCATGCATTAGAAAACCTCAAAGTCATTCAAATGATGCACAAACGGCATGAAGAAATCACATGGGACTTAGGATCAGATACAACGGAAAATTTGGATAACCATCTAATCCTAGGTTGGCATGCAAAATGTCATACAACTTAAATGACATTATAAAATGATTCAAGATTCATAATGGTATGTGTGGGAATCCTAAGTGTGATGAACACTTTTGTGGTACAAATTTAACGTGCAAGATGATATTCAAAGGATATGACCTAAACATGTATGTGGACCTTATAACATACAGTTTAATTATCAAGAAAGCATGATCGCAAAATTTGGTCTCTAAATGACTCAAACAAGTATGGCAAGATGCATATACAACAAGATTTCATTTCAGCATTAACTTCACAGAACGGGCATGATTTTAGCCATCTCAAGAAATACAAAAATCCTACAAAAAAATTATACATATAGAGCATGCAATGATGAACATTTCTCATTGAGAGTTTAAAACCTAAATATGATCGCACGAATCACAGCAAAAATGACAAAAAAAAAAAAAAAAAAAAAAGGTGCATATCTAAGCTATGTTGCAACACATTTTCACCTTAATTCTTACAATTGACTCACTTGTCAACATTAAGGCTTTGCAAAGCATGTATCAATTGAACATATATAGCATGTATTTCAACTTTCATGAAGGATTTAAAACCAAACAAGCTCATTTTTTGGACTCAATTTTACCAAAACAAAATTCAAAGCAATGTAGGACAAACTGTTAAGCTAGGCTGGGTTTTGTGCCGAAAAAGGAAAATCATTACGGGGAAATCAACATTAAGTGACTGCACAAAGCCATAGTCCGAAACGCTAGGTTGCCAATTCGCCAAATGTCTCGCAGTCTCTTGATCTTCAATCTTCAAAGCGCATGTCATGAATTGAGCGTTGGAGGAGATGGAGGCAGAGGAGGAGGAGGAGCGAAGGTGTCGAAAGGATAAGAGAAAGGGTTGATTATGGCGGATCGAGGAGGGAAGGAAGTTTGGGCACAGAACAGGAAGAGCCATTGCGAAGTTTATTGCAAGTCTCTTCATATGCTAACCATCCTTTATATAGGGATTTGTTGTGGAAACCGTCATGGAAAAAGTTTTTAGTTGCTTTCAGTGCAAATTTTTTACTCACGCTATTCTCTGAGCATTGCAATTTATCTTCTTCTTTTTTTTATTTGGTTTCAAAACAGCTGTCCTGAACACACCATGCTTAATTTGGATGAATGAAAACGCCGTGCTTCAAAACTAGGTGTCGAAACCAGTCATAAACCCATTCTTTGACTCATATTCTTACAATCAAGTTGTATATGGGCTGTTTAAACATTTTAAAAGGCCAGATGAAAATGAGTTTAAGAAATTAAAGTTCGATCGGATTGGGTCTTGATGGAATTTTAGAGGATGTAACATATATGGCCAGCACACGACACCAAACTAGTATATAACAATCAATCGGTGCTGTGGCCAAGGAAAAAGTTTCAAAAAATAAATCCATTGATTGTCACATTCTTTTTCTTTTTTCTTTTCCTTTTTTAAGGCCTGCAGTTAGTATATGTATAACGAACGATTCATTTTGCGTTGATCATTTCTCTAGGGTGAGTATTTTAAGTGACCACCACCAAAAGAAGGAGTCGGGTGATAACAATAACAGTTTCAAATATGTGAGCTAAACGAGGAAAGTCACTAAAATTTGTTGATGAAATATTAGCACTTGAAGGGGGTTAAAAAGATACTATATGGGACTCTATATATCTAATGCTCGTGTCACGCCCCGATCCTCGGACATGCGCTCATCCCTCACTTGGTCGATAAAATAGCAACGTCCCAGGACGCATCGCCGACCCTTTCATTTTAATATGCATACGGAAGCAGTTAAACAATCCCTAAACAAGAAAACAATGGGATAGAAAAGTAGAGCTATATTTTCCATAATTGAAAAACCATAACCACACTTTTATACTAGCAAACCTCATAGTATATATTACAATACTATTCACAAAAGTCTGATCTAACATATATCAGTTTCTACACAGGGTTTGCCAAACAGGGTGAGGTCTCAGTCCTCATCCAGGTCATACTCCGAATCATCCTCTTCAAGCTCTTCCTCAAACTCTTCTTCTTCTTCAGGTTCCTCCTCTGCCTCTTCTCACTCCTATAGTCCTCCTCCAGCTCTTCCTCTTGTTCAAGTATTTACCCTTCCTCTTTATTTCAGTTTGCTCCCCTGGCTGAATACACTGGAGAGTCAGGGTCACTCTCGAGCTTAGGGTCTTTGGCATCTACTACCGACCCATCAATCCATTCTCCAAACGCTGCCTCTAAGACGAATATAGACACATCACCTTCCGGTATGGGACCCTCTCTATGCCTATCATGGTAGTCACGATACCACGACCTATACTCATGGGGCACCAAATCGTCATTACCCACATCAATCCAAATTGTGGATTTTATCAAAACATACTCTAGACCTTCCTGGTGGGGGTGTATCGGCAAGTGATATGCTATCTCGGTGACCTCTTCAAGAATACCAAAATACATGGAAGGACGAGGAGGTGGAGGTGCTGTCATCTAGGGACTTGAAATGTTATCCCACAACGGGGTGAGACTATGTCTCAGCAAATTCTACCCCCACTAAGATTCGATTAGGAAGCCAATATACCTTAGGGCTGCCTAAGCACAATACAAGTCAGAGGACTTACCTTGGCCTCAGTTTCCTTCTTGCAAGTCAGTTCAATTATAAACACTGACAAATATAACACCCAATCAAAGCAGATCGAATCATCAATTAATCGACCTTGTCGATTACATGTCAGTCAGACCACTTCTCGGTCATTTTAATTCATCTTATTCAATCTTCAGATAATATAGACCTAGTCACCGAGCCATGTGCATTCTCTAAGGCAACACACTTAGTCACCGAGTCAAATGCATTCTCTAAGGTGACATGTCTAATCACCAAGCCTCGTGCATTCTCTAAGGCGACGTACTTAATCATCGAGTCACGTGCATTCTCAAATGCGATATACCAAATCATCGAGCCACGTGCATTCTCTAAGGTGACGTATTAACCACCGAGCCACGTGCCATTCAAAGGTGATTTATCAAATCAACAAGTCACGTGCATTCTCCATGATGACACTCTTAGTCTCCGAGCCACGTGATACAACCTTCCTTCTCATCTTTCTCATACCCGATAAAATAGTACCCGATTGGTCTTAGCCAAAAATATAATTGATTCACTCTCACAATTCTTGCCACTTTATATATAGCCCACCAAATATTTTGGCGCTGCAAACCGACATCCGGTTATTTCTCAATCAATTATCAAAATTGATTAATTTATGAATAAAATCCTAAAAACATGATTAAATCAATTCAGCACAATATAAGGCTCAATTAAATAAATGGACTACACCACCATAATCAGTATAAAATTTCGGTTGTCAGCTATCCCAACCTAATTTAGGAAAATAATTAATTAATTAATTAATTAATTAATTACAAAAATTATTAAATAATTGCAATAAATCCAATTTAGGCTCGTAATGCCTAATTGGATGCCGAGACGAGCCCGGAAAATTACCGAGACTTGTTAAATAAATACTATAGACTATTCACTAGCTAATAGCACTAACCATTTGCCTAACATGAATTGATAAGGCACTAATTTAATTACTCCAATCTAATCTACCCACCTAATCACACTTAATTAAATTTAATCAACCCCTAAGCATCATTAACATACTAAGTGAGGTTTAGTGAGTTAAACTCACTTGTTTAACCCGCGGGTCAGATCAAACAGACGGGAACGTCGCAGGGGTTGATTCTTCTCAAAGTGGGCCTAGGTTTCGAGGCCCGAAACACCTCCAAAACGGGTCTAGATGCTTGCTGGAAACCCACTAACTTCCTCTCTATTTTGAGCTGCAAAACAGAAGAAACAAGGCTGAAATGGGCAGCAAGGCTCGGGGAAGGGCAGCAGGGTGGTTTCGGTCCAAACAAGGACTCGACGGACCTTCGGCAGTTGCTCACAGCGGCTCCAATGCTTGCTGGATGTCGGACAGGGAGAGGCGAGGCTACTAGAACGGCGAGGAGGCGCGGCTAGGCAAGCGGACGTGCATACGGCACTCGAGCGATGGTGGCACGCGTGGACGGCGACAAGCGGTGGCGTGGGTGGCTGCTGGCTTTGACTGGCCCTCTACTAGTCTCCTTTGGTGTTCAGAAATGGCAGATGGAGGGGAAGAGGGGATGGTCGGCCAACTGAATAGGGAGAGAGAGAAGGATAAGGAGACAAGGGCTCCACCAAGGCCATTTCTTCCATCCCATGGTCTCCTCGACCATTTCCAGCCAAGCATGGCTTCCTTGGCTATCCATGAGCCACCAAGACACTTCTTACAACACTTGAATTGGTCCATTTAGGCTAGACAATTGGGGGCATACGAATTTCTCAATTTTGGCTTCAATTGGACTCCTCATCCCACTTGATTTGATCTCAATTGGCCCTCACGAATTCAATCAACTTATTATCGATCATCTTGGCATTTTTCCTCGCCAATACAACTCACTTGCTTCCCAATTTCACAATCGAAAATAGTCCCCGGCTTTTTCTGAACAAAAATGATCCTATGCTGAGTTTTTCCCAAAAAGTTTTAGGTTGCAGAAAAATCTTCTGAGACTGAGTCAATGCTCTTAGAATTTATTGTGACATGACAGAATCTTTAATTTCTGAAATCGGACTCAATTTGGCGGTTAATTTCACTCAGGCGCGTTTTTAGCGTGACCTAGGCTACCGGGTAATTTTTCAGAAATTTTTAATGCAAATGACTCATGGTCAATTTTCTTCGAGCCACAATGAACCCACTCGACACATTGGCAACTCTCGATTTTCGTGAAAATCTCGATGATTCAAATACGGACACAGGGTACAAAAACGATAGAGAAATCAATCTAGTGCCGGTCGATGAGAATTTTTTAATTTAGTAATGTCACCCACGATTAACCACACATCTCAGTCGAACCGTCTTATCTCTAATCTCAAATCGGTTTTTAACTGTGCCGTAATGGCCTCTAAAGATGAGCGCGGTCGAGAAACCGATTCTTGGTCAAATTCTCAAGTCTAGTGCATTAAAATTCCTTAATGGCTTTCTTGGATAGTCTAGTTATCTTGAGAGTGATCAGCTCTAAAAATAGCCCTATAGGTGCGTCGATGAAATGCCCGATTGATTCAATAGAAAACAGGATCGAAATCTGGGATGTCACAGCTCAAGATTGCGCTTGTTTTTCCACATGCATTTTCCCTTTTGATGTGTCTTTCTAGGTATTGCCGCTTTGGAGAAATCATACCAAATTTCTAATACAATAGGAAATAATAGCAGATTTGTCCTAATAGCTCAAAAATCTGACAATTGTTTAGTGGAATAAGTATACTAGAAGTGCTATAAATTTTTTCACTAGTGTGAATGCCATATCGATATAAAATCGATTACTTGAATGTCATTTTCGGCAAGGGCAAATCGTCTTGCATGAATTCTTTTTATAATTTTCCATTCCGACGTGAAATTTTTAAAACTAGACTAAAGTCAATCGTGGAAATTTTTGTCCAGCATGGCAAGAATATAACAAACGATGTCATTTATTGTTGTTTCTTTAAAATCTTCCCCAATTTTTTTTTTTGGTCGAAAAATCTTCCCCAATTAGATGACACTGTTTTCAAACTCTTTCTCTTCCTCAAATAATGCCATTTTCAAACTCTATCTCTTCCTATCATTTAAGTGATCACTTTTAAAAAAGTTGATGAACCTTAGTGTCCATTTCTAAAAACTTGTGACATTGAAACGATCATTTATGAAATTATTGGAATTTCAACAACATCGTTTGCCTTCTCATGTGTAGACTTCAACTTTACAACATGTCACATCAAATGATGTATAATAAATTAATGTCACATAAGCTTTTTCGATGAGGCAAATCACTGATGACACTCAAGTCATCAATTTTTTTTTTTTAATTTGTGGACCCAAGTGAATGAAAAATAAGTTATAATACTCAAGTAAGTATTATACACAAATTATGGCGCTCCTAACGTACTTATCACTTTTTTGAGTAATTACTTATTTGCTAATTCATTTTCATATTTTGGCTCCATTTGTTTTGCAAAAAATGTAATTTGAAAAATATTTTCCTAAAAATGGTTACTTGTATTGCTTAGAAAAATGAATCAATGAAAAGTGTTGTCATTAAAAAAATTTAGACATAAATTGTTATTGATAATAAACATATTTTTAGTTAACTAATTATTTCGAGCAATATAAGTAATCATTCATGGAAAAATGCTTTCCAAATCATTCATATTCCGCGAAACAAACACACTCTTAATTTCCTTTTAATTGATTGGTTTTTTTACTATAGTAAAATTCGGAACCAAGTTGGGTCTAGATTAGGTCGAGTCGGATAAGAGTTGCTAATTGTGTTACTTGCAAACAGGTAATGATAACACCCTTGTCTAACCTTAATCATTGTTGAACTTTTTCGACAAATTGTGGATTTGGTTGGCCATTTTGACTTCTAGGCAGTGATGTTAGTCTCGCCAGATTATCAACATTAATTGACATGGAACATACATAGTGGGTGGAAATTGGCCTTACATCTTCAACATTTGGCAATTAAACAGCCTATTGACCAATTTTTTTTTTGGTCGATTCCTATGGACCAATTTGATTTGTTAAATTATCGTCACTAGTTGGATTATTTTGACTAATATTTCCCTAATTATTCTCATTATTGTGACTTTGATTAGAAGAATGGACCTTTGCATAATTCTCATGAAGGGTTGGCTACTCTGATGAATATTATTGGCCCCAACAAATCAAGAGGGATTATGAACATACTCTATTACAACTAGATTGGCTAATGGTGGCTGATTAGATGATCCTAACCTCGAGAAAACATCACACATAGCATTGATGATGATCGGCTTGATTACATCGACATGTGACTCACAATATAGCTCTTCAAACAATCTCTTCATAGTGGCTAGCATGTGAGGAGTTAGTGCAACTTCTCTTGATTGTTCTTCAATGAAACAGTGGGGAAGGGCTACCCCTCATGTTTCAACACCCTCTCTTACCTGCAAGTCTAATTATGAGTGGCACATGACATTTAGACCATGGCATGTGAAATTTGACTGATGAGGTTTCAACACTCTTTCTTACCTGCAAGTTTAATTATGAGTGGCACATGACATTTAGACCATGGCATGTGAAATTTGACTGATAAGGTTGGATACGCATTCATGAAAGGGATCACTCCAGTTTTGATATCATGTTACATTTTGTGAGAGTGGTTTAATATTTATATATTCTAAAACATATGATAAAATTCGTAATTCAAGCAAAATCAGAAAGTCTCCCATCAATTCTCATAGAAACAAAGGAAAAAATTTTGAGGGCTAAGCAAGCGTCACTTTGACTCTCGATATGCTTTCGAGGCCTTCTTGTTGTTCAAGACGATTGAAGGCGAAGCTGAACCACAGTCTTCTTCTTCGGCTCCTTCTCCTCGTTTGGCTTTTGTTGACACTTTTTTTTTTTTTTTTAAAACGCTCATGGGTCAGGTCAAGCCGGATCCGACCTTGGCCCGGCCCACCTCCCTTTCCTTTTTCCCTACGCTAGGCCCAGCCCAGCATTCTTTTTCTTCTCCTTTGGCCCAATCCACCCCAACCGGTCTTCCTCCTCTGGCTCCAACTCGCGCGCGAACTTGCAGGAAAATGAAGAGAAAAGACAGGAGCAGAAAGGAAGAGCAGAGGAGGGGATAGGAGCAGAGAGCAGAGAGGGCAGCAGGTGAGCAGCAGAAGAGGAGAAGAAGGGAGAGAGGGGAACCAAGAGGGGAGTGAATCGGAGAGAGGGCGACCGAGAGAGAACCGAGAGGAGAGGAGGGCGACGGGAGAGAGCCCGAGGGAGCCCCAGTGGGGAGAAACGGGTAGTGACCGAGAAGAGGGAGACCTGGAATCCACCTTAGCCGAGCGTCGCTTAGCCACCCCCGACGTGAGGTTGCGTCTCCTAGCCGGAACCAACAAGCTGCGGCTTCCCTTGCCTCGATTTCAAGTTTTTCAGGTGAGTTTTCCGGTTTTTGGTTCAATCCGTGTAGATTTCCTAAGGATCCCGGCTTGGGGCGTGCAAGGCGACTGGACGTAGTCCGATCTATCGATCTCGCCCATTGTTCGCCACCCCCGAGTCGGGTAGGAAGCCCCCGCCGACCTTTTTTCCGGTGCCCTGCTCTTGTCCCGTTCTCTCACATTTTTTTGCATGGATTGCCGAGTCGGGGCGTGCGTTTCGAGTTCGCTTATGCTGTCATTTGTTGATGTTGAGCATTCCCTGCCATTCTCGTTAAGCGTTGATCTAGTTTCGGGTCTTATTCTTGTCTGTGGCTGTCTTGAGCCGACGCACCCTAGATGTTTGATAAAATGCCCTTGAGGCGCTTCTGGTAAAACAACCACTGCCTTCGCTGTATCCGAAGCTCGTGTATCATCGTTTTGATCACTATTCACACAGATCGTCTCCCATGAAGCCTTATCTAGTTGATCGTGGGTAGTAGTTGGCGAGTTTTAGCGGTGGCGTTTCTTCAAGAGAGATCCTGGCGATGGTGTTGTTCTCCGCAAAGAAGAGAACGTAGAAAGAGGAGTTTTGGTGAGGAAGGAAGCAACGCCCAGGGAAGGGAAAATTAAATAAAGAATAGATATATTAAATTAAATAAAAGAGACAAACAAAGAGTAATGAAAAGAGAGATAACATCAATCCGTAAGCCATCTTGATCGTTGTGTGGGCTGGATGGACTTTGGGAGTGTCTGTTTCATTTTCGAAGAGTAACATTCGTCTTCATTTCGTCTGTTTTCGCTTTCGTTTCGCCGAGGTCCGAATTTATGGCCACATGTTGCACCTCACATCCATCTTGCATTTTACATTTTGTATATATTCGAGATTGTTGGATAGTGGCGCACGCTGTTCTCGGCTTGGGATAAAACAAGATATGCATCAAAATCGTTGTTTCGACGTCGTGAGTTTGGGATTGAATTCTTGGGAACTTCTGAGTTTAATGGAAGATTCGGGCGTGCGGAGGACTCACGAAGAAGAAGAAGAAGACCAGAAGAAAGAAAGAAAAGATTAAAAGAAAAAGCAAAAGGAATAAAAGATTAAAAAAAAAAAAAAAAGGGAAAAAGGAAAGCAAAAGTTGGCTTCGGGAAAAGACAAAATATGGAAGAAGACAAAAGGGCGGAGAATAAAAGAAAATTACGAAAATAAAAAAAAATTTGAAAAATGTCAGAAAATTCAAAATTTCTTTTGAAAAATTTTACAAAAAGATTTTCTGAGTTATTTTCTTAAAAAATGGAAGCTTCTTAGCTAAAAAATTTGTGCTAAAAAATTGAGTAAGCCCTTAGGATTTTACCTTAGAGTTTCAATTGTCCTCAAAGATAATTACCCTTATTTGCATGTTGTCCCATGCAATTTATTTAAATGTTTTCCTTGGCTGCTAACTATTATTTTAGTGATTGCATAAAACAACATGCAACCAAGGATCTCGGGAGAGCCCGTGCCTAAACATGGGTCATAGACCCGATCTTCAGGCAATACCCCTAAATATATTCCCTCCTCCCGAGGAAAAGGTCACAACAACTTTCATTTATTCACAAGTGCCACGTCCTCTCGTGCTTTGTCCAAACTTCTTTTTTTTAAATGGCACGTCGAATTTAAAAATTCATTGAAAAGCCATGTAAGACCAATCGCCCAGATATCTCACCGAAGCCATTGTAGTAATCAATGTGGTACTCAAAGGTTCGTGTATAGCCAACGCAAAATGATCCTTGGCTTTGTCACTAGCAAGTATGAGAAACTCATGCCAAGTTTAAATAGACACCAAGAAAAGGCATGGATCCAGGAACTGGGTGGTCTTCAAACACAACTCTATTCATCCTCTTCTAGGTCTCATGGATCGTATACCTCATGTGTTCCCGCGCAGCCTCGTCTAAAGTGCTGGTTTCATTCATGTAGTATTCTAGCACCTTAAAGATGTCTCCTCGTGCCAATTCATACTAAGCATAGACAATATTGTTGGGCTATAAATATATGTCCAAATAATCTTCTCACTTTCACATCGACGAAATTAAAAACAATAGCTCACCGCTACGAATATACCAATGATGTACTTCTTTGTTCTTATAGCCACTATTTACAAGGAGAGGAACAATATAAAAGTAAGTTACCGACGATGTACTAAAATCATTGGTAAGTCAAAGAATCTTGGCAAAATAATGATATATTTTTTACATAAATTATTTTCTGTTGTTGGTTCTTTTTCTTTTCAATTTTTCTCCAATATAAAATGCTATGTTTTTTTTAACATAAAATAGAAATCAATCACCACAAATACGATCGGCAATTATGTAATCAGCCACAACGCAAAGCACGGAATAGCATGTGGTCCTCTGCCCAATTTTATGAAGCTTGTAAAAACACCCCTCAATAGGCTTCAATTACAGTAGTTTCAATATCTTGGAGATCATAGAGCCACCCCAAAGCTAACAATAACACATAAGATTAAAGGCTCTCTCCAATAGCAAGACCTTGGTCAACAATGCATCCCTAATCGAGGGGCACGGATTCAAATATGGTCGACACAAGATGGTCCTTGGTTTGGTGACCGGGAAGGCCGTGTCCGTCTCCATAATCGTAAAAGCAATGAGAAGCCCGTGCCAAGTTCAAACAGGCACCGAGAAAAGGCTTGAACCCGGAGAATGGGTAGTCCTCAAACACTTCTTTATTCATCTTCTTCCAAGTCTCGCGCACTAGATGCTTGATATGTTCTCGTGCGGCCTCTTCTGAAGCACCGGTTTCATTCATGTAACATTCCAATGCCTTGGAGTTGTCTCCTCGTGCCAATTCATGCTAAGCATGGACAATGATGATGGGTTACAAACATAATTCTCCACATTCATTTCACATTTGTATCAGAGATATAGAAAATGAATAGCATATCACTGTGGATATTCCAATAATGTGTATTTTTTATAAGAGATAATTTATAAGAAAGTACAACTATCAAAGTAAGTTACCGATGATGTACTGAGATCATCATTGAAGCGAAGGATCCTGGCAGAAGAATGCATGACACCCGGGATTTTCGACACATAATCAAGTCCCTCTTCCGTCACTTCGTCCGCGGTTAGGAAGTAGCTATCCAACATCAAAATCAGCCCTCCGATTGAATCCACCGCAACGTCCATGTACTCCTTCAGTGTCGGTTTAATGCCCTTGTTGTACCAATAGACCTCCTTCATGTACGCCTTGCATTCATCGGCCCACTATAGGATTAAAATTCGAAAAAGGTGTCAATGACAAAGTCGAGGGACCTTCTTTTCTCACACCTTCATGGATTCTCAATGTTCAAAGAGAAGTCATAAGGAAAGTTAGAAGTAGAAAAATGAGTTAATTGATGCGGGCTAGAAATTATAAGGCGAAAGATTTAGCAAGTCGAGCTTACCACTTTTCGCAAGTAAGGGATGGGGTTGATTCCTCGTTCTCTCATCGTCCAATACCCAACTTCGTTGGTCGTGTTGTACAAGACCATAAAGCTATCTCTTATTGTTGGAGGAAGCTTATCTATATTTGTAATGTCCCACCTAGAAAAGTTATCACCATTTCAACAATCTTATCAATTTTACCGTCATTCAATATGCTTTTTAGTAATAACAATGACAATTAGTGCATACCATAACTTTACTAGCTGAAACCAAACAATTACATAGAAGAAAAACAAGCTGACATAAAACACGATATGAGCAAAACACATCAAAGAATTTATTTCATTAATACAATTTTCAGGATTTGTTCTGGGCAAGATGTTCATAGACTAATTAATTCCGTCTTTTTTCTTGGCCATAATAGGTTACGAGAGTAAATTATGATGGTAGTGATAACCTGAGAATGAAATCTGTTAAGAGCTCAAGCTCTTCTGGCGTCCCATATATATCATAAACGTCATCGATAAGTGTCACCAGACAACCAATCCTTGTATTCAATTCTCTGAAAGCTGTATATTGAGGTTCAAAAACAAATATACAGCTCCAAAAATAGTTTTCCACTAGTCTGTCCCTAAAGAAGGTCATCTTGTTCGCCCCAAGTTCAACCCACCACCTGAAAATTTTGTCATATGATGAGTAAGTCAATCAAAATGCACTCCTACTTTGCCAAATTGCATGAACTATAGAGTGCTTGTGCATACCTTGCCAGATTGCTGACTTCCTTCCTATGGATTGATTGCACTAAATTGAAGTCTATTTTAGCCAATCGTAACAAAGAAGGGATCATGTCTTGCTGTTTCCCGTACATGTCCATGAACCACCGAGCCTCCAACCTATTTGGCCTCCAGTGGATCGGCATATCTAATGCATGACTCACGTTGCTCGCTATATTAGTGGGAACTTCGTCGAGGTTTAGATCCTTTAGATGCTTTGAAGCGAATTTCCAACCTTCATCGAGTATGGTTTCGCCTTCCAATCCGTGAAAAGAAGCTTCATAAAGACCAAGAAGCCCCTTCACATCTTCATGGAGCGATTCGTTGAATGTGCCCATCTTGCTCATAAACCTTTGAAACACATCTACATGTCCAACAGATGAAATGGTAGGGTAAAATTTGATGCGTCAACATATTCCACAAAAGGTAAACTAGTTGGCAAGTACCCTGTGGTATGTTGTATCCATGTTGTCTGAGTAGTCGGAATCGAAGAGAAGCAGCATAGAGATTATCTGAAATTTGAGCATCTTCGGTGTTGTTATAGATGGAACTTAGAGCATTCTTGATCTCCGTCTCGAAATGGTATCCTAGTCCAAGTCTTTGAACCACGTCAATGAACTCGAGCTTGGCCACCTGATTTATCTCCCTGTCAAATAGACCCCTAACTTCTTCCTTCAACCTTTGAACTTGCTCCATATATTTATCCTCCTAGGCACATGAAGAACTCAACGAAAAAAAATGAGATCTTAATCAAAGTTAATGCACAAGCAAACTAGAATATCGCCTCTCGTATTAAAACAGATCGATTCTCAATATATTTGCAGACACATTTTAATAGGCACTGTTGAGCTCTTGTCTAAATATGCCATTTTGACCAGGTTTGTCGATATCTTCTATATAATATTGTTGTGGTTGGTCATACATTCGATACTATGGCATTGGATGAATATGTAAATTGATGTTACATATATCGAAGTACACAAGAAATGTATATATCCATATATCTAATTCAAAGTACAGTTTTTCTTTCGTGTTTATGTCGTTTTGGAATTTGTGGACCCATCCCATCAAAAGTGCGGTTAGCTCACTGATTTTTTTTTTTTTTTTTTTGTCAATATGGTAACTTAAGACTTGAACACAGCAAAGTGAAGCCGAGGCACTAATTGATGCCAACAGAAGGCTAATATTCAAATAATGAGTGCCATCATGGAATAAAGTGTTAGTGAAATTTGCTGAAATTTATCTTCGAGTTATTGTTTTTGTAGTTTCGCGAATTGAATATCCACAATAATGGCGAGTTTTTCCACATCTTACTTTTAGCTAGCATTGACATGAACATGAACTTTAAATTGTCAAAACCATAGACCAAAAAGTTTGATAGGGAATTTTTGCAAGTTTAAGGACCAAATTGGAAAAAGAACGCAAATTCAGGACCAAATGTGAATATTTTCCAGAGTACTTAAGCTAGGCTGGGTTTTGTGGCGAAAAATGAAAATCATTACCGTGTAATCAACACTGAGTGACTGCACAACGCCATAGTCCCAAACACTGGGTTCCCAATTCGCCGAACGTCTTGCAATCTCTTGATCTTCAATCTTCGAAGCGCATGTCACGAATTGGGCGCCGGAGGAGGCGCGGGAGGAGGAGGAGGAGGAGGAGGAAGAGGAGCGAAGGTGTCTAAACGATAAGAGAGAGGGTTGATTATGGCAGATCGCGGAGGGGAGGAAGCTTGGGCACAAAACTGGAAGAGCCATTCCGAAATTTATTGCATGTCTCTTAGTATGCTAACCATCCTTTATATAGGGGTTGTTGTGGAGGCCGTCGTGGAAAAAGTTTTTAGTTGCTTTCGGTGCAAATTTTCTATTTACACGAGCCATTCTCCAAGCATTGTAATTCACCTGCTTTTTTTTTTTTCCCTCCTAAAATGGTTATCCTCGACACACCATGTTTAATTTGGAGAGATAAAAACCCCGTGCTTTAAAAATATTGGTGTCGAAACATGACACAAAACCTTTCTTTGACTCATATTTTTACAATCAGGTTGTACATGGGTTGTTTAAACATTTAAAAGGTAAGGTGAAAATGAACCTAAAAATTTAAAGTTCAATCAGATTGGAAGTTTAGATGAGTTATTTTTGTTTCTACATGCAAAACGTTTTCTACATGACGTGTGCATTGGCTGGATGCCTCGCCAGTGCTGATGTGTGATGACGTCAACAATACATGCGAAGGAGCTTTCGGCGCACAAAGGCACACGGCGTGTGAACCCAATGGGGCAGAGGCGCATGAGGGCACTTGTGGCAGCGAATGGCAACGAAATTTCCGAATCCAGCTCATCTAATGGTTGTGCTTGTTTTTCAAAACAAGCAACATAAATCGTCAGAACAGCACTCGAGCGGCGAGTTAGTGGAAAACGACATCGACGTGGCTCATGTATTGTTGCTACGAATGTTGTGTAAAAGGCTCAATGGACTCTTTCTCAAACAACAAAAGCTCAAGAAAATGACGCTTCAAGTGTCATAACCTAGTATTCGTTTCAGTGCCACAACTTTTTCCCAATCACTTCAATGCAATTTTGCCGAAAAATTAATCACCTCAGTGCCATTGGCGATTTGTGTATATGAAAAATCTGACATAACCTTGTTTTAGTATATAATGTTCAATGCAGCTTGCCGACAAAATAAAATCATTGGAAAAGAAGTCTTGCATCACATTTGTTTGCCTTAAATTAACAATTTAGATTAAGTTATTGTGCTCTTGAAACCCTAACTCCACAAACAATGAACTAGGGCAAAATTAGTTGTTGAAATTTGCAATGGAGAGCAGGAGCTAAACGAGTGGCCCCCGATCATGTCAACTTGGTCAGGACAAAGTGGTGGAGGCTAGGCGTTGCTCTGCAATGTGAATCCGAAGCCACATGTGTGTTCCCGTTTAGGGATTTACCGGTAACTATCAAAGGAATTGCTCTTCCAATTTGAGGAGTATTGAAGCGGGAATGGCCCCTTCGTGACTGACATGACAGTGAAATGGAAAAGTATATTTTTTTTTTTTTTAAATTCTTAAACTTATTACATCGATTTTAACTAAGTCTTAAATCTTTCAATTGGACCAATTTAATCATAAACATTTTGCATTTGTGACAATTGAGTTCATCCAGTCAATTTTCGCCGAAAATCACCAACTTTGACATCAGCCGTCCTATGTGGCACAATCAACGTTGACATGGACAAAATTTACAATTTTAAATTTTTTGTAAACTTTTTTATTATGTTTCTATTCTTATATTTTCTTTTTTCCATTGTGGCCAGAAAGGGTCACTAGCAAACCTTGCCAAGCACTAGGCGAGGGCTTGTGAGCCCTTGCTAGCCACTAGCAAGTGTCGCGGTCCCTTGGCTAGGCTGCAAGGCTTCTTTGGCCACAATGAAAAAAAAATAGTAAAAATAGTAAAACCTCAGAAAAAAAATATTAAAAATTTGTCCATCTCGACCCCAATCATGCTACATAAAACAATCGGCGTTCATGTGAGCGGTTTCTAGCAAATATTGGTCGAATGGACTCAATTGGCACAAATGCATTTAGGATTAAATTGATTTAATTGAAATGTTTATAATTAAATTGGTACTAATATAATAGGTTCAAGACTTTTTTGATATTTTTCCTGATGAAAATAGAAAATTGCAACCTTACCAAAAAAAAAAAAAATTGCAAGTTGCAGAAAACTCAGCGCAAAATCAAGTACCACAAGTGCCATGTCCTCTTGTGCTTTGTCCAGACTTCAATTTCTTTTTAAAATGCCACACCAGACTTAAAAATTTATTTTAAAAACCACATAAAACAAATCGTCGGAATTTCTCACGGGAAGCACTGTAGCAATCAATATTCGACCAACGTGGCGATATAGGACCAAACTGCTCAAAAAAGTCATATGGCATTTACGTATCTTTTTTCCCCACAAAAAGCTCTGTAGCAAGAGAAGAAATATGTGGAAGAGAGAATTATTTTTTCTCTTGTAATGAAAAATTTTCAATCGAGGATATGTACAGTTAAAGGAGACATATATATTATCCTAGAAATATGGACATTTGAGGAAATATACTGATTATCCCCAACTTCCGACTTTAATTTTTTCTTTAAAAAAAGTCATTAAAAAATGTTGTCTCCTTTAAGATAAACTAATAGAAGTATTAGCAATAGTAGACAAAATAGAAATAATTTGAAGGCCAAATATCATGAAAAGCCTCTAACTTTTTATTTTCCTTATTATAAAAATCGGTTCTCAAATTATAAAACGTTCTCCCAGATACCGTCGAATATAAACAAAACAAAAAAGAAAGAATATTAAAGAAAATGAGTGAGGACTCACCAAATTTCAAAAAGAAACCGTAAGAAAAACGTAATAGAACGTTTTCGCGACATCAAGTCAGGAATAAATGCAACCTCATGCTTTCATATCTCTACTCTCATAGCCGAAGGTAGTTTGCTATCGATTGCAAATGTCACAAAATCCTTCTAAAGAAGCAAAAACTAATGCCCCCCAAATCCAGCCGCTCCTAATCAATAGGGCATCACTAGTACAAAATCGATGTGAGTTTGGCTAGGGTGGCTATGAATAGTAGGATATGTCTCACATTCAAACTAGGACTCCACCAAACTCCCTTTCTATCCTATATATTGTCCTACAACACCTACAAATAAAAAAAATTTTGCTTTTCACATGTAACTTTTGATGGTTGTTGTTTATTGAGACTGAGAAATCATAATCAATACATAAAGACGCTGTCCATAGATGAGCCTCGATTGAGGCTCAACAAAGGTGTCCTATATCAAAGTCAAAATCTTGATAACATGGATCTGGGAACATGGTTATTGTCAATCTAGACACATGCTAATGATAAAGTTAGATTCTACATGAGGACTTTCAAATATCTCACAAAAGAACACAAAATTTGGCTTCCAATCCAAAAAAGTCCCCCCTTCCAACATCCATCCATAGTAGACGTTAGATGTTTGACATGTCAGCCGACATATGCTTACACCTCTCGGATTTAGGTGACATGCATTGATGATAAACGAAAAGATGTCGTGTCACTCAATAAATTATTTAATAAAAGTGAGAAAGTATTGGATAGTTGTGGCTTTCCGTGCCAGCTCCACTCATTGATTAACACTGAAATGAGTCCTACTTGTCACGCCCTAAACCTCGAGCGCGCGCACATCCCTCGGTGGTCGATCAAATTGCGATGTTCCCAAGACGCGTCGCTGACCCAAAACGATTCATGCACATGCGGAAGCAAAATAAACAATCCCCAGACAATAATCAACATGGGATAGAAAAGCAGGACAATTAATTTAAACAAACCACACTTTTATAAACATCCAAGTCAGCCTGTAAAGTCATATACAAAAGTCAAGGCCCCAAAAAGGACTACCTAGCTAACCCTACCCCGAACCCTATCTACTTGGGATCCAAGTCTATCACGACACCGTCGGGGATGTCGATGTCTAATGGGTCAACTGCCTCCTCAACTTCGAGCTCTTGCTCATCCTCAGGAAATTGGTTCACCTCGATCTTTGCAATAATATCGGCATCCACAACAAGGTCAAGTACCACCTCACCCTCACCCTCGATGGTGGGTCCATTGAAACCATCCACGAGACCTTCCCGTTCCCCGTTAGGCCCATGACGAAACCATGTATTGAATTGATGAGGTACCAACTGAGGTAGGCCCTCATCGACCAAGATCGTGGTCACAACGAGCTCACGGGTCCAGGGATTCCCGGGGACAGGGAAGATAGTACTCTACTTGTTATACCCTCGCGGCTAACCAAAACGAACAAGACAAACTTCCATCTAAGGACCTGTAAAAAGTTGAACCACGACGGGGTGAGACAATGTCTAAGCGAGTTCACGCCCTAAACCCCAATTAGGAAGGTAATACACCTAAAGGTAATCTAATCACACACCACAGCAAACTTACCTCGCCTCAGCACCTCCCTGCACGTCAATACAACTCATATAACATTTATAAATGCAGTATATGCAATCAATAACTAGAACGCCTCACTTTCAAATCAATCAATCACAGGAGTCTCGATTATAAGGCCAAATCGTTATAATACATCCCATTCCGTGCCACACAATTTTATCCTATAACCAAGCGCGGTTATATCTCACTCAGACAAGCATTCCAATTAATTATGGCCCCACGAGCATGGCTTACTCGACGTTCGGAGGTCTTCCGGCGTAACCAGGTATCGTCTCACCCCATCGAGCACGGCAACGTTTACCTCTAGACGACATTCCCGAAGTAGCATCAGCCCAACCTCTACTACAACCGACATCCGTTGACAAGGGCATTCCATATAGGAGCATCGCCCGGCGTAAATGCTCACGATGGGGTCTCATAAGATCACACGCACACCCAATCCCGGCCAAGGACATTGTGCTTTACACTCAAATGTCTCAATTTAAGAACACCCGATAAAATAATCGTGTGTGGGTACACAGTCAGATTAAGCCATAAAAAGTTATATTCTCCCATTTAAAAATCCCATGATTTGATATAGTACATAAAAATATTTTTGGTGTCAAAACCTGACACCCGGTATTTTCTAATTAAATACCAAAAATCCATAATTCTGAAATAATAAATCAAAATTCATTAATCATCATTCAATTGCACAATTTAACAATCAATTGCACAAACTAGTTACACCATGACAATCAGCACGAAATTCTAACGACTGGCTATCTCGGTATAATTTTCGGAAAATAATAAATAATTAAATAAATTACAAAATAATTCAATAAATGCAAAATAATTAAATAAATCACTAATTAAGCTATATACACTAATCTAACCACCTAATTGGACTTAAATAAATAATGTACTAAGCTAATTATATCACACAGTCTAATTAACCCCTAACTAAACTAATCTAACCACATAATTAGCCTAATTAACTAACTAAATCACTAATTACACTAACTAATCCTCCTAACCTAATCTTAGTCTAAATTAATCCTCCTCTAAGCATAATTAACTCCATAAGTAGAGTTTAGCAAGTAAACTCATCGAATTAGCGAGCCGATGAGTTCATGGCAACGACAACGCGAAGGCGAGTAAGACTCGGGTCTACGATGACACCCAACGAGGCTTAGAAGGGGCCAGAAATGGCCCACAAAGCTCACAGCCCAAGCTGTGAGTTTTGATTCTACTTTGGCTGGACCGAACGACTACGGTGGCTAGAACGGCTGGACTGGCACGGAAGTGAGCATGGCGAAACCAGGCAACGTTGGGGACGGGCTGAGGCGGCCAACGAAGAAGCTAGTCGACGAGTTGGCTTCGGCGGACGCTAGCACCAGCGGACAACAGCTCAGGACATGGGGGATACGAACAAGAGACGGAGCACGGGTGGACGAGCGGGACGGCGTGCGGGCAGCTTGCGATCTCGGTAGTGGCTTGCAAGCTACAAGCTAGTTCGGTAAGGAGCTTTGCTAGTTGCTTGGCTCTGGAAATGGAGTCTTTAGCTGATCCAAATGAAGAAGAAGCTGAGGAAGAAGAAGATGAGGCTGCTGCTGCATGGAGGGGGACAAAGGGGCCACAAAGTCAAGCCAAAATATCCTAGAACTCAAGTGCAAAGTCCCACCAGCCATCAGCTAAGGCTAGCAGCCATTTTCTCACTCAATCTTCCTCCACAAGCCAAGGATGATACCCCAAATGTTGCAACCCCCCATGGCCTACGAATTTGGTGACTTCCCTCTTCAATCTCACACCAAATTCACTCCAATTGAACTCAATTAAATGGCCAAGATGCTGAGGAGGAAGCCCACACCACTTTTCATAATGTTCCTCACGAATTGATCAAACTTGAAGGTCAAAATCCACCCAAGAACGGTCATCCGAATTTCCCAGTCCAAAATCGCCCAATTTTGAATTTTCGCCAAAAATCTTGGCTTGCCGAAAATTGTTTGAAGGATGAGTCGACGTTCCTAAAATAAATCGTGACATGCCAGAACTTTTGATTCCTGAAACCGGGTTTAATTTCATGGTTAATTTCAACCGGACGCGATTTTAGCGTAACCTAACCTACCGGGTAGTTTTTAAGAATTTTTTAGCGCAATTGACTTGTGATCGATTATTTTCGATCCACAATATGCATATTCGACTCATAGGCGACTCTCGGTTATCGTAAAAATCTCAAGGTTTCAAATACAGACATAGAGTACAGAAACGACAGAAAAATCGGTTTAGTGCCGTTCGACATGAATTTTGCAACCAGGTGGAATCACCCACACTTTACTCACATGCCTCTGTCAAAACGACCTATCTCCGGTTTCTAATCAATTTTAATGGTGTTATATCGACTCTTGCAGATTAGCACGGTCGAGCAGTCGATTTCTAATCAAATTCTCAAATCGATCGCATTTATATTCCTTAACGGCTTCACTAGATAGAGTAGTTATCTTGTGAGTAATCAGCTCAGAGTAAAAGACTATAAGCGCGTCGATGAAAAGCCCATTTCATTTAGTCGAAAGTAGGGTTGAAAATCGGGATGTACACTACTCATTAGAGTTTTCAAAATTTCCTCTCTTCTCTCTCCTTACTATCTCTTCTCCATAGTAGTTTTGAGAGATTCAGCATGTCGGTCGACATGTGCTTACACCACTCGAATTTAGGTGACATGCATTAAGGATAAATGAAAAGATGTGTCGCTCAATAAATTATTTAATAAAAGTGAGAAACTATTGGATAGTTGTGGCTTTCTGCACCAATTCCGCCCGTTGATTATCACTTGTCCAAAATGAGTCCTATTCATTAGAGTTTTCAAAATCTTCTCTCTTCTCTCCTTACTATCTCTCCCTCCATTATTAATTCGTTGAACGAGGGGTCCTATACCTAAGGCACAATTTTAATGGGATAGATCTACAACTATTGTTATTGTCAATTTAGTGAAATTACATCTACTACTGATAAAGTCAGATTATGTCCGAAGTTTCAAACATCTCACAAATAAAGAAAGAATATCAAAGAAAATGAGTGAGGACTCGCCAAATTTCAAACAGAAACCGTAAGAAAAACGTAATAGAACGTTTTCACGACATCAAGTCAGGAATAAATGCAACCTCATGCTTTCATATCTCTACTCTCACAGCCGAAGGTAGTTTGCTATCGATCGCAAATGTCACAAAATCTTTCTAAAGAAGCGAAAACTAATGCCCCCAAATCTAGCCGTTCCAAATCAATAGGGCGTCTCTAGTACAAAATCGATGTGAGTTTGGCTAGGGTGGCTATGAATAGTAGGATATGTTTCCCATTCAAACTAGGACTCCACCAAACTCCCTTTCCTAGGGTGGCTATGAATAGTATGATATGTCTCCCATTCAAACTAGGACTCCACCAAACTCCCTTTCCACTGTCCGTATTGTCCTACAACGCCTACAGATAAAAAAAAATTGCTTTTCACATGTAACTTTTGATGGTCGTTGTTTATTGAGACTAAGAAATCATAATCAATACCCAAAGACATTTTCCATAGATGAGCTTCGATTGAGGCTTAACAAAGGTGTCCTATATCAAAGTCAAAATCTTAATAACATGGATCTAGGAACATAGTTATTGTCAATCTAGACACATGCTAATGATAAAGTTAGATTCTATATGAGAACTTTCAAATATCTCACAAAAGAACACAAAATTTGGTTTCCAATCCAAAAAAGTCCCCCCTTCCAGCATCCATCCATAATAGACTGTGGCATCCCAAAATTTCATGACAACCCCCTAGATATACCATGAACCATGAATAGGTGATGGAAGTGTTCTTGATTTATGTTATGGCCTTTAGACCAAAGAATTGTAATAGATTAATGCCGAGTATTTTAATGGAGAATTGTTTGGATAGAAATATATCATATGTTAATGGATGATCAAGGTTGGTGCTATAAGACAATTTGATAAGGAAGATTTTGTTCTTGACTAAGTGTGGCATCCTAAAATTTCTTGTCAATCCTTAGAGGTGCTTTAATTCATGTTTTGTATTGAGATTTTGGCCAAGCTTTTGGTGGGTAATTATTTGATAGGAAAATTCTATTTTTGGCCATGTGATTTATGGGTTGGAATTTATTAAATTAGGTCACAAAGTTTTGTGAATTATAAATTTCAATTAGGTGATTATATAATTAAGGTTTAAGGTGGATTATTAGGATGAGGGTGGGCTGGACATTTAAAGACCAAACCAACCCATAGCCCCACCCCTTTTCTCGACCGGCCCACAAAGCCTAAGGAGGAGAAGCTGTCGTCGGCCCAAGCCCGGCCCAAGCCCATGAAGGGCTGTTGTCGCACGAAGGAGGGGGGGAATCCGGTTGCATGCCCTCCCCCATTTGTCCCATGGTGATGGCCAAGTGTCAAGCCATGCAAAGACTAATGATGGCTAATGATGGAAGGAAGGAAAATTAGAGGGGAAAGTGGCCGGTTTAAGCGAGAAAGAGAGAGAGAGAGTAGAGAGTTCGTCCGAGAGAGAGAGAGGAGAGAAAGAGAAGGAAGAAAGGAAGAAGGGAAGAAGGAAGGAGGCTATGCGTGCGAGAGGAAGGAGAAGGGCAGTCCACCGTCGTCCATTCGCCGTTGTCGAGTCCGCCTCGCCCTCTGTTCGTGTTTGCTATGTTCGCTCGGTCTAGAGGCAAGTGGGATCTCTTGATCTACTCTTGCATGTTGTGCTTAGTGTGTGTGATTGAATGGTAAAATTTTGGAGGTTTAGAATGAGAAAAATTGAAGTTATAAGGGTGGTGCTCTAGCCTAGTGTACTGCTCTTGGGAAACAGCTCGACCTTGGATGTTCTAGTGACTTGCATGTGATGTTCGAGTTGGATTTTGGCTTTGACTTATAAATGAAAGTTGTTAAGGACTTCATGTAGTATAACATACTTAAATTTGGGATAAAAAAAACAAGTATAAGTGGGTGAAATAGTTATTCTTTGGAAAGACTGGATCTGGAAATTTCGGTACTAGGAACAGGGTTTCAACCGTCTATATTTAATTACCTAGGACGAATCTGACTTTCAAGTCTTCATGAAATATCTACATTATGGTCTTGGCTATCACATAGTTTAATTTCATAATTTTTGAAGATCATTTGGGTATTTAATCGAAAATATTTCTAAAACTGTGCAACCTGATTTGTTCGGACCTTGTAAGTTTCAATGCGTGGTCTATACCGTTTTGTATGAGATTATTTTGGAAAAGTGTTCTGCATGAAATATCTTTATTTATGTCTTGCCTACAACATATTAAAATTTCGAAATTTTTGAAGTTCATTTTCCTATTTTACCAAAAATGTTTCAAAAACTGTGCAAGTTGGACTGTTAGAATGGTAGTGCTATGATGCATGGTCTATACCGAATTATATGGAGATCTTTTGGTGTAGTGTTCTTCACGAAGTATCTGTCTTTATGTCTTGACTATCACATGTTCAAATTTCATAATTTTTTAAGTTCATTTGGGTATTTAATAGAAATGTTTTCTGAAACTGTGCAAACAGAATTGCTCGAATTTCGAAATCTGAAATGCATGGACCGTACTCAATCTTGTAGAGTTCTGTTGGCATAATGTATTTACGAGATAATTACCTTTAGGTGTTGATTATAATCTATCAAAATTTCATAATTTTTGGAGTCCGGTTATGCATTAAATTGGAAGTATTTTCGGAAATCTGTATGATGCTTCATCCGAACATTCATATATTTTCAGAAAAATAAAAGAACTTGTTTCATATGATATGATGTATTGTGTTGCATATATGATATCATATAGCATGGTACATAATGTCAAAAGTTGAAATAGACCTTGTTGCCATCACGTCATGTGCCATGTTGATATTGAGATACAAATGTGAATATGAATTATGATGAATGAGGAGACTGTCAGAGGTGTGAGCCGACAATGCCCTAGGAGTGTCAGGATGCCCAAAATGGGTGGTGCCGATGTCCTCGGGAGTTTCGAGATGCCCGGAATGTGGGGGTGCCGGAAGCCTCGGAGGTGTGTGCCGGGGGATACCTTGTGATGCCAGTTGGGGTACGAGATGCCCGGAATGTGAGGGTGCCGGATGCCCAGAGGTGTGTGCCGGAGGTTCCTCGCGATGCCAGGTTGGGTGCGAGTGATAAAATGTGGGATGCAATTACTGGTCCCGGGGAAGAAAAAAAAATATGTGGTGACCCGATTGAAAGATAAAAAGTTGAAATTGAATCATGCATGGTATGGTGACATGTATGCATGGCTGTATGATATAAGATGATGAGTGCATTGTGGTATGTGCACATAAGGCATGGATATGCATGAATGCTTGATGATGAGTGCATGGTTGTATATGCACCTATGGCATGATGGTATATGCATGAATGCTTGATGATGAGTGCATGATGGTGTATGCACATATGGTATGATGACATATGCATGGCTGTAAGGTAAGTTATGCTTGGATGCGTGAATGATATGTACTCTACTATGATGTCATGATTGTTCTATTTGATGCATTGAGTAGTTTAATGGATCTTTTACCTGCTAAGTGGTTGTACTCACTCCTTTGGGGACCAACATTTCATATTAGAAATATGCCTCTTCCTCCGGTCACGCGGGGTACCTTTTACGGCCTTCCATCTGACATGGAGGTCGATTGTATGGAGCTTGATTGTGCCACCATCCCTGGTTTGACGTTCATACGGGTTCGGGTGCTGGTGATGTATGATGTGGGCTTGGCTGGGGGCTCGGTCATCCAGGAGTTCTTGTCTATCCACGTCTGTCGTGACGGAGTGATGCGGGGGATGTTGCCGCCGCCACCGCCCAATGCACCAGGATGGGTGTGATGGCCCACGTGAGGAGTGGGAGCTTACGTTTTTTTGGGATAGCCGACACTTGTAGATGGAGGGTTATACATGATCGATGTAAGGGGTCAAGATCTCTCTTTTGAGCTGTAGCCAAGTTTAGCTAAAAGTCTTGGCTTTTTGGTTGTACCGACCCAAGATGTCCATCTTAAAAATGTAAATAAAAGTGGCTCGGCTTCATGTTTTCCTTTGATGTGTAGTTGGTGTGCATTGTACCATCATTAAGAGAGTAGAGGGATGGTGAGACTCGTCTTTAATTTCGCTATGAGTTGCGCTAAACTCTTTTCAAAAAAAAAAATGCCTAAGGACCTCGGTCCTTCTTTAAACCCCTTTATATCAAAGACAAGTAACGGATATCCAATAGATAGAGCAATAAGTATCTGTAGTGACCTTAGCTGTTTGGGGGTGCCACACTATGCACTTTATAGATTTGATTTTTATGGATTAATGTCACAAAGTCTTTTGGCCATTTTATTTTGCAATTAGGTATTTATTTAAGTGGGGATTAAGATGGATTATTAAAAGTAAACATGGACCATTTAAGTTTGGACTTTAGGCCAAAGAGTGTTGGGCCTAAAGTGGGCCAAAAGACCCGGCCCATGAAGCCCATTGGGCTGTCGACCACATGGAAAGGGGAGAGAGGAGCCGGATGGGCCTCCTCCATGTGTCTTCAACAAGAAAACACTTGTCTCCTTCTTAAGGACAAGTGTCCCTCCATGCAAAAGTGGAAGCATGCAAGGATTTTATTCAACCAAAAGGAAAAGGGGAAGGGGGTGGTCGGAGCTAGGTGCCGAGAGAGAGTGAGAGAGAGAGAGGTTGACGCCGAGAGAGGAAGAAGAAGGCTTGCCCTGCCATGCGTCCACCTAGCCGCCGCCATCGAGCCCGCCTCGCCCCGCCGTTGTCTTGCTGTGTTTTCTTTGGATTAGAGGCAAGTGGAGTCCTAAAACCTACCCTTTGCTTGCTGTGATGTGTGTGTAGAAGATGGTAAATTTTGGTTGTGGTAGATGTGATGAAACGTCGAAGCTATGGAGAGAAAGACCAGTCCGACCATCCATGGGATTGTGTGCTGTATGCGACTTTTTAGTTGGAATCTTGTTTTGATTTCTTCATGAAAGTTGTAGAGAACACCTTGAGGAACAACATACTAAAATTTGAGGCAAAAAGAACAATTAATGGTTAGTTAAATGATTTTTCCTTGGAGAAATTAGATCTGGAATTCGTTGTGCTGACCTTTAGAGATTTCGTGGTCCGTAAAGTAACTTTCTTGTGAAAATCTCACTTTGATCTCTTAATGAAAGTTTTATTGTACTTCTTGAGGTAGAACATATCAAAAATTTAGAGGAAATGAACAAAAATAGGTCGGTGAAATCGTTGTTCTTTGAAGAAACTGGATCTGGGAAAAACGCTACCTCGACCTAGTATGATTTCGTGATTTTTATAAAATCATAAAGTTAAAATTGGATCGTGTGTCCTTAATTAAAGTTGTAGGTAACATTCTGAGGAATAACATACTGAAAATTTAGAAGAAATGAACATATGTAGGTCGGTGAAATGAGTTTCTTTTGAAGGATGATAATCTGGGAAAAGATGACACCGAGAACAGGGAAAATTAATCGTCTATATCTATTAATCTAGAACGATTTGGGTTTCGATTTCTCCACGAGATATTTACCTTTAGTACTTTTCTATAACATATCAAAATTTCAGAATTTTTGGAGTTCATTTTCATATTTAATTTAAATTACTTTCGAAACTGTGCAAGCTGAAGTGTTAGAATTTTGAAGACTGTGATGCATGGACCGTACTGTTTTGTGTGAGATTCTTTTGGTATGGTGTTCTTCACGAAATATTTTCCTCTAGATCTTGTATATAACATGTCGAATTTTTAGAATTTATTAAGGCTATTTACTAATTTTTCAAGAATTATGACCAAAGGAGTGCAATCTGCTTTTATCCGAAAATTGCTGCACTTTCAAAAATAAGTGAATTTGCTCCATGTGATATAATGTCTTGAGTGGTTGATTATGCTGCATATATGGTGATGTTTGGCATATCATGTGACATCAAAAGATGGTTTATATCTTTGATATTGTTGCATCAAATGCAATGATGAAAATGAGATATATATGAGATTATATATATTGTGATAATAACGAGACCATCGGAGGTGTGAGCCGACGATGCCCCAGGAGTGTTGGGATGCCCAGAGTGTGGGTGCCGGATACCCGGAGTGTGTGTGCCGGATATCCTCGGGAGTTTCGAGGTGCCCGGTAGTATACGGTACGTAATGTTCAGGGGGAATGCCTGGTGGTATGGCGGTACGTAATTCCGGAAGCCCTGGAGGTGTGTGCCGGGGGGGATTCCTCGTGATGCTAGTTGGGATACGAGATGCCTGAAGTGTGTGTGCCGGATGCCCGAAGGTGTGTGCCGGAGGCCCTTGCGATGCCAGGTTGGATGTAAGCAATAAATTATGGGATGCAAACATTGGTCCTTGGATGAAAAATAATAAGATCCTTGTGAAAGATAAGAACTGATATTGAATCATGTGCATGGGTGTATGCATATGGCATGATGCATGATCTGCTTATGAAAGTAAATTGATGCTATTTGATATTAAAAATGCGATCATGAAGGCGTGAATGGATCTCATGGTGATGTATGCTTGATAGCATGGATGATACGAATCATGGTGGTATATGCACATATGGCATGGTGATATATGCATGAATGCTTGATGATAAGTGCATGGTGGTATATGCACATATGGCATGGTAATATATGCATGAATGCTTGATGATAAGTGCATGGTAGTATATGCACATATGGCATGGTGATATATGCATGGCTGCAAGGTAAGGTATGCTTGAATGCACGGATGTTATGTGCTTTGTCCATGATACCTTGATTGTTTTGTTTGATGTATTGAGTAGTTTGGTGGATCTTTACTGCTAAGTGGTTGTACTCACCCCTTTTGGGGATTAACATTTCAGACTAGATAAGATACCTATGCTGCCACTGCCACCGCCACCGGTAGATGGATCAAGTGGTTAGATATGACCGCGAGGAGGAGGATAGCAAAGGAAGGAACTTTTGGATGCCGACACTGATCAATGGACTTTAAGTATACGACTGTTGGAAGAGATGTCGGTCATCTTTTGAAGTATAGTCGAGTATAGAAGACTGTGGCATTTTGATATACCGATGAATGATGTCCATCTGGTTTAAGTAAATAAGAGTGTTCGGCTTTTACCTATAAATGTTTAGTTGGTGTGCATCGTTTTCTGAATATAAGAAAAGGAGTTGATGGATGTGCTTCCGCCATATAAATTGCGTAGGGACCGATCTAAAAGATGTAAACCCCCAGGATTGATAGACCTTCAAGTCAAGCAAGCGAATGGTAATCGAGCTGTGGCGACCCTAACGATTCAAGGGCTGTCGAGGGGTGCCACATAGACGTTAGATGTTTGACATGTTAGCCAATATATGCTTACACCTCTCGGATTTAGGTGACATGTATTGATGATAAACAAAAAGATGTTGTGTCACTCAATAAATTATTTAATAAAAGTGAGAAAGTATTGGATAGTTGTGGCTTTCCGTGCCAGCTCCACTCATTGATTAACACTGAAATGAGTCCTACTCATTAGAGTTTTCAAAATTTCCTCTCTTCTCTCTCCTTACTATCTCTTCTCCATAGTAGTTTTGAGAGATTCAGCATGTTGGTCGACATGTGCTTACACCGCTCGGATTTAGGTGACATGCATTAAGGATAAATGAAAAGATGTGTCGCTCAATAAATTATTTAATAAAAGTGAGAAACTATTGGATAGTTGTGGCTTTTCGCACCAATTCCGCCCGTTGATTATCACGTGTCCAAAATGAGTCCTATTCATTAGAGTTTTCAAAATCTTCTCTCTTCTCTCCTTACTATCTCTCCCTCCATTATTAATTCGTTGAATGAGGGGTCCTATACCTAAGGCACAATTTTAATGGGATAGATCTACAACTATTGTTATTGTCAATTTAGTGAAATTACATCTACTACTGATAAAGTCAGATTATGTCCGAAGTTTCAAACATCTCACAAATGGACACAAAGTTTGGCTTCCAACCCAAAAGGTCTCCCCTGGGTTCCTTGAGCTTGTTTTAGCTTCTATCTATAGTTGCTGCCGAAAAAGCGTACCATATGCCTCAAATGGAGGACAGCCGAAAAGATGTCACAAAGTGAGAAAATATTGAATAGTCATGGCTTCCACATCAATCATAGGCCACTCCACTCACTAATCAACACATGTTCAGAGGGTTTCAAAGTTTTCAAAAAAAATAATAACATAAATGATTCCTTAATTTTAACCTATTGAGTAATGTAATCCATGAATTTTTAATTTGTTCAATGCAGTTCCTAAACTTTATCTCAATATATAATGTGGTTCTTACACTTTTAATTTGTTCAATGTAGTCCTTAAATTTTTTTTGTACATGTTCAATTTTGTTCTTAAACTGTATGAAGTGTTTAATGTTATTTTTCCATTAATTCAAGTTTAATGACAATATTGAACATTTTCATATAATTTATGGACTGAATTGAATATCTATCAAAAGTTCAGGGACCACATTGGACAAGTTAAAAGTTTGAGGACCACTGATAACTCTATAAAAATAGAGTTATTTTACCCATTTTAGGCAACAATTAATGCAATATCTATAAGAAAATATTTTGATTTCCTTCTGATCATTTGAATTTTCCTTATTTATGCAAAATAATGAGATATTGAGAAGATAAGGAAAATAATGGCAAAAATCAGAAATTCAAATCAAAAGGCAGTGGGAGATAGATATCAAATTAAAATCCTTTGATTTACTCCCTAACTTTATGCGCAATTGCTTGGAGATAAGGATCATGGATATATCCTATTAATATGAGAACATTGAGGGAGAGAGAGAGAGAAGTTAGGCTTTCGTTAGATCGTTTTTCATTGTTCTAAGAGTTTTTCAAGTATTCTGAAGAGAAGACCAAAGTGGTGATAGAATTCTTGTTCTTTGATTCAAGATGCTAAGTTTGATTTATATTTTTATTTCTTCATCTACTATATTCTAATTTTCTTTTGTTAGAGCTACGATGTAATCTAACCATAATAATGTGAATTTCATCATTTTTATATTTTGCGATTGATTTCATTCACGTTAGTTATATATTATTATGCATAATGCTTTTAAGTGACTGGCCTTTACTTGAATAATCGGATGTGCATGTTTGAGACTGAGAAGTGATAATATGCAATTGCTCATTATAATATATAACCATGAATTAAACGTGGATAGAGATATACCGCGTTATTTGTGTAACTTTCGGTAATAAGGTGATCCAAAAGACTCATTATAAGCCAGGAATATTCAAAAATTCTAATGCACTCATGTTTATTTTAATTTACATAGAGATATAGTGGATTAATAAACTAAGTAGGTTTGTTATACCTAGAGATGGAATAGTAAATAGATTAGGAAATTCTGTTATCACATGTTTGATATTGTTCTTGTACCCACAATCATCTTAAATTCATATCTAATGGTTGTGGTGAAATCGAATGCTCTAACATATTTATCCGATTGATTTACTGCATTTAGTCTCCAAATTTTGTTTTTAATTTATTCTCAATTATATTTTGATCTGTTAGATAAATTTTAGAATTAATCTATTTTATTATTTAATTAGTTTATTAATCATTGATTTCCGTGGGACGATATTTTTTCTTATCATTATATTACTTGTTTGACACGTTCACTTGCATTTAGAATTTTACGAACAAGTTTTTGGCGCCATTGCCGGAGATCGTTTGTTTAATACTAATTAATATTGATACCAGATAATTCTAAGTTTAATCTAGCTTTCGTTTTGTTTTATTTTTTAGGGTATACATCGGTTTATGACACGTAGCCAACAAGGGAAACTTCCTGAGCTTGATCCAAAAATTGAGCGTACATTCAAAAGGTGACTGAGAGAACAGAGAAATAACGCTAAGAAGATGGCAGACGATGATAATGAAAATCCACGTAGACTCTTAAGAGATTATGCTACACCAATAGTTCAAGGCACCACATCAAGTATCAGAAGACCTGCAATTCAAGCAAACAACTTTGAGATCAAGCCGTCACACATTCAGATGCTTCAAAAATCAGTGCAATTCAATGGGCTACCAAGCGATGATCCAGACATTCACATGGATACTTTTCTTGAAATCTGTGACACCATTAAATATAATGGAGTTACAGATGATGCTATTAGATTGAGATTATTTCCATTCTCTCTTAGAAACAAAGGTAAGAGTTTGTTTTCTTCTCTTCCTGCAGGATCAATCACTACATGGAATGATATATCTCAGAAATTTCTTGGTAAGTTCTTTCCACCTGCAAAGTCTGCGAAGATGCGTAACAATATTA
The DNA here is from genome assembly GCA_014182375.1 of Eucalyptus virginea. Lineage (NCBI taxonomy): Eukaryota > Viridiplantae > Streptophyta > Magnoliopsida > Myrtales > Myrtaceae > Eucalyptus > Eucalyptus virginea. The sequence continues at coordinate 26,152,713 of CM024514.1, read as the reverse complement.
CTAATTTTATGCATATGGATAATGAATCAATATATGAAGTATGGGAAAGATTCAAAGAAATTCTTAGGAGATGCCCACATCACGGACTACCCATATGGATGCAGATACAAACTTTTTATAATGGCTCTAGTACAAATCTCCGTTCTATGATTGATGCAGCTGTAAGGGAAACTCTAAATAATAAAACACCAGAAGAAGCCTACGATCTATTAGAGGAGATGGCATCCAATAGTTATCAATGGCCTACTAAGAGACTACCAATGCGAAAAGTTAGTGGAGTTCACGAAGTGGATGCTTTTACTGCAATTACTGCACAATTTGAAGCACTTAACAAAAAGCTAGATAATATGAGTGTTTCAGCCATGAAAATTCAAAATTTGACATGTGATTTTTGTGGTGGAGGATATGTTAGCATAGAGTGTCAGGTAGATAATACTTTTAAACAATCTAGTGAAAATTCTAACTTTGTTGGGAATTTTAATAGGTCACAAAATAATCCCTACTCCAACACGTACAATCCGGGATGGCACAATCATCCAAATTTTTCATGGAATAATCAGAATGTGACGAGACCACCAAGATTCAAACAATCAGAAGAAATAAAGTCAAATTTGGAAGATATAGTCACCAAACTTGCTAATATGACTCATGACTTCATCAAAAGCACGGATGTGAGATTTCAAAATCAAGAGGCTTCAATCAGAAATCTAGAGATGCAAGTGGGTCAGTTAGCAAGCATGATGTCAGGGAGACAACAGGGTTCTTTGCCAAGCAACACAGAGAAAAATCCAATTGAAAACATAAAGGCTATAACCCTGAGGAGTGGTAAACAAGTGGGAGAAGAAGATGTCAAACGGGAGATTTTCAGAGACAAGGAAGAAGTGATCAATAAACAATCAAAGGAGACAAGCAAGAGTAAATTTTTTCCAAATAATCCCAAGCCATATGTGCCACCAATTCCATTCCCTCAGCGACTCCAGCAGCACAAAATAGATAAGTAATTTTCTAAATTTCTTGATGTATTTAAAAGATTCCACATTAACATTCCTTTTGCAGATGCCTTAGCGCAAATACCTAGTTATGCAAAAAAAAAGTTTAAGGAGATTTTGGCAAACAAAAGGAAACTAGAGGATTATGAAATTGTGAAGTTAAATGAGGAGTGTTTAGCCATCCTACAAAACAACTTACCTCCGAAATTAAAAGATCCAGAGAGTTTTACTATTCCTTACACTATTGGGGATTCTTACTTTGAAAAAGCATTACGTGATTTAGGTGCAAATATTAATCTGATGCCTTATTCAATTTTCAAGAAATTAGGATTGGGCGAAGTAAAAGCAACCACAGTGTCACTTCAACTGGCTGATCGATCAATTAAATATCCGAGAGATATTGTGAAATATGTTTTGGTAAAAGTTGACAAATTTATCTTTCTTGCAGATTTCATAGTTCTTGACATGGAGGAAGATTTTGAGGTACCACTTATCTTAGATCGACATTTTCTAACAACAAGAAGAGCTCTTATTGATGTACAACAAGGGAAGTTGATTATTAGAGTTCAAGATGATCTTGTTTCATTTAATGTTTTTAAAATAATGAAATATCAATCTGATGATAATTCTTGTTTTAGAGTTGAGATGGTTGACAAGTTGGTGAATAAGGTTTTTAGGAAAATATTTTTAAAGATCCACTTGAAGCATGTCTGATTCGACCAATGGACAAAAATATTCAGAAAGAGGAGATTAAGGAGTACATAAATTTCATAAAGGCAATTCTACCATTTTTAAGGCAAAAGGCAACTAAATATGAGGAGTTGGGACAACACATAATAAAGCCTAAACCATCAATTGAAGAGCCTCCAATTCTTGAACTAAAACCTTATCTTCTCATTTGAAACATGCTTATTTAGATGGAGTTTCTTCTTTACTGGTAATTATATATTCTTCTTTGATAGATTTGATGGAGGAGAAGTTGTTCAGAGTATTAAGAGAGCATAAAGGTGCAATTAGATAGAAAATAGCAGATATCAAGGGAATTAGTCATTCAATTTGCATGCACAAAATTTTGATGGAGGAACAATATAAACTCACTATCCAACCTTAGAGGCATTTGAACCCAAAGATGCAAGAAATAGTGAAAGCTAAGGTAATTAAGCTACTTGATGCAGGTATCATCTATCTTATCTCTGATAGTTCCTGGGTAAGTCCTGTACAAGTTGTGCCATAGAAATGTGGTATGACTGTTCAGAATAACGACAACAATGAATTGATTCCAACTAGAACAATTACTGGGTGGCGTGTGTGTATGGATTACAAAAAATTAAATGATGCCACTAGAAAATATCACTTTCATTTGCCATTTATTGATCAGATGTTAGAAAGACTTGCAGGGCATGAGTTTTATTACTTTATTGATGGATATTCGAGGTATAATCAAATTCCTATTGCACCAGAAGATCAAGAGAAAACTACTTTCACTTGTCCCTATGGTACTCTTGCTTTTAAAAGAATGCCATTTGGTATTTGTAATGCACCAGTTACTTTTCAGAGATGCATGATGGTTATTTTTTCTGATATGGTTGAAAAATTTATTGAGATTTTCATGAATGATTTTTCCGTTTTTGGCTTATCATTTGATTCTTGTTTAAATAATTTGGCTTTGGTCTTACAAAGATGTGAGGAGACTAACCTTGTTTTGAATTGGGAGAAGTGTCACTTTATGGTGCAGGAAGGAATAGTGCTCGGATATAAAATTTCTCAAAACGGAATAGTTTTAGGTCATTGCAAAATTTCCTCCGCCAACATCTGTGAAACTTGTCAGAAGATTTTTGGGGCATGTAGGATTTTACAGACGATTTATAAAAGATTTTTCAAAAATTGCTAAACCTCTTTCTAATCTTTTGGAAAAAGATGCTCCTTTTAATTTCTCTATTGAATGCATGCAGGCTTTTAACACTTTAAAGGAGAAGTTAATGTCAACACCAATTATGGCAGCACCAAATTGGGATCTACCTTTTGAACTGATGTATGATGCTAGCGATTCTGCAATAGGAGCTGTTTTGGGACAAAGGAAGAACAAAGTTTTTCGAACCACATACTATGCTAGTCAAACCTTGTCAAGTACACAATTGAATTATTCAACAACGGAAAAGGAACTTTTGGCGGTAGTTTTTGCTTTTGATAAATTTCGTTCTTATTTAATTGGCTCAAAAGTTATAGTTTATTTTGACCACTCTGCTCTTAAGTATTAGCTTGAAAAGAAAGAATCAAAACCCCGGTTGATCAGGTGGATTCTATTGCTGCAAGAATTTGATTTGGAAATCAAAGATAAGAAAGGGATTGAAAATCTAATTGCAAACCACTTATCAAGAATTCCAAATTTAAAGAAAGAAGTAAGACCAATTTTGGAAGAGTTCCCTAATGAGAAAATTTTTTCCATTAAGTCCACAAAAATTCCCTGGTACGCCGACTTTGTAAATTATTAAGTAATGTTCTTCCTCCTGAATTATCATATCAACAGAAGAAAAAATTATTTTCTGATGTTAAAAATTATTTTTGAGAAGAACCTTTCTTATTTAAAGTATGTGCAAACCAGGTCATAAGGAGATGTGTTCCAAACGAAAAGAAGGCAAACATTCTACATCATTATCATGATGGAGAGGCAGGAAAGTTGCGGTCTCGATGGTCTGCTCTTTTCATAGTTACACAGGTATTCTCGTATGGAACAGTTGAAGTTGCACATGACACTGAGAGCACATTCAAATTGAACGGTCAACATTTGAAGCCCTACTTTGAAGGTGGTTATAACAAGCAGAAGACCACCATTGAACTGCATCCTCTAGAATAGCGACATCTGATATAGTTTGGCTGAAAACTATAAAGCAAGTGCTTCTTGGGAGGCAACCCAAGCATTTTAATTATGTTTTTTTTATTATTTATTGTTAAGTTTATGTTTTGCAAAAAAAAAAAAAAAAAGATTAACTTTTCTCTGTTTTATCCAGGTTAATTTTTTAGGGATCACCTTTCAAGAGTTTAATCATCAAGATCATCTATGAACTTATCCTACAACTAGGGGAGTTTTCTTCTTCCTATTTCTATTTTTCACATTGAGAACACTTCTTCATTCAAGTTTGGGGGGGAGACAAAATTTTTGGCTAAATCTATTTTTTTATCATGATTGCATTCTTGGTTGTGAATTTTTGCGATTCTTAAGAAAATTTAAATTTTATTTAAACTTGCAATTGATGTGTGAGTTAATCTTAATTCTGATTATGTTTATCCACTTACTGAACACTACAAGTCCTTAATTTTTGAATTGTGTGTAAATCTAGAGAACATTCATATGAAGTATGTGATTTTCTTAAATTTCACCCAAATCTTAGAATTTGTTTGATTTTCTCTTGAGGCGAAATCCTAAACTACATCTAACTGAGAAAATGATTTAGGCAATTTTTGGATCGATTGAGCCTTTCAAGCTAACCCTATTTATTTATCCCTAATCATCCCGTTGAGCCTTAATTATTACCCATTGACACCCATATATGTTTAGCCTAGCCGTTATCAAATTATATCATTGTCCCATGCCCTATGAGCACGTTGATTTTTGGGATAAAAAATTATTTGAGCTTGATAGAAATTTGGGAGAAAGGATGGAGTATGAAAAAGAAAAAAAAAAGTAATTGCTATAGTTGTTTGGGGTGTATTAAAAAAAAAATTGCTTTTATGGTTCCCTATCCAATTTTCAATTGAGTGAGCTTTTTGGATACTCAATAGGTTAGAAATTTTCTTGTTATATTAGGGTAGACTTTAGGAGAAATTCCACTATAAAGCAATTCAAAAAAAAAAAAAGAATGATGATATATGGTGGCAGAAAAATTATCTTGAAGGAGTGAAATTAGACAATGACATTGGTTCTAATTAGATCCTAGAAATCAACGTGTTGATAGGTGATTTGCTTAAAATTACCATTATCTCACCTTTAGCCCAGCCTTACATTACAAACCGAGAAAAGTCCTATTGATTTTTGGTTTTATAATAAGCTTACATTAGTGGAGAGATGAATGAAAAGCAAACCTTTGAAATTTGGCCATAATTATTGAGAATTTTTTAGAGGTTGCATGTCAATGTGAATTTATCTGGATTGCATATAATTCAAAAAAGATAAGGACTCTTACACACACACTTGGATCACATAGTTAGAATTGGTCTTAACTTATAAATCAATTTTAATGTTTGGATGAAATGTGTGTTTTTCTTTGAATTATGAATTTGAGCAATTATGGAAAGAAGTCATGGAGGAGGTTGTTAGTTTGAGTATGTGTTATGTCTTGATTTTGCTCGAGGACTAGCAAAATGTTAAGTTTGGGGGTTTGATAACTCTATAAAAAATAGAGTTATTTTACCTATTTTAGACAACAATAAATGCAATATCTATGAGAAAATATTTAGATTTTCTTCTGATCATTTGAATTTTCCTTATTTATGCAGAATAATGAGATATGGAGAAGATAAGGAAAGTAATGGCAAAAATCAAGAATTCAAATCAAAAAGCGGTGGGAGATAGATATCAAATTAAAATCCTTTGATTTACTCCCTGATTTTATGCGCAATTGCTTGGAGATAAGGATCTTAGATATATCCTATGAATAGGAGAATATTGAGGGAGAGAGAGAGAAGTTAGGCTTTTGTTAGATCGCTTTTCATTGTTTTGAGAGTTTTTCAAGTATTTTGAAAAGAAAACCAAAGTGGTGATAGAATTCTGGTTCTTTGATTCAAGATGTTGGGTTTGATTTATATTTTTATTTCTTCATCTGCTATGTTCTAATTTTCTTTTATTATGGCTACGATGTAGCCTAACCATGATGATGTGAATTTCATGATTTTTATGTTTTGCAATTGATTTCATTCATGTGAGTTATATATTATTATGCATAATGCTTTTGAGTGACTGGCCACCACTTGAATGATCCGATGTGCATGTTTGAGACTGAGAAGTGATAATATGCAATTGCTCATTATAATATATAACCATGAATTAAATGTGGATAGAGATATACTACGTTATTTGTGTAACTTTTGGTGATAAGGTGATCCAAAAGACTCATTAGAGCTGGGAATATTCATAGTTTTTAATGCACTCGTGTTTATTTTAATTCACATAGAGATATAGTGGATTAATAAACTGAGTAGGTTTGCTATACCTAAAGATAGGATAGTAAATAGATTAGGAAATTTCACTATTACATATTTAATATCGTTCTTGTACCAACAATCATCTTAAATTCATATCTAGTGGTTATGGTGAATTGAATGCTCTAACATATTTATCTAATTGGTTTACTGCATTCAATCTCCAAATTTTGTTTTTAATTTATTCCCAATTATATTTTGATCTATTAGATAACTTTTAGAATTAATCTACTTTAGTATTTAATTAGTTTATTAATCATCGATCGTCGTGAGACGATACTTTTTCTTATCATTATATTACTTGTTCGACACATTCACTTGCGTTTAGAATTTTACGAAGAACCAAATGTCCCTAGACCAAATGTCGTAAAAGGAACTACACCTAGTTGTGACTAGAATAAAATTAATTTTATTTTTTGACAATATAGAACCTAAAATCGAAAAATTTGGAAAACAAGGTTCTTAATTGAATTTTGTGAAATTTTCGATAGACAAATCAAATTGATGCTAAAAGAAGTGCTTCTATGGATTTTTTTATTTAATCTATTTTTTAATCAAATGTTTGACCAAAAGTCAACCATTTAGTTGACTTTAAAAAAAATGTTGATTTTTTGGTCAAATCTTTGAATTTTTGCAAATTTGATTTGATGAAAGTGAAATTTAGGTGAAAAGTCGATTTTCAACTTAAGATTGACTTTTGATCAAAGAATTGATCAAAAAGTCAACTCAAAAGTCAACCATTTGACTTTTCGAATTTTTCTCAAAAATGAATTGGAAATGCTTAAGAGTAACAATACAAAATAAAGAAATGAGAAATGATATTTTTTTAGTGAGAAACAGGCTCCGTCACAATCAGAAACTTAAATCTCAATTTTTTTACCTTTTCGACACATCGACTACAAATTAAGTATCAACAATCACCACAAAATTTATTATCAATTATGTATATCAACGACAACTCAAAGCCCCGAATAGCATGAGGTTCCCCGGCGAATTTTATGGAGCTCGTACAACGCCCATCTATCGTATAGGCTTCAATTACAACAGTTTCAAAGTCTCAACTTCCAGAGCTACCCACCCCAAAAGCTAATAATAACACGTAAGTCGATAGGCTCTCTCCAACAGCGACACCTCCGTTGGTAATATGCATCCCTAATCGAGGGGCACAGGGTCGAATAGTGCCCTCACAAGGTGGTCCTTTTTTTCGTTGTCGGGAAGGCCGTGTCCGTCTCCGTACTGGTAAAAGCACTGAGAAGCTCGTGCCAAGTTCAGACAAGCGCCGAGAAAAGGCCTGAACCCAGAATATGGGTAGTCCTCAAATACGTGTTTGTTCATCCTCTTCCAGGTCTCGTGCACCATTTGCCCGACATGCTCATGCGTGGCCTCTTCCGAGGCGCCAGTTTCATTCATGTAGCATTCTAGTGCCTTGAAGTTGTCTCCTCGTGCCAATTCATACTGACCATGAATGAGATTGATGTTTCACAAACATAAGTCTCAGGATTCTCATCGAATATATTAAAAAGAATAGCACGTATTTTTGAATCCGTCAATGATGTGCTTTCTCTTCGTAAGCAATTATACAAAAGGAGAAAGATAAACGTCAAAGTAATTTACCGATGAGGTACTGAGATCATTGTTGAGTCGAAGGATCTTGGCAAAGCAATGCACGACACTCGGGATTTTCGATACATAACCAAGCCCCTCTTCCGTCAATTTGTCCGTGGTTAGGAAGTAGCTGCCCAACAGCATAATCAGCCCTCCGATTGAATCCACCGCATTGTCCATGTACTCCTTCAGTGTCGGTTTGATGCCCTTGTTGTACCAATGGACCTCCGCCCACTAGAGGATTGAAATTCGAAAAAAGTGTGTCAATGACAAAGCCGAGGGACATTCTTCTCTCGTACATTTTTCGAATTCTCAAATGTTTAAATAGAAGTTTCATTACGAAAGTCAGAAGTAGAAAAGTGAGTTGCCTTGCACGGGCTAGAAATTATTAGGTGAAAGATTCAGCGAGATTACCACTTTTTGCATGTAAGGAATGGTGTTGATTCCTAACTCTCTCATTGTCCATTAACCAATTTCATTGATCGTGTTGTACAAGGCCATTTAACTATCCCTTATTGTTGGAGGAAGCTTATTAATTTCTGTGATGTCCCACCTGGATGAGATATCCACATTTAACATTTTGTAAATTTTACCAGCACCCAATACACTTTTAGTAATAACAATGAAAGTTAGTACTTACTACTACTTCAATTTCCCGACCAATCAATTATATAGAGGGAAAAAAATCTAACTTCAAAAGTGATACGTTCAAAATGCATTGGAGAAATTATATCATAGAACTATCAAAATTTGTTGTATCTCTTGTGTCATTCAGAGACTATTTAATTCCTTATCGTTCCTCTGGACAACAATAGTTATGAGGGAAAATGATGATAGTAATCATATTACACTAACCTAACAAGAAAATCTGTTAAGAGCTCGAGTTCTTCCTGTGTCCCATATACATCATAAACGCCATCAATAAGTGTCACCATACAAGTGAGCTTCGTTGTCATTTCCCTGTAAGCTGTATATTGAGGTTCAAAAACCATGGCGCAGGTCCAAAAATAGTGTTCTACCAATCTGTCTCTAAAGAAGGTCATCTTGTTCGCGCCAAGTTCAACCCACCACCTGAGAAATTTACCATGCAACAACTAAGTCGATCTAAATGCGCTCCTACAGGTTTGGTGTTTGCATGAATATATATATACAAAGTGCTTGCGCATACCTTGCCATTTTGCTAACTTCCTTCTTGTGGACTGATTGCACTAGATTGAAGTCTAATTTAGCCAATCGCAGCAAGGAAGGGATCATGTCTTGCTGTTTCTCGTACATGTCCATGAACCACCGAGCCTCCAACCTATTTGGCCTCCAGTGGATCGGCATATCTAATGCATGTCTCACGTAGCTCGCTAACATAGCGGGAACTTTGTCGAGGTTTAGATCCTTTAGATGCTTAGAAGCAAAGTTCCTCGCTTCATCAAGTATGGTTTCACTTTCCAATCCATGAAAAGAAGCTTCATAAAGACAAGAGAGAGGGTTGGTTATGGCTGATTGAGGAGGGGACGAAGCTTGTGAACAAAGCAGGAAGAGCCATTGCGAAAGTTGTAGCGAATCTCTCAGTATGCTAACCCCGCTTTATATAGATGGTGGTGTCGTTAAGCACCGGTCATGGAAAAAAGTCTATAGCCTTGGAAATGCGATTATTGATTTGCATAAATAAGAATCTCGTACTTAGGATCTGTTCAGAATTTCTCGAAGGATCCCACGCATGCATTCAAATATCATCGTGATTAGAAATCTCTATGCATCTTTCGACTAAATCTTTTTTTCTAAAATGAGTCGATAAAACCTGTTGTCTCCTAATAAAAGGAAATCAGCATTAGTAGACAAAAGAGAAATAGTTTGATGGCCAAATATCATGAAAATCCTATAACTTTTGACTTTCTTTATCCGAATAAGTGCCCTGAAAGTCCTAAAATTTGTCGTAAAAGTGTAATTGAGTCCTAAAAATTTCAAAAAGTGCAATTAAGTCCCGAAACTTGTCAAGAAAGTACAATTGAATCCTAAAACTTTTAAAAAATGCAATTGAATCCTAGAACTTGTCATATTGGTCCAATCAAGTTCTTCAATAATTACAATTTTTGAAAGTTTTAGGACTCGATGTACTTTGGTGACAAATTTTAGGATTTAATTGCACTTTTTGAAAGTTTTAGAACTTAATCGCACTTTCGTGATAAGTTTTAGAACTTCTAATGCACTTATCCATTTTTTATCTACCGAAAAATAGGGCAAAATTAATTAAAGAGTCCTAAACTTGCTATATGATGCTATTTCAGTATTAAATTTTTTAATTTGATTAATTTAGTCCTAAACATTTTGATAGTTTTTTTAATATAATCCTCCGAGTCAATATGGGTTGGAAATCGCTGACGTTGACATCGATTGTCCTACATTTGTAATTTTTTTTTAAATATTTGATCTTTTTTATTTTTATTTTTTTAATTTTGTGCAGGCCATCTTCAAGGCCCTATGGGCTTCCACTAGCCCTTTCAAGAAGATGGACAATGGAAAAACAAAGAAAGAAAAGAAGAAAAAATTCAAGAAACTTAAAATTTGTAAAAACTTCCACATTAGCACTACCATGTAGGATAGCCTGCACTAACTGGAGGGTCGCATTTGCTATTGCTGGCCAAAATTAGCCATATGGACTACATTGAAAAATCGTCAAAATGTTTTTAAAAAAATGATAAAACTGAAAATTTAGGACAATATTAGCCGTTAAATAGGTTTAAAACTTTTTGGACAATCATCACTCAAAAACTGTTTCTAGTATTGTAACACAATTTCCCGAAGACCCTTGAATTGATTTATTTCATGTAAAAAGTGTTGTTAGTTAGTCAGCATATTGTTATGTTCACCATCAAAATGCTTTAGGTTAATACCACGAAAAACCGAAAACTAATACATATGCGATAAATTTACCCTAAACTAATTTTTTTACCACCAAAAACCCAACAAAAGAATAAAAAATCAAAAATTTAAAAAGATTGCAAAAATATTCCACGTTAGGGCTACCATGTAGGACAGCCAACACTAATTAGAGGATCACATTAGCTATTTCTGGCCAAAATTAGCCATATGAACTACATTAGAAAATCGCCAAAATGTTTAGAACTAAATTGATAAAATTGAAAGTTTAAGACAATATTGGTTGTTAAATAGGTTTAGAACTCTTTGGACAATTATCACTCAAAAACTATTTCTAGTATTGTAACACAATTTCCCAAAGACCCTTGAACTGATTTCTTTCAAGTATTGTAATATTTTGCATATGTGTCAATTGAGTCCATTCGATCAATTTTCGCCAAAAATCGCTAACATTGACATTGGCCGCCGTTTCATGTGGCACAATCAAAGTTGACATAGACAATTTTTTAATATTTTTTCTAAATTTTTATTATTTTTACTCTTCTTTTTATTTTTTCATTGTGGCCAGAGAAGCCTTGCTACCTAGGCGAGGGGCCGTGGCCCTTGCCGGTGACCGGCAAAGGCTCACAGCCCCAAGATCCGGCGAGGGTCACCTCGCCCAATAATGCCAAGGGCTATCATTAGCTAGGGCGACCCAATGACCATTCCACCCCAAATCTAGGCAAGGGCCTATAGGCACTCACCAACAGTGGGACAAGGTCACCAGCCATTACCCAGTGGCCAACGACCCTAGCGAACCCTCACCCCACTGTCATCGGCCCTTTCCGATGACAGTGGGGTGGCGGTGGCGAGGGCCTCAACCCTTGCCAAACGTGTTCCCTTTTCCTCTTCTTTTTTTTTAGTTTTTTTAATTTATCTTCATTAATATTTATATTAAAATTCAATTTTGAGGAAACATCAACATCAAAACGACGTCGTTTTAGATTTATCTAGCCACGTCAGCGCTAAAAAAAACATTGTTTTGCACTTATCTAGCCACGCCAATGCTGAAAACAACGTTATTTTCCACTTATCTCGCCAGAAAAATGTCATGTCAACAATTTGGCCGAAATTTTTTGCCATTGGCACTTAAGTGTTACATTTTTTCTCTACTGTTGGTACTTAAATTTGAAACTTTTGGCACTTAAGTGTCTCTCTATAGCAAGTTTTTATACTTTTGATGTTCGCACCTCGAAACACGTCATATAATGTCTTTGCGACGTCAAATTAGGAATAAATGCAATCCCGTGCTTTCAGATCTTCACTCCCGAAGCCAAAGGTTGTTTGCTGTCGATTGTAGATGTCACAAAATCCCCTTGAAGAAGCGAAAACTAATGCCCTAAAATGCAGCCGCTCCTAATCAATAGGACGTCGCTAGTACAAAATCGATTTAAGTTTGGTTGGAGTGGCTTTGACTAATAGGACATGTCTCCCACTCAAACAAGGACTCCACCAAACCACATTTCCATCGTACATAGTGTCGTACAACACCCACAGATAAAAACTGCTATTCACATGTAACTTTTGATTGTTGTTGTTTGTTGATACTGACAAATCATAATTAAAACGCAAAGTCGTTGTCCATGGAGAAGCTCTGATTGAAGCTTAACGAAAGGGTCCTATACCAACTGTCCCCAACTACGCATCTTCCGACTTTAATTTTTTCTAAAAAAAAATCTTTAAAAAATGTTGTCTCCTTTAAGATAAACTAATAAAAGTATTAGCAATAGTAGACAAAGTAGAAATAATTTGAAGGCCAAATATAATGAAAAGCCTTTAACTTTTTATTTTCCTTTTCATAAAAATCAGTATCTCAAATTATAAAACATTCTCCCGGAGACCGTTAAATATAAACAAAAAAATAAAGCAAAAATATGAAAGAAAATGAGCGAGGACTAGCCAAATTTCAAGAAGAAACAGTAAGACAAACGTAATAGAACGTTTTTCCGACATCGGGTAAGGGAAAATTTTTGCGACATCGAGTCAGGAATAAATACAATCTCGTGCTTTCATGTCTCTGCTCTCGAAGCTGAAGGTCATTTGCTGTCAATTGCAAATGTCATAAAATCCCCCTAAAGAAGCGAAAACTAATGCCCCAAAAATCCAGCCGCTCCAAATCAAATGGGGCATCGCTAGTACAAAATCAAGTTTGGTTAGGGTGGCTTTGAATAGTAGGATATGTCTCCCATTCAAACTAGGACTCCACCAGACTCCCTCTTCATCGGACGTGGTGTCGTATAGCACCCACAAATAGAGACTGAGAAATCATGATCAAAATGCATAGTCATTATCCATGGATGAGCTCCAATTGAAGCTTAAGGAAGGGATCCTATACAAAAGTCACCATCTTAATAGCACGAATTTAGGAGCGTAGTTATTGTTAATCTGGTGAAATTACATTTACTGAGAAATCATGATCAAAATGCATAGTCGTTGTCCATGAATGAGCTCCAATTGAAGCTTAAGGAAGGGGTCCTATACAAAAGTCACCATCTTAATAGCACGAATTTAGGAGTGTAGTTATTGTTAAACTAGTGAAATTACATTTACTAATGATAAAATCAGATCCTATTTGAGAACTTTCAAATGTCTCACAAAAGAACACAAAATTTGGCTTCAAAATCAAAAAATTCCCCCCTTCTAGCATCCATCCATAGTAGCTGTTAGAGATTCAACATGTCAATCGAAAAGTGTTTGCACCTCTCGGATTCAGGTGACATGTTGTGTCACTCAATAAATTATTTAATAAAAGTGAGAAACTATTGATAGTTGTGGCTTTCCACACCAGCTCCACTCGCTGATTATGACATGTCCAAAATGTGTCCTACTCATTAGAGTTTTCAAAATTTCATCTCTTCTCTCTTTACTATTTCTCCCTCCATTATTAATTCGTTGAACGAAGGGTCCTATACCTAAGTCACTATTTTGAGGGGATAGATCTACAACCATTGTTATTGTCAATTTAGTTCAATTATATCTACTAATGATAAAGTCGGATTCTATCCAAACTTTCAAACATCTCACAAAAAAAATAAAAAATTTGGCTTCTGACCCAAAAAAGTCTGCCCTTCTAGCATCCATCCATAGGAGCTGTTAGAGATTTGGCATGTCGGCCTACATGTGCTTACACCTCTTGAATTTAGGTGACATGCATTGAGGATAAACGAAACGATGTTGTGTTACTCAATAAATTATTTAATAAAAGTGAGAAACTATTGGATAGTTGTGGCTTTCCACGCCAACTCCACTTGTTAATTATCACATGTCAGAAATGAGTTCTACTCATTAGAGTTTTCATAATTTCCTCACTTCTCTCTCTCCTTGCTATCTCTCCCTTCATTATTAATTCGTTGAACAAGGGGTCCTATAACTAAGTCACAATTTAAAGGGGATAGATCTACAACCATTGTTATTGTCAATTTAGTGACATTACATCTACTAATGATAAAATCATATTCTTTCCAAACTTTCAAACATCTCATAAAAGAACACAAAATTTGGCTTCCAACCCAAAAGGTCCCCTCCCCCCCACCGGGAGCTTCTTTTAGCTTCTATCTATAGTTGCTGCTGACAAAGTGTACCATATGCCTCTCAAATTGAGGACAACCGAAAAGATGTCATATCACTCCATAAATTACTTCATGAAAGTGAGAAAATATTGAATGGTCATGGCTTCCACATTAGTCATAGGCCACTCCACTCACTGATCGAAGTGTCCAATGTGGTCCTTGCACATAAAATTTAAAATTTTGACTCAATGTGTAATATAATCCATAAAATTTAAATTTGTTCAATGCAGTTTTTAAAATTTATCCTAGTGTCCAATGTGGTCCTTGCACTTTTAATTTGTTCAATGTAGTCCTTAAATTTTTTATACGTGTTCAATTTAGTTCTCAAGCTATATGAAGTGTTTAATATTGTTTTTCCATTAATTCAAATTCATGGACAATATTGAATATTTTTATATAGTTTATGGACTAAATTTGATATATCTAAAGTTCATGAATGACATTGTATATTGAACTAAAGTTCAAGGACCACATTGGACAAATTAAAAACTTAAGGACCACATTGCACATTGAACCAGAATTCTGAAATCATTTATGTCATTTTCTCTTTATAAAATTTCTCTCCTCTCTCTTTAAAGCAGGCTTCCTTACTGACACACACTCTCTCTATCCCTCTTTGCTTCGTCTCTTTTTCTTTGTTTCCTTAGCCTGCCCCTTTGGGCAAAGCAAATCATCTCTCTCCGACAATGGTGATTACACTTCCAAATGGCCTCTTTACTCTACACTTGACCGCTCTTCTTCAACCCTTACATCAGCCATCTCAAGATGCCCCACTTTTCTAGCTCCCTCTCAAGATCCGTCCTCTCTCGTGACCCGCCAACCATGGCCCATGCTTCCACGCCTCCACATTCGAAACCGGCCTCCACTTCCGAAACCACGAGCCTTATAGCCTCGGCCTCAACTCGGGTCATTTAGAAATTCTTCTTTTTTTTCCCCGGGTCCATCCAACCGAGGTAGCCAAAGACATTGTGCTTCTTGAGTCGAACATCATAAGTCGGACCCTACTCATGAAGAGCAATGGGAGGGCCAATGTGAATGTCTCACATGCGATCTTATAAGATGGGAAAATTCATCTATCAATTGACTGGATGGAATTACTGAAAGTAAAACCACATGCATCTCATTATTCAAACCTTTCGATGAAGTATATTTATGGAGATTAGAGTTTTTCTTGTTAGAGAATATCGTTAGAGGTATTATTAGATATTAGGGATATTATTTAACATTTCGTGATGCTCTAAGATTGCTAATTTCCTTTCTTATGCATATTGTTTGAGTATAAATGCCCTTCTCTAATAACTTGTAAAGTTAAGCCAATTAAGTAAAGATGTAGTCTTTACTAATTGTCTCTCCCTCTCTCTTGAAAATCCTAGAATATTTACATGATGTCAAAGCTACCAAGAGAGATGGAATTAAATCAAATATTAGCTGTTTTTTTTTCCTTTATCTATCTTTAGTGGTCTCATTTTTAGTAACTTCCCAATTTTGTCGACACTCAACAATACTACTATTGATGTTATTCGTTGTGGTACTCTCTTCTAATTGCGAGCAACATCAACGAGTGAAGTTGCAGTCAAATATCCAGTTAGCTATGAGCACCAGAGTCAAGCATACCTCCATTGGGCAGCCAAACATGAGCGCCATGGGGTGATGTCATCAAGTATCCAATTAGTTGTGAGCGTTGGAGTTAAGCACACTTCATCAAGTAGCCAAAAATAAGCACTGTGGAGTGATGCGGTTTAGCTTGTTGCAATTCAAGATGGGTTTTCACACAATTCTACAAAGGTTGTATGACAAAGATATGTCAACTTTCTAAGCATGTGTTACTCCAGCACTTGTCAAATCCAATTTGTTTAATGTAAGGTCCGGCTTACACGATGCTTGATCACAGACTTTCGAAGAAAGTTGCACCAATTATATGCAAACCGGATGCTCCAACTTGAGGGGGAGTGATGAAGTATATTTATGACAACTAGATATTTCCTTGTTAGAGAATATCATTAGAGATATTATCAGATAATAGGGATATTATTTAATATTTTGTAATTCTCTAAGATAGCTAATTTCTTTTCCTATACATATTGTTTGGGTGTAAATGCCAAGGATTCTTAGATCTTCAAGACAGAAGGAGGAAAGATCAATAAAGTCCATATCTTTATTCATCGCTTGTCTTTACAAGTTATTAGAGGAGGGTTGTTGACACCTAATTTTTGTTTTCCAATACATAAAAAATTAGAGAAAAAGAGAAAAACAAAACAACAAAACAACAACAAAAAAAATGCCTATTTTTCCCTTGCGCAGCCCAGGCCCATTTCCCCTTTGGCCTGGCCCACACCAGCTTTCTCCCTCCTCCATCTTCGCACAAGAAACCCTAGGGAAAATGGGGGGAGAGAACGAGGAGCAACCAAGGAAAAGGGGGAGAGAGAACGAGGAAAAACCGGGGAAGAAAACGGGGGAGGAGGAGAAAAAAACTAGTAAGGAAGGAGGGGCCGTGGAGGCTGCTAGACGTCGTCCTTGCGCCGGCCGTAACGTCCCAGTCATCCCTCGACGCCGTCGCTGCACCGGATCTCCGCCGAGTCGCTACCGCCCACCACCATCCGCTTCAATGTAGTCCCGATGCTGAGCCAACCGAAGGCGGAAGGGGAGACAGAGAGAGAAGAGAGCTCGGCAGAAAGGAGGCCTCACCGCCTCAACCCAACCCCATCCATTCGTCCCCCGTGCCGGTCGCCGCCCAGCAACCGAAGCTCAATCCTTGCTCCATCACGCCGGACGCTGCAACTCGAAGCCGCGACACCCCTGTCACCGTCGCTCCGCCTTGGCCTGATCTGCGACACTAGAGCTCCGCCTCACCCGCAAGCTCCGTCACTTCTGTCGACGCCGCATCTCCGAGCGACCCACTACACCAGCAATGGTGCCCCCTGATTCGCCTCTGCTCCGCCTCCGCCCCATTGCCACCAGAGTGCCGTTCGCTCACGCCCAACGCCCCCACCTACGTCGGCTCGCCTGTTGTCTTCCCTCTGCTCGAGTCGAGTCGAGCCACTCCGCCTTTGCTTTGCCCGCGACTTGCAACAGTCGAGCCCCCTGCAGTCCCTCGTGCCGGTCGCCACTACGTCTGCTCCGCAACGCAGCAGCCCGCCCCTGCCCAGCCGCAATGCCATCGTCGCTGCCACCGTTTCTGCTTGACACCAACAACCCGTGCCAGCGACTGCACCTCGGCCACCCTATTGCGCCACCGTGACCAACTTCCAGCACTGCGTCGCCATGCCTCACCGTGAAGAAGCCCTGGAGAGAGAAGACATGAACCGGGTCTTGGCCGGGTCGGGCGAAAGCCTCGCCAGGTAGGGTTTCGACCCAAAACTGGGTAGGTTTTTCTAAAGCAATTCGGGCTGAATTTGGGTTATTTTTGCATGTGGGCTTATGGGTTTTTGTGCATATGGGCTTGGGCTGTTTAGTGTGGGCTTATAGGTTTGGTTTGTTTTAAAAAGAGAAGAGGGGACCTCTTGGGTTGGGCCCGCGATTTGGGCCCACCTACTCTTAACCGAACTGAACCCGAGTCTGGTCGGAGACCGGACCCGATCCGTGCCGACCGGGCCGAACCCAAGTCAGGTTGGACCGAACCAGGTCCGGTCCAATCCCCAAAAAAATTATTTTATTTTATTTAAAAAAACAATTTCGAAAATCCAAAAATTTAAAAAAATTTATAAATTTATAAATTGTCATGCTTGCGTCTCCTGCATTGCACTACACCATGGCACACACTACCTGCCGCCGAACCTGGGCTGCATAGGATCACCTAGGATGGTGTTGAGGTGGATACCACTCCAACTACAACCGCGTAGTATGAGTCGCCCATCTCAACACCGAAATTTCTTTCTTCACGTCAAAGGTACCCACCCTGGTCTACAACCGCGTGACACGGGTCGGTTCTTTGATGAAGCCGGAGTCATGGGTAACCTGACCTAGCCGCGACCTTGTTGGTTCAGTCCGGTGATCCTATGGCTTCATTTTGAGCTGTATAGAGTAGAAATCGCACCACATCCCATGTGCATGTTTATGTAGTTGAAAAAAAAAACGGAGACAAAGGTCAGCACCCATTGTAAGTGTCATTTTCCTTTTTATTTGCACATTTTGTATTGCATTTTCGTCTTGAAATTCGCAGAAATCAATCGAATGCTCTCGGTGATGTAAGCTTATGATTGAAAAATTGGCAATCACTTTTGACAAGTGAGCATTTGAATGCAAGTTCTAAACATTTTGATTTGGCCCTGTTGAACACATGATTTTGTTTAAATTTCTAGTTATGGGCTCGAAATCATTTTTAAAAAAAAAACCTTTGAAGTTGTGATTTTATATTGGGGCACAAAAATTGAAATTGCTCTTTTTTATCAAATTTTCTCCTTCTCATGTTTTGGGACTATAATGCAAATCATTTTGTGTACAAATTCCTCAAAATAGAAATCATTTCATTTTTCTAGGAGTAAAATCACAAATCAATCTTTCAAAAATCAATGTCATTTGCATACGGAACTTTTGGAATAAAAGTGGACATTCGATTGATGGCCATTGATTAATTATTTTAATGATGTCTTCTCTTATGATAAAATCTTGGCGAAATACTAAAACCTCGTAATAAGGACTGTGGGGCATGTACCGTCGCCTCGATTTTATTGTAAGAAGCGACCTCATTGAGATATCATTTTCTCTCATTCATGTATTGACATTGTCATCTTTTGCAGGTTATGCGTAATGTTCCATGACATTCTCGTGTTTGACCACATAGAGAAGTGAATTCAAGAGTTAGGACAATAGTTGATTTTTACTTTCATTTGTGCAAGAGTTTATTGTATTTTATCATTGTCTTTATTCTTGTCAAGCACCATGTTTTCCATTTTGAGTTTTGGTTGCGAATCCAATTGTTGCTTATGTAAATCATACCACTCACAATTTTTTTTTATGATGGAATTCAATTTCGTGAAAATCATTCTTAAAAAAAAAAAAAAAAAAAAAAAAAAAAAAAAAACTCAGAATTGTTTCAAATGAACATTTACGTTTACCTTCAAAATGTTTTGAAAATGAATATCGAGAAAGCATTACTTAAGGCCCTCTCTTCGCGTGGCCACTTTCTCGGGTTATTCGCAAATGCCTTAGGAGCCAAAATAGCCCATCGATCTCGTTCACTCTACATGATGAGACAAATGAATGGAGTTGTCAAGCATCCAAAAAGGCGAATTCAAAGGAAGAGTAAACTTTATCAATTCTAATTATCCATTTCTGATACCATTTCTGACATGATTTTCTTTTCATTGTTAAGGAGACAGCAAGAGTATCAAGTTTTGTAACGTTCCAACAAATGCGATGGAGCATTATTGAGTCATGTTCATTTTAAACAAAAAAGATTCAAATGATGAAACAGATGGGCAATATTATCCCTTCCTCCATAAGAGATACCTGGGGATGTTGATCGCTCGACTTTGAAAAGAATGTATCTCGTTCCTAAACTTGATTCTCTTCAGCATAAAAAATGACATGTCCTTTTCTTTGATACAGGAGAGACTCGAACAGAACGAAGGTTTGTCAAATAAAGAGTAGGAGAGCAACGTCTGATTTAGAGAAAAATCTCTCCTTCATCCACCAATGAAGTGTGCTGGAACAACATTGTCAAATTCCTCAGGAAGGATGTATCGTTCCTCAATTGAACCTAAGTAAGAATGGAGATAACTCGTTTCATCTCCCCTTCTTACAGGGTGATAAATGAAAAAGTTGTGCATTGATCGTAGAAGCAGCACCCTCCACCAAGGAATCAAGAAAACATTAAGCACTTAAAGGCGAATGTAGGGGAAGGGTATTGTCGAGTTACCAAATATCCACGAAGGTGAATCCAAGAGTTAGTGTCCAAAAGATGAAAGTGAATGAAGGGTAATAATGTATCGTTTCCAACATTTCAATCCCTAAAGATTTTTACATTAACGTATTCTTTCATATTCTTTACAGGGTTACCGGGTCGCCATGCCATAGGTAAGTATCCTTCTTCTCATTTTTTTTAAAGTAAAAAAAAAAATGGAGAATTTCCATTACAAAAAGAACCTTTTGCGCTTTCCTAGAGATAAGCACAAAAATGAATAATTGAAAAAAAAAAAAAAAACTTTCTACAAGCTTTTTGAACATCATTTTTATCTCAAAATTGTTTTCTCGTTTTGGGGATTATTCATTTTTAATCAAAATTCCCTATGGAGATTAATCTACTCAGACGATCTCAGCAGGGTGAAATGGAGACGTTAACCATGCCAAACAAGAAGTGCTTAGGATGAAGAAAGGCAAGCCCATTTCCAAACACATCATTCAAACACTTTTGAGAGTTGAGTGAAAGACAACCTTCTCTTAGGACAGAGGATTCATTCGCATTGAGCGCAAAGATCGAAATGATAAAGGCATTTCCTTCATCAATCCTAAAGCACCGAGCTGACATCTTGCTACCCTTTGGGCCAAATAAAGGTGACCATCCAAGGTACCCCTGTCGAGAACGACCTTGCATTGGGGCAGCATAAGGGGTTACGATCGTGTTGTAGAGGGAAAGATTGAGAAAGATTTTATTACTTTCACTTGCATTAATCTTCTGGTGATAGCTTCAGAGGAATTCTCATTAGAGCTTAACTCATCCCAAGGTGAAGGAGAGCATTTCCTTCTCTACCCAAACACTGATACCCATTGCTTTAACCAATTTGGGCCTAATTATTCATTTATGAACCCCGAGCGGTGATCATCTCCCCTCACTGGGGCAAGGCATAAGAATTGACCAAATATAATTGACAATTACGAGAAAATGTGAAAAGCATCTCGAAAGTCATAAGAGCTACAAAAGTTCAAAAAGCAAAAAGTTTGACAAACTAGGGAACATAAAAAAGCAGTGTGCCTGGTAAAAGTAAGGCCAATGCCCGTCAAGAAAAAGAGCCAAAAAGGCCACATCTTATGTGAAAAATTATCACAATCTAAGTGCCTGCGAAAAAAAAATATTGCAAGTGCAAAGAAAATTAGAAAAAGGGGCAAAGCTCTCATGCAGAAATGATTAGTCAAGGAACTTTTGAGATGCGTTGTATTTCAAAAGCCAAATGATTTGGAAAGATCGAGTGACCTGGTCACGATGCCATGATGATCACCGACTCTTAAAGACTCTATTGAAATTTTTAAGCCTTTCGAGCCTCTCCCAAGCCAACATTACAACCCTCTTCCGAAGTCTTTTCTAATTGGGATGATTTGAGTGAAAATGAGAATGCCACAAAGAAGCTACTGCTTGAAGGAGTGGAAGTAATTCTATCTTGTCTTATCTTCCAAGTTCTTGACTTGTAAACCCGATGAAGATAGTGGCAAATGTTCATTTATTGGCCTCAAAGCAATCATTCCTTTATGTAAGCCCTAACCGAGCCTATAGTACGGTCCTTTCAAAAGACCTTTTTGATCGATTAAATTGTGCTCATTGCGAATGTTTCTGGAAACCTTTGACATGGGTTATGTGAGATACCCTCAGCAATCAGTTATTCAAGTAGTCATTCTATCGAGAGTGTGTGAGAAGCCTTTTCTGACTAAGAAGCTTTAATTTGGCATGCTTAATGAGTCTTTTTCACGAGTCATAGCCGTTCTGATAAGAACTTGACTCCCAGAGAATTTGATGATTAATGATACATCCCAAGCAAGATGACAATTTTGCGCTACAGGATGCTAATTGACATCGAATGTTTTCTTTAAAGCAGTTGAACTTAGCTTGATTAACTTGTTCGATTAATGCTGTAATATTGTCAATATGTCTCTTGATGACGTCCCTAATGACATTTGCTCAAGTTGAGTTTGACAGGATTCCTCGGTGAAGCCATGCAGTTTTCAAACAGTTCGTGGGTCTATCTTTAAACCACACGATTCGTGGGTCAATCCTTAAACCACAAGGTTCGTGGGTCTATCCTTAAACTACACTTTTAAAATGTTCATGAGTCTATGTTTAAACTGCGATTTTTTCAAAAGGTTCATGATCAACCTTAAATCATGGCATCTACAAAGGTTCATTGGTTTCCCTCAAATCATGCATTTTCAACCCGGTCGAAACCCGTTGTTATACGGGGAGACCTCATTCCTTTCTCTTCTTCTTATGACCCGGAGAGCTTTGTATCCTGGAGTCTTTTATCTTCTTATGACCTGGAAAGCTTTGTATCCTGGAGTCTTTTATCTTCTTATGACCCAGAGAGCTTTGTATCCTGGAGTCTTTTATCTTCTTATGACCCGGAGAGCTTTGTATCCTTGAGTCTTCTCTTCTTCTTATGACCCGGAGAGCCTTGTATCCTGGAGTCTTCTCTCTTCTTATGACCCGGAGAGCTTTATCTCCTGGAGTCTTCTCTCTTCTTATGACCCGGAGAGCCTTGTATCCTGGAGTCTTCTCTCTTCTTATGACCCAGAGAGCCTTGTATCTTGGAGTCTTCTCTTCTTCTTATGACCCGGAGAGCCTTGTTTCCTGGAGTCTTTTCTCTTCTTATGACCCAGAGAGCTTTGTAGCCCGGAGTCCTTCTTCCTATGACACAGTGAGCTTTGTAGCCCGGAGAGCTTTTGTAGCCCGGAGAGCTTTGTAGCCCGGAGTCCTTCTTCTTATGACACGATGAGCTTTGTAGCTCGGAGAGCTTTTGTAGCTCGGAGAGCTTTTGTAGCCCGGAGTCTTTCTTCTTATGACACGGTGAGCTTTGTAGCCCGGAAAGCTTTTGTAGCCCGAAGAGCTTTGTAGCTCGGAGTCCTTCTTCCTATGACACAGTGAGCTTTGTAGCCCGGAGAGCTTTGTAACCCGGAGAGCTTTGTAGCCTGGAGTCCTTCCTATGACACAGTGAGCTTTGTAGCCCGGAGAGCTTTGTAGCCCGGAGTCCTTCTTCCTATGACACAGTGAACTTTGTAGCCTGGAGAGCTTTTGTAGCCCGGAGAGCTTTGTAGCCCAGAGTCCTTCTTTTTATGACACAGTGAGCTTTGTAACCCGAAGAGCTTTTGTAACCCGGAGAGCTTTGTAGCCTGGAGTCCTTCTTCCTATAACACGGAGAGCTTTGTAGCCCGGAGAGCTTTTGTAACCCAGAATGCTTTATAGCCCGGAGTCCTTCTTCCTATGACACGGCGTTCTTCTATAGCCCGGAGTCTTTCTTCATCTTATTGACAAGCCACGCTTCCATAGTTACGAGTCCTTTCCGTCAACCTAACGCGTGCCTATGCACCCAGGGTCTTTCTACCGCCGAAATAATTTAGGTATCTTTTGTCTTTGAATGCAACCTCTTCGAGGCTATTTCAAAGAGGGGTAGCTCTTGACACCTAATTTTTGTTTTCCAATACATAAAAAAATTAGAGAAAAAGAGAAAAAAGAAAAAAAAATAACAAAACAACAACAACAAAAATGCCTATTTTTCCCTTGCGCGGCCCAGGCCCATTTCCCCTTTGGCCTGGCCCACACTAGCTTTCTCCCTCCTCCATCTTCACGCAAGAAACCCTAGGGAAAAAGGGGGGAGAGAACGAGGAGCAACCGAGGAAAAGGGGGAGAGAGAACGAGGAAAAACCAAGGAAGAAAATGGGGGAGGAGGAGAGAAAAACTAGTAAGGAAGGAGGGGCCGTGGAGGCTGCTGGATGCCGTCCCTGCGCCGGCCATACCGTCCCAGTCATCCCTCGACGTCATCGCCGCACCGGATCTCCGCCGAGTCTCTACCGCCCACCACCATCCGCTTCAATGTAGTCTCGACACTGAGCCAACCGAAGGCAGAAGGGGAGACAAAGAGAGAAGAGAGCTCGGCAGAAAGGAGGCCTCGCCGCCTCAACCCAACCCCATCCATTCGTCCCCCGTGCCAGTCGCCGCCCAACAGCCGAAGCTCGGTCCTTACTCCGTCGCGCCGGACGCTACAACTCGAAGCCGCGACACCCCTGTCACCGTCGCTCCACCTTGGCCTGATCTGCGACACTGGAGCTCCGCCTCACCCACAAGCTCCGTCGCTTCTGTCGACGCCGCATCTCTGAGCGACCCACTGCACCAGCAACGGTGCCCCCTGATTCGCCTTTGCTCCACCTCCGCCCCGTTGCTGCTGGAGCGCCGTTCGCTCACGCCTAGCGCCCGCACTTGCGACGGCTCGCCTGCTGTCTTCCCTCTACTCGAGCCAAGTCGAGCCACTCCCCCTTTGCTTTGCCCGCGACTTGTAGCAGCCGAGCCCCCCCTACAGTCCCTCATGCCGGTCGCCACTGCGTCTGCTCCGCAACGCAGCAGCCCTCCCCTGCCCAACCGCAACGCCATCGCCGCTACCACCGTCTCTGCTCGACACCAGCAACCCGTGCTGGCCACTACACCTCGGCCGCCCTACCACGCCGCCTTGACCAACTTCTGACACCGCGTCGCCATGCCTCACCGCAAAGAAGCCTTGGAGAGAGGAGACACGAATCAGGTCTTGGCCGGGTTGGGCGAAAGCCCTGCCAAGTAGGGTTTTGGCCCAAAATCGGGTAGGTTTTTTTAAAGCAATTCGGGCTGGATTTGGATTATTTTTGCATGTGGGCTTATGGGTTTTTGTGCTTATGGGCTTGGGCTGTTTAGTGTGGGCTTATAGGTTTGGTTTGTTTTAAAAAGAGAAGAGGGGACCTCTTGGGTTGGGCCCGCGATTTGGGCCCACCTACTCCTAACCGGATCGAACCCGAGTCCGGCCGGAGACCGAACCGAACCCGGGTCCGGTCAGAGACCAGACCTGATCCGCGCCGACCGGGCCAAACCCGGGTCGGGTTGGACCGAACCAGGTCCGGTCCGATCCCAAAAAAATTACTTTATTTTATTTAAAAAAAACAATTTCGTAAATCCAAAAATTTAAAAAAAAAAAAAAAAAAAAAATTAAAATTTTAAAATTTCGAAAATCCAAAAATGTAGGTTTTAATTAGAAATGACCATGTATTGCCTTTATTGTGTATTTAGACATTTAATTGCTTGTATATTGATTATATTACATGTTTAATTTACTTGTCTAATTGTGTTTGCAATTGCTTAGTAGCATGTGTTTAATTTTACTGCAATTAGGATCTTGAATAGTTATGATTGTTAATTTAATGATTGTGCACCCGCATGATCACTTCACATGTTAGTGGATAAGTATAAAATCAATTCAAACTGCCTGACAAAAATCATTTTGTTAAAATGAACAAGATTAGGTACCGAAAGGACACTAATTGGTCAATTAGTGTAATCAAGTCCCCGATCCTAGATTCTCTGGTTGCGTAGGAAGTGAGGTACACTCCCATATCTCACTTGGTTTCTAGCCGACCCCAATAGGCTAGTGACGACTCCTTTTGTGCAAAAATTCTTAAAGAATATCCCAACGTCACGCGGGGTATAGGCTTGGGAGAGCTCATGCTTAATCATGGGCCATAGGCCCGTCCTTAGGCAATACTCCTAAACCTGTTCTCTCCCCCCGAGGGTAGGTCGCGACAAGGGTATTTATACTCGAATGATATGCATAGGATAAGAAATTAGCTATCTTAGAGAATCACGAAATATTAACTAATATCCTAATATATGATAATATCTCTAACAATAAAATCTCTTATCTCCATAATATACTTCATCACTCCACCTTAAACTAGAGCATCCAACTTGTAGTATGGTGCAAATTTCTTCAAAAGTCTGTGATCAAGCACCATGTAAGTCAGACCTTACACTAAAAAAACCGGATTTGACAAGCGTTCAGGCAACACATGCTTAGAAAATTTGGGAAAATTACCAAAAAAGTCCTAAACCTATTACAATTTTGCCAATTCAATCCTAAACTTATTTTTTTGATCAATTGAGTCCTAAACATTTTATAATTATTCTCGATCAGTCCATCCAGCCAAAATTGGCCAACCGACACGACACATGTCGGTCAGCCAGCGTCGGCAAGCTTTTTTTAATAATATTTTCTTTTTTGAAATATTTTATTAATTTTTTTATCTTTTTTTTCCTTTTTCCTCTTTTTTTTTTCCTTCTCCCTCTTCCTCCCTCCTCCCTCCTCCCTCCTCCTTCCTTTGGCGGGCTCGCCTCGCCAATCGGCGAGCTCACGCTAGGCAACGGCAAGGCGAGCCCCTGCCGAATCTGGCAAGGGCTCGCCTCGCAGTCGCCAAGCGAGGTGGCGAGGCCCTCCTCACCGGATTTGGCGAGGGCTCGCCTCGCCCCGCTAAATCGCCTCGCCAGATCCGGCAAAGTTTTGCCCCACAACCGCAAGGTGAGCCCTCACCAGATCCAACAAGGGGGCGCTCGGCGAGGGCTCGCCTTGCTCGGCAACCGCAAGGCAAGCCCTCACCAGATCTAGCGGGGCTTGCCCCACCAGATCGCCTTGCCAGATCCGGCAGGGTTTCGCCCCGCCGTCGCTAGGCGTAAGCTCGCCAACCGGCGAGGCTCCCCTCGCCAGATCCGGCAGGGCTCGCCTCGCCAGATCTGGCGAGGGCTCGCCCAGTAACACCAAGGTGAGCTAGCCTAGTCGCCGGAGCCAAAGGAAGAAGGAGGGAGGAGGGAGAGGGAGAAGGGAAAAAAAAAACAGAGAGAAAAAAGGAAAAAATGGATAAAAAATTAATAAAATATTTCAAAAATAAAATATTATTAAAAAAAGCTCGCCGGCACCGGCTGGCCAATTTTGGCCAGATGAACTGATTGGGAATAATTGTAAAAGGTTTAGGACTTAATTAGTCAAAAAATAAGTTCATGACTGAATTGGCACAATTGCGATAGGTTTATGACTTTTTTTATAATTTTCCCTAGAAAATTGACATATCTTTTGTGACTGCCCAAGCGCGAGGGCACGTCTCCTATGCCACATCGCTTAGGAGGTAGTCCTAGGGCTAGTTTATAAAGCTTAGGTCCCTCTAATCTGTGTGATGCGTTTTAAAGCCGTGAGAACTCAGTGTCCAAAGCGAACAATATTACACAGTAGGGCCCGGGTCATTACAAATGGTATCAGAGTTGACTCCCGACCGCGTGTGGCTCCACAGCGATGACGTTGTGCTCCTAAGGGAGGGAGAGTGTGACGGCCCAAGCGCGGGGGCGCGTCTCCTGTCCCACATCGCTTAGGGGGGAGTCCTGGGGCTAGTTTATAAGGCTTAGGTCCCTCTAATCTGTGTGATGTGTTTTAAAACCGTGAGGACTCAGTGTCCAAAGCGGACAATATTACACAGTGGAGTCCGGGTCGTTATATCTTTCTCATACAACCTTGATAGAATCATGAATTGTGGCAAACCAAACCGCATCACCCCACAATGATCTTTGGCTACTTTGACAATGTGTGCTTGACTCCGACGCTCGTAGCAACCTAGATATTTGATGACATCAGCTCATGGCGCTCATGTTTGGATGCCCAATAAAGTGTGCTTGACTCTGATGCTCATAGCTACTTGAATATTTGATGAAGACTTCACTCGTCGATACTGCTCGCAATTAGAAGAGAGTACCACAATGAATAATGTCCATAGTAGCGTTGTTAAGTGTCGACAAAATCAAGAAGTTAGTGAAGATGAGACAACTAAAGACAGCATAAAGGAAGAAAAAGTTAAGGTTTGATTTAATTCCTTCCCTCTTGATGGCTCTAATACCATGCAAATATTCTAGGATCTTCAAGAGAGGGAGAGATAATTAGTAAGAACTACATTTTTACTCATCACTTGTCTTTACAAATTATTAGAGGAGGGTATTTATACCCAAACAATATTAGGGGTGAGCACAGTTCCTGGGTAGAACCGAGAATTGGAGAACCGAACCGGAGCGTCCGGTTCGGTTCCCGGTTCTAAAGAGACCGGTTCCGATTCCCGGTTCCCTTTTTCTAGGAACCGGCGGTTCCGGTTCCGGTTCCGGTTCCCATGAGAACCGGAACAAGAATCGGTCAGAGTTTTAAAAAAAAAAAAAACCCTACGTCACTTCCCCCCCACTCGCGTGATTTCCCCCTCTTCCGCCGATTCTTCCCCCTTCCCTTTCTTTTTCTCTCTCTCTCTTTCTTTTCTCCCCTTTTTCCCCTCACGTCACTTCCCCCAACTTTTTCTTTTCTTCTCTCTCTCTCTCTCTCTTCTCTTTCCCCCTCTCTCGACCAGCCAAAACCCCCTCTTCTTCTCTTCTTCTCCTTCTTCCTTCCTCTTGCTGGCTGCTGCTTCACCCACCACCACATCGCCGCCCCACACCCTACTCACCACCACCTCCTGGCCACCAAACCACCACCACCCACCGCTCGTCCGACGAGTCGTCTCGCCATTGAGCCCGACGAGCTGTCGCACCGTCCGCGGCGCCATTCACCGCCGTCCCCAAGCCACCATCACCACCTCTTGCCGCCGCTCGCTCGGCTTGTCCAGGCCGTCGTTGCTCCGAACCGCCACCATCTCCGCTAGAACTGAGTTCTTCCCCCCTTGGCGGTGGGTGGGCCACATGAGCGACCGCTACATCAACCACTTCGGCATCGTCGTTAGGGCCATGTCGATTACCTTTGCCGTGTTGATCATCGGCCACTCCGCCAACATCGGGTGGTTGCTCGGGGACAGGGAGGGCGCCACCAAGCCGCAGGCGGTGGGTACCTTCGTCTTCGGGTTTTGGATCCTCAACGCCGCGAACGACATGACTCAAGGTCCTTGCAGAGCTCTACTTGCTGACCTCACCGGTAATTTCAGCTCGTCTTGTTTCGATAGTCTTAGTCTTCTGACGATTTTGAGCTTCTTTTTTGCTTCTTCGAAACCCTAGACGAGCACTGTTCTGGTAGAGTGCCTGGTCATATACGAGTCCTAATTTCTGACTTCAATGAGCCATCTTTTGGCCGGACAAAAAACAAACGAGACAATTGTGGTTGTGTAGTATTTAATCCTTAATTTGGCTCTTACCTCTTCAGATTTTGGTGCACATAGTTGGGCTCGACAAACTCTACCGACATCTTTTCACTTGTTTTTATTTTCATTTTCTGGACCACTCTATTAAGTGATTGCACATTAGATGCATTTGTTATGTTGCATCAGTAGGTGTGCCATATTTATAGATTTCTTGTGTGCTGGCAAAAGTATATTTTGTTTTTCGACTCGTAAGTAATTACATTTGTAGATAATGTCAGGGTCATTATGAATCCAAAAGGAGAAATGAAAGGTATAGTTCTCTTCACAACGTGCAAAGGTTTTCATGAATTTAAATGCTTTGATTCAATGAACTAAAGTGGAGAGTTATTGAGCGGTATTGACATATCCATAGAAAGGGAAGCAGTGTTACTGTCACAGGACTAGGCTTCCTGATACAAATAGTGTGGTTTTAGAGGCAAGACGAATTTGATTGATGAAAGCTTTTGGCCTGACATTTAAATCAGAGTCGCAATTGTGGACGGTGTTTCTCCATGATCCTTGTATCTCATCCTCTTCTAATAATTTTCAAGTTCTGCCATTACTGGTCTGATCGGGAAAGAGTGTGCAAACCTGTGGCCGAGAATTGCCAGTGCAACCAACGCCATCATCTGAGAGTTGCACTTATCTTTTTTGTTCATGTTATTTGTTTTCATACTGTGGTTTAACGTTGCTAGTGAAAGTAAACCTCAGATTGTCTCTTTTTGAAGTGTTGTCATGGTTTTAGAAGATTTAAGTACATCCATTTTAGACCTTGGGTTCTTTTCTTGGAGTCTTTCAACCTGCAACCCTGTTTATTTCCCTCACGACTAAAGATTGATTGGTTTTTGGTCGAGTACAAAAGGTTGATGAAGTATTCTGATGCAATTGATGCAGATGGTGACCATGGTCTTGATCTCAATCTCGGGATATCAGCTTCTTCCAGGGGAATGATGGAAACCTTAGAGCCCTCAGGCGACATGCATCACGGAAGTAGTTTGAAGGTAATACTAGGGAATATTATCTTGATTTCCTTTTTCTTTCGCTTATACTCTTTAGCTCCATATATTTAATGAGGAGGCTCAGATTATTACTACTTTGTGACTTCCAATGGTATCCGTATCCACTAAAAATGCTTCTCAAGTAGGAAACTCTATTGCATCGTGGGGTGATCCATCTGTTCAAGGTTTATCAATGACATCTGGACAACCTCCTCCTTGGACTGGTGCTTGAACTGATGTTTCTGGGATTTTATGCATCGATCTAAAGTTCTAGTTATGATATGGAGATATTCATGTACAAATATGCCAAGATTTTGTGCATGTTATTCCCTGTTTTATGTGCTGCCTCATGAATGAAGCTTCAATTAATTCATAACCTTGTGGGTATCAACCTAGAGTTTTCTGAACAATGCTTGATGATGCATGTTGTCGCACTGTTCTAATCCCGTGAGCCTAACTTTCAATTGTTTGAAAAGACCTTTTCAAATCTGAAAATGAAAAAAAAAAAAAAAAAAGAACCTATTGGAACCTGGAACCGACCCTGGAACTTGTAACAGGATAGGTTCTAGGTTCTTGGTTTTGACGGGTAGGTTCCAGGTTCCAAAAAATGAGGAACCTGTACCCGAGGGTAGGTTCTAGGTTCCAAACGAAACCGAACTGGAACTGGGAACCGCTCACCCCTAAACAATATGCATAAGGAACGAAATTAGTAATCTTAGATAATCACAAAATATTAAATAATATCCCTAATATATAATAATATCTCTAAAAATATTCTCTAACAAGAAAATCTCTAATCTTCATAAATATACTTCATCACCTTTTCTATGGAACTAAGATTCTTAATTATTATTCGAATCCGAAATGTCTCTCAAAATAAAATTGCACGAATTGCCTGAGACTTCTAAGTCGAGTTAGCTTACACCTTTAATACTACCTCTATTAGAAATGTACAACAACAAAGTTTGATGATACACGACATGAAAGGGTATCTCTCGTCATTTTTTCTTAAAATTATGTGGAAAATATTTGACCCTATTATAAGAAAGCATATAAAATTTATAATCATTGGTTTACATTAATTACTTGAAATTTGCATATAAATATATACCTATGTTTTGCAGTTTCTCATAAAGTATCACGTTAAATAATTGGAAATCATTATTTATTTGTGCTATTTAATGATAAATCAAAAGAAATCTATATTCATATAGTGAACATGACATGATACAATTGTTTTTCCAGTACATAGAATAATAGACATTTTACATCCCTAAAGCCTTCGTGGATTTTCTTAACCGCCGAACGAGATGAACTTGACCATCGTGGCGGAGATGTTGAGCCAGGATCTCTTCTTAAAGATAGAATAAGCTTGATGCTTTGCTCGCCTATCTGTAGATCTCTATTCCCTACGTGTATAATGAGTTTTACTCCATTTGCGTAAGTGCAGTAAATGTTCGGAAGATGAAAATTTTATTGACAATCTCGTATTTACGTGTATTTTACGTAAAAATAATAGTAGAGGTCTGCACCAATTACATCGAACTGGATACACTCATAATACGCGAGATCCTCGCTTGTCATTATGCAAAACGTTAAACTGAAATTTGGGCCGACTTAGAAAGAGTATCTGCCGCCCCATCCTGGTAAAGTAAATAAAAAATTATGAATTTTGCAGCAACTACTTGCGCATACTCTACTCTATATAGTTGACCAAGAACAAGTAAAATGATATAAAAGCTGCGGAACCTGATGGTTGCTCAAGTGTTAAGCGTGATCATCTTTCTCGTTAGATATTTAGATTTGAATCATCATATTTGCGCATTTTTTGGGAGATTATTATTAGAAATACAGATCAATTTATCTATAGTTAAGTAGAACGAGGGAACAGCCACGCCCGATAGGAATTAGTCGGACGTCCAAATGGGTCTCAGATATTATATAGATATATAAAGGTAGGAGACGGCCATGCTGACTTAAAGTACACGGAAGGATAAAAAAAAAAAGCCAAAAACAATCAGACAGACAATAACAAATGGGACGTCAAATTCGGAGTACGTGGGTAGGTGCTTGGAACAAGCAAAGGAATCTGTCCACTTGCCTTTCATCCAAAGAACCGGCGCAAAAAGGGGACTGCTCATGTGCTCTTGCCCTTCAGCCTCTCCTATATTCCCTGCGTCCGAATAGCATTCTTGATTCTTTCACACATTTAGCTCTTGAGAAAGAAAAAGGGAGAAGAAAGCAAAATGGGAAATTGCTTGGTGAGTAACAAAGTCATTGCTCGAGATCATGAGGATGAGATTTCGCAATCCAAGTTGGAGCCAGCAATACGTGTGCATGGAGGCAAGAACAAGAACGAGAAGATGAAGAAGAGCGTGAGCTTCAAATTGAAGGATAACGTCAATGAATTCGTCGGAGACAACCGACCCCATACCGGTGAATCCAGCAAAAGTGGGGTCCTGAGAGTGAGGGTATTGGTCACAAAGGAGGAGCTGAAGCAAATACTCAAGCACACACAAGATCGCAAGTTTTCATCTGTGGAGCAACTGCTGAGTGCGTCAAAGCTGAGAAACAGAAGCATATCGGAAGTGAGAATAGGTGACAGAGGGTTCGATGGCAACAACCGGAGGCTGCATTTGGAGAGCATTCCGGAAGGTCGTTAAAGTTTTAGCTTGTCGGTGTTTATCTCGCAAGTCATAGTCGTCTTGCTTATGTGTCTCTGTGATCTAAGCCTGGTCTAGGCTATGTCGTCTCCTTAGTTCTTAGTTTAGGACTTGACAGAAACAGAACCATGGAAATACTTGAATTAGTCTGTGAGTTGGCGCTTTGTACAACCGCTGAGGCTTATCAATGATGAGTCGATTGATTCAACCCTGGTCTGTGCTGATGCGCTCTTGTTTTCGATGCTGTTCATGACTTCTGCAGCATCGGCTGTAAAGCAATATGTATTTGACTTGTTAGGCTCTGTATTGAATTAGTCCATGTAAACATAAAAGCAATTGTACTCTCCGGTAGTTCAATCGCTAGAAGTAGAGACTAGAAGGGCATTGCGCATTTTCTGCCCCCACTATAGCTGTATTGGCTACCGTACAGGGTACGGCTGTCAAAATTCGAAAGGAACTCCGAGATGTCACTGGTCTGTTATTCGAATTCGAGGATGCCCTGTGGCTTGGCCTTGCACATGGTGTCGTTTTGTAACCACGTTGCTGCTACGACCAGGCAGGAACGGTCTTTCCCCAAAGTGATTGCTTGTCGAATCTCAATCAAATCCACCTCGATCTCAGATAGCATGTCGAAACTTGTTAGGCGAATAAATTCTTTTGGGCATGAGATAAGATTACATTGGTTTAATGCAATAGAGCTGAATTTACCGATTGGTTGTATATGATGAATACCAAAGGATTACTCAACTTAGAACATGTTATTTCCTCATAATCCTATTGGGGAAAAGTACCCAAAAATGTCTTACAGCGCGTTTGTTTCGGGAAAATCACATGATAAAAAAAATTACATTTTGAAAAATCATTTTTCAGGAAAGTGCATAATTTTCCTTTAAGGTTTTACTAACATAAGAGTTTTTAGACTACCATAAGAATAACAGTTTGTTGTGAACTATAAACTTTCAAAGGAGTGAGCCTTCCAACAATTTATAATTATTTATTAATTGATTTTTGTAATCCAAAATAAAATGTTATTTTACAGTAGATTAAATACTATCAAGTAATCATTTTTGTGCCCTTCCTTTATTTTGTGATATATGAGCAAAAACATTTTCTGGTGTTTGCATCTCTTTCGAAAAGTGATTTTAATCCATGACTTTATCTCATAGCAAAAACAAAGTCAAACGTATAAATATTTTTTTTTTTATTTTCATTTCTTTTCTTTCGTCTTTTCTTTTTTTTTTTCTCTTTCTTTTTTTCTTTTTATTTTTCTTTCCCTCCATTAGTTGATGGGCCTCAACGATAGCCAATTACCAACAAGCACAGGCTGGTGAGGCTCAAGCTCACCTGTGCTTCTCGTCAAAAAAAAAAGCTCACCTGTGCCGATGACCAACAACTAGTTGAAGAAGAAGAAAAATTTTTAAAAATTTTAAAAAAGAAAGTAAATATTAAATATTAAAATAAATTATAAAGTAAAATAAATTAGATAATATTAAAATATTCGAGATGGGCAATTCCGATGTTTCATTTCTTTAGATTTAAGGATTCTCTTTCATAAATTTATGTATGAATGTTTTCATTGACTAATGTTTTCGCTTAAATAGTTATATTTCGCAAACCAAAAGAGTAATGCCCTATTTGGTAAACAATGAATATTTTTACTATTTTGTTCCTAAAAAAACAAAAATCCGTTTGGTAACATCAACTAATTTTTCTATTCCTGGAAATAGATTTATTCTTGAAAAAAAGTTACTTCTTTATTTCCGGAACATATCAAGAATCGAGCAATTTTATTTCCTTTTCTTTCTTTTCTTTTTTCCTTTTTTCTTCTTATTCTTCTTCCTCTAGCCAATCGATGGCCTCAACTCTCGAGGGCCAATGAGGCTACCCCAAGGCTAGCAATCAAATAGAGGAACAAAGAAAAAAAAGTAATAAAATCATTTAAAAATTTAAAGAAATTTTAAGTAACAAAAAAAATTTGAGATCTTACCAAATGCATCTCTATTTCAAGAATAGAAATTTTATACAATTACTATACTTAGAAACTCGTCTCAAGAACAATATCAAAAAAATCTATTTCTAAGCAAAAATTATTCTCAAGAACAAAATGATTATCAAATAGGCTCTAAAAATTGGAAAAATCATTTCCTAAAAAACACTTTCCCCCAAAAAAACACATCCTTAAATTTATTGAAATTGTACCAATTTAGACAATTGTGTTAATTTAGTATTTTTTTTTTCTTTCAATCAATGGTTCCTCACACTTCTAGAATCAATTATCCTTGAGTTATACTTAGTTGTGCTTCATACTAATTTTGGGATAAGAATACTAGAAGCGCCAAAACTTTTGTACGGCACCCACTCGAGTGCCAAAACTTTTTCCTCACTTGAATGCCACAAATTTGAAAGATTGATCACTTAAGTATCAATTCCGATTTACCTCGCCAAAAAATCTAAAGTAGACGTCAATCATCTAATGTAACTTTGTCAACACTAACGTGGACAATTTTTTAATATAATTTTAATACTTTTTTTTTTGCTTCTTTTTTTCCTTTTTCTTTAGGGCCATTGAGGGTCGTGGTGAGGGTGACCAACAACCCTCACCGACTGCAAAATCCTCGCCAAATTTGGGCGAGGGCCACCTCACCCTCAACTACAAAGGTCTTGGGTGAGGCCATCAAGCCCTTGCCAATAGCTGGTGAAGGCCCTCACCACCTCCACCTTAGGCCCTTACTAGCAACGGACGAGGCTATGAGGGCCTTCGCCTGCAGCCGCCCAAAGCCA
Source organism: Eucalyptus virginea (assembly GCA_014182375.1). Classification (NCBI taxonomy): domain Eukaryota; kingdom Viridiplantae; phylum Streptophyta; class Magnoliopsida; order Myrtales; family Myrtaceae; genus Eucalyptus; species Eucalyptus virginea. The sequence continues at coordinate 26,117,158 of CM024514.1, read as the reverse complement.
ACAAGGGCCCTCACAACCTCGCCAACAGTCAGCAAGGCCCCAATAGCCTCGCCTAGGGCCTTCACGACAAAGGGCAAGGTGGCCTAGGTGAGGATTTCATGGCCGACGAGGTTTGCCAATGACCCTTGCCAGCCATTAAAAAAAAAAAAAACTATTAAATTTTAATTTTTTAGAATTGACACTCAAATGATTAATTGTACTCCAATGTAACACTTAAATGAGGAAAAGGAAAGCCTTTACACTCAAATAAGCGTCGTATAAAAATATTGACACTCTTACCGTTTTTATCCCCCTAAGTTCTCTCAAAAATGTTGACACTCCTACCGTTTTTATCCCCCTTAAGTTCTCTCGTGTTGGATGGCATTATAAAATTACCTGCCCTCGCCTATCCAGATTCTCAAAATTGAGCTGAATTTTCCCGCGCTTTTACGTGGAAGAATATATGCAGGCAAACTTTTGGGATTCGCAAGAACTAGACGGCAAACCGAACTAGTCAGCTAAGGGGCTGCATGGTAATGTTCAAAAAAGTGTTTGGAACACTTTTGTACTTTTTTTGTTCCTAACAAAAAAGAACAGTAAAACGCGTTTGGTTGCATTTCATTCTTTTTTTTTTTTTGTTAGGAACACAATTGGAGCAAAAAAAAAAAGAAACACAAAAAGTTACTTCTTGTTCGAGAAACAATTTTGAAGAAACACATTTTCTCTCTCTTCTCTTTTCTTCTTCTTTTTTCTTCTTTTTCCTTTTGGCCGGTCGCCGGCCTCGGCCATGGCCGGCGACCGACCGTCGACGGCCGACGACGCCATCGAGGGTCGGCGACCTCGCCGGAGCGTCGCCGGCCCCCGGCGAGGCCGAGCTCGCCCAGCCAAGGCGAGGCTCGGCCTCGCTCGAGGGGAGATGTTCGGCTAGGGTTCCGGCGAGGGGCTCCGGAGGACGGTGCGGACGGCGGCGCGGCACTAGAGGCCGGGATCGACACGGGCGACGCGGGCAAAGACGGCGGACGGCGTCGCGAATGGCGTGGTGAGATCGGGGAGGGCGTCGAGCTGCGGGCCGGGGCGCAGGTGCTCGGCTCCGACGGCGGGCGGCGAGGCTCGGCCCGACGGCGGGCGGCGAGGCTCGGCCTCGCCCGCGCCGGCGATGCCGAGCCTCGCCTTGGCCGGGCGAGCTCGGGCTCGCCCGGATCCGGCGAGGCCGGGCCGGGCGAGCTCGAGCTCGCCGGACCGGGCGAGCTCGGGCTCGCCGCCCGCCCAAGGCGAGGCCGAGCCACGCCCAACCACGGCGAGGCTCGGTCTCGCCGGGGCCGGCGAGCGTCGTCGTGGCTGGGCGAGGCCGCGGCCCCGAAAGAAGAAAAAAATAAAAAGAAAGGAAAAATGAAAAATAAAATAAAAATATTAAAAAATTAAAAGAAACAAAAAAAGAATAAAATTTACCAAACGTGTTTTATTCATTTTTTATTCCTAACAAACGTTACCAAACGCGTTCTTTTGTTTTAGTTCAAAACCGACGAAGTAAACACTTTTTTTTATTTCTGTTCCCGGGAACAGAAAAGGAACAGAAATATTACCATGCAGGGCCTAAGCTTTTCGATTCTGCTTGCTCTCATGAGTCACGTCACTTGCCGAAAAGCCTATTTTATTGCTAAAAGTACCTGTCATTGCTGATTTGCACTCCAAATACAGAGACCGCAACTATAATTGCAAATCTATAACTTACATTTAAATTGATGTGGCTTTCAATAATGGAAAACCAACAAGGGCTCCACCATTCAAGAACATGGGCAAACCATTAACACAAGTAGAAAAGGGAAACGCAATTCTTACTCCAACCGCATATCAAATAAAGCCTGCATAAGCGGAAGTTCTCAAAAAAATTGTCCCATGACAGGGATTTTTCTTTGTATTCGAGACATTATTTTCTTCTCAAATTTTACAAAGTGAAACGGCTCCCATGCTGGAGCAAGCCACCTGCCGACAATTCTGACTTATTGGTTAATAAGATTCCTAATGACGTACGGAAGAATTCCTCCATGGTTGAAATACGCCAGCTCCACCTGAAACATGATCAAATTTTGAAGCTTTAACCACACAGTAGTAGTTTCCGAAATTCTCTCTTTCGAATTCGCTTGGTAAGTACCTAGAGAGGCTATATAGCTCCCGTACAGAATATAGTTAAAACACTACCTCTCAATATTCTTTTCTAATTTGTGGCCAAAATACCTCTCAGGAATGACCAGAACATATTAAGGAGATGAAGCAGGAAATACCTCAGTATCGAAGCGGGCAGTGCAGGTGAATGATTTGCCTGTGTCGGTTGTGACAGTCACGTCTTGGCCAGGCCTAATCTCACTAATATTGCTCGGGAGGTCAATACTGTAACGCTCATGACCAGTCAATCCTAATGTGTCCGTGTCCTCACCAGCCTTGAAGCAGAGTGGAATAATACCCATACCCACCAAATTACTCCGGTGAATTCTCTCAAAACTTTTTGCAATCACTGCTTTGACTCCCTGTTGCGTATTAAAATAACTCTCAAGGATAAGACAGTGCCAGTGGAAAAATGAAATACGCTTGTTATGCTGCAAGTGACCTCACCAGTAGCATGGGCCCTTTGGCTGCCCAATCTCGGGAGCTCCCGCTACCATACTCTGCTCCAGCCAGAACAATGGTATCGTGTCCAGCAGATTTGTATTTCTAAAATTACACCAGATAAGACAGGTTAAGAGATTCCCATCATTCTGAGAACAGAATCACCCAAAAGTATTTCAAACAATTCCGAGATATATATGTTCACTTATTTTCACACTTTGCACTTAAAAAACTTATTTTACCAGCAATTATCAAAATCACAGCAGCACAGCATCTTCTTTTCATGACAGATGTCACAAAATATCTGATGACTCTGTGATACGAAGCGAAAATATTTATACTTTTGGGGATGACACACACAAGCATTGACATTTCATTTTAGGGAAAATATCAAAAACATATCTTCTTTTTGCCCAATGACCATTTCCATATCTCTATTTTTCAAAATACCCAACACATTTCACTGATTTTTACCTTTGGAGACCATTTTGCATCTTCACATCAATCAATTATTTCTGCCCCTTTTTTAGACACACCCATTTCTTTCCAAAAATGCTCATCCCCAATTCCTCAATTCTCGCAGCCACCTTAAATACTCAACCAATTGAAAACTAAACCACCCAGATCCTACAATGAATTTGCCAGAAGCAATTTGGTCTTTCTATTGTAGGGTTTTGCTTAAGGTATGTAAATGATCAAAAATGAGATGTGCGTTTGGTATATTCCCTTCATTTAAATAGCAAAACCTACAAGCAAATAGTCAATCATATTTTAAAATAGTCTTAAATAAGCACAAGCAAATGAAGGAAATAAGAGATTACAAAGCACAGAGAACTCCCAGAAACTTACCATTGCTGCGTCGAACACATAAAGCTTCTCTCCCGTAGGGATATGAACTGTCTTGGGACCCACTTCGCCATTTAAAAGCTTATTAACAATACGAATATTGGCAAAAGTTCCTCTTGCCATCACTTCGTCGTTCCCACGTCGACTTCCATATGAGTTGAAGTCTTTGCGGTCCACCCCACGCTCAAGTAGATATTTAGCTGCAGGACTGTCCTTGTGGATGCTTCCTGCTGGGGAAATATGGTCAGTCGTAATACTGTCACCAAAGTTCAGCAAGCAATATGCATCTTTCACTCCATGGGCTCCAGGAGGATCCATGGTCATTTCCTTAAAGTATGGAGGCTCATGAATGTAGGTAGAGTTGGGGTCCCATTTGTACATGGTCGTAGCAGGAACAGAAAGCTGGTTCCACATGGGATTGCCCTTTGTGATAGCTTCATAAGTGCTTTTAAACATTTCTGGCAAAACACTTGATTGGACAACCTGATAACAAGGGACACCTTAGTTAGACTCAAACAAACCCCAACATTACTTGCTAACTCAAAATTATAACACATTGTCTACCTGTGCGATTTCCTCTGTCGATGGCCAGATATCTTTGAAGTAAACACTCTTACCATCCTTCCCTGTTCCAATTGGCTCTTTGTCGAAGTCAATATCAACCTGGCATCAAGATATAAAATCAAATGTTGGCAGTGTACATATATCCCTAAGAGGATCATGTCAATGATCAGTCAAAGAATCATAACTAGGATCAGAATTCGGACTAATAATGGCCTATAATCACCTAAGAAGAAAATCAAGGTGCCTGGTAGTATCCACACTAAAAATTATGACAATGAAAAAAAGAATTTGCACAAGTGTTAATATTTCCGAAACCAGCAAGAGATCTCCACACTGAAAAATCACATTAAAAGAGGATTTCCCCTTGTTTTTATTTGAGATAATAAATATTAAAAAAAAAAAAAGACTTTGATTTATAACTACGATCCTGAAAACAGTTTTCCCTATTTTATTTGTAAACTTTTTGCAAAATACTAGAATTGGGTATATTTACCTTCTCGAATTAAAACAGAGAATTTAAGAAACTCAAAAACCCTAACAAGTTATTATTCATTATATACATGAATTTAATAAATTCCATATTGCCATCAATTATCATTACATACCGTGCCAGCGAGAGCATAGGCAACTACTAAAGGAGGTGAAGCTAGATAATTAGCTCTAGTCAATGGGTGAACACGCCCTTCAAAGTTTCGATTACCAGAGAGTACGGCAGCAGCAATGATATCTGCATGACAGGTAAATAAGCCGTTTTAGATAATCTAATCAATGATGTCCAGAAGCGATTGCTTATGCAACTGCTTAAACAAATGAAGCCCAACACTCGGCAGTATGTCTCCGTGCTAGAGAACATTTAATAGTACCATTTTCTGAGATGGCAGAGCCAACTGATTCATCCAAGTCCCCAGAATTTCCAATACAAGTAGTGCATCCATATCCCACAATGTTAAATCCCTGCTGGTTTAAGTACTTCTGCAGCCCACTGCATCAACATCAAAGATACAGTTATCAGGTTGCCTCCTCATTGCCAACATAAAGATACTCTACTACACTATGCTAATTTATCCCAAAATTGTACCTCTGAAGTAGATACTTAGTGACAACACCGGAGCCAGGTGCAAGACTTGTTTTGATCCATGGCTTGACCTGGTGTCACAATTCAGGTCACCAACAAGAATTATCAATGTAACAGTAAAAAGAAGCTTGATCCTGGAAAGAGTACAGAGTATAGAGATGGACAGTAATAATAATCACAGCGAACCTGTAATCCAAGTTCACAAGCCTTTTTTGCTACTAGAGCAGCTCCGAGCATGACGCTGGGATTCGATGTGTTGGTGCAGCTAGTAATGGCAGCAATCACAACGCTCCCATGCTTGAGTTCAGCCGGCTGCCCATGGAATGAAAATTTTGCCACCTTATCTTGTGATTCTTTGGGTACAGCAAAACCCTGTATTACCACGAAAACGAACCAACATTATATTATAGTCTATCAATTCCCACTCACGCTTCAAATAAATAAACATAATATCATATCCTATGTGATTTCACCCAGCTCTAAAGAAATTCCAAAAAAAAATTGCATCAGTTTGATTCTGCAGGATAACAATTTAGGCAGGCTGTAAATAGAGAAAATAATGCCTCCCAGAAAAAAGTGAATTAGGAAGAAGAGCCTATTGCCTATATCTACAAAATTTATTGTGGACGAAATGACGAGGGCTTTCTAATCAAGATGTCACAGGACATTGCAGAATAAGATTAAAATGACTGCGCTCAATTGAAGATAGTAGATTCTACTTCATCAGAAAAAGAAAAAATGCAACATGAACTGCAAAGCAAATCTCTTAGTCTGATAGCAAGAGAATTTATTTTCCTGCGTATTGTATCATTGTGGCAGCTTTCCATGTCAATGATCCAGTCAAGGCAAAATTAGAAGAAAGAACTAGTATGACCTCGTGTGATTATGAAATCAAAGGTAGCTGTTCAAAAGAAAACTAACCTTGAAGCCGACTTTGTTATCAAGACAAGAATGCCAATCAGCCTTCATTTCCTTCAGAGGAACCCGATCATGAGGTCTGGCAAGAAAAGGTCATGAAAATTAAGGATGTCGCACACTGAAGCTAAATGTGGATTACAGATTAAAAACATTAAACCATGCAAATGGCATGAATCTGTGGAACCAAGATATGGAGACCCTTGGCTGGAAACTTATACCTCTTAGGTCCTGAGATACAAGGTTCAACATCCTCAAGATTCAGCTCCAGGTAAGATGAGTAAACTCGTTCTTGTTGAGGCTGCAATTGGGAATAGGAAGTAAGCAGTTACTTCTAACAGCTTCCACTCACTGAGAATGCAAGTTTGTAGATTTACCTCATCATAATCAATAAACAATTTATTTGCGCGTAGGTAAGCCTCTATCATCGCCACCTGCAGGGACCATAAGAAATAATTAAGCACTGGTGATACTTTCAGGACACAAGCTTCAGTCAGTGAAGTCAATGACTCACAGTCTCATCACTTCTTCCGGTCAACTTCAGATACTGCAGAGTTACATGGTCAACGGGGAAGAATCCCATGGTTGCCCCATACTCAGGAGACATGTTTGCAATGGTAGCCCTGTCAGCTAATGATAGCTCTCCCATACCATCCCCTGCAAAGCACATTCAATCTAAGACCATGTATACAACTAAAGGGGAGACAAACCAAGCTAGGATGAAGCTATGGCAACTATCAAGTTACCATAAAATTCAACAAATTTGCCAACAACTCCATGCTTCCTCAACATTTGTGTCACAGTTAGGACCAAGTCAGTGGCTGTGACACCATCACACAACTTCCCAGATAATTTGAACCCAACAACGCCAGGCAACACCATGCTCATAGGCTGTCAAAGGTAACAAATATTACGCAAAACATATTAGAAACGATTATGTCCTCAATGCATAAAAGAAGTGGGGAAACTATAACCATAAACACATTATAATGGCTAGAACAATACACTGCATTGAATTCAACATAGATAGAAATTTTGAATTTTGCAAAAGCTAAGAACAACCGGAAACACAGAAAATGCCGGAAAAATTTCACAAAGTCTGCACAACAGTCTAGGAAAAACATCCTTTTAAGTACTTGAGGGAAACTCGTGAGAAAATGGTAACTAAATGGTGTGTAAATCAATGATCAACTCTTGATAGTCACTGGAAAGTAATAAGTGGCAAGTTCACACACATGATGGTCATCACCACAATTAGGAGACCACAAGAGGAGTGAACCATCACTACAACTCAATATCATACTGTCGTTTAGATTTCACTTTAAATGAAGCATTCCCAAGGTCAGAAATCATGCATTTGCAGAGAATGAGATTGCTTAGGTCCATCAATATCATACCTGGCCAAGCATTGCTGCCTCAGCCTCGATACCTCCAACTCCCCAACCAGCAACTCCTAACCCATCAATCATGGTTGTATGGGAATCAGTTCCAACAACGCTATCGGGATAAAGCATGCCGTCTGTGTTGAAAACAACCCTTCCAAGATATTCAAGGTTGACCTGAAATTTCAAGTTACCGTCATATTGGGGTTAAAAAAGAGATAAATCCAAGACACTTCAATAACATCCTTACAAGCAAGCAAATCAGTATGGGTCCACCTCAATCCAAACAGATGTCAAAAGAAATATACAATCCAATTGCTAAGGTCAATTGTGCAGTACGACATCAACCTACGATCTTTAGAGAGCCACCAGCATCATTTCCAGATTATGCACAATATACTGATCTACATCAAGGAAGTACCCATAGATGTAATTTAAAAAATTAAAATTAAAATTAAAATAAAAAGGAGCATTTATTACGGCTTTGAAAAGTAAAAACTCATTAAAGATCAATTAGAACTTCTTAAGACATTGTGGCAGGCAACAAAGTAACAACTTAAATTATGGAAAGTTGAAGATCTAAACAATTGACCTAGAAACTTATAAAAGTACATTGCATCATAAAACCATACGCATTCAATCCTAAATTCGTTTTCTCATTTTAAACATGCTGCATGAATTAAGACATTCAAAATAGAGGCCACAATGTTAAGAGCAAAATTTTAAAGGAACTGTTTCCAAAAGTTAGGAGGGCATAAGTTAGTCAGAGGCCCTATCATAGTCACGTGGTAAGCTAATATGCACAATGACCAGAAATGCAGAGTGAACAGATCTAAGAAAACGGATACTGTCAGTGTCCATGTGAAGTACCTCCCATACAAATCACATATTGCCAGTTAAAGAAAGACCGTAAAGGACAGAACACCGTGAATTCTGGATGATTGAAATGTCAAAATAACAAGTGAAGGACCGCCTGTACAAATCACATACCTGATGCACAATACCAGAGCCAGGAGGAACAACAAGCATGTTGCGAAAAGCAGTCGACCCCCATTTCAGGAAAGCAAATCTCTCGTTGTTTCTCTGGAATTCAAGCTCCATGTTTGCCTGAACAGCGTTTTCTGACCTTGCAACATCAACTTGGACCGAATGATCAATCACAAGGTCCACAGGAACCTGCACAAAGAACAACGCTGTTCTTAAGCTAAATTCTCGGTGTTGATGCTGGAAACATAACTTAATAGGAAAATGAGAGAGATCACACGCACCAAGGGGTTAATCTTATTTGAATCGCTGCCAAGTCTGTTCATGGCATCACGCATGCATGCCAGATCCACGACTGCAGGCACGCCAGTAAAATCCTGGAAAAAGAAAATTCTTGTAAAGAACAATTAAATTATTGTGCAACAAGTAGATCGATCGAATCAAGGACTACCTGCAAGAGAACACGAGCTGGCTTGAAAGGAATTTCAACTTGCTTTGGAGAAGTATTTTCCCAATCTAGAATTTTCTCGACATCCCCTTTTTTAACTTGGAAGTTGTCGCAATTACGGATAGCAGATTCAAGAAGGATCCTGATAGAGTATGGCAACTTGTCTGTTGCACCATCAGAACAAAATGCAAGGCACGTCATCAGTCTTGCCACTCACAATAAATGGGTACTCAAAATGATTTAAAATCATGAGTCTCCAGTAATTTCCAATCACATGTAATATTGGATTTTCTGGTCCAGCCAAGTCAATGAAAACTATGTGACAACCAAAAGTTAAAAAGGAAAAACAGAAGGATAAAGAAAGAACGAATGGAAAAGCTGGAAAGGAGAATTAACAAGGACAAGTCTACAACAGGATAGCAATGTAAATCAGCTAATAATTATGCAGAATTTGATACAAAAGGAGCATAAGAAGAAATGCAATTCCTATGCTGTTAAGAGCACGCTCAAGAATAATACCTATCCTCGGATCATTTAGAGCAGGAAGGCTGTAAAATTTTCCAAAATGGCCACCTCCTGCCTTCGGTAAAGTAGTTAAGATCTCCTTGAAAGGATTCTCTGAAGCTGCAAGCAAGCAGACGAACAGCAGAGTTACATCCCCACAATAGATAAAACTTAAGAACAAGGTAGCATGTGTAATTCCACGATGAGAAGAAAAAGTGATCAACACTGACTCATGTGAAAGCTATTCTGGATGGAGTCTACAAGCACATTTCTTAAACTTGGACTTCCCTAAATATCCAACCAATGAACGTATACGAAAGGAACTCGACCGTCAGAACCCGCCAGCATTTTTCAAAGTAATGCAAGGCATTGAACACTTCTAAGCAGCTTTTCCTTTAGCATCATTCTTCTTTTTGGGCGATCAGATTAGACTACGCGAGCATGAGGACTTCAACGTTTACTCTTTTAATTAAGACAGCCGAGAGTCAACTTGGAGATCCACAGTCACGTTTTCCCTTTGATACCATTCTTTCTCGGGCTAATCACCAAACTCAATGTTCGCTATGACTGACACATGAGAACTGCTTCGCAGACATATCCAACAAATAAAGCGAAAGGGACAGATAACTTTTCACAGCATGATTACCCAAAGAACAAACCCAAAAACCGACACGGACAGATGGTTCGATTTCATTTTCGTCATCTACTCAGGAACAGCTCGGGAGGTGAACGGTACTTTCGTACTCTCGCGTGACTCGCGAATCAATGACAGCTTCAGCAGCCGCCATTCCCAACGCGAGGACGGCGGCACAGATCGAGCCCCGAACAAACTCCGCCCAACCAACGCGACTCACAAGCTAACTCCGAGATCATCGGAGATCAACAGAGAGTAAAAGTTACCCATGGTGGCGAACTTCCGCTGGAGGCGCTCGATCACGGGGGCGACGGCCCTGATCTGAGGGCGGAGGCTCGCGGGCGACCTCCAATCGACGCCGTGGCTCCACCGCGGCACCGAGCTCCGGAGGGATCGGAAAGCGGAGGAGAAGCTGAGCGATCGGCACTGGCCGGCCGAGGGCGAGGGGCACGGGCCCTGAGCGGCCAAGGCGCGGGAGGCGGCGGACGACAGCGAACCGGAGAGGCGCGCCCTAGAAGCTCGGACGAACGAGGAGGCCGAAGCCGAGGCGCTCGTTATATACATGGCGGCGACCCCACCCCCGGCAGCAAAATCACATAAATGATCGGGCCAATAATTCTGGGGATGGAGATAAGGGTCGTTGCAGAGGAGAGAGAAAACCACGTCGAATCCCGATGCGAAGACGAAGCTAAAGTGGTTATGGAGGAGGAGGAGGAGGAGGAGCTAGCGTTCACGGCTTCTTCTGCGTAGGCGATTTGCAGAGAACGACAGAAGAGAGAGAGAGAGAGAGATGCGCGTGGTGACCTAGAGCTGCGTGCCCCACTCTTCTAGAAGAGGAGCCAGCTGAAAATGGTGAGATTATTGCGGGGGAGGGCCATGTTCCCCTGCGCCCTGATTCATTTGTCCCCCCGTGCTTACCAGCAATGGGGCGTCGCCACGTAGGGGTGGCGGGAGCGCAACGTCCGCATCGAATCGAGGATCTCGTCGCGCCGTCGATGGTCGTGAGGGTTTGACGGCCCGTTGAATCGCCGCAGGGGCTCCGTCGGGCCGTGCGATGAGGATCGGACGGCTGCGGCGAGAAATGAAAATTTGGGCGTTTTACACTGGAGGCTGCGGTGAGCGAACGGCGCGAACGGGGGGATATTTTGGAAGTTTCGCTGGAGGCGACTTTTCTCCCCCCGCTATGAATAGTTTGTAGGAGAGCGCCTTCAGTTTGTTTTGTAAAAGATAATGATGTTTTTTTAATTACATTTCATGCTTTGTCTCAGGCTAATTTTCCTGATTTGTGGGCCAAAATAGAAAGAAGAAAAGATGACTCTCGTGATATTTATTATAACTTTCCAACGAATGTAAGAATATATTTTATTTGGCAATCAAAGCTGATGGTCGAGAAGGTGACGTAAAAGTGCTAGATAAATATGCATCTAGATAATCACTGAGAGTTACTTGTAGCCACCCTTCTCACACAAGAAGAGAGAGATAAAGAGTTTAAAACCCCGTCTTCTTAGGGAGTTGAAATGGAAACAATTTAATTTCAAATATAGATCGATACCCAGCAATAAATCATAATAAAAATTTGAAAGTAGGAGCTAGAGTAGAAATAAAATAGAATCGACAAAAAAAAAATTACATCTAGATTCTAGCTGTAAGATTTATTTAAATGTCAAAATATCATGTAATTTCTACGTATTGAAGATTCTCCGGATAATTTTTGCGTGATAGGGAATTGAATAACAAAAAAAAAAATGTTAAACTTATGACAGCTAAGTTAAGAGGTCGTGTATGGTGGAAAAAATTTTCATGGCATGGCAATCATTAGTCTTTTGAGGTGAGCTCAAGAACGTCACGTCATTTGCATTTGCCACGCGGGAATTAGTTTAGATGTCATGTAATTTTTATGGAAAGAGAGATATTGTATTTATCGAAACTCGGACTCGCCGTCATGTTTTTAAACTACCAAAGTTTCTACCGTTTCGGTTCCGCAACCAACGGCGGCCATTGGCGCTCGAGCGAGTTGATTTCTAGTGCATCTGCATTTCCTTGATTATAGAAGTATGAAACCAAGAACGTTCAACGAGTTCTTTATCTTATTTGCTACAAAAATTAAAGGGATTGCTGCATAATCAAATGTGTTTTCTTTTATACGAAGAATATGCTCTTTGACAAGTGGGTGCTCGGCATGATGGAGCCCATGCTTCGATCTTTTTGGGGTCAACAATAATTCCCCCTTTCTAGATAAGGTTACGTCACAAACTTTCTTTTACAAATAATAATAATAATAATAATAATAATAATAATAATAATAATAATAATAATAATAATAATAAGTAACGAAAAGGAAAAGAAGAAATCATTCCAAAAATCACCGCAACCCAAGAACTAGATTGATCAAGCTGGCTCCGGCCTCAAAATTGGGAATCGAAATCGAAATCGAACCGATATGATCAAACCAATTTCGATCGAGTTCTTGCATTTGAACTGAGTTTGATTGGTACATGAATAATAGCTTCAGAGAGTAAGTGTGATTTAAACTTGTCAAATGAGTGAACTCGATCACAAGTCATCCAACCCAAATAGATCTACTCCTTCTGTTTTGTTCCACATAATACAAATTTAATGACCAATACCTTATTCGATCTATATTATTAAAATACTTCCATATTTACATAATTTACAAAAATTTATAATCAAATTGAAGTGAGAGTGGTTTAACTTATACTCATTTTTAATAATTTATTCACTATAACTAACTCAACTAACACTCATATGGATTTATGACCAATTTTAATGGATTTAGTGCGGTGGAAGTGGCCCGTTGCCAAGGCTCCTGGATATTTTTTAAAAGCGGCTACGCTGTGGAAAGCATCGGAAAGCCGGGTTTCGCCGAGAAATAGGGGGATGGGGAGGTGGTCCCCAACGAACGGGCGCTTGCAGAAGAAAGCCGCCCCGGTATGGGGCCGTGGGGCCGGCGATCACGTTGACGATTCTCTGGCTTTTACCGATCGCAAAGGGACGATGACGGGGAATGGGGCAGGCACTTTCCACGGCATTTGAATAAAAGCATGTTGGCAAGTTGGAGTAGGCCAATTCGAACTTCTCCAAGGGCGAATCTGCAGTGCACAAGTGCGCCTTGGCTTTGACCTCTGGCGTCCTCTCACTTCCCGTTGCTTTCGACGCGTGGAGGGGAGCTCGTTTATGCTCCACGGAAGCTCCGGCAAATCAAAATGTTCGTTCGAACTTGGATTCAGTTTAGATAATTCTTTCGTGCGCTTATAAAATCGTGGGTATTGATTGCATCGGTACGAGCTTAACATGGTAATTATGGGATTTTATGAAATCAATGTCGATTATTCTAAAAGTTTTAACCGATAGATAAATGCGTAATCTTTTATTTCGTAAATATCATAAAATTGCTAACATCAATCTTATCGAAACTTAATTGCCCTATCACGAACTGACAATTGCCGCCATAGATGGCATATATATATATATATATATATATAACTGTAAATATAGCCCGTTGGAATTTATTTATTCGTCTCAATTTTATCTGATGTCTTGTATATTTCAAACGTTGGCTATATTGCCAGAACCAAGAACTATAAGTGTATTCGTCTATATCCTTATGAGCATATTTTGTGTACTTTTCGCCAACTGAACAATTTTGCCTTCACTTGAGCTAGACAACCATCTCATGGAATTCGATCACTATTGAACCATATATAGCTCGCCAATTTCGCCAATGAAGATTGTTCATGACAGCTGCAATTAAAGCTAGCTCGTGCCCTGTCCCTGGCGGGCTATTCTCTTGCGGACAGAGAGGTTCCCGGATCTCGAACGGACTCTTCAAACTTAGAAGGCCCGGATCAAATTACTCCACAGCGAAATGAGAGATTAAATGCCTCTGAACAAGTAAACGAAGACTCAAAACATTTACTCATCCGAGGCTGATACGAACATTACGCCAATCCTCTAAGTGAAATCTACGATTCCAATCATCGCTAGAAGTTACTAATCGCATCACACAAGCAAAGGTTCAGTTTGGACGTGGTGAAACATAGTTGGCCTTGGTGGCCTAAGGCTTTCCTAAAAAGCCGCCGCAGAAGAATGTATGCTGACCTGATAATTTTGGAGGAGCGATGGCACCATCGAGTGTCACGCCTGGTGGCATAGGATCCTTTCTGTCATCCGAAACGACGTCTCTACTCTGTCATTGACTCTGTTCTAGCACGTTTGCTTCAAATTGGTCACTTTGACGTTGTCATTGTCTCTGAGGTTTTAAAAGCCCTCATGTTTATTGATCTCACTAGGCCGGTCCTAATATTCTAGTCGAGAGATTGCCGCCTAAGCATCTCACCTTTTGCCATATGTCAACCTTGTCGAGCTAGCGAATTCGATAATAGATAACAATCTGAGTGACGACATATCAATACGATCAACACCTCACTTGCCAGCTCAAAATGAGTCTTATCAAGTTCTCTAAATTCTCTTCAACATAATGTGTTGTGCCCTATGACGACTATTTAGTGAAATACCTGGTCGTCTAGTCGCCGATGATGCAAAAGCATCCAACTTAGCTCCATTAGCCCACTTAGCACCATCATTGTTAATCAAGTTAGAATTTGAGTATAACATGCTTCAATGGGTTGAGACTGAAATTTCAAACTAAAGCGGTACCAAACTATTATGCTAAAGTTATCAATACCAATGATTAATGAGTCACCGAAGTTATCGACACCGATGGTTAATGAGTTACCGAATTCTCGGTATGATATATTAGTCACTGATTTCTTAGTATGCTTTATTAGTTGCTGATCTCGAAGTTTATTAACAACATATTAATGGGAGGCCATTCTAACCAACTTCCTTGGTTATTGGATGAAGTTTGGGAGCACGAATTTTGCAAGGCTGAAGAATCAAGAATGCAAGTTCCCAAGTCATTAAATGCATCGCTATTTTCATAGGAGTCTTTAATTTTATGTAAGTTGCAAGAGTAAAAGTTTTAAGTTCCTAGGTCTTTAATGATAGGCTAGTTCCCATGCCTATTTATTGTTTTTCTATTTCTTAAGTTGTCTTCCTCCTATAAATAGAGCAAATCTCTCAATTGTAACTAGGCAAGATTTGATGAATGAAAATACATGGGATTTTCTCTACGTGAGTGAATATCTTTGGAGAATGAATAACTCTTATTTTGATCTATTTATCCTTGGAGAGTGGATTATCCTTAGTTGGTGGATTTTCCTTTAGGTCTTGATGATGAGCTCCTCTCGTCCTAAAGTCCTTTATTATTGCTAGGTGTTTTGTCCTTTAAGCCTTGGCGATTAACTTCATTTATCATGATCTTCATTTTGGTTAGTGGCACGTTCTTTAGACCTTGGTGGGATTGTAAGCTATCTTTTATTTTGTATTTTATCCTTCGTCTTCCATTTCCATACACTATTCCCATGCACTTAACCGCAAAAATCTGTATAATCCAAAATGCGTAAATCACTTGCCCACGCATGTATCAACCGATGCCTATTTGGCACGAGAGAAAATACACGAATGCAATGGTCCAACATGTCATCTACTTGGATGAGTGAATCAATTGTATTTTCAAGTTGGGATAATAACACAAATGATTTCTAAACTTTGATACAATGTGTAAGCGATTCATGAACTTTTGATTCATTCAACGTGGTTCATGAACTTCAACATGACGTGTAATGTAGTACATGAACTTTTATAATATGATCCCAGGACATACTCAATTTAATCCATAAACTATACAAAAATATTCAGTATTTTCTCATAATTTAAATTAATGAAATGACAATATTGAACATTTTCCATGCACCAAAATGTCAGGAACCCTTATTTAATAAATTAAAAGTTGAGAGATTATATTATAAATTGAGGCTAAGTTCATGAATAATTTATATCATTTTTCCTTGCAAAGTTCCTCGAAATGGAAAAAGGGAATGCATACAGGGAAAAGATGGGCCCTGAGGGAGGCCCATGCCGATACGGGCCCACCGTATTCTCAACTGTTCGACTCGACTCCGCTCGGCCGAAACATAGCCTAGGCTCTAAGCAGCCGAACGCCTCCCCTCACTTCCCTCCTCGCTGCGAGCTCCGCTCGCCCGCGCGCAGCTATCGATCCCCTTCCCGGGTAAATCTCTCTCTCTCTCTCTCTCTCTTTCTTCTCCTCCAGCGCCATGCGCCGGCGATCGATCGATCGTTCGTTCGCCGGCGAGAGATCTCGCGCCTGAGCGCGGGCTCCGGACGTTCGTGCCTCCTGGCCGGCGACTGAAGCTTTCGCGGTGCTCGCAGGTCCTTTCCGCTTCACTCGCAGGCTCGAGCGACGGGTTTTCGGACGAGGCGGTTCTCCGGAGCTGAGTAGGACACTCGCTGTTTTTTATGCTGAGGCGTCGGTTCGTCGCGAGTGACCGAAGCTTCTCCGCTTGTTAGTCACCGGACGATCGGACCGCGATGGCCGAGCCGAAAATCAAATACGATCGCCAGCTCCGGTACTCCGCTTGCAGCTTCCTGTCTATCGAGTGCTTTTGTTGTAGCTCGATGTTTCCTGGATTATTCCCGTCCTGACTCGATAAAAATTAGAATATGGCAGATTTGATTTAGCGAGAGTGGAAGAGAACTTTCGCAGACCTAATTTTGTTTTGACGAGAGTCCGAGGTTGCACTTGGCAACGCATTGAGTGGAAAGTTCTGTGTGTTTGAAGTTTTTAGCTACGCTTCTGATATTGGCAATTCATCCATTCGATTGCACCTAGGGTCTTAGATACGGAGAAATTCACATTTTATCGATTACTTCATTATGTTGGAATTGCCTTAGAGTTTGCCTGAGAGTGCTGAAGTGTTCATTGAAAGAGGAGTTTAGTTTTTTCGGTGTTGATCGACTTAATGCAACATGGTTCGCTTAAAGAGGTGGAGGTCAACTTGATAGAGAAACCTTTGCGATTTCTTTGTTAAATGTCGATGGTCTTTAACTTGCATGTAGATCCTTTGGTCACTGTAAAGTATTCTGTTGTGTTTCCACATGTTTTTATGTGAATATATTGATACCTCAGGATCTGGGGTGAGCAAGGTCAGGCTGCTCTCGAGAAAGCCAGTATATGTTTGCTTAATTGTGGTCCTACTGGCTCTGAGACGTTAAAAAATCTTGTTCTTGGAGGGGTCGGGAGCATCACTGTGGTTGATGGATCGAAAGTTGAAGTCGGGGACCTTGGGAATAACTTCATGGGTTTGTGCCTTAACTGTGCTATCCTTCCAGTTTCTTTTGGGATTTTTTTTTTCCTACATTCTCAATGGCTCTGCAAACTTTAGTGGATGAATCGAGCATTGGGGAATCCAAGGCAAAGTGTGTGTGCTCTTTCCTTCAAGAGTTGAATGATGCAGTTAAAGCAAAGTTTATTGAGGAGTATCCTCAGGCTCTAATTGAGACAAACCCTTCATTCTTCTCTCAGTTTACTTTGGTGGTGGCTACTCAGGTATGAAGTTGTAAGCTACTGTTGTATGCTCTCTTTAGTTGTTCCATGTAAATTTTCAAAATCCATTTTGCTTGATTGTAGCATTAAGAACTGTACTATTCTTGCAGTAGATACTTGTTTTTTATTCTTCTGAGTGCACAATTGAATCCTCGTAATTGCTCTTTCAGCTGGTAGAAGACTCTATGATCAAGCTCGATAGAATTTGTAGAGAGGCAAATGTGAAGTTGATATTTGCTCGTTCCTATGGACTTACAGGACTTGTGCGGATCAGTGTAAAAGTAATGTTCTTGTAATCCCAACTTTTGACTTCTAAAATAACACTGGTTTGTTATCAAGTGATGTGATTTGCTCGAATTAGAATTGCAGATTTCTTTATAATGTTGAACTGAGAAACGTGTATTGAGTCGGACAGAAATCTGTGCATATACTGTTACAAATATGTGCTATATCTAACATCCCTTTTTGTAGCAGGAGCATACGATAATTGAGTCAAAGCCAGATCATTTTCTGGATGACCTCCGTTTAAATAACCCATGGCCCGAATTGAAGAGGTTTGCATTTTATTACTGAAGACACATGAATCTTTGGTTTCATAAATGTCAAAATGCTTCAACTAACTAGAAAATCTTCTTCTGCTTCATGCCATGTCATAAACATAGTCCATTCTGTTCTTCCATACATCATACAAGCAGTGCATGTAGATAAGGTCATCATTTATGACTAAAATATACCATGTCAGGTTTGCAGAAGGCATTGATCTGACCACTGCAGATCCAGTTGCTCACAAGCACATACCTTATGTTGTCATTCTTGTTAAGATGGCAAATGAATGGGCAGACTCTCACAACGGCAGGCTTCCATCAACTAGAGAAGAGAAGAATGAATTTAAGGTTTGTATTCAGTTTTGATGTTTTATACTGAATCACTTTGCTCATGATAGGCTGTAACAGAAGATATTAATGATATTGAACATTTCAGGAGCTTCTGAAATCCAGGATGATTGCATTGGACGAAGACAACTACAGGGAAGCTGTCGAGGCATCCTTTAAGGTCTTTGCTCCTCAAGGAATTAGTAAGTTGAAGAAGTAAGCATATTGTTATTATAAGGATAGAAGCGACATTCATCGAGACCTCTTTCGTTGACGGGTTAAACAACCTCATGCATAGCTATATTCCTGATAAGCAATATTTCTTAATAGGGCTTGCTTGCAGTTACTGTGGGGAGCTGGGTAGAAGTTCTTTGTTCTATTTCTATCCAAGCAAGAACAGAGTTTTTCTAATTATATTGGTCTTAATGGATCCAATTGCTTTGACTATTTTTTTGGTGGCAAATTTTGTTAAATTGCTCATATGGTTGATTATGCCATCTTAAACCTTACACACAAGGTTAGACATGCACTTTGTCTGAGATGATATGTCACCTCTATACTTCTTAAAAATAATATTAGAGATACAAAGATTGATTTACATAATTAATTTACAAGTGGCATTGTCCATGCTTCAATATGGTTCACTTATTCAGATATATCTACTTACACTTTATTGTAGTATGTGGTAAACAAATTTTGTGGATCGGTCTTAATATGCCCTACATTTCTCATTAAAAGGTTCTTGCTGCCCATCCATCCTCTTTTGTTAGTAAGGTCCTTTCTCGTTCCGTTGGCATAGATACCTTCCATACATTATTTTCCCATTTAAATTCTTTTTTTTCCCCCAAAAAGCGCATATGTGATTTTATTTCTTTGCTTTATTCCCCTAGCTATTATTTCGTGATGAACTTTTATATGTTTCAATTGCCATCTAAATCCTAAAGCTCACTGTTCCACGTATGGATATAGCATTTGCCTATAGGCCCCTCATATATATTAATTGTTCGATGCCTGACTTTCTTGTTCCCATTTTCAAGTGCCTTCTCATGGCATCTTCATTACCTAAGATATGATGGATCTTTGTGAGTGGAAAAGTAATGCTTGCTCCATGTATTATTTATAAGCAGTTTTCTTGTAATAAAATTGAGCTGTTGCTGCTGCATGTGAACAGTGACTTAGTCAATCTTGTTTCTTTACCAGGTCAAGAATTGAAGCAGATAATAGACGATAGTGCTGCAGAACTTCATCATAATTCATCAGATTTTTGGGTGATGGTGGCAGCTTTGAAGGTAGTTATCCCAAGTCTTGTCTGTAACATTAATAGCTATTCGTTCAATTTTGACATGGTTTAGCTGGTACTTTATACCAATCAATTTGGATTGGAGGTCCTGGTGGATGGGTTGTGGAGTCTTTTGGAGTGATGCTTTTCAATTGGAAAAATTACCTAATTAGTCCTAAGCCTATTGTACTGATGTCAATCCAGTCTTAAATTTTTCAATGTAGTCTTAAACCTTTATGTTAAATTCCAATGTTGCCCTTGTGGTTAATTGCCGTCAGAAATTGCGGATGAGGTGGTATAGTCTTTGTTAGCTGTCCTATGTAGCATGGCGAGTGATCTGGCATGCACAACTCAATCAAAACTACTGGCATGCACAACTCAATCAAAACTATGTTGTTTTCTTTATTTTTCTGATTTTTTCCCCTTTTCCACACTACTGTTCATCTTCTTCTTTTCTATGTTGCTTTTCTGAAGATGGAGGGAAATCTTCACGAGTGAAGCTAAAAGGGTGAGGACAAGGGAAATCTTCACAAACGAGACTTGCAGCCTATGAGCTTCACAAGAGAAGGTTGAGCCACCATTGAGACGACTCAACAACCTTGGTCGAGGTAGTTCATGGCTTCTTTGATCTTGGATCGAGGTTGTGAGGGTTAGACGACCTCGAATCTAAGGTCAAGACACCATGGATGACAACCTTGGTCAAGGTTGTCCATGGCTTTTGAGGTTGTGGGGGTTCAGCGAACTTGAATCTAAGGTTGAGCAGCCATGGACGACGACCTCGAATTGAGGTCGTGGGGGCTCAGTGACCTTGAATCCCATGGGGGTGAGAAAAAAAATCATGAAGCGAAGCATTTACATAGAATTAGAGGGGAAAAATTTGGCACAAAATGGAATTAGTATGCTTTTCTTGGTCAAGGGTATCTCCTGAATTAGCTCCTCAAGATTACAAGAAACCCTTGAAATGCCTTAAAAGAAAAAGGGAAAATGTCTCAAACAGTCCTTAAACTTCTACTTAATGTGCAATCTCGTCCCTAGACTTTTAATTTGTTCAATTTGGTCCTTGAATTATCGATAAATGTCCGATCTAGTCCCTGACTATTTGAAAATTGACCAATTTCGTCCCTCCATTAGTTAAAGTTAACGGAATTGGCTTACATGGCTTTTAGTCTCTTAAATATAAAATAAAAAATGACATGTGGAATATCCACATGGAAATTACCTTTAAAACAGGTCAAATTGTGGCCACCATCCAACAAAGAGATACATACCACTTATTCTCTCTGCTTTTGTGATTAGTGCTCTCATTTCTAGTTGACCCTTAATTTGTTTTCCTTTTTTAAAATATATATTGACTCATAATTCTAGTAATCCAACTTAGTTTTACATTATCAATTAATGCTCCACGTTATCACTTAACAGTTTGAACACACGAAAGGACTAGATGGAACATTTGTTAATAGTTGAGGGACTAAATTGATCAAATCGAAAGCTTAGGAATGAAATTGAAAATTAGATGAAAGTTCAGGGATCATTTGTAACATTTTTCCAACTGTAAAAGGACAAAAAATGAGGAATCTTAGGTTGGACAATGAGTGAGAAGTTCCATTTACTTTCAATTTTCGTTTCATAGCTTGAAGCAATCTCGAAGAGGATGAATCATGGATTGAAGACAATGAATCTTGGGTTGAAGATGATGAACAGTTGAGCTATGGAGATACACCATCTCATATTGCACCCAGAATCGGAAAAGCAGTAATAGTCAAAGTTATTAAGAATCGGATTCCAGATGATTGTTGACAAGAGATCTTCAAATAACAGCTACCAAGGCTTGGCTCGAGGGACAAGTGAGATCAATGGCCTTTAAGCGGCAACGGGACAGGTGAGGATGAGGACACGCGGCATTGGGGACAGTCAAGGTCTAAGGCTTAGCTCAGGGGGCTAGTCGGCCTTGGCTCTAGGTCTATCCTAGGTCCAAATGGGTTAGTGGCTTGTTTTGAAGATGAATAGTAATGGGAAGATGAAGATGGTGGTATTGTTAATACGAAGAAGGTGAAGATGAACAGTGCCACAAAAGAACTGTAGAAGGGAAAGGAGAAATTAAAAACAAAGAAGAAAGAAAATTCAAAAGATTAAGCAAAATGGCATAGTTTGTCTATGATTGTCCATGTCAAATCACCAGCCATGCCATTAAGGACTTCTAGCGATGACCAAATACCACATTAGCAATTTTAGAACAAAATTGACCGGAATGATTATATTGGAATTTTCTAA
Organism: Eucalyptus virginea; assembly: GCA_014182375.1. Classification (NCBI taxonomy): domain Eukaryota; kingdom Viridiplantae; phylum Streptophyta; class Magnoliopsida; order Myrtales; family Myrtaceae; genus Eucalyptus; species Eucalyptus virginea. The sequence goes on along the minus strand of CM024514.1, from coordinate 26,095,315 downwards.
ATTAGTTTAGGACTACATTGGCATAATTGGAAAGTTGGTACTGAAATAGCGTCTACACAAAGGGTTTAGGATTGATTGAGTAATTTTCCCTTTCAATATGACTCGTTACAGGATCACTCTACTGGAAATTTGGTAAATGACAAATTGTCCCAGTTCCTTACGTTTGCCCCCTTATGAAATGAACATGATCGCTCCCTTGATCTCTGCTTTGTTTTTCCATTGATCCTGCTTTTGGGTTGGGGAGGGGGGAAGTTATCTTTACTGAACTGGTAATTCGCATGGATTTCTTGTTGTATCGTACTTGACATGTCTTTGAATGGCTTAAATGACAAGTATAGTGCAAATACATTTAACAGGATGCGATAAGGGTTTGAACTGAACCCCGGAACTTGTTCATTTAAACCCGTGCATGTCTTTCTTCCATTTCAGAGGACACGTTCTTGTTATTTATTTCTTAGGAGAATGCTTGCATCATCTCTCAGTGGGTAGACACTGAAAAGAGATCTTCCTTTTCCAGGTCTCTTTGAGTTGCTGTGATTTGAGATCTACGAGTAGAAGTTCAATAGAACCTCATCAATTAGAAGCACAATGTTTACAATACAATGGAGTTTTAGATTTATAATTAGGTTCCATTTCCTACTACCCTTGTTTGTGGAAAATTTCAATTGCTATTTGTGCTGATCTGCCTGTAGAACTTCTGGCTGACTTATGACTTTCCAGCAAGATATATTTTGTTCCTAAGATGGAATTTCATGCATCATGTTGCTTTATCTTTGCAGGAATTTATTGCAAATGAAGGTGCTGGAGAGGCACCCCTTGAGGGTTCAATACCAGATATGACATCTTCAACAGAGTTAGTGGCTTAGGAATGAATGATGCTGTTTTTGTTCTCCATTGTGTGAGAAGAATTTGGTGACATATCTTCTGTATCATTTCTCTTTTGCAGACATTATGTAAACCTGCAGAAGATCTACCAAGCTAAGGCCGAGGCTGACTTTCTTGTTATGGAGCAACGAGTGAGGAATCATTTGAAGAAAATTGGTAGAGAGACAAAGATGATTTCAAAACAAACTATTCGAAGCTTCTGCAGAAATGCACGAAAACTCAAAGTGAGTTATTTTTTACATGATTTAGTTCATGCTTAAAATTGGCGTACTGCATTAAATAGCAAATTCAGAGTAGAATGGTGTAAGGTAAGCTTATCAAAGTCGCTTTGGTGTCCATTGAGATTAGTGATGCTGCTGAGCTTGCTTGTGTGCTCCTTAACTGTTTTGCTGTTGACTCCTGTTGTAAGTTTCTACATATAAGCTAAAATTGCTGCCTAGTTCAGATTTTTTCCCTCCTGGATTCAATTATGTAGCATTATTAGAATCCATTTTTTTCGTTTTTGTTTATCACTTCTCTTAAGTCTCTTCTTTTCCTTTCCTGAAAATGAAGAGATAACATTTTTCAGCTGTAGGTATGCAGGTATCGCCTAGTCGAGGACGAGTTTAATTCTCCAGTCCTATCAGAACTTCAGAAGTATTTAGCAGATGAAGAATACATGTAAGATAGGTTTTAGCTTATATCCCTTAAATTATTTTCCTGCTGAAATATGCAGTTGCAAATGCTTCATGTGCATGCTTAGATCGTGAGACCTAGAGCCCCTCTCTCCAACAAAGAATTAGAAGTTCACAATTTGTTCAAGGTCTTCTAAGCACTCTTTTGGGGTGCTCATCAATCAGTCATGGACCTCATCCTTGAAAGATAAATTCAAGAGTCCTGTTCTACCAGAAATTCTGAAGATACTCATCATAAAATTATCCTCACTAACTTATCTTTTTCCATGACAACAGCTTTTCCCTTAAATACATTTTTATTGTTACTTTGTGGGGATGTGGTGAATGCTTCGTTATGACATGGAATGGTCAGTGTGCTTAGAAAAGTACATTGGTAAAGCTGGTACCAGTCACATGGAATGGCATTTATTCTTTTGGAATTAATCCTTGACAGCATGGGCTGTTCTTAACCCCGGATGATTCATTTTATTTCCCATTATTAGGCCTTAAATTTTTTCTTTTTCCTTGCTTGAGTCAAAGTTCATGTATCTTCTGGATCAAATTGGACTTGGCTAGTGCAGGTTTGATCCATGTTAATCTTGACTCAACCACATGGCTTGTTTCAATCTTCCACTAATTTTTTCAAGTTGACTAGCAAATAAATTTTATTGCTGGAAAAGACTATCATTTTTGCCTGTCATCTGAAAATCTGTGGTTCTTGTCAATCAGTGTTGCTGTGGGGTTCTATATACTGCTTCGAGCTGTTGACCGGTTTGCTGCTAATTATAACAGCTTTCCTGGAGAGTTTGATGGGTAAGTATTGCCGATATTGAATCTGCCATTTTTCCTCCAGCAAGCTTTTTAAAAATCATTACCCGATCACTGCATTTCTCTGCATGGTGAATGCACTGCAGTGAGATGGACGAGGATATATCTCGGTTGAAGACAGCAGCAGTCAGTCTTCTCAGCGACTTGGGCTGCAATGGCCAATCCTTGACTGAGGATCTTATTAGTGAAATGTGCCGGTTTGGTGCTGCGGAGCTTCACGCTGTTGCTGCTTTCATTGGAGGAGTTGCGTCTCAGGAAGTGATCAAGGTTGCATCATCATCTCTGTTCACCATAGCTTCATTAGTTAATTCGTTGATGTTGAGTGCTCCAAATAGCTCGGGCTATTACTCACCTCTTCTTTTGGTTATATATCGGAACCGAGATGCTATATTTTGCTTTAAAGCCACGTTCTCTGTTTGTTGTAGCTCATAACGAAACAATTTGTTCCCATGTCCGGGACGTTCATCTTCAACGGCATTGACCAGAAGTCTCAATTGTTGTCCCTTTAGCGATTACAACGTCGAACTGGTAATTTCTGATGCTCTAAATTGTCGCACTCGCCTCTGTAGTCTTTTCCACACAATCGACAGTTTCTAGAGGGAACTCAGTTTCCTCCGTTTGGGTTGTTGCAGATCCTCGCTTCTTGAGAAGAGCACGGTAGAATTGTCTGGTGGGGGCCAACGACATGCCAAGGTGGAGAAGCAGAAGTTTTGTGTGAAAGCCCTTATGGGATTAAAAAGAGGGTACTGGTTCGAGAGGATTGATGTGCGATGGTACGAAGATGAATTACGGCAACAAAGAGAGATGCCAAATCAACATAAGACCTACTCCCCTCAAAATGAATTTGTAATCCCTGCGATCACTGCCGGTTTTGTTGAATTAATTTATTCCGAGGACTTGTATCTCTGTGTCGATCCAATTATCTTAAAAGGCACCAACTTTAGTTCAGGTTTTACTTATGGTCCAAAAAAGAAAATCACCTTTATCTTAAGTCCTAATTCTGTCCTAAATAATTTTTCTTATAAAAAAAATACCAACTTTAGCTCAGGTTCTAATTTTGGCTCTAATTGTTTTTGTCTAAAAAGAAACATAAATTTTCAGTAGGTACTCAAATCTGGCCCCACTCATGATTCCATCCGATAATGCCGTTAAAGATGCGACATTCCATTCCATGTGTACTTTTCAATTAATATTGGGATACTGGCTGAAATTTTTAGTTTACAATTGAGAGAGTTGGTGTTTTTTTTATGGGAATAGTTATACAAATGGTCTCTTAACTTTAGGCACAATAATTGCATAATAGGCTGAAATACTAAGGTCATATGTGTCAGTTTTCCCCTTTTTCTAAGAAAAAGAAGTTTTGGGTTCTAAATTTGATTTTTTTTTATAAATGAATTAAGCCGTTTGTGTCCCAAAACTCAGTTTTTTGTCATGTGTTTTGTTTGGTTTTTTCGTCAATATTGCTGATTACAGGTCGATCAAACAGAAGTAATTGCCTTGACTCGATATAATTTGGAACCGGGTACGAGGAAGATGTCATTGGAATCTTTACGAGGAGATATATATTTACCCTTAGCACACTCCCGGGAAAGCCAGCCGCCCCCCCCCCCCCCAAAAAAAAAAAAAAAGAAGAGGACCCTAACCAACTGATGGCGCAAGGGTCACGATGGAAATAAGCATCTAGCTGAGTGAACATCATATAAGCAATTATCAAGGCTTCAGAGGTTACGAAACGAAAGACTGCTCCTCTCTGCTACTTCTTAGTTGCAATGCCGGAATGGCAGATGCAAAAACACGTTGGAGGGTCCGGTATAGCAACCGTCATGCTAGTTTGACTGGTACTTGATCAGTTCAAACTGGTTCTAGCTAGTTCATGCATTAGTGGCTCTTATGGGTTCAAAATTTATGAATTTGGTCTCTCAAGGACCAAATTGAAGAGGAAATTTGCACGATTTGAGGAGAAATTTTCCAATTTCATTTCAATTAAGTCAATTAAATTTTATAAATATGACCTATGGACCCTCTAAAGACTTAACTAAGCAATTATTGTAAAAAAAAAAAAAAGAACTAAGACTATGGGTTTGTTAGATTGAGCCTTAAGGGCTAAAATGAACAATTTTGCAATTTAATGGTCAAAATTGCAAATTAATTGAAATTGGATTCAATTAACGTTGCAATAAACCTATTTGACTAATTACCCATGTGTAGAATCATCTAATGTATTCAAATTGGCTTTAAATTGAAGTGTTTAAGCTCATGTCAAAAATTAACTTAGATCCAATATTAAAATTGGACCTTGGTCCATACAATTGGACCATAGACTCGACTGGTCAACTTGAATTTCTCTAATTGAAACTCAATTGCTTGATTTTCTTATACTCAAGAGAGTAAAATTCCTCAAATCGGTGAGTTCTAATGTGAATTTCTCAAAATTAGTCTCGGATTCGAACCTATCTTAAGAAAGTGAGTGAAAATCGATTATCTGTTCGTATATCATGAAGAATAGATTTTGGCTCTCTAAGTAGGGCTCAAAATGGCGACTTGCCTTTCAATGTGGTAATTTGCAAAATCAAGTGAACGAATAGGTTTAAAATAGTCCATAGACCAAATGTCATAAAAGGAACTACACCTAACCGTGACTAGAATAAAAGTAATTTCATTTTTGGACAATTTAGAACCTAAAATTGAAAAATTTGGAAAACAAGTTGAATTTTGTGAAATTTTCGACATACAAATCAAATTGACGCTAAAAGAAGTGCTTTAATGGATTTTTTATTTTTTATTTTATTTTTTAATCAAAGATTTCACCAAAAGTCAACCATTTAGTTGATTGTTTTTTTTTTTAATGTTGATTTTTTGGTCAAATCTTTGAATTTTTGAAAAATTGATTTGATGAAAGTGAAATTTAGGTGAAAAGTGATAGTGCTAGTATGAACAAAATAAAGGAGTTAGGGAAGAGAATAAGAACACAAGATTTATAGTGGTTCGGCTTAATCCAAGCCTCACGTCCACTCTCCCACGCTAACACCTCCTTGGTTGGATTCCACTATGCAATCAACAAGAGATTACAACTTCGAGTGCAAACACTTAGTAGTAGATCACACTATCTCACTAAGTCACTCTTTTGGTATTTCTCTCACGATTACAAACGTTTAAGCTCTCCAAAGACAAGTGTATGAACAAAGATCGCTCAGACTTTGGAATTATAAATTCTACGCTCCGTCTCTTACTTGCTCATCGGTCCATGATCTCCTTAAATACTCCTCCACTTCCAAACTACCCGTTGGACAGCATCCGGAGAATCGTCTTCCAATATACCCATTGGACAGCTCGTATTTAGAAGATTTGGTAGCCGTTGAGTGACAAAGGTAGAATCCCAAATTGATTCCGATCGCCCATACAAACGAAATCTTGGTTTCCATAAGTAAAGCTTCTTCGTATAGAAAGTTCTTGTCTTCAAGATCCAATCGTCAATCTATTAGATTGAATCAATCAAATCAATCTTGATGTGGAATCCAAACCAGGATCACTAGCCGTTATATGATTGGGCTTGAGTTACGATTCATCGAATCCCTGGATGTAAAGTCTCGAGAGTCTTTAGACTTTACAATCGAGTCTGTAGACTTTACAATGGTGCGTAGACTTTACAATCGGGTCGAACATATCCGCTTCGAACAGATTTAGCTTTAAGGTCTGTACCCGGTTCGGCTTCAAAGATAGAGTCTATCTTCCGGTTCGGCTTCAAATAGAGTCTGTCTTCCTGGTTCATCATTCACGGTCGATCCGGAATTAGTCGAGTTGACGGACTTCGATGTAGAACAGACTTTGACACTAAAGTCTGGCAGTCTTGATTTTGAGTCTTGAGTCTGCAGTCTTGGACTTTGAGTCTTGAGTCGACAGTCTTGAGACTTTGACACGAGAAGCCCGGAAATCTTCGAATATACTTTGGACATATGTTACGTTCGAGTCTTGGCCGTCTTCGACTTTGATAATATCCTTTACATGTTCTATCATCTGCATGGTCTATTACTCAACCATCAAACATGTTAGTAGCTTTTGATTTATTTTGTCATCTTCAAAACATCATAAGGGATTTCCCTAACAAAAAGTCGATTTTCAACTCGGGATTGACTTTAGTCAACTCGAAAGTCAACCATTCGACTTTTTGATTTTTCTCGAAAATAAATTGGAAATTGCTTAAAAGTAACAATACAAAATAAAGAAATGAGAAACGATATTTTTTTAGTGAGAAACGGGCTCCATCGTAATCGGAAATCTAAATCTCGATTTTTTTACCTTTTCGACACGTTGACTAAAAATTAAGTATCAACAGTCACCGCAAATTTTAATATCAATTATGTATATCAACCACAACTCAAACCCCTGAATAGCATGAGGTTCCCCGGCAAATTTTATGGAGCTCGTACAACGCCCATCTATCGTATAGGCTTCAATTACAACAGTTTCAAAGTCTTAGAGCTTCCAGAGCCACCCACCCCAAAAGCTAATAATAACACGTAAGTCGATAGGCTCTCTCCAACAGCGACACCTCTGTCGGTAATATGCATCCCTAATCGAGGGGCACAGGGTCGAATAGTGCCCTCACAAGGTGGTCCTTTGTTTCATTGTCGGGAAGGCCGTGTCCGTCTCCGTACTGGTAAAAGCACTGAGAAGCTCGTGCCAAGTTCAAACAAGCGCCGAGAAAAAGCCCGAACCCAGAATATGGGTAGTCCTCAAACACGTCTTTGTTCATCCTCTTCCAGGTCTCGTGCACCATTTGCCTGACATGCTCGCGTGTGGCCTCTTCCGAGGCGCCGGTTTCATTCATGTAGCATTCTAGAGCCTTGAAGTTGTCTCCTCGTGCCAATTCATACTGACCATGAATGAGATTGATGTTTCACAAACATAAGTCTCAAGATTCTCATCGAATATATTAAAAAGAATAGCACGTATTTTTGAATCCATCAATGATGTGCTTTCTCTTCATAAGCGATTATATAAAAGGAGAAAGGTAAACGTCAAAGTAATTTACCGATGAGGTACTAAGATCATTGTTGAGTCGAAGGATCTTGGCAGAGCAATGCATGACACTAGGAATTTTCGACACGTAATCAAGCCCCTCTTCCGTCAGTTTGTCCGTGGTTAGGAAGTAGCTGCCCAACAGCATAATCAGCCCTCCGATTGAATCCACCGCATTGTCCATGTACTCCTTCAGTGTCGGTTTGATGCCCTTGTTGTACCAATGGACCTCCTTTATGTACGCCTTGCATTCATCCGCGCACTAGAGGATTGAAATTCGAAAAAAGTGTGTCAATGACAAAGCCGAGGGACATTCTTCTCTCGTACATTTTTCGAATTCTCAGATGTTTAAATAAGTTTCATTACTAAAGTCAGAAGTAGAAAAGTGAGTTGCCTTGCACGGGCTAGAAATTATCAGGTGAAAGATTCAGCGAGATTACCACTTTTTGCATGTAAGGAATGGTGTTGATTCCTAGCTCTCTCATCGTCCAATACCCAATTTCGTTGGTCGTGTTGTACAAGGCCATGTAACTATCCCTTATTATTGGAGGAAGCTTGTCGATTTCTGTGATGTCCCACCTGGATAAGATATCAACATTTCAACATTTTGTAAATTCTACCAGCACCTGATACACTTTTAGTAATAACAATGAAGGTTAGTACTTACTACTACTTTAATTGCCCAGACCAATCAATTATATAGAGGAAAAAAACAATCTAACTTAAAAAGTGATATGTTCAAAATACATCGGAGAATTTATATCATAGAACTATCAAAATTTGTTGTATCCCTTGTGTCATTCAGGGACTATTTAGAGCGCGTTTGGTAACATTTCTGTTCAAAACTTGTTCAGGGGATGACATAGAAAAAAAGTGTTTGTTAGGGAACAATTTTTAAACAAAAAGATGCATTTGGTAAATTTGTTCCGGAAATAAAAAATGAACAGAAACACGTTTGGTAAATTTATATTCTTTTTTTGTTTCTTTTAATTTTTTAATATTTTTATTTTATTTTTCCTTTTATCCTTTTGTTTTTATTTTTTTCTTCTTTCGGCCGGTCGCCGGGGCCAGCAGCCTCGCCCGGACACGGTGAGGCTCGCCGCCCCCGGCGAGGCCGAGCCTCGCCGTGGTTGGGTGAGGCTCGGCCTCGGCAGGCTGGCGAGCTCGGGCTCGCCCGGATCCGGCGAGGCGAGCGTCGCCGGCCTCCGGCGAGGAGCTCGTCCAGCCATGGTGAGGCTCGACCTCACTGGATCTGGGCGAGCCTCGCCGGGGACCGGTGACGCTCCGGCGAGGTCGCCGACCCTCGACGGCGTCGCTGGCCAAAGAAAAAAAAAGAAGAAAAGAAGAAGGAAAGAAGAAGAAAAGAGAAGAGAGAAGAAATAATTTCTTTTTTGTTTCTTCAAAAGTGTTTCTGGAACAAGAAACAACTTTGTTTTGTTTCTTGTTTCTGTTCCGGATGTGTTTCTAGGAACAAAAAAATAATTTTGGAACAAAACGCAAACAAACGCATTTGTTCCTTTTTGTTCCTAGGAACAAAAAAACAAAAAAAGTGTTCGAAACAGAAATAAAGAATAAAAACATGCAGGCCCTTAATTGCTTATCGTTTCTCTGGGCAACAATAGTTACAAGGGAAAATGATGATAGTAATCATATTACACTAACCTCACAAGAAAATCTGTTAAGAGCTCAAGTTCTTCCTGTGTCCCATATACATCATAAACGTCATCGATAAGTATCACCATACAAGTGAGCTTCGTCGTCATTTCCCTGTAAGCTGTATATTGAGGTTCAAAAACCATGGCGCAGCACCAAAAATAGTGTTCCACCAATCTGTCTCTGAAGAAGGTCATCTTGTCCGCGCCAAGTTCAACCCACCACCTGAGAAATTTACCATGCAACAACTAAGTCGATCTAAATGTGCTCCTACAGGTTTAGTGTTTGCATGAATGAATATATATATATAAAGTGCTTGCGCATACCTTGCCATATTGCTAACTTCCTTCTTGTGGACTGATTGCACTAGATTGAAGTCTAATTTAGCCAATCGCAGCAAGGAAGGGATCATGTCTTGCTGTTTCTCGTACATGTCCATGAACCACCGAGCCTCCAACCTATTTGGCCTCCAGTGGATCGGCATATCTAATGCATGTCTCACGTAGCTCGCTAACATAGCGGGAACTTTGTCGAGGTTTAGATCCTTTAGATGCGTAGAAGCAAAGTTCCTTGCTTCATCAAGTATGGTTTCACCTTCCAATCCATGGAAAGAAGCTTCATAAAGACTAATAAGCCCCCTCACATCCTTATTGAGTGATTCGTTGAACGTGCCCGTCTTGTTCATAAATCGTTGAAACACATCTATATGTCCAAAAAAAGGAACGGTAAGGTAACTTTTGATGCATCAACACGATTTACAAAAGGGTAACCATATGGCGAATACCTTGCGGTATTTTGTATCCATGTTGTCTGAGTAACCGGAATCCAAGGGAAACTGCATGGAGATCGTTCAAAAGCTGAGCATATCCGGTGTTGTCTCAGATGGAACGGAGAGCATTTTTTGTCTCCATCTCAAAATGGTATCCTAGTCCGAGTCTTTGAACCACGTCAATGAACTCGAGCTTGGCCACCTGGTTCATCTCCCTGTTGAATAGACCCCTGATTTCTTCCTTCAACCTTTGGACTTGCTCGGCATATTTATCCTCCTAGGCACGTAAAACATTCAGAAAAATGAGATCTTAATCAAAAGTAATACATAAGCAGAGTAAGCATCGTTGAGAATATGCCATTTTGATCAAGTTTATTAGTATCTCTATGGAATATTGTTATGTCGGTCGTATTTGATAGAGTGGCAGTGGTTGGCCGTATACAAAAGTACTCAAGTAGTATACATCCTTATATCTAATTCAGAATACAGTTTCGTTTTTGTTTCTATGCCATTTTGGGTGTTGTGGACTCTATCTCATCAAAGTAAAAAGAAAGTAGGGAAAAGCAATAATACGATCCTCAACTTATGTTGTTTTTTTCCCCTTCTCAACATGATCCTTGAACTTAAAACTTGTACCGAGTTTTCTGCATCATACTTTCCGCTAGCATTGACACGCGCATGAGCTTCAATTTTCCAGAACCATAGACCCAGAAATTGGATAGGGAATTCCCACAAGTTCAAGGACAAGATTTGAAAAAAAGGAATACAAAGTTCAGGACCAAGATGTGAACATTTTCCATAGAACATAGCCAGGCTGGGTATTGTGCCGAACCAAAAAGGATAATTACCGTGTAATCAACTCTGAGTGACTGGAGAAACTCGTAGTCCCACACAGTAGGTTTCCAATTTGCCGAACGTCTCACGATCTCTGGATTCTCGATCGTCACGGCGCATGTCACCGATTTAGCGCCTGTGGAGAAGGAGGAGAAGGAGCAGCGAGGGTGTCTGAAGGACAAGAGAGAGGGTTGGTTATGGCTGATTGAGGAGGGGACGAAGCTTGTGAACAAAGCAGGAAGAGCCATTGCGAAAGTCGTAGCGAATCTCTTAGTATGCTAACCCCGCTTTATATAGATGGATCATGGTGGTGTTGTTAAGCACCGGTCATGGAAAAAAGTCTATAGCCTTGGAAATGCGATTATTGATTTGCATAAATAAGAATCTCGTGCTTAGGATCTGTTCAGAATTTCTCGAAGGATCCCACGCATGCATTCAAATATCATCGTGATTAGAAATCTCCATGCATCTTTCGACTAAATCTTTTTTCTAAAATGAGTCGATAAAACCTGTTGTCTCCTAATAAAAGGAAATCAGCATTAGTAGACAAAAGAGAAATAGTTTAATGGCCAAATATCATGAAAATTCTAATACTGTAACATTTTGCATATGTGTCAATTGAGTCTATTCGATCAATTTTCGCATAAATCGATAACATTGACATTAGGCACCATTTTATGTGACCAATCGAAGTTGACATGAACAATTTTTTAAATTTTTTCTAAGTTTTTACTATTTTTACTCTTTTTTTTTTTTTTTTTTTTTCATTGTGGCTGGAGAAGCCTTGCTGCCTAGGTGAGGGACCGCGGCCCTTGCCAGCGATCGGCAACGGCTCACAACCCCAAGATCCGGCAAGCTATCATTAGCTAGGGCGACCCAACAACCATTCCACCCCAGATCTAGGCGAGGGCCTATAGGCCCTCGTCGACTTTGGACATGGTCGCCGGCCATTGCCCAATGGCCGGTGACTCAGCCGACTCTCACCCCACCATCATCGGCCCTTTCCCATGACCGTGGAGTGGCGGTGGCTAGGGCCTCAACCCTTTTCAAACGTGTTCCCTTTTCTTTTTTTTTTTTTTTAGTTTTTTTAATTTATCTTCATTAATATTTATATTAAAATTCAATTTTGAGGCAACATCAGCGTCAAAACGACTTCGTTTTAGACTTATCTAGCCACATCAGTGCTAAAAAGACATCGTTTTGCATTTATCTAGCCACGCCAACATCAAAAACAACGTTGTTTTCCACTTATCTTGCCAGAAAAATGTCATGTCAACAATTTGGCTGATATTTTTTGTCATTGGCACTAAAGTATTACATTTTTTTTTTCTGATTTTGGTATTTAAATATACATTTTGAAATTTTTAGCACTTAAGTATTCTCTATGTCAAGTTTTGATACTCTTATTGTTCACACCTCAAAACACATCATAGAACGTCTTTGTGACGTTAGATCAGGAATAAATGCAATTCTGTGCTTTCAGATCTCCACTCTCGAAGCCAAAGGTCGTTTGCTGTCGATTGCAAATGTCACAAAATCCCCTGAAGAAGCGAAGACTAATGCCCCAAAATCCAGCCGCTCCTAATCAATAGGTTGTTGCTAGTACAAAATCCATTTAAGTTTGGTTAGAGTGGCTTTGACTAATAGGACATGTTTCCCACTCAAAGTAGGACTCCACCAAACCCCCTTTCTATCGTACATAGTACAACGCCCACAGATAGAAAATCTGCTATTCACATGTAACTTTTGATGGATGTTGTTTTGATACTGACAAATCATAATCAAAACGAGAAGTCGTTGTCCATGGAGAAGCTCTGATTGAAGCTTAACGAAGGGGTCCTATACCAATTATCCCCAACTACGCATCTTCCGACTCTAATTTTTCCTTTAAAAAAAAGTCATTAAAGAATTTTGTCTCCTTTAAGGTAAACTAATAAAAGTATTAGCAATAGTAGACAAAGTAGAAATAATTTGAAGGCCAAATATAATGAAAAGCCTTTAACTTTTTATTTTCCTTTTCATAAAAATCAGTATCTCAAATTATAAAACATCCTCCCGGAGACCATCAAATATAAACAAAAAAATAAAGCAAAAATATGAAAGAAAATGAGTGAGGATTAGCCAAATTTCAAGAAGAAATAGTAAGAAAAACGTAATAGAACGTTTTTGCGACGTCGGGTAAGGGAACATTTTTGTGACATCAGGTCATGAATAAATACAATCTCGTGCTTTCATGTCTCCGCTCTCAAAGCTGAAGGTCATTTGCTGTCAATTGCAAATGTCACGAAATCCCACTGAAGAAGCGAAAACTAATGCCCCCAAAATCCAACTGCTCCAAATCAAATGGGGCGTCGCTAGTACAAAATCAAGTTTGGTTAGGGTGGCTTCGAATAATAGGATATGTCTCCCATTCAAACTAGGACTCCACCAGACTCCCTCTCCATCGGACGTGGTGTCGTACAGCGCCCACAAATAGAGACTAAGAAATCATGATCAAAATGCATAGTCGTTGTCCATGGATGAGCTCCAATTGAAGCTTAAGGAAGGGGTCCTATACAAAAGTCACCATCTTAATAGCACGAATTTAGGAGCGTAATTATTGTTAATCTAGTGAAATTACATGTACTAATGATAAAGTCATATTCTATTTGAGAACTTTCAAATGTCTCACAAAAGAACACCAAATTTGGCTTCCAACCCAAAAAAGTCCCCCCTTCTAGCATCCATCCATAGTAGCTGTTAGAGATTCGACATGTCAATTGAAAAGTGTTTGCACCTCTCGGATTCAGGTGACATGTTGTGTCACTCAATAAATTATTTAATAAAAGTGAGAAACTATTGATAGTTGTGGCTATCCGCACCAGCTCCACTTGCTGATTATGACTTGTCTGAAATGAGTCCTGCTCATTAGAGTTTTCAAAATTTCAACTCTTCTCTCTCTTTACTATCTCTCCCTCTATTATTAATTCGTTGAACGTAGGGTCCTATGCCTAAGTCACTATTTCGAGGGGATAGATCTACAACCATTGTTATTGTCAATTTAGTTAAATTACATCTACTAATGATAAAGTCGGATTCCATCCAAACTTTCAAACATCTCGCAAAAAAATACAAAGTTTGGCTTTCGACCCAAAAAAGTCTGCCCTTCTAGCATCCATCCATAGGAGTTGTTAGAGATTTGGCATGTCGGCCTACATGTGCTTACACCTCTCGAATTTAGGTGACATGTATTGAGGATACGATGTTGTGTCACTCAATAAATTATTTAATAAAAGTGAGAAACTATTGGATAGTTGTGGCTTTCCGTGCCAACTCCACTCATTGATTATCACATGTCAGAAATGAGTTCTACTCATTAGAGTTTTCATAATTTCCTCTCTTCTCTCTCTCCTTGCTATCTCTCCCTTCATTATTAATTCGTTGAATGAGGGGTCCTATACCTAAGTCACAATTTTAATGGGATAGATCTACAACCATTGTTATTGTCAATTTAGTGAAATTACATTTACTGATGATAAAATCAGATTCTTTCCAAACTTTCAAAAATCTCATAAAAGAACACAAAGTTTGGCTTCCAACACAAAAGGTCCCCCCACCCCCACCGGGAACTTCTTTTAGCTTCTATCTATAGTTGCTGCCAACAAAGTGTACCATACGCCTCAATTTTACAGGACAACCGAAAAGATGTCTACCACTCCATAAATTACTTCATGAAAGTGAGAAAATATTGAATGGCTTCCACGTCAGTCATAGGTCACTCCACTCACTGATTGACACATGTTTAGAGGGTTCCACTTGTCAAAGTTTTCGATGCTGTTCATGACTTCTGCAGCATCGGCTGTAAAGCAATTTGTATTTGACTTGTTAGGCTCTGTATTGAATTAGTCCATGTAAACATAAAAGCAATTGTACTCTACGGTAGTTCAATCGCTAGAAGTAGAGACTAGAAGGGCATTGCGCATTGTCTTCCCCCTCTATAGCTGTATTGGCTACCGTACAGGGTTCGGCTGTCAAAATTCGAAAGCAACTCCAAGATGTCACTGGTCTGTTATCGAATTCAAGGACGCCCTGAGGTTTGGCCTTGCACATGGTGTCGTTTTGTAACCACGTTTCTGCAGTGGTCAAAAAAAAAAACCACGTTTCTGCTACGACCAGGCAGGAACGGTCTTTCTTAAAGCGACTGCCTGTCGAATGTCGAAATTAAAGAGGAAAATTTGCAGTCTCTCAAGGACCAAATTAAAGAGGAAATTTGCACGATTTGAGGAGAAATTTTCCAATTTCATTTCAATTAAGTCAATTAAATTTTATAAATATGACCTATGGACCCTCTATTGACTTAACTAAGCAATTATTGTAAAAAAAAAAAAAAATGAACTAAGACTATGGGTTCGTTAGATTGAACCTTAAGGGCTAAAATGAACAATTTTGCAATTTAATGGTCAAAATTGCAAATTAATTGAAATTGGATTCAATTAACGTTGCAATAAACCTATTTGACTAATTACCCATGTGTAGAATCATCTAATGTATTCAAATTGGCTTTAAATTGAAGTGTTTAAGCTCATGTCAAAAATTAACTTAGATCCAATATTAAAATTGGACCTTGGTCCATACAATTGGACCATAGACTCGACTGGTCAACTTGAATTTCTCTAATTGAAACTCAATTGCTTGATTTTCTTATACTCAAGAGAGTAAAATTCCTCAAATCGGTGAGTTCTAATGTGAATTTCTCAAAATTAGTCTCGGATTCGAACCTATCTTAAGAAAGTGAGTGAAAATCGATTATCTGTTCGTATATCATGAAGAATAGATTTTGGCTCTCTAAGTAGGGCTCAAAATGGCGACTTGCCTTTCAATGTGGTAATTTGCAAAATCAAGTGAACGAATAGGTTTAAAATAGTCCATAGACCAAATGTCATAAAAGGAACTACACCTAACCGTGACTAGAATAAAAGTAATTTCATTTTTGGACAATTTAGAACCTAAAATTGAAAAATTTGGAAAACAAGTTGAATTTTGTGAAATTTTCGACATACAAATCAAATTGACGCTAAAAGAAGTGCTTTAATGGATTTTTTTATTTTTTATTTTATTTTTTAATCAAAGATTTCACCAAAAGTCAACCATATAGTTGATTGTTTTTTTTTTTTAAAATGTTGATTTTTTTGGTCAAATCTTTGAATTTTGAAAAATTGATTTGATGAAAGTGAAATTTAGGTGAAAAGTCGATTTTCAACTCGGGATTGACTTTTGATCAAAGAATTGATCAAAAAGTCAACTCGAAAGTCAACCATTCGACTTTTTGATTTTTTCTCGAAAATAAATTGGAAATTGCTTAAAAGTAACAATACAAAATAAAGAAATGAGAAACGATATTTTTTTAGTGAGAAACGGGCTCCATCGTAATCGAATTTAAATCTCGATTTTTTTACCTTTTCGACGCGTTGACTAAAAATTAAGTATCAACAGTCACCACAAAATTTAATATCAATTATGTATATCAACCACAACTCAAACCCCTGAATAGCATGAGGTTCCCCGGCAAATTTTATGGAGCTCGTACAACGCCCATCTATCGTATAGGCTTCAATTACAACAGTTTCAAAGTCTCAGAGCTTCCAGAGCCACCCACCCCAAAAGCTAATAATAACACGTAAGTCGATAGGCTCTCTCCAACAACGACACCTCTGTCGGTAATATGCATCCCTAATCGAGGGGCACAGGGTCGAATAGTGCCCTCACAAGGTGGTCCTTTGTTTCGTTGTCGGGAAGGCCGTGTCCGTGTCCGTCTCCGTACTGGTAAAAGCACTGAGAAGCTCGTGCCAAGTTCAGACAAGCGCCGAGAAAAGGCCCGAACCCAGAATATGGGTAGTCCTCAAACACGTCTTTGTTCATCCTCTTCCAGGTCTCGTGCACCATTTGCCTGATATGCTCGCGTGTGGCCTCTTCCGAGGCGCCGGTTTCATTCATGTAGCATTCTAGAGCCTTGAAGTTGTCTCCTCGTGCCAATTCATACTGACCATGAATGAGATTGATGTTTCACAAACATAAGTCTCAGGATTCTCATCAAATATATTAAAAAGAATAGCACGTATTTTTGAATCCATCAATGATGTGCTTTCTCTTCATAAGCGATTATATAAAAGGAGAAAGGTAAACATCAAAGTAATTTACCGATGAGGTACTGAGATCATTGTTGAGTCGAAGGATCTTGGCAGAGCAATGCATGACACTCGGGATTTTCGACACGTAATCAAGCCCCTCTTCCGTCAATTTGTCCGTGGTTAGGAAGTAGCTGCCCAACAGCATAATCAGCCCTCCGATTGAATCCACCGCATTGTCCATGTACTCCTTCAGTGTCGGTTTGATGCCCTTGTTGTACCAATGGACCTCCTTTATGTACGCCTTGCATTCATCCGCCCACTAGAGGATTGAAATTCGAAAAAAGTTTGTCAATGACAAAGCCGAGGGACATTCTTTTCTCGTACATTTTTCGAATTCTCAAATGTTTAAATAGAAGTTTCATTACTAAAGTCAGAAGTAGAAAAGTGAGTTGCCTTGCACGGGCTAGAAATTATCAGGTGAAAGATTCAGCGAGATTACCACTTTTTGCATGTAAGGAATGTGTTGATTCCTAGCTCTCTCATCGTCCAATACCCAATTTCGTTGGTCGTGTTGTACAAGGCCATGTAACTATCCCTTATTATTGGAGGAAGCTTGTCGATTTCTGTGATGTCCCACCTGGATAAGATATCAACATTTCAACATTTTGTAAATTTTACCAGCACCCGATACACTTTTAGTAATAACAATGAAGGTTAGTACTTACTACTACTTTAATTGCCCAGACCAATCAATTACATAGAGGAAAAAAACAATCTAGCTTAAAAAGTGATATGTTCAAAATACATCGGAGAATTTATATCATAGAACTATCAAAATTTGTTGTATCCCTTGTGTCATTCAGGGACTATTTAATTGCTTATCATTTCTCTGGGCAACAATAGTTACAAGGGAAAATGATGATAGTAATCATATTACACTAACCTCACAAGAAAATCTGTTAAGAGCTCAAGTTCTTCCTGTGTCCCATATACATCATAAACGTCATCGATAAGTGTCACCATACAAGTGAGCTTCGTCGTCATTTCCCTGTAAGCTGTATATTGAGGTTCAAAAACCATGGCGCAGCACCAAAAATAGTGTTCCACCAATCTGTCTCTGAAGAAGGTCATCTTGTTCGCGCCAAGTTCAACCCACCACCTGAGAAATTTACCATGCAACAACTAAGTCGATCTAAATGTGCTCCTACAGGTTTGGTGTTTGCATGAATGAATATATATATATAAAGTGCTTGCGCATACCTTGCCATATTGCTAACTTCCTTCTTGTGGACTGATTGCACTAGATTGAAGTCTAATTTAGCCAATCGCAGCAAGGAAGGGATCATGTCTTGCTGTTTCTCGTACATGTCCATGAACCACCGAGCCTCCAACCTATTTGGCCTCCAGTGGATCGGCATATCTAATGCATGTCTCACGTAGCTCGCTAACATAGCGGGAACTTTGTCGAGGTTTAGATCCTTTAGATGCGTAGAAGCAAAGTTCCTTGCTTCATCAAGTATGGTTTCACCTTCCAATCCATGGAAAGAAGCTTCATAAAGACTAAGAAGCCCCCTCACATCCTTATTGAGTGATTCGTTGAACGTGCCCGTCTTGTTCATAAATCGTTGAAACACATCTATATGTCCAAAAAAAGGAACGGTAAGGTAACTTTTGATGCATCAACACGATTTACAAAAGGGTAACCATATGGCGAATACCTTGCGGTATTTTGTATCCATGTTGTCTGAGTAACCGGAATCCAAGGGAAACTGCATGCAGATCGTTCAAAAGCTGAGCATATCCGGTGTTGTCATAGATGGAACGGAGAGCATTTTTTGTCTCCATCTCAAAATGGTATCCTAGTCCGAGTCTTTGAACCACGTCAATGAACTCGAGCTTGGCCACCCGGTTCATCTCCCTGTTGAATAGACCCCTGATTTCTTCCATCAACCTTTGGACTTGCTCGGCATATTTATCCTCCTAGGCACGTAAAACATTCAGAAAAATGAGCTCTTAATCAAAAGTAATACATAAGCAGAGTAAGCATTGTTGAGAATATGCCATTTTGATCAAGTTTATTAGTATCTCTATGGAATATTGTTATGTCGGTCGTATTTGATAGAGTGGCAGTGGTTGGCCGTATACAAAAGTACTCAAGTAGTATACATCCTTATATCTAATTCAGAATACAGTTTCGTTTTTGTTTCTATGCCATTTTGGGTGTTGTGGACTCTATCTCATCAAAGTAAAAAGAAAGTAGGGAAAAGCAATAATACGATCCTCAACTTATGTTGTTTTTTTTTTCCCCTTCTCAACATGATCCTTGAACTTAAAACTTGTACCGAGTTTTCTGCATCATACTTTCCGCTAGCATTGACACGCGCATGAGCTTCAATTTTCCAGAACCATAGACCCAGAAATTGGATAGGGAATTCCCACAAGTTCAAGGACAAGATTGAAAAAAAGGAATACAAAGTTCAGGACCGAGATGTGAACATTTTCCATAGAACATAGCCAGGCTGGGTATTGTGCCGAACCAAAAAGGATAATTACCGTGTAATCAACTCTGAGTGACTGGAGAAACTCGTAGTCCCACACAGTAGGTTTCTGCCGAACGTCTCACGATCTCTGGATTCTCGATCGTCACGGCGCATGTCACCGATTTAGCGCCTGAGGAGAAGGAGGAGGAGGAGCAGCGAGGGTGTCTGAAGGACAAGAGAGAGGGTTGGTTATGGCTGATTGAGGAGGGGACGGAGCTTGTGAACAAAGCAGGAAGAGCCATTGCGAAAGTCGTAGCGAATCTCTTAGTATGCTAACCCCGCTTTATATAGATGGATCATGGTGGTGTTGTTAAGCACCGGTCATGGAAAAAAGTCTATAGCCTTGGAAATGCGATTATTGATTTGCATAAATAAGAATCTCGTGCTTAGGATCTGTTCAGAATTTCTCGAAGGATCCCACGCATGCATTCAAATATCATCGTGGTTAGAAATCTCTATGCATCTTTCGACTAAATCTTTTTTCTAAAATGAGTCGATAAAACCTGTTGTCTCCTAATAAAAGGAAATCAGCATTAGTAGACAAAAGAGAAATAGTTTAATGGCCAAATATCACGAAAATTCTAATACTGTAACATTTTGCATATGTGTCAATTGAGTCTATTCGATCAATTTTCGTAGAAATCGATAACATTGACATTGGGCACCATTTTATGTGACCAATCGAAGTTGACATGAACAATTTTTTAAATTTTTCTAAGTTTTTACTATTTTTACTCTTTTTTTTTTTTTTCATTGTGGCTGGAGGAGCCTTGCTGCCTAGGTGAGGGACCGCGGCCCTTGCCAGGGACCGGCAACGGCTCACAACCCCAAGATCCGGCAAGCTATCATTAGCTAGGGCGACCCAACAACCATTCCACCCCAGATCTAGGCAAGGGCCTATAGGCCCTCGCCGACTTTTGGACAAGGTCGCCGGCCATTGCCCAATGGCCGGTGACTCTAGCCAACCCTCACCCCACCATCATCGGCCCTTTCCCATGACCGTGGGGTGGCGGTGGCTAACGCCTCAACCTTTTTCAAACGTGTTCCCTTTTCTTTTTTTCTTTTTTATAGTTTTTTAAATTTATCTTCATTAATATTTATATTAAAATTCAATTTGAGGCAACATCGGCGTCAAAACGACGTCGTTTTAGACTTATCTAGCCACGTCGGTGCTAAAGAGACATTGTTTTGCATTTATCTAGCTACGCCAACGTCAAAAACAACGTTGTTTTCCACTTATCTTGCCAGAAAAATGTCATGTCAACAATTTGGCTGATATTTTTGTCATTGGCACTAAAGTATTACATTTTTTTCTGATTTTGGTATTTAAATATACATTTTGAAATTTTTAGCACTTAAGTATCCTCTATGTCAAGTTTTGATACTCTTATTGTTCACACCTCAAAACACATCATAGAACGTCTTTGTGACGTTAGATCAGGAATAAATGCAATTCTGTGCTTTCAGATCTCCACTCTCGAAGCCAAAGGTCGTTTGCTGTCGATTGCAAATGTCACAAAATCCCCTGAAGAAGCGAAGACTAATGCTCCAAAATCCAGCCGCTCCTAATCAATAGGTTGTTGCTAGTACAAAATCCATTTAAGTTTGGTTAGAGTGGCTTTGACTAATAGGACATGTTTCCCACTCAAAGTAGGACTCCACCAAACCCCCTTTCTATCTTACGTAGTGTCATACAACGCCCACAGATAGAAAATCTGCTATTCACATGTAACTTTTGATGGATGTTGTTTTGATACTGACAAATCATAATCAAAACGCGAAGTCGTTGTCCATGGAGAAGCTCTGATTGAAGCTTAACGAAGGGGTCCTATACCAATTATCCCCAACTACGCATCTTCCGACTCTAATTTTCCTTTAAAAAAAGTCATTAAAGAATTTTGTCTCCTTTAAGGTAAACTAATAAAAGTATTAGCAATAGTAGACAAAGTAGAAATAATTTGAAGGCCAAATATAATGAAAAGCCTTTAACTTTTTATTTTCCTTTTCATAAAAATCAGTATCTCAAATTATAAAACATCCTCCCGGAGACCATCAAATATAAACAAAAAAATAAAGCAAAAATATGAAAGAAAATGAGTGAGGATTAGCCAAATTTCAAGAAGAAATAGTAAGAAAAACGTAATAGAACGTTTTTGCGACGTCGGGTAAGGAACATTTTTGTGACATCAGGTCATGAATAAATACAATCTCGTGCTTTCATGTCTCCGCTCTCAAAGCTGAAGGTCATTTGCTGTCAATTGCAAATGTCACGAAATCCCCCTGAAGAAGCGAAAACTAATGCCCCCAAAATCCAACTGCTCCAAATCAAATGGGGCGTCGCTAGTACAAAATCAAGTTTGGTTAGGGTGGCTTCGAATAATAGGATATGTCTCCCATTCAAACTAGGACTCCACCAGACTCCCTCTCCATCGGACGTGGTGTCGTACAGCGCCCACAAATAGAGACTAAGAAATCATGATCAAAATGCATAGTCGTTGTCCATGGATGAGCTCCAATTGAAGCTTAAGGAAG
This sequence comes from Eucalyptus virginea, assembly GCA_014182375.1. Lineage (NCBI taxonomy): Eukaryota > Viridiplantae > Streptophyta > Magnoliopsida > Myrtales > Myrtaceae > Eucalyptus > Eucalyptus virginea. Next base: position 26,073,495 of record CM024514.1, on the reverse strand, counting down.
GGGTCCTATACAAAAGTCACCATCTTAATAGCACGAATTTAGGAGCGTAGTTATTGTTAATCTAGTGAAATTACATGTACTAATGATAAAGTCATATTCTATTTGAGAACTTTCAAATGTCTCACAAAAGAACACCAAATTTGGCTTCCAACCCAAAAAAGTCCCCCCTTCTAGCATCCATCCATAGTAGCTGTTAGAGATTCGACATGTCAATTGAAAAGTGTTTGCACCTCTCGGATTCAGGTGACATGTTGTGTCACTCAATAAATTATTTAATAAAAGTGAGAAACTATTGATAGTTTTGGCTTTCCGCACCAGCTCCACTTGCTGATTATGACTTGTTTGAAATGAGTCCTGCTCATTAGAGTTTTCAAAATTTCATCTCTTCTCTCTCTTTACTATCTCTCCCTCCATTATTAATTAGTTGAACGTAGGGTCCTATGCCTAAGTCACTATTTTGAGGGGATAGATCTACAACCATTGTTATTGTCAATTTAGTTAAATTACATCTACTAATGATAAAGTCGGATTCCATCCAAACTTTCAAACATCTCGCAAAAAAATACGAAGTTTGGCTTTCGACCCAAAAAAGTCTGCCCTTCTAGCATCCATCCATAGGAGTTGTTAGAGATTTGGCATGTCGGCCTACATGTGCTTACACCTCTCGAATTTAGGTGACATGCATTGAGGATAAACGAAACGATGTTGTGTCACTCAATAAATTATTTAACAAAAGCGAGAAACTATTGGATAGTTGTGGCTTTCCGTGCCGACTCCACTCATTGATTATCACATGCCAGAAATGAGTTCTACTCATTAGAGTTTTCATAATTTCCGCTCTTCTCTCTCTCCTTGCTATCTCTCCCTTCATTATTAATTCGTTGAATGAGGAGTCCTATACCTAAGTCACAATGTTAATGGGATAGATCTACAACCATTGTTATTGTCAATTTAGTGAAATTACATTTACTGATGATAAAATCAGATTCTTTCCAAACTTTCAAACATCTCATAAAAGAACACAAAGTTTGGCTTCCAACCCAAAAGGTCCCCCCACCCCACCGGGAGCTTCTTTTAGCTTCCATCTATAGTTGCTGCCAACAAAGTGTACCATACGCCTCTCAAATTGAGGACAACCGAAAAGATGTCTATCACTCCATAAATTACTTCATGAAAGTGAGAAAATATTGAATGGCTTCCACGTCAGTCATAGGTCACTCCACTCACTGATTGACACATGTTTAGAGGGTTCCACTTGTCAAAGTTTTCGATGCTGTTCATGACTTCTGCAGCATCGGCTGTAAAGCAATATGTATTTGACTTGTTAGGCTCTGTATTGAATTAGTCCATGTAAACATAAAAGCAATTGTACTCTACGGTAGTTCAATCGCTAGAAGTGGAGACTATAAGGGCATTGCGCATTGTCTTCCCCCTCTATAGCTGTATTGGCTACCGTACAGGGTACGGCTGTCAAAATTCGAAAGCAACTCCAAGATGTCACTGGTCTGTTATCGAATTCAAGGACGCCCTGAGGTTTGGCCTTGCACATGGTGTCGTTTTGTAACCACGTTTCTGCTACGACCAGGCAGGAACGGTCTTTCCCCCAAAGCGACTGCCTGTCGAATGTCGATCAAATCCACCTTGATTTCAAATAGCATGTCGAAACTTGTAAGGCGAATAAATTCTCTAGGGCACGAGATAAGATTACATTGGTTTGATGCAATAGAGCTGAATTTACAGATTTGTTGTATATGATGAATACCAAAGGATTACTCAACTTAGAACAATCATTCATGTTATCTCCTCATAATCCTATCGGGGAAAATTACCCAAAAATGTTTTACGGCGCGTTTGTTTCGGGAAAATTACATGATAAAAGAAAAATGCTTTTTGAAAAATCATTTTTCAGTAAAATGGATAATTTTCCTTTAAGGCTTTACTAGCATAAGAGTTTTTGGACTATTATGAGAATAACAGCTTTTTTTGTTTTTTTTGGTGACCCGAAAACCACCGTACAATAACAGCTTATTGTGAGCTATAAATTCTCAAAAGAGTAAACCTTACAACAATTTATAATTATTTATTAATTGATTTTTATAATCCAAAATAAAATGTTATTTTACTATAGATTAAATACTATCAGGTAATCATTTTTGTGCCCTTCCTTTATTTGGTGATATATGAGCAAAAACATTTTTTGGTGTTTGCATCTCTTTCGAAAAGTGATTTTAATCCCATGAATTTATCTAATTGCAAAAACAAAGTCAAACATTTAAATATTTTTATTTTCTTTTGTCTTTTCTTTTTTTCTCTTTTTTTTTTTTTTTTTTTTTTTCATTTTCTTTCCCTCCATTAGTTGATGGGCCTTAGCGATAGCCAATTACCAGCAACAGGTGCTGACTGGTGAGGCTCAAGCTCACTTGTGCCGATCGCCAACAACTAGCTGAAGAAGAAGAAAATTGAATAATATTATGGGCAATTGCGATGTTTCATTTCATTAGATTTAAGGATTCTCTTTCATAAATTTATGTATGAATGTTTTCGTTGACTAAAAAGTGTTTTAACTTGAATAGTTATTTTTTGCAAACTAGACGAGTAATGCCCTATTTGGTAAACAATAAATATTTTTATTATTTTGTTCCTAAAAAAACAAAAAACAAAATAGAAATCCGTTTGATAAAGTCAACTAATTTTTCTATTCCCAGAAATAGATTTATTTTTGAAAAAAAGTTACTTCTTTATTTTTGGAACACATCAAGAATCAAGTAATTTCCTTTTCTTTTCTTTTTTTCCTTTTTTTCTTCTTATTCTTCTTCCTCTAGACAATCAATGGCCTCGACTATATCCAATTACCAACCAAACAAGAGCCAACAACCTTGCCGAGGGGCAATGAGACTACCCCGAGGCTAGCAATCGGCTAGAGGAAGAAGCAAAAAAAAAAAAAAAAATGTAATAAAATTATTTAAAAATTTAAAGACATTCTAAGTCAAAAAAAATTTGAAATCTTACCAAATGCATCCCTATTTCGAGAATAGAAATTTTATACAATTACTATACTTAGAAACTCGTCTCAAGAACAATATAAAAAAAAAATCTATTTCTAAGCAAAAATTATTCTCGAAAACAGAATGATTATCAAATAGGCTCTAAAAGTTTGAAAAATCATTTCTTGAAAAACACTTTCCTCCAAAAAAACACATCCTTGAATTTATTGAAATTGTACCAATTTAGACAATTGTGTTAATTTAGTATTATTTGTTTTATTTCAATTGGTGGTTCCTTACACTTCTAAAATCAATTATCCTCGAGTTATACTTGGTTGTGCTTCATACTAATTTTGGGATAAGAATCTAGAAGCGCCAAAACTTTCGTACGGCACCCACTTAAGTGCCAAAACTTTTTTTTTTTTGCTCACTTTAATGTCACAAATTTGAAGATCGATCACTTAAGCATCAATTCTGATTTACCTCTCCAGAAAATCTAATATAGACGTCAATCATCGATGTGGTTTTTTGACACTAACGTAGATAATTTTATAATATAATTTTTATACTTTTTTTTTTGTTTTTTGTTTTTTTGTCTTTTTCTTTAAGGCCATTGAGGGTCATGGCGAGGGTGACCGACAGCCCTCACTGACTGCAAAATCCTCGCCAAATTTGGGCGAGGGCCGCCTCACCCTCAACTACGAAGGTCTTGGGTGAGGCCTTCAGGCCCTTGTCAATAGCTGGCGAAGGCCCTCACCGCCTCGGCCTTAGGCCTTTGCTAGCAATGGACGAGGCTATGAGGGCCCCCGCCCGCAACCGCCTAGAGCCAACAAGGGCCCTCACAACCTCGCCATCAGTCGGCAAGGCCCCAATAGCCTTGCCTAGGGCCTTCACGACAGAGGGCAAGGTGGCCTAAGTGAGGGTTTCATGGCCAGTGAGGGTTGCCAATGACCCTTGCCAGCCTTTTAAAAAAAAATCTAAAAAATTTCACATATGATGATTTTTCAGAATTCACACTCAAATGATTGATTTTACTCTAATATAACACTTAAGTGAGAGAAAAGAAAGCCTTTACACTCAAATAAGCGTCGTACAAAAATTTTAACATTCCTACCATTTTTATCCCCACTAAGTTCTCTCGTGTTGGCTGGCATTATAAAATTTACCTGTTCTCGCCTATCCAGATTTTCAAAATTGAGCTGAATTTTCCCGCGCTTTTACGTGGAAGGATATATGCGGGCAAACTTTTGCGAGTCGCAAGAACTAGACGGCAAAACAGAACTAATCAGCTAAGCTTTTCGATTCTGCTTGCTCTCATGAGTCACGTCACTTGCCGAAAAGCCTATTTTATTGCTAAAAGGACCTGCTATTGCTGATCTGCACTCCAAATACAGAGACCTCAACTATAATTGCAAATCTATAACTTAGATTAAATTGATGTGGCTTTCAATAATGGAAAACCAACAAGGGCTCCACCATTTAAGAACATGGGAAAACCATTAACCCAAGTAGAAAAGGGAAACGCAATTCTTACTCCAAACGCATATCAAATAAAGCCTGCATAAGCGGAAGTTCTCAAAAAATTGTCCCGTGACAGGGATTTTTCTTTGTATTCGAGACATTATTTTCTTCTCAAAGTTTACAAAGTGAAACAGCTCCCATGCTGGAGCAAGCCGCCTGCAGACAATTCTGACTTATTGGTTAATAAGATTCCTAATGACGTACGGAAGAATTCCTCCATGGTTGAAATACGCCAGCTCCACCTGAAACATGATCAAATTTTGAAGCTTTAACCACACAGTAGTAGTTTCCGAAATTCTCTATTTCGAATTCGCTTGGTAAGTACCTAGAGAGGCTATATAGCTCCGTACAGAATAAAGTTAAAACACTACCTCTCCATATTCTTTTCTGATTTGTGGCCAAAATACTACCTCTCAGGAATGACCAGAACATATTAAGGAGATGAAGCGGGAAATACCTCAGTCTCGAAGCGGGCAGTGCAGATGAAAGATTTGCCTGTGTCGGTTGTGACAGTCACGTCTTGGCCAGGCTTAATCTCACTAATATTGCTCGGGAGGTCAATACTGTAACGCTCGTGACCAGTCAATCCTAATGTGTCCGCGTCCTCACCAGCCTTGAAGCAGAGTGGAATGATACCCATACCCACCAAATTACTCCGGTGAATTCTCTCGAAACTTTTTGCAATCACTGCTTTGACTCCCTGTTGCATATTAAATTAAGTCTCGAGGATAAGACAGTGCCAGTGGAAAAATGAAATAGGCTTGTTACACTGCAAGTGACCTCACCAGTAGCATGGGCCCTTTGGCTGCCCAATCTCGGGAGCTCCCGCTACCATACTCTGCTCCAGCCAGAACAATGATATTGTGTCCAGCAGATTTGTATTTCTAAAATTACACCAGATAAGACAGGTTAAGAGATTTCCATCATTCTGAGAACAGAATCGCCCAAAAGTATTTCAAACAATTCCGAGATATATATGTTCACTTGTTTTCACACTTTGCACTTAAAGAACTTATTTTACCAGCAACTATCAAAATCACAGCAGCACAGCATCTTCTTTTCATTACAGATGTCGCAAAATATCTGATGACTCTGTGATACGAAGCGAAAATATTTATCCTTTTGGGGATGACACACACAAGCATTGACATTTCATTTTAGGGAAAATATCAAAAACATATCTTCTTTTCGCCCAATGACCATTTCCATATCTCTATTTTTCAAAATACCCAACACATATTTCACTGAGTTTTACCTTTGGAGACCATTTTGCATCTTCACATCAATCAATTATTTCTGCCCCTTTTTTAGACACAGCGATTTCTTTCCAAAATTGCTCATCCCCAATTCCTAAATTCTCACAGCCACCTTAAATACTCAACCAACTGAAAACTAAACCACCCAGATCCTACAATGAGTTTGCCAGAAGCAATTTGGTCTTTCTATTGTAGGGTTTTGCTTAAGGTATGTAAATAATCAAAAATGAGATGCGCGTTTGGTATTTTCCCTTCATTTAAATAGCAACACCTACAAGCAAATAGTCAATCATATTTTAAAATAGTCTTAAATAAGCACAAGCAAATGAAGGAAATAAGAGTTTACAAAGCACAGAGAACTCCCAGAAACTTACCATTGCTGCGTCGAACACATAAAGCTTCTCTCCTGTAGGGATATGAACTGTCTTGGGACCCACTTCGCCATTTAAAAGCTTATTAACGATACGAATATTGGCAAAAGTTCCCCTTGCCATCACTTCGTCGTTCCCACGTCGACTTCCTTATGAGTTGAAGTCTTTGCGATCCACCCCACACTCAAGTAGATATTTAGCTGCAGGGCTGTCCTTGTGGATGCTTCCTGCTGGGGAAATATGGTCAGTCGTAATACTGTCGCCAAAGTTCAGCAAGCAATATGCATCTTTCACTCCATGGGCTCCAGGAGGATCCATGGTCATGTTCTTAAAGTATGGAGGCTCATGAATGTAGGTAGAGTTGGGGTCCCATTTCTACATGGTCGCAGCAGGGACAGAGAGCTGGTTCCACATGGGATTGCCCTTCGTGATAGCTTCATAAGTGCTTTTGAACATTTCCGGCAAAACACTTGATTGGACAACCTGATAACAAGGGACACCTTAGTTAGACTCAATCAGACCCCAACATTACTTGCTAACTCAAAATTATAACACACTGTCTACCTGTGCAATTTCCTCTGTCAATGGCCAGAAATCTTTGAAGTAAACACTCTTACCATCCTTTTGTTACGAAATCGCACATCGATTCCAGAAAAATAACGCTCGCAAACAATTCATCGAGCATAATATAATAATAAAAAAACAGAATCAAAAGAACACGCTCGAAAATTTGTTATCGAAGTTCACCCAAACCTGGGCTACGTCTCCACACAGAGGCGCTCTGCAAATCCACTAGACTTCGAAAAAAGTTGGAATACAACGATAATCTTTTCTCAAGATCAGGGCACAAAGAGATTTAGAACTCTCGTAAAGAAAAAACTCACTTTTTTCATCTTTCTTTTTCTTGCCTCTCTATTTTCTTTTGCAGCGTCTTTATGGTTAGCGTCTTGTCATCGCTAATATAAAGATATCATTTTTAACCTAAAAGCAAATTTGATAAAAAAAACAAAAAAAGCTCCTAAAAACAAATATTTTGCTTCATCTATAACAATCTCCCACTTGAAGACAAATATACCAAAGCACCGAGCAACTTTGCATCCATCTTTTTCAAAAACTAGTAGTTGAAAAATATGTGCCTCTGCGATACTCCTCATCAATTAACATGGAGTAATACCAATGGTAGTAGTACAGAAAATATGCTTCTCTCTATCTACTACATTGGTCAACATGTCAGCTGGATTCTTCTGTAACTTTAACTCATTATCTTTCAATGCTGATCTAATAAAGTAATAACGTTTTTTGATATGTTTAGTCCTTGAGTGATAAGCTGCATTCTTTGCTAAGTGCACTACACTTTGACTATCACTCCACAGTGTACTGACTAGCTGTTTTCGATGTAACTCCTCCATGTAATCTTGTAACCATATGATTTCCTTGAAGGCTTCTGTGATCGCCACGTATTGTCTCTGTCGTTAATAAAGCCACTACTTTTTGTAGTTGAGATACCCAGCTCACTGCTGTACCTGCATCTATAGAGATATATCCAATGGTACTTTTACCACTATCTCAATCATCTGAATGATCTGCATCTACATAACTTTACAACTTTAGAGATGTACCACCATAACAAAGTCAATAATTAAAAGTACCTGCTAGATATCTCAATATCCATTTTACTGCATTCCAATGTTCTCTGCCTAGATTCTGCATATATCGACTCACAACTCCCACTGCCTGTGCAATGTCTGGTTTCGTGCTCACCATGGCATATATCAATCTCCATATTGCTGATGCATATGGAACTACTGCCATCTCATCTTTCAAAACCCGAGTGCTTGGACACATATCGTTTGAAAGTTTGAAGTGATTCGCTAGAGGAGTTGCAACCGGTTTTGCCTTGTCCATGTTAAATCTCTTTAACACCTTGTTCACATAGTCTTCCTGCAACAACCATAATTTCTTATTTTTCCTGTCCTTGATAATTTTCATGCCTAAAATATTCTTAACATCTTCTAAGTCTTTCATAGCAAATTGTGATGATAACATCTTCTTCACTTCTACGATTCTCTTCATATTGGAAGTAGCCCCCAGCATATCATCCACATATAAAGAGAGATACACGATATCGTCATCATCATACTTGCAAAAATAAACACAGTGATCAGATTCACAGTGTGCAAATCCTTTTTCATTCATGATACCATCAAATTTTAGGTACCATTGCCGTGGAGCTTGTTTCAAACCAAAGAGACATATCATGTGCTCCTTACCTTTGACTTCAAAACCTTAGGTTGTTCCATGTATAGTTCTTCATCTAAGTCACCGTGTAAAAACGTTGTTTTTATGTCTAACTGTTCAAGATGAAGATCCTCCACTGCAACTATACTTAGCAGAACTCTAATTGATGTCCATTTCACTACAGGTAAAAATATCTCGGAGTAGTCGATCCATTCTTTTTGAGAAAAGCCCTTGACTACAAGTCTCGCCTTGTATTTAATACTACCATCTGCTTCATTCTTAATCTTGTACACCCATTTGTTTAATAAAGCATTTTTATCTGTGGGCAACTTGGCCAACTCCTAAGTTTTGTTATGAAATAACAAGCTCATCTCATCTTTCATAGCACACTCCCACTACAAGTGAGACGTGTCTATCTTTGCCTCATCATAAGTCTTCGGTTCTCCTGAATCTATATATAAGACATGGCTCAGAACAGTATTAGCTGATGGACATTTGGCTTTCTCACACGTGTAGACTTCCTCAATACAAGTACTTCAGGGTCGTTAATTTGCTCCGAATCACTGCGTTCCTCTTGAACTATCTATTCACTGATAATAGGCTCATCTTGAACCTCTCTTTCAAGTGCACTTTGATCTACTGAAAACATTTTCACGGGCCTTGTGTCTAATTCAACATATTCTGGTTCTACTACCTTCTCATTTTCTGTCTGACAATCCTTATACATATTTTCTTCATGGAATACCACATTCCGATTGCGGATGACTTTGTTATTCTCATAATCCCAAAGCCTATAGCCATACTTGTTATCACCGTATCCGATAAAGACACACTTCTAGGACTTAGCATCAAACTTTTTCCTATCTTTCGTGTCAATCAAAGCATATGCAATACAATCAAATACCTTTAGATGTGAACAATTAATCTTTTTACCTGACCACCGTTCTTGTGGTATTTCTCCATCCAACACACTAGATGGACTTCTGTTGCTAAGATAAACAGCTGCATCAACTGTGGTAGCCCATAAGTGTAGCAAGAGACCTGTGTGTAGCCTCATACATCTCGCACGTTCTAGAATAGTTCTGTTCATCCTTTCAGCTACACCGTTCTCTTGAAGAGTTCTAGAAACAGTTTTTAACTCGTGTATGCCTTCTCAACTCAAATATTCTGCAAATTCCTTACTCGTGTATAGACCCAAGTCTCTTTAATCTGATAACCTGTCTCTTTTTTCTACCATGGCCTTCCACATTCTGAACATCCTGAATACTGCTGATTTTTCTCTAAGAGCATAGACCCAAGTCTTCATTGTTGCATCATCAATTAATGTGACAAAATATCTCTTACCGCCATAAGAGAGTTCCTAAGCAGGTCCTCATACATTAGTATGAACCAACTCTAGCTTCTGGCCTTATTTTGTTGCTCATTCAATTGAAAACTAACAACTTTCTGTTTTCCATAATGCAACTCTCACAAAAATCTAACTCAACTTTTTGCAAACCCGGAAGTAATTTCCTCGAGTGCAACTGCTTTACACTTTTTTCACCAAAATGTCTCAAACGATAATGCCAAAGAGTAGACAAATTACTTGTAGCTATTGTAGTTACAACCCTATCACTAATATTGTCTCCTTGGAGAAGGTAAAGTGTACCCGTACACTTTTCCTTTGCTACTACTCTTGCCCCTGAGGTTATCTTCCACTCTCCGCAGCTAAAGGTTATTACCAAACCTTCTTGGTCAAGTTTACTAGTTGAAATCGGATTTTTCTTTGATTCCGAAATACGCCTAGTTTCACGCAAAACTAGACGTTCTCCACCTAAGATGTTCACAGTCACAGTTCCTTTCCTAGTAATGGGACACATGTGGCCGTTTCCCATAACCACTTGTTTGAAATCTCCACTGGCATAATCATCAAATATGTCTCTTTGCAAGATGCAATGAAAAGAAGTATCGGAATCAATAAACCATTTATCTGTCGTCAAGTCAAACCCTGCAGACAAACACAAGTTGTCTAATAAAGATTCATCGCTAACCACATTAGCTTCTTGATTCTCATCTTGCTGCTTCTTTTTTTGTAGGCTTCACACTGAAACCTCCGGTGTCCGGTTTTGTAACAAAACCAACACTCATCTTTTGCAACTTGTTTCTTACCCCTTGATTGCGATCTACCACGCCTGCTGAATTTTCCTCTACTTTTACTTCTTCCACGGTTCTCCACTGCAAGTGCCGTTGAAGATGTAGATGTAGAAAAATTATCTCCACCTGAGACTTTCCTTCGCATCTCTTCATCCATGATACTACTCACAGCATCATCAACAGTTAAATCATCCTTCATGGTGCTCGAAATTCCCTGCACTATGATATTGTAGCTTTCTAAAAGAGAACATAAAAACAATAAATCTCTAAACTTCATATCTAAAGCTTGTGGATTCCAATTGACCCGTGACCTGCGTGAAACTATTAATATGTTTGCCACAGAACCTCTATTAGATAACTTCATATTAACCAATTTCTTCAGCAAAAATACCTGATTTGATGTGGACGACTTCTCATAAATATTTGTTAGAATATCCATGACTTCTTTTGCAGTTTTTGCTTTCATGATGTGATACCCTATCTTTTTCGTCAACCCTAGACGAATCGCACCTAATGCCTTTCGATCAAGAATTTTCCATCCGGCTTCTGCTATCGGATCCACTTCCGCCATCTCGGGTTTCCAACCCTCAAGTGGTGCATAGAGATCTTTTTGATAAAGATAATCCTCGATTTGTAGTTTCCACCGTCCGAAATCCTGTCCATCGAACTTATCGATTATGATTTTATCTTTTGCCATACTGTTTGCTTTTAATCGAATGTCATCGAAAAAATCCTCAATGTTCTCGATTAGCCAACCCAGACTCTGATACCAGTTGTTACGAAATCGCATGTCAATTCCAGAAAAATAACGTTCGCAAACAATTCACCGAGCATAATATAATAATAAAAGAACAGAATCAGAAGAACACGCCAAAAAATTTGTTAACAAAGTTCACTCAAACCTAGGTTACGTCTTTGCGCAGAGGCACTCTGTGAATCCACTAAACTTCGAAAAAAGTTGAAATACAATGATGATCTTCTCTTAAGATCAAGGCACAAAGAGATTTAGAACCCTCGTAAAGAAAAAACTCACTTTTTTCTTCTCTCTTTTTCTTGCCTCTCTATTTTCTTTTTCAGCGTCTTTACGGCTAGCATCTTACCATCATTAATATAAAGATATCACTTTTAACCTAAAAGCAAATTTGATAGAAAAGACAAAAAAAGCCCATAAAAATAAATATTTGGCTTCATCTATAACACCTTCTGTATTCCAATTGGCTCTTTGTCGAAGTCAATATCAACCTGGCATCAAGATATAAAATCAAATGTTGGCAGTGTACAAATATCCCTAAGAGGATCACGTCAATGATCAGTCAAAGAATCATAACTAGGATCAGAATCCGGACTAATAATGGCCTATAATCACCTAAGAAGAAAATCAAGGTGCCTGGTAGTATCCACACTAAAAATTATGACAATGAAAAAAAGAATTTGCACAAGTTTTAACATTTCCGAAACCAGCAAGAGATCTCCACACTGAAAAATCACATTAAAAGAGGATTTTCCCTTGTTTTTATTTGAGATAATAAAAATTTACAAAAAAAAAAAAGACTTTGATTTATAACTTCAATCCTGAAAACAGTTTTACCTATTTTATTTGTAAAAGTTTTTGCAAAATACTAGAATTGGGTATATATACCTTCTCGAATTAAAACAGAGAATGTCATAAACTCAAAAACTCTAACAAGTTATTATTCATTATATACATGAAATTAATAAATTCCACATTGCCATCAATTATCATTACATACCGTGCCAGCGAGAGCATAGGCAACTACTAAAGGAGGTGAAGCTAGATAATTAGCCTTAGTCAGTGGGTGAACACGCCCTTCAAAGTTTCGATTCCAGAGAGTACGGCAGCAGCAATGATATCTGCATGACAGGTGAATAAGCCGTTTTAGATAATCTAATCAATGATGTCCACAAGCGATAGCTTATGCAAATGGTTAAACAAAGGAAGCCCGACACTAGGCAGTATGTCTCCGTGCTAGAGAACATTTAACAGTGCCATTTTCTGAGATGGCAGAGCCAACCGATTCATCCAAGTCCCCAGAATTTCAATACAAGTAGTGCATCCGTATCCCACAATGTTAAATCCCTGCTGATTTAAGTACTTCTGCAGCCCACTGCATCAACATCAAAGATACAGTTATCAGGTTGCCTCCTCATTGCCAACATAAAGATATTCTACTACACTATGCTAACTTATCCCAAAATTGTACCTCTGAAATAGGTACTTAGTAACAACACCGGAGCCAGGTGCAAGACTTGTTTTGATCCATGGCTTGACCTGGTGTCACAATTCAGGTCACCAACAAGAATTATCAATGTAACAGTAAAAAGAAGCTTGATCCTGGAAAGAGTACAGAGTATAGAGATGGACAGTGATTATAATCACAGCGAACCTGTAATCCAAGTTCACAAGCCTTTTTCGCTACTAGAGCAACTCCAAGCATGATGCTGGGATTCGATGTGTTGGTGCAGCTAGTAATGGCAGCAATCACAACACTCCCATGCTTGAGTTCAGCCGGCTGCCCATGGAATGAAAATTTTGCCACCTTACCTTGTGATTCTTTGGGTACAGCAAAACCCTGTATGACCACAAAAACAAACCAACGTTATATTATAGTCTATCTATTCCCACCCACGCTTCAAATAAATAAACATAATATCATATCCTATGTATTTTCACCCAGCTTTAAAGAAATTCCAAAAAGATTTTGCATCAGTTTGATTCTGCAGGATAACAACTTAGGCAGGCTGTAATTAGGGAAAATAATGCCTCCCAGAAAAAAGTGAATTAGGAAGAAGAGCCTATTGCCTATATCTACAAAATTTATTGTGGACGAAATTGACAAGGGCTTTTAATCAAGATGTCACAGGACGTCGCAGAATAAGATTAAAATGACTGCGCTCAATTGAAGATAGTAGATTCTACTTCATCAGAAAAAGAAAAAATGCAACATGAACTGCAAAGCAAATCTCTAACTTGGTCTGACAGCAAGAGAATTTATTTTCCTGCGTATTGTACCATTGTGGCAGCTTTCCATGTCAATGATCCAGTCAAGGCAAAATTAGAAGAAAGAACTAGTATGACCTCGCGTGATTATGAAATCAAAGGTAGCTGTTCAAAAGAAAACTAACCTTGAAGCCCACTTTGTTATCAAGACAAGAATGCCAATCAGCCTTCATTTCCTTCAAAGGAACCCGATCATGAAGTCTGGCAAGAAAAGGTGACGAAAATTAAGGATGTTGCACACTGAAGCTAATGTGGATTACATGTTAAAATCATTAAACCATGCAAATGGCAAGAATTTGTGGAACCAAGATATGGAGACCCTCGGCAGGAAACTTATACCTCTTAGGTCCTGAGATAAAAGGTTCAACATCCTCAAGATTCAGCTCCAGGTAAGATGAGTAAACTTGTTCTTGTTGACGCTACAATTGGGAATAGGAAGTAAGCAGTTACTTCTAACGGCTTCCACTCACTGAGAATGCAAGTTCGTAGATTTACCTCATCATAATCAATAAACAACTTATTTGCGCGTAGGAATTATATATCGTTCCTTTTATATACTGTCTCCCATTAAGACAGTTACCAAATGGGCGGTTGTCACAAAAAGGTATGAAATGTGGAAAAACTACATGTCGAATAACCGTCACTTTAAAGAGAAAATGTGGGTCCGAAAATATGGGATCACAAAAAAAAAAATATATATATACATGTTTTTCCATTGATCCTGCTTTTGGGTTGGGGAGGGGGGAAGTTATCTTTACTGAGCTGGTAATTCGCATGGATTTCTTGTTGTATCGTACTTGACATGTCTTTGAATGGCGTGAGTGACAAGTATAGTGCAAATACATTAAACAGGATGCCATAAGGGTTTGAACTGAACCCCGGAACTTGTTCATTTAAACCCGTGCATGTCTTTCTTCCATTTCCAGAGGATACGTTCTTGTTATTTATTTCTTCGGAGAATGCTTGCATCATCTCTCAGTGGGTAGACACTGAAAAGAGATCTTCCTTTTCCAGGTCTCTTTGAGTTGCTGTGATTTGAGATCTATGAGTAGAAGTTCAATAGAACCTCATCAATTAGAAGCACAATGTTTACAATACAATGGAAATAGTTTTAGATTTATAATTAGGTTCCATTTCCTACTACCCTTGTTTGAGGAAAATTTCAATTGCTATTTGTGCTGATCTGCCTGTAGAACTTCTAGTTGACTTATGACTTTCCAGCAAGATATATTTTATTCCTAAGACGGAATTTCATGTATCATGTTGCTTTATCTTTGCAGGAATTTATTGCAAATGAAGGTGCTGGAGAGGCACCCCTTGAGAGTTTGATACCAGATATGACATCTTCAACAGAGTTAGTGGGGAATGAATGATGCTGTTTTTGTTCTCCATTGTGTGATAAGAATTTGGCGACATATCTTCTGTATCATTTCTCTTTTGCAGACATTATGTAAACCTGCAGAAGATCTACCAAGCTAAGGCAGAGGCTGACTTTCTTGTTATGGAGTAACGAGTGAGGAATCATTTGAAGAAGATTGGTAGAGAGACAAAGACGATTTCAAAACAAACTATTCGAAGCTTCTGTAGAAATGCACGAAAACTCAAAGTGAGTTATTTTTTACATGATTTAGTTCATGCTTAAAATTGGCGTACTGCATTAAATAACAAATTCAGAGTAGGATGGTGTAAGGTAAGCTTATCAAAGTCACTTTGGTGTCCATTGAGATTAGTGATGCTGCTGAGTTTGCTTGTGTGCTCCTTAACTGTTTTGCTGTTGACTCCTGTTGTAAGTTTCTACATATAAGCTAAAATTGTTGCCTAGTTCAGATTTTTTCCCTCCTGGATTCAATTATGTAGCATTATTAGAATCCGTTTTTTTCGTTTTTGTTTATCACTTCTCTTAAGTCTCTTCTCTTCCTTTCCTGAAAAAGAATAGATAACATTTTTCAGCTGTAGGTATGCAGGTATCGCCTAGTTGAGGACGAGTTTAATTCTCCAGTCCCATCAGAACTTCAGAAGTATTTAGCAGATGAAGAATACATGTAAGATAGGTTTTAGCTTATATCCCTTAAATTATTTTCCTGCTGAAATATGCAGTTGCAAATGCTTCATATGCATGCTTAGATCATGAGTCCTAGAGCCCCTCTCTCCAACAAAGAATTAGAAGTTCACAATTTCTTCAAGGTCTTCTAAGCACTCTTTTGGGGTGCTCATCAATCAGTCATGGACCTCATCCTTGAAAGATAAATTCAAGAGTCCATCTGTTCTACCAGAAATTCTGAAGATACTCATCATAAAATTATCCTCACTAACTTATCTTTTTCCATGATAACAGCTTTTCCCTTAAATACATTTTTATTGTTACTTTGTGGGGATGTGGCGAATGCTTCGTTATGACATGGAATGGTCAGTGTGCTTAGAAAAGTACATTGGTAAAGCTGGTACCAGTCACATGGAATGGCATTTATTCTTTTGGAATTAAACCTTGACAGCATGGGCTGTTCTTAACCCTGGACGATTCATTTTATTTCCCATTATTAGGCTTTAATTTTTTTCTTTTTCTGCTGACACTTGCTTGAGTCAAAGTTCATGTATCTTCTGGATCAAATTGGACTTGGCTAGTGCAGGTTTGATCCATGTTAATCTTGGCTCAACCACATGGCTCGTTTCAATCTTCCACTAATTTTTTCAAGCTGACTAGCACATAAAATTTATTGCTGGAAAAGACTTTCATTTTTGCCTGTCATCTGACAATCTGTGGTTCTTGTCGATCAGTGTTGCTGTGGGGTTCTATATACTGCTTCGAGCTATTGACCGGTTTGCTGCTAATTATAACAGCTTTCCTGGAGAGTTTGATGGGTAAGTTTTGCCGATATTGAATCCACCATTTTTCCTCCAGCAAGCCTTTTAAAAATCATTACCCAATCACTGCATTTCTCTGCATGTTGAATGCACTGCAGTGAGATGGACGAGGATATATCTCGGTTGAAGACAACAGCAGTCAAGTCTTCTCAGCGACTTGGGCTGCAATGGCCAAACCTTGACTGAGGATCTTATTAGTGAAACGTGCCGGTTTGGTGCTGCAGAGCTTCACGCTGTTGCTGCTTTCATTGGAGGAGTTATGTCTCAGGAGGTGATCAAGGTTGCATCATCATCTCTGTTCACCATAGCTTCGTTACTTAATTCGTTGATGTCGAGTGCTCCAAATAGCTCGGGCTATTACTCACCTCTTCTTTTGGTTATATATCGGAACCGAGATGCTATATTTTGCTTTAAAGCCACGTTCTCTGTTTGTTGTAGCTCATAACGAAACAATTTGTTCCCATGTCCGGGACGTTCATCTTCAACGGCATTGACCAGAAGTCTCAATTGTTGTCCCTTTAGCGATTACAACGTCGAACTGGTAATTTCTGGTGCTCTAAATTGTCGCACTCGCCTCTGTAGTCTTTTCCACACAATCGACAGTTTCTAGAGGGAACTCAGTTTCCTCCGTTTGGGTTGTTGCAGATCCTCGCTTCTTGAGAAGAGCACGGTAGAATTGTCTGGTGGGGGCCAACGACATGCCAAGGTGGAGAAGCAGAAGTTTTGTGTGAAAGCCCTTATGGGACTAAAAAGAGGGAACTGGTCCGAGAGGATTGTTGTGCGATGGTACGAAGATGAATTACGGCAACAGAGAGAGATGCCAAATCAACATAAGACCTACTCCCCTCAAAATGAATTTGCAATCCCTGCGATCACTGCCGGTTTTGTTGAATTAATTTATTCCGAGGACTTGTATCTATTTGTGTCGACCTAATTATCTTAAAAGGCACCAACTTTAGTTCAGGTTTTACTTATGGTCCAAAAAAGAAAATCACCTTTATCTTGAGTCCTAATTCTGTCCTAAATAATTTTTCTTATAAAAAAAATACCAACTTTAGCTCAGGTTCTAATTTTGGCTCTAATTGTTTTTGTCTAAAAAGAAACATAAATTTTCAGTAGGTACTCAAGTCTGGCCCCACTCATGATTCCATCCGATAATGCCGTGAAAGATGCGACATTCCATTCCATGTGTACTTTTCAATTAATATTGGGATACTGGCTGAAATTTTTAGTTTACAATTGAGAGAGTTGGTGTTTTTTTTATGGGAATAGTTATACAAATGGTCTCTTAACTTTAGGCACAATAATTGCGCTGAAATACTAAGGTCATATGTGTCAGTTTTCCCCTTTTTCTCAGAAAAAGAAGTTTTGGGTTCTAAATTTGATTTTTTTTTTTTAATGAATTAAGCCGTTTGTGTCCCAAAACTCAGTTTTTTGTCATTTGTTTTGTTTGGTTTTTTCTTCAATATTGCTGATTACAGGTCGATCAAACAGAAGTAACTGCCTTGACTCGATATAATTTGGAACCGGGTACGAGGAAGATGTCATTGGAATCTTTACGAGGAGATATATATATACTCCCGGGAAACCCCCCCTAAAAAAAGAGGACCCTAACCAACTGATGGCGCAAGGGTCACGATGGAAATAAGCATCTTGCTGAGTGAACGTCATATAAGCAACTATCAAGGCTTCAGAGGTTACGAAACGAAAGACTGCTCCTCTCTGCTACTTCCTATTTGCAATGCCGGAATAGCAGATCCAAAAACCCATTGGAGGGTCCGGTATAGCAACCGTCACATAACTGTTGAATGTAAACCAGAGCCGATCCAATAAATAACAAAGTCTTCATCAAAACCCTAAAGTGTTCAATAATGTAAAGAACATTACTGGCCAAATCAAAATTCCGAGGACCACTGTGACTGTGACAGTCCTTTGAGGTAAGAGTTCTAACCGGAGTCACTAGTGCTCTGCGCCTTGTAGTGGCTAGCAACAGCATTACCACAGCAGATATCGGGGGTGTTTAGTTGGGCATTCCCAAAGGGCTTTGGGCCCCCAAAGCCCCTTGGGGGAAATTTTGGATGTTTGGCAAAGGCTTTTGAATGCCCATTTGCGAAATGTGGGCATTTTAAATGTTGAAAGCCGAATGCCGGGGGGGACCAGCTTTGAGCATTGGGCATTTCGGAGATGCGATTTTACTGTTCACCGCGTCACTGTTCATCGTCTCCTCCGCCGTTCGCCTTCTTCTTCGCCGTTCGTCTTCTTCTTTGCCAAAGGCGGCGCTCAGCCGCGATCTGGCCACCGAGAAGCCTCGCCTGAGGTCGCACAACCTCGGGTAAAGCATCACTGGCACGCGCAAGCCGGTCCGTGCGACGGTGAGGTCCGTCGACCTCGGGTCTCGCGCGAGCCAGGCGACCAGGCGAGGCCAGATCTGGCCGTTCGGCGGCCAGATCTGGCGGTCTTGAGGCCAGATCTGGCCTCTGCGACCTCCGGTGGCCAAATCTGACGGTTCGACAACGGCCGGATCCGGCCGTCAGCGGTTGGCCGGTGCAGTGGCCGGCCGCCGGAATTTGATTTCAAACTTTAAAAAAATAAAAAATAACAAAAGCTAATTACAAATGTAAATTTTGCCAAACGGTGTTTATGCTAAGTTGCATTTCAATGCTAAAATTTACCAAACAGTCTAACATTTCCGAAAGCCCCTTTCCCTCAAAGATATTTGCATTCTCCCAATGGCATTTCCCCAAAGCCGAACCAAACGGGCCCATCAACTCTTAGCATCTGCCAATGAAGTAAGAGTTCCAACCGGAGTCACTGGTGTTGTGTGCCTTGTGGTGGCTAGCAATAGCATCACCACAGCAGATCTCAACTCTTAGCCTCTGCCAATGCCTTCTTGATTGGATTGTACACGCTAAATTCCCCAAAGTCCCTCCGACCACTGGCAAAATCAGCACGCCAAGTCAGACCAATGGAACAGCCACACACATGCAAACAGACAGACAGACAGAATGAATAAGATGCAACATCAAGCTCTTGCAATGCCAGAGAAATCAGTTTGCCCATTGACACCCATGAAACAGCATCACAGAGAGAGAGAGAGAGAGAGAGAGAGAGAGAGAGAGAGATGATCTAACATGCAGTATCATGCCGCCCTTGCAGTGCCAAAGGGAAAA
The DNA here is from genome assembly GCA_014182375.1 of Eucalyptus virginea. Taxonomy (NCBI): domain Eukaryota; kingdom Viridiplantae; phylum Streptophyta; class Magnoliopsida; order Myrtales; family Myrtaceae; genus Eucalyptus; species Eucalyptus virginea. The sequence continues at coordinate 26,053,941 of CM024514.1, read as the reverse complement.
CAGATAATCCTGATTGGCTAGTTGTGTATGCGACCCATGAGTCGTTTCAGGAGCCAAAATCACATGTCAAGATAGAGTGATCAACGCAAGCATATTCAGTCATCATCAAATGTGTCACAAAATCATTATTAAATACTTGTTCTAACATTAGTTCAAAGTGGGTGAGGCATATAAGAACCAAAAAAATAAAATTGTTGATATAAAGCAGATTATCTATTTGCAAAGATTGAACAATATCTATATAGCCTGTGTGCTTGGCAGCATACCTGTGCTTTATATCCCATCCAGCAGGAAGGAAACGAGGTTTAATAGCTTCGATAAATACTTGTCTCCATCTTTGACAAAAGACACTAATGCCATCCTCCCCATACTCCTTCAATATGTGATCGACAACTTGTTTCCCATGGGGTCCATGTCCTAATAGCGATAATTTGGAGTTGTGCATTGGCTGTGTTTCATCATTTCTAGAATCACCAAGGTCTGACCCTTCATTTTGTAGGTTGCCATTTTGCAAATTATAGAAATCTGTGTTTTCGTTGTTGCTATCATGAGCAGCAGCTTCTGGTTCCATCCCTGAATTGATTGGCTCTGTCTTCACTTGGTCCGTGATCTCATCATTGACATATTGCTGATCTTTTTCAGACAATGAGACATCGACTGTTTCAACTTTTGATGGATTCACTGTACTTGATATCAGCCTTTTCTCAGTACTTCCAATTTGCTCTTTATCTGGAATACCGCCACCTTTGGAATGTTTTGAAGACAGCCCTCTCTTCTTCTCAAGCCGTCTTTTCTCATGAGAACTCATTCCAACTAACAAGGCTCTTTCCAGATCCGCATCAGATATATCTCTTCCTCCATAAAACCTCATCACAATCTGCAAATTAATGACAGTCGAATTAATAGCCAACGCCTTTTAAAGGAGTTAGGAGGTCAAAGCAGATGAAAAAAGTGAATATCTATACCCAACACAAAGCTGCATGGCAGAAAGATTAAGAATATACAAATCGAGGGCCCCCATTAGTGTATTCTTATTCAGAACACAAGTATATAGTTTTTCCATGTCAAAATGATGAAGAAAATTGTCCTATGAATTTTGTGCATGTACTGGAAGATCAAAATCAAATTTCAAATATCCAAAAGATCAAACTAGCCTTCTGACTTGATTCAGCTGAAACTCCAGAATGACTTATAACTGAATCTGTCGAATTAGTTTAGGTTGGAGCCAAGATAACAGCAAATATGAGGACAAAAAAGAAAACAATGTGCTGTTCAATTGTGAGTCAAAACACCGGAGTTAAAAGACTTCAAGACCTGTGTCAGTTCTTCACGGCGCTTCTGAGGCATTCTTTGTCCATGGCGTAGTAGAGCCATTGCAGCCGTTCGTAATTCTAGAGGAGATATACCAGCTTGTTCAAAATTTATCCCCATTGCACATGTTTCTGATGCAACTTGATCATCTCTCAGTTCAACAATATTTCGAACAAAGAGCGGAATACCAAATTCCTCCGCAATTTTCCTTTTATACTTCTCAGCCGCAGCATGAGCAACCTCATGACAGTCCACACAAAGGAGGACTATATCATGAGAACGATGACTTTTCAAATGCTCAGGGAAGTGCATTCTGTAGCACGAAGGAATAATCCGGTAACGCAAGTAATGATTACCTTCACCGCAGCCAACACAAATATTTTTCTTACTCTGAATGTAAAATTCATTATCTTCATCTTCTGGACGACCTTTAGGCTCAAAAAGAAGCATAATAGCAGGAGGATCATTGTCAACAAGTTTCGCAAGATCACGGCGAAGATACCTGTCACATGTGAATATTCATGACAACACTTACACAAATATGTAAACAAAGAAAAGATAACTGATTGAGAAAGCTCCGAACCATTCAAGCTTTCTACGATCGCAGTAACAAAGCAAGCGTCCATCATTTGCGTAGATCCTACAATTATGGTACACTGGAGATTTGCAAGAGAACTTTTTAACAAATAGCTCTCGAGAAGCCTTTTGAGAAACTTGTTTCAAACTTTTAGTACCATTTTGTCTGGAGACTACCTTGTTAGTTGATCTCATAGTAAAATTGACCAGAATAGAATAATTAAAGACAGATAATGGACAAGTTCCATCTTGACCAAGGCACTTTTGAAGAACCACCAGAGAGATTTCATCGAGGTTGTCCATCCTCTCCTCTAATAGATCACAGAAACTGTCCATGTGGCCACAAACAACAGGCGATGGAGATGGCGTGGAAGAACTCAGGGCATCCGTATTAGAATCAGCCTGCCTTAGGATGTCAAATATATCTGTTGGATTAGTTGGAACTTTGCTTGCGAGAGCAACAATAGCTTGATCTGACAATACAAATCTTAAGCTTTCATCATGCACACGGGCCTGAAAGAAATGCGTAAGCCATGGTAAGTAGAGATAGCTATAAAGAAGCAGACTACCTGCCCAAACAAAAGCAAAGAATGAAGGCAAACATGATAAAGGACCATACAGTATCCCATGTGGAAGTTAAACATCAGTAAAGATCAGAATTCTGCCTAGGTTTCTTCGATGAATCATGAGGAAGCCATACAAGCAGAAAAGGAGACATAAGAAGGCAAATTGGAAACCTTGACCACTTTCTCTTGTTTGACAAGGCAAGTGACCATGGTACTCAATTCATGCAGTTTAGTTTAGATGAATTTTAGCAATGTTTGCACAGTATTGCTGAATGACAATACAACAGCCGGCTCAATACTTGAACCTGTTCAACCCACATGACAATGGCATCAACCAGCAATGTTTAGCTCCAAATCTAGCAACTAAATCCATAAAAAAGAATGTTTGGTGCAGAACTATCCAATCACCCCTCCAATCAGTAACAACATTATCAAGTAAAGATTATTGCAGACACACACAAGAATAAGGTAGTCAAGATCCCTTTTTTGTCTAGGATCAGTGAGGTTGTCGTGAAATCGGACAGTAAGATCTATTTGTGAAATCTTCAAATGTTAAAAAATAACTCTAAAAATGCATGGTCAAGGTCCAGTCTAACACAACAAGGCTACTATAACTAAAAATCAACAAAAACAAGGTCATTAGGTCATTTCTATAAGTAAGACATCTATAAATAAGACAGTAAGTTTGATTACAGATTCACAACTAGTAAACCATAGTTTCAACTTGACAAATAACAAAACCATTGAATATCTAATTGTAAATTCAAAACAATGTGAATTGACTAGAAACTCATCAAGTTTCTAAATAATCATCAATTTGCAGTAGATAATAACGGAAATAATAGGCCCTATAGAGTCACTACATTTTCCATTCATAATACTAATGGAGGGAGGACATTTCATATAATCTGGAAACAATAACAAAAGGAAATATTTCAGACCAATTTTTTTTACGTTGACTACACCTCAATGATGCTTTCCCATCGTACATGAGGTTGCAGAGAAGTCATGTCCATTGAATTTTCAGATTGATATTTTTTTCCTTTTCCTTTTTAATGATATTTTTGTTTTGCTGTGACTAATCTGTTTTCATTTTGTCGTTGATCCTTGAGGTTTGTTTCATTCGTTTTGTTTTCTTTTTCCTATTCTTATAGATGTATTTTTCCTATACCAAATGGGCTGGTTATCATTATATCAAATCACGGACTTCTTTCAAGCCAAGTGTCTTTGAAAAAAGCTCCTGTGAAGTTTGTCATTCAGCAACAATCTGAACTGCAATTCCAAGCAGGTTCACGTGTCAGCATGCGATCCAAGAATAATTTTATTCTGCTGCAAGTTGACGGGATCTTCCACTTTAGACTAGTAAAATTGTACTTTTTCATGAGCTGACACGCATTTAATTACAGCAATCAAGAAGACCGTGGCCTAATGAAGGCAAAGAAGAAAAATACAAAAAGGCCCAGTACTTTAAAAATCAGTGCAGATAACAAAAAGGACCATTCAACTGATACTTAGAGGTGCCTGGAAGCATTGCTTGTAACCAAACAGGCTGAGAACAGACATAGAGAAATTAAATCAAATTATTCTGAGCCTTGGCGATTTATTTTGTCCCTACCCATGTGAGAAAGGTACTTTAGGAACAGACAGAGAAGTCTGCAAGCTTTCGTTGTAAGGTAACAAGCGAAGTGGTACCACTTATTATTATTTTGGAAGTATAATAACTAATATGACTATCCAGAATTTTTCATTTATCTAAAACACTCCTATTAAAACAGATAAACTTTCATTACCAAAAAGTTGCTGTAAAACTAACACTAACCATTAACTCCCTCCAAGCGCACACTCTTCTCACAATATCCTGAAACTGATTATTGGAATGGCATCAGAATATACCGCAACAAAAAGAAGCAGAAGGATGCAGATACATAAAAGACCGTGCACCTGGGCTTTGTAGGCATCTGATTCACCTCCTTGACCATTTGAATGTCGGGAAATTATCGATGATGCAGCAGACTCCCCCGGCGCAGCTTCAATATCTTTCGTGTATCGTTGCAAGCAAATCATATTTGAACGGCGACATGCCTCCAGGACAAAATGCAATTCATCATCGAAACAAGATTCTGGTGCAAATTTTTTTTTTTTTCAGAAAGTTTCATAAAACAAGAAATATAGATGCTGGTGCAATCGTTGGCTCAATTCAAAACAAACATTCATCACCTTTGATCTCTAATACCAAAACCTCATGCAGACAACTAGATGAAACAAGTAAATGTTCATGCTGCCTATCTGGCCATCCTAATGAACTTTATGTTGCAAAGAAATACTCTGACAAATCATGACTTCCTTATTTCGCCAGAATTCTCCCCACAAAAGGAAGAAAGAAAGAAATGAGCTATTTTGGGCAAAACCAATGCAATTGAAAAAATCATACCATTATCCTTTTGTTTTAGCTCTCCAACCAAACAGCGAGCAACATATAGCAGATAGCACGCATCTGTCCTGGCATATTGCAACATATCTTGTGGCAATGGACGTTGTCTCCAGTCTTCACGCTGCATTTTTTTTCAAAAATATAAGGACAGACATGTCGCTTATTTCAAAGATAACCTATGAGTAATAACAACTGAGAAGCTCTCTGCATGACTTTCAAAAATATACATAAAAATGGGCCCAGTTCTAACCTGTAGCAATTTATTGGTGGTTACACCACAATAAGTTTCAAGTAAGTATGCCAGTGATCTCTGTGGCTTTGATAGAATGTCGCACGCCTGCAGTTGGATGACATGAAAATTCATTTCCATTAAGACTGTTTTTATCACCCAACCACTCTCTCTCCCCTCCTTTCCCCACCGCTCAAATCTCTTTTCTTCCAAATAAAGGCAGAAAAGAAAAAAGAAAGCAAGAAAAGTTACTATGTATACAGTTCATGAAGAAGGCATTCAATAGAGACAGGTCCACCTTTGCAGTATCAAATAGATTGACAACGTAAATGTGGAAGTCCCTTTGCAACCAGAGAACGTCATTATCAGCTCCATGAAACACCTACATAAAGATCGAATCAGTATTGATGTATTGCAGTTATTCACTATAAGGGAACTTTGGATTGAAAAGAAGAAGACTAATGCATAATTTTCAAGGAAGTTTATAACAAATGAAACTAAAGCTGTCTATTAAGTCTAGTTTTTAATTATCATTAATATCATCAGCCAGCAACTTAACACTCAAGGAAATTGATGGGTATATGCTCCCAGACATGTATGCAGATACATGTCAATCATTTGCAGTGGAAGAGCACAAGCAGATAAGGCAAACAAGATTCAAATTTATCCAAATGAAGGGGCCCATGATGTGACAGGCTGATGGAAAAAATTACCTTGCAAATACTAGGCTCACTGAAAACTGGACGAAGAATTCCCATAGCATCATGCAGCTTTATTGTGTCAATCAAATAGTCCTCATCTTGTGTGGAGATCTATAAATTTTGGAAGGAGGAAAGGAGGAGGCAAAAGACACAAGCATTATCAAGCTGCGCTCACTGCATATTGAATAGCACATTCTGGTGATAAATGTCTACTCACCTGCATAAGGGCGGTAAAACCTAAAAATGAACATAAACTGTGCTGTTCTGTATCAACGGCGAAGACTCTCTCCTTGATCAATACATTGGCAAGTTCCTCCAGTTGTTGCTCAGTTTCCACCCAAGTATAGACATCACTAGTCATTGGAATCTTATCATCAGGATAAAACGTGAATTCTAGTCGCAGACTATCTAAGAGAGCCGTAATCTCCGCCTCATATGGATGCGAGTTTGAAGAATCCACTGTCAAGTTTTAGCATATTAAGCCATGCTCCATAGATCTTTCCATGCAGGTATCAGAAAAATACGCGAAGAAATGCTTCCAAGCAAAATGACCAACCCTAAGATATTGCACAATTAGTTGGCTTTTCTATCCTGATTACTAACAAATAAACATAAATACAGAAAGCTTTCCATCAATTAAGTAGATGACATGTCAATACCTCATGTAAGATTCTTTTTAATGAGCATCCTAACAGTCAGAAACAACATACAACGCAACACAGACAAGCTTCTCTTCTTAATGCAGGTCAAAAGTTCGACTATCTTACAACGTCTTCCATCGACAAAGGACCAGATAACGTACGTCAGTAACCACAGGCACGAATCGAAAAAACACAGCTCATAAGTTCTCTCGGTAAACAAACACAACTGCCACCTCAGTTTCATCATAAAGGCGTATCTGACTCGAACTATCCCAAATTTTCTCAGCATTTGCACAAGCTCGAAGGTTCTGGATTATCTTACTAACGGCTTCCATCGACAAAGGACCGAATCCCGTACATTCTCTCAGTAAACAAACACAACGACCTGATCACCCCAGTTTCATCACAAAGGCGTATCTGACTCGAACTGTTTCCAAAATTTCTAGCATTTGCACAAGTTCGAAATTTCCGGATCATCGCTACCGCTAAAATCCAAAGCGAAATCCCCCGCCGCCAACCGACCGGCGAGACAGCAATGACAAAAGCGAAGAAGAAATGGTTCGAAGCTCAGCTCCAGAGTACATACCGTCATCGGAGCCTCCGCGCTTCAGGTGCTTGAACGGAGAGTAGGAATTGTCCGCCAGGACTCGCCTGAAGCCGTGCTGCGGCTTCGACTCGGCTCGCAGGTAACACGCGCCGCCGCCGCGGCTCCTCTGCTTCCTCCGTCTCCGGTGGTAATGCACGGCGAGGAACGCCGAGAGCGCCGCGACGGAAGCGAAGGCGATCGCCATTCGCAGCTTCCGATCCCTCTCCATCTTCCTTTCGGTCTTCCTACGCTCGAGCTTTCTTCTTCTAAGTTCGTCGTTCTCTGCAGGTTCGGTCGGTCAATTTGCTACATGCTGAGTTTGAGAGAGAGAGAGAAAGAGAGGGCTTCAGCCCAGTTTGGGCTGGGCCTGAATCCCCACCAGATAGACGACGGTGTAGAGAAAAACGAGGGTAATGGGCCGTCGCCTGCTCGGCCCATTTGGTGATCGGGGCAATTTTCATCGGATAGATGCTGTAATCAATGAAATTTCAATGTTTACATACTTTGTCCAGCTAGGTATTGCAATTTTCTTTTTGTCTCAAAACTAAATTTATGCGTTGGTCACTAGATATATGATTAAATTACTCTAAGAAAGAAAGAAAGAATTTGACAAAATGAAAAAATATCGTTGTGTTTCGAAAAATAATTTCGCGCCCGATGCACGCTATGAAGAAAATGATATTGAAGATGATGGACGCTTCTTTTGCATTTTTGTTCTTTGCCATGTTGATGAGAGAATCCACCTGAAGCAGAAAAGTTTAGATTGATCAATGAAACACCGTGTATGGCTCGAGCAAAACACCCAAGCCAATATATCGAAATTGAAATTATTGTTGGTGATATGGAAAATCAAAAGCCAATATATTGAAATTGAAACTATTGTTGGTGATATGGAAATCAAAAGTATAAATTTTTCAAGAGAGATCTCATGAAAAACACGAAATTCTTAAAAAATAGGATGAATCAAGCTATTAGAACGCATCCCTTATTATCTATACCGTTGAATTTTAAGAAAGTAAAATTTCCGGAACCCGTACCTCATCACTTAATAAAAATTTCCTGCGACATTACTGATTTGGTTTTTTTTCATTATAAGAGCCGGAAGTCAATTGGGTAATTGATTTTTTTTTTTTAAATATATATTTAAGAACGTTATGCAATAAACGGAAAAATTATAATAAAAAAAAAAAAAAGGAGAAAAGAAGGAAGTTGTTCAAGTGGCTGTAGTGGGTCCCACACCTGCCCCTTCCTAAGTCCCTCTCTGACCATCCTCTTTGCTTATAAGCCACATGATGGGTGGCGTCCCAAGCACTTCGGAGCCTGGAGCGTAGCTGGGGCTGGGCGACATTAGGATCTATCTAAATCTGAATCTTAGGATGGTTCAACGTTCAAACAAGCATCGCTTTTTGTCCCCCTTCTTTCTCTTTTCTTCCTCTTCTTTCCTTCCTTCCTTTTTTTTTTTTTTTTTTATATATATACTTTATATATCTATGTATATATATTATCTTTCTGGTGTTTGGCCGTGTGAATGAAGTAGAAACACAACCCCTTCTGTAGGCCCCACGTCATGTGAAAGAGAACCGGTCGACAAAAAGAGGGGAACCCACAGCCTCAATCATGCCTGTATCATGACCCCCTCCCCTAAAAGTAAAAGGTCCTTCGCACCAGCATAGACCCAGAAACGAAAGGTAGAGACGAAGAACGGTAGATGTCGACGCAAATTTTTATAGGAGGGGGCGGTCGATGGATAAGTCACTACACACGAGTTCAGTCCGCGCAGACCGGCATCGCTTATAGCCATTGATGCGGGTCCCGTTGCGTGGTTCACATATGGGATGGCGACGATGGTATTGATCTATATAAAATGAATCTATTTTGTGTAATATTTTTCCCCCGTTAAAACAATATACGGTTAGAGGTAGTTGATTCTATTGAAGTGTTGTTCCACATTACTTAAAGGGTCTTTATATATTCTTTATATTTATTTGGTCTTTCTTTTCATTACAGTTTAAGTTTTTAGGATAGACTTTCTAACACAGTATCGGAGTTAATATTTTTCCTTTCATGACAAGTCTTATATGCTTTTTATATTTAGGTTCCAAACTTGGAATAGACCCTACAATTGTCCTAGAGCCAAACTAATTGGTTTCAGGGTCGATGAGGAACAGACCGGGGCCTTTTTTTTTATTTTATTATATACAAAATATGCATGAGGCATATATAAATACAGTTTTTCTGCTTGAGGATGACATGTCAAACATATTAAATTTCAATAAATATTCTCTATTTCGAAAAAAAAAAAAAAAAAAAAAAAGAGCAAAAGAACTTATTTAAGGTTATGGGGAAACTGGTGTGGTTTTGAATTATTGGGTAAAATTGGCCCATTCAAAATATAGAACAAGGAACCGAACCAACCCAAGGTCGCTTCTCAATTTTTGGAGCTGGGAACTTGGTCGGTCTCCTTGCAAATTGGCCTTGAACATATAGGACAATTCTCGTTCAGGCAAAATTCCCGAGTTGAACTAGCCCGATTGCTCACCCTTACATATATAGTTACCGAATGGCCGACGTTTTGGAAAGCCAGACTTATTTTGGACAGGTTGTGGCCCAAAGGACGAAAACGCCCCCTGGCTTCCCCCCAGGAGGCGAAGGCAAGATCTCCCTCACCTAATTTTGATTTCGCGAGATATTCTCTGGAGGCTTCCCCACGCGATTCTTGAATTGCCTGAAAAGGAAGGCGCAACTGCAACTACAGCTGCAGCTGTAGCTGCACAGGGAGAGTCCATGAGGGGGGAGGGGGAGGAGTGGTGTGCGGTGGCAGCTTTGCAGGGAGGGCTGGTGCGCGAGCTTGCTTGAACAGACGACAAGTTGCCCTGTGCAGTAAAGCGACGGGGACGACTTTTTGGAAGCTGAGACTTCTTTGCAAGCAACGCATCTCCACGACCAAATTTCGATCGCCCCGCACCGCACTCAACTGCATGCATCCATCGCACACCCGCAGGTCTCGTTTGGGATCGAACGTTTGATAACTTCTGTCTATGCTTGCAATACACGTACGTGCACATCGCGCTTCACCATGTCCGTGCCGTCGGTTGAGCCGGCTTTGAAGACATTTGGAGAATATTTTAAAACGTCTTCGTCAAATTGCTATTGTTAGGTTGCCTTTGTTTAGGAAAAACTTAATCATAAACAAAATCTTTTCGAAAAATTTTCCTTTGTTTAGTGATATGACCAAAAACGATTTCATTTAAAAACGATTTGATTTTCTCTTAGCCAAAAAATTAATAATTTTTTATGAAAAAAAAATTCTTTTTTCTTTCTTTATTTGCCTGGTCATTGAACCTCTGTGACAGCCGGTCAAGTGAGGTTGAGCCTCGCTCATGACTTGTCGCCCGCCATCATCGAGGCTTGCATTTAGTAGAGGGAGAAGGAAAAAGAAAATAAAAACGAAAAAAAAAATTCAAAAAGTGTTTCCATTTTTTAAAATTTAGGAATTTATTTTCCCAATTATATGCGTGAATATATTAATCAGAAAGTGCTTTTAGTTGATTTTATTTTAAGAAAGTAAACCATATAGTGAAAATCTGAAAAAATAATTTATGAAAAATACTCTCATCCAAACAGATGCACCCTCGTATCAACTTGCAAACAGACTTTTCAAGTCCAACAATATGCACCTCAAGTTCCCTTTGCTGCATCTGTTGTGATCGTGAAATTTACTGAAGTGCCACTTTTATCGAAAATGCCCTTATGTCATATTATATCGCATTAAATTAGAATAAGCCCCGTAAAAATATTGCCCACCACTTTATACACTTATATCGAGTTTTTCTTTTATTTTGGCAACGTCTTTGGTCACTTTCGCTGCATAAACCGGTTACTTGGCAAAATATATCCGACCCAAGATTATTTTCTCCTCCGACAAGAGAGAATATAATATTAAGGGTGCCTTTGTTTTTCAAAAAAAAATTATAATAAATGACGATTCATTTTGAGAAATAAAAATTTTTCTTTTTCCCCTTAATTTTAAGCACTTATATTTTTTTACCGTAATTGACTTTTTATTAACCAATTATTTTCAACAAACTAAACGAACAAAATTCATAAAATGCACTAAATAAATTTTCGCCAAAACAAATGCACTCTAAGTAAAAACATCTTCTTAAAATCTCTGTTGTGCACACTCAGCATTCATGCACTCACCATTTGTATTGAGATCTAGCCGTGATGGTGGTAGTACCTCAATTTACTGATCAGCATCTCAGCTTATAATTCCCAGATATTCAAATTTTGTTCCTAATGTCTGGTTTACGAGCCGTATCAAATAATCAATTCCCTTCTTCCAAAGCTTAGATCCATCCCAATCCGTACAAACCAACCCGTTCGAGCGTGATTTTCAGGCCTGATCTGGAATTCTCAACTATTTTCCTTAAATTTCCTTCTATTTTTTCTTTTTATTATAATCGCTTCTGTCGATATCCATGCACTATAACAACCCTAAACTTCAAGAAATCAATTGGACGTTAATCCAAGGCGCATGCTCCCAAGGGAACTTTTGATCCTCAATATTTTATAATCTCGGCATTAATTTCGCGACCCGAATGACGATGTTGCCCTCCGGGGGCCGCGCGGAATGTCCGACGTTGCCGTTGCGGCGGTGCCCAAGCCAGTCAGGACCTCATGTGGCTGCAGAGACATCGAACGAAAGAAAGAAAAGGGGCAGTCAGCGAAATCATGGCACGTGTCGGGTCGGCTCGTGAGGTGGGGCCCGACGGGAATGCAGGCTGTGGCAGCGCGTCCACGTGAGCCGGTATGTGACCGGTCACGTGATTAATGGACAGGCTTGGGGTCTACCGAGAAGGCCGGCGAATGGGGACGCGCCACGTCTTGGGCCTGCTGGATCTGATCACGTGCCGCCAAGTTTCCGGAATTCGAGAGCCTTACTAAACATGGATTAACCCCACACCCACAGTGTCCGGCGGGGGGGAAAATCTAGGGATAACTATAAAAATTTCAGTTCGATGATGAGGAACTCTCCTCGAAATTTGGAAATGGTTAAGATATTCCGTTTGGAAAATATCCTAAAAATGATTCTAATGACGACGAAATTTAATTTATTTGAGTGTTAATGAATTCAATTGAGTGTATGGTTAGGATGGGTTTGTTTAAATAAAAGAATTTTTGAGAATTAACTTTCCAGATTTATTCATGCATTTTGATTTGTTGAAAAAAATTATTTAACAGGAAAATCATTTTGAATAAAAATACATAAATGCTTAAAATATGGAAAATAAATTCCCTAATTTGAAAATGAGAAAACAATTTCCTTTAAAATAATTTCCATGAAATGTATTTTCTTTTATTGTGAGATTTTTCTCCCAAATAAACATACCTTCGATATTGTCATAAAAAGAATCATAGGGTAGTTTGGTGGAAATTTCGTTAGCAATCAAGATCGAATACTCGTATAAGGAGAAAAGCCTTAAGTTAATTACTGACAAAATCAAGAAGTCGAGAGTATCTTTGGATCATTCTTTTGTCCGTCTCCGTATTGCGACAGTGACAATTTATCGGGCATTGTTCCAACAAGTTAACAAGAATGTCAAACACATTAGTAAACACATGAAAAGAGTGGTTGCACCTCAGGTGAAATTCACATCCGCCGCATATGACATTTACATGTATTCAATTTTTTTAAAGATCTTGTAGCTTTCCATAGTTAGACTTTCAGGACGTTGACAATTCACCATTAAATTACGTTGCGTAAATATATATTTTTGGTCAACGTCTCAACCCTAATCACAGCATTTGATTTGCTCCCTACACTCTTGGAATTCCGAAAGCATCAGGGGATTTTCTATGGCTGACCGCCTCAAGCCCTTAGCCAGGATGACACCCCTCTAATGCCCTAGGGATCTAATAATTGCAAATCGCATTCTTGAACGTTGACCGTAGACCTCCTAGACAGTCGACTCCACATCATCTTTTTTTTTCTTTTTTTCTTTTTTCTCCTTTTGCTTTTGCTTATTTAGCGATTCTTTTGCCTTTTTTGGGGGTCTACAATGTGATAAACAGCGGTTCCTCTTTTGGGGTACGTTGCAGGTTGCACATGCACAATGCTTGTATGTCAACCCCTTTTGGGTGCTACTCAAGTGCAGTGCATGTTCCAGCAGAAGACGGCCTTAGTTTAAATCCATGTCATGTGATCAGGATTAGAGGTAAACGTTGGGGATTATTCCCTAGCCACATGAGGTTCATGTGCTGATCCAGGGACATGCCCTGCCAGCATTAAAGATCCCATGAAAGATCAAATGTATGTTCGGTAGGGGCGATTGAAAAGATAAAAAAAGAAGGGATTTTGAATAATTACCAGTGAAAAAGAAGAAAAATGATTTAAGAAAATTGAGTTGAAATGATTTGACAAGAAAGGGGTCCGAGTAATAATGAGAGAAAGGAAGAGAAATGATTTGAACGGATTGAATTCTCACATTGTTCGGATCCTTACTTAGGGGAAAGAACGGCGGAAAATACAAATTATAACGTAAATCTTCTTTTGCGTAATGAAAAATAGATAGAGAAAAGGGTATGAGGAAAAAAAGGACATGTTTCGTTTATTGATGCACAAATTCCTTCTAATTTCTCGGTATTTGGATAGATTTAAAGGGATTTAAAATGACCGTGAAGATAATTTACCAATGCCTCATAATTTCTTTTAATCCCTCCAAACCCTTTCTCTCTGTTTAAATGAGATCGCATTCTCAAAAAGGTCTCTGTCAAAATGAGATCGCATTCTCAAAAACCTTTTTCTCTCTCTCTCTCTAATACCTCCTATCAAACTTTGTGTAGATGTGGCATACCAAACAAAATATTACAGTTGAGGAAATATACTACCTAATTTGATTGCCATCTTATGGATTAGGGTCATAATTACTAAATGAACATCGTCTTGGTTAGAAAATGCTGTTGTCTAATCTCTTTGCAAGTTTCCCATATAATTGGAAACTCAGACGATAAGGATACAAAAGATCAATACAGTACACAAATAGAAAAAATAATGACAACAAATGAATTTGAGTTTACCTTAATGCACAACATTATATAATGATGAAGGCATTAAACTTTAACATGGGATATAATAATATTGCAAATTCGTAGACGATGTTCATATTTTTTAGAGTGACAAAAGTTGTATGCCTTCATGGCAAACTGCATTACAAAACATTTAAGTTGAATTCGAGTTTATCATGCTCTGAAATAGACAACATCCCTGGTTCCAGAACTGGCACGGGCAAGGTCAAAAACACATGACGGTAGGTCTAGATAGGGCCGTTTGATTGTCCGATCTAGTTTTATACAAGTTCAAAAAAAAAAAAAAAGCAGAAAGAAAAAGAAAGATGCTGCATGTTTCCGATGTGTGTATATATATATATATCGGTGTTCAATAAATGTCTTGTCATTTTCTTATCTTTCTTTAGTGTACCAATATCTTGACCCCATTAAAACGCATGTTGAAAACTATGAACGAGTTGGCATTTACTTATGTTAGGTTGTGTTTGTGTTTTTTCGTTGAATTTTCTGTACTGCCTAAAATTGTAACATGATTGAATACAACATTGTTGGAATGTTAAGAAAATAATTAATATTATGAAAAATTTCAAACTGATATATTTATATTAAATTTACCAAAAATAATTTTTTGATCACAAAAAAATCCTAAATTGATATATTCGTAAGTGATAAATTTACTATTTGTTAATTTTCATTAAATTCAATTAATATAACGAAAAATTACAAATTAGTACATTTGTGACAAACGAAGAATAAAACTAAATGGATATACTTGTCAATTATCACGTATTACTAAACTTAATAAGATTTAACAAAAACTAATAAATAGTAAATTCGTCATATGCATATCAGTTTGGGGTAAATTTGTCAATTTGAAGTTTTTCACAACATCAGCCCTTAAGAAAAGCATAACTTAATGAAAAATATTAGTATCACTAACAAGCTTCGTAAAAGAAAAAAGAAATAAATAAATCGAAAAAGAATCGCTTCGGACAAGAAGAACACGAGAAAAATGACGGGGGAAATGGGGGCAAAAAAAAAAGGAAAAAAAAAAGGCCGAGGACATTGAAATAAAAAAAGGCTTGGTTCGACAGGGACGGTTTGGTAAATTCGGGTTCCGGGAGCTCCAGCAGTTAGTGGGTCTTCTCACTTCTGTTCAACTTCCCTTGCCTGCAAAGCAGAGACTAGAAAGAGAAGGGGAGAGAGAGAGAGAGAGAGAGACAGAGATAGAAGGGGAGAGAGAGAGAGAACGAATGAGAACCCAAATTTAAAAACAGAGAAAGCCTCTCTGTTAAGACACATTCCTCTCCCTCCCTCCTTCCCTCCCTCCCTTCCTCTCTCCGGAAAGATACCATTCTTCTGCCGATTCCCCCCCCCGAAGCTCTTCCTTTGCTGGGTCTTTATTCGATTCTTCCTCTCTCGCCGCCGCTGCAAGTGGGTATGCGCTGAGCATGGAGGACAGCTGAAAGGCAGCAAAAAAAAAAAAAAAAAAAAAGGAAAAAAAAGAAAAACAGAAGGCGGGATTGGAAGGGAGAAAGAAGGATGTCGATGAAGATCAGGGGAGAGCAAGCTCCCAAGAGCGCCGTGTCCAGGAAATGGACCCTGCTGCTCTGCGTGGGTTGCTTCTGCGCCGGGATGTTCATCACGAGCAGGTGATGCCCTTTTGCTCCGATGTGACAATTCTGCTTCATCTTCAGATGCGTCCGGTGCTGGTTTTTTGTTCTTTCCTTCTTTTTTTTTGTTTTGTTTTGTTTTTTTTTTTTTTTTTCTGTTTTTGCCTTTTCGGTAGCTCCTTTCTCGGGGCTAACGATCACGGGTTCGGTTTGCGCGTTTTCAGCCAGAGGGTTTTGAGCCGATTTTCGGTTTTGTTTCGACTGAGGGAGGCTTGTTTTGAATAATTTTGCGAGTGTTGGGAGATTCGTTCTTTGCCGATTCTTGCGTTTTCCTGTTCTGAGAGTGTTGAAGATATGCAAGTCCAATGCGTTTTTCTTTATGTGAGGTTCTTTTGGAGTCGTTTTGAGGCTGCGCAATCGTAATTGGGTTTCTTTGCAGCTCCTACTGTTGGACTTCTCCTCTTTTTCTTTCTTTTTCGGTTTTTTTTTTTTTTTTTTTTTGGGTTGCTTCAATTGACTTTGTGACTTCCTCATTAATTGACAGGGTGAGGTAGATCCAACTTAGGATTTACACCCCTGTAATCTCTCTCCCAATCTGGAGATGTTTTTATGGCTTCCAATGGCTAAAGTCTTGATGATTTTCGGACGTTCGTTGTTGCACTGATTGCTTAATTTTTCTCCTCAGTTTTGGCATAATTGCCATTTGCTTTTCAAGTTCAATGATGCTCGTTGTTTTAGTTGGTGATTTGGATCTCTGGCCCACCGACGCTTTCATGGCCTTCTGAATTTGCCCCATCCCCCATTTAATGAGCAGAAGGGACTCATCTGATGTAACTTAATGCTCATTATCGTTTCTTCGGTAGTTGGAAGTGCAACTGTTAGGTGAAACTTCATCGCCTTTTTCTGATCCAGTTTCATTTTCTCTTCCACCATAGCGTGAATTGTTAATCTTGGATACCTTAAAATCGATGTTTGAATACTAAGTTGTCGGCAAACTAAAGCTTACGGCATTAACATAAAAGAAGGAAAAATTCTAGGAAGACTTATTACTGGATGTTTTTTTCCCATTGCTGAAGAGACCCGATTTGAGCAAGTAATTGTCTTGTTGATTTTTTTTTTTTCTCTGATTCATTATGCCTTCAGAATAGTTTGCAACGTTTTGATAGAACTTGCGAATGGAAGTCATGTCGACTCAGGATTTTCCAATTCTGATGACAAGTGTAAATTGATAACAGGTGGACGGTACCTGAATCTAAAGGCATTGCGCGGACCACTGCTGTGGAAGCTGAAAAATTGAAACTGGTTTCCGAAGGTTGTAATCCCAAAATTGTGAGTATCCACAACTTGGACTAGCAGTTCATAGTTCACAATTTTCACATTTTGGCCAGAGCGCTCCAATCATAATGTTTTTTTGTCTCTCTCATCTGGTCCTTTTTTTTAATCTTTTTGTTCATTTCTTGATTTTCCGGTATATTTTTTTTTAGCTGCATCGGAAGGACGTGAAGCGAGACTCAAAGGACATTATTGGGGAAGTTTTTAGAACTCACAATGCCATACAGTAAGGCCCGCCTACTATTTTATTAGCTTTTTATTGGTGCTATCAGTAATTGATATTTGATGTGGTCCTAGGTCATCCTAATATCTTTTATTTTGACAATGTTCTGTTCTGTGTGTTTAGCACTTTGGACAAGACCATTTCTAATCTGGAGATGGAATTAGCAGCTGCAAGGGCTGCACAGGAGTCTATTGTCAGTGGGGCTCCTCTGTCGGAAGACATTAAAACGGATGAACCCACCCGTAGGAGAAAGTATCTTATGGTTATAGGAGTAAATACTGCTTTTAGCAGCAGGAAAAGAAGAGATTCAGTTCGCGCTACATGGATGCCTCAAGGTTGGTACATTTCCTGTCTATTCGTGCCTGGCTAATCTTCATGACCATTATTGGATGTTTCACATGACTGAATACTTTTGCGAAACATGGGATCACAGGTGAGAAAAGGAAAAAGCTGGAAGAAGAGAAGGGAATCATTGCGCGCTTTGTCATTGGTCACAGGTTGGAAATTGTCTTCATTTAGCACTTATAATCTAGATAAGCATGCTCAGTGATGTCTACTTTTTAGTTTTTGGTTGATGAGTGCAAGCTTGTACATGTAAACTTTTACGAATGCTATGATTGCACCTATAGTTGATATTAAGAAAGCAGTTGGTTTTTCCTTCTGCAATCCACAGAAGCATATAGCTAACAAATGCAATTACTTATGCATGCAGCATTAGCTCCATGGGGCACTTTTGTGTGTGTGCGTGTGCGTGCGTGCGTGTGTTTAATTGATGAGTGCAAGCTTGTAAATGTAAACTTTTATGGATGCTATGATTGCACCTGTAGTTGATATTAAGAAAGCAGTTGGTTTTTCCTTCTGCAATCCACAGAAGCATATAGCTAACAAATGCAATTACTTATCCACACAGCCTTAGCTCTATGGGGCACTTTTGTGTGTGTGTGTTCTGGCGCCTTTCTTGCCAATCTGTCACCTTTCTTGCAAATATTGTGATATAATCAGATAACATCTGAAGGAAACATGCTCTGTAACTAATTCTATGCATGGTTTAGCCTTCTTATAAGACCTCAGATACTTCAAATTCAGATACAAAATATTTGGTGTAGCCAATTATCAAGAGGTCTTTACTCTCTACACACTCACCAACATAAGTTGGATACTGTTTTCAGAGGCACTGCTGCAGGCCATTATTGTATTTATGAAGTTAATGAACTGCAAAAGTAAATTGCCAATGATGTCTTTGTTTTCATGCATAAAAGTGTTGCCAGTACATTATATTGACATGAGTATATGTAAGATGTCAGCGTAGGAATACCTAATACTATGAATGGTAGGTTTCCGTATAGGAACATTAATTTGCATAAATATTGCTTTGGTGAAATGTGCTATTATGGTTACATTACAGAAGGAACATGCAGTAAATAATTCTTAACATAACCCTTGTCCCATCTAGTGCTACGCCAGGGGGTATCCTAGACAGAGCTGTTGAAGCGGAGGACAGAAAACATGGAGATTTCTTGAGACTGGTAAAGATTGATCTTCTGTTGGTTCATTACACTTAGACTTGTTCATCTAAAAATTTCATGGTTCTGATTGTGGACAAAATGCATGATACTTCATTCCCTTTTTGTCAGGAACATGTTGAAGGATATCTCGAGTTGTCCGCCAAGACGAAGATATATTTTGCCACAGCTGTTGCTACATGGGATGCAGATTTTTACGTCAAAGTTGATGATGATGTTCACGTGAATATAGGTAAATATTCTAATCGTTAGTGTCTGAGAGGTTCAAGAATTAAAAATAGGCAGAGGATCTATTTAGTCTTCATGTCAAGAAAATGAGGGAAAGAATCCTTCACTCAAAATTATGGTTGATAGACGAAGGAGCAGAATACTTCAGTACCATAATTCTGAGCATATGATAGTCTGCTTCCTATATTATGCTACTGTTGAAGTCTTCTCTTTATTCTTCTGTAGCAACACTTGGAGAAACTCTGGTTAGACACCGACCCAAACGAAGAGTATATATTGGTTGCATGAAATCTGGTCCGGTACTTTCTCAAAAGTAAGTTCTCTGTTTTTTTTTTTTTTTTATATGTCTTTCTTGTATTTCTACTTGGAAGTTTTTCCCCCTTGGTGACACTTAAGAAATGTGCTCTCACTGCACAGAGGAGTGAGATACCATGAACCCGAGCATTGGAAATTTGGCGAGTCAGGAAACAAGTACTTTCGTCATGCTACCGGACAGTTATATGCTATCTCAAAGGATTTAGCCACATACATATCCATAAACCAGTAAGCTTCCTGTATACTTGGTGTAAATATGAGATGAACAAATTATATAGATAGGAAAGTTCTGCTTTGCTCTCTAGACAGTACCTGTATGTCTAAACATTCCTAATCAAAGATTTTTTTCACCTCAATATTTTAGGCATGTTCTGCACAAATATGCAAACGAGGATGTTTCACTGGGATCTTGGTTCATAGGACTTGACGTGGAGCACATTGACGACAGGAGATTATGTTGTGGCACTCCACCTGGTAAAAATAAATAATTTTTACTGAAGTCATCAGGATGGTATCTGTTTCATTCTTCTGGGACGAAAAACAGTTTTTACAACACTAGCGTAATGCTTTGCAGTCATTACTACCTTCTCCATAAATTTTAGTCTGCCCTCTAGTGTACTACAACAACTGTCAATACTCTTTTACTATTCGTGCAGGCATGGAATTTAACCTTCACAGTTATGTCGCAGCGCAGTTAGTTTTTCAACTATCATTAAAAGCTACTTGTTCCTGCAGATTGTGAATGGAAGGCCCAGGCAGGGAACATATGCGTTGCTTCATTCGACTGGAGCTGCAGCGGAATCTGCAGATCCGTCGAGAGGATCAAAGAAGTCCATCGGCGGTGCGGTGAAGGTGAAAATGCTTTGTGGAGTGCTACTTTTCGGTAGGAGGCTCGACTTGAGCATCTTCCCAACTCAGGAAGATGTGGAGCTAGGCCTATACACAGGTTCGCAAGTCCTTTTTCTAGGGTGTTTCTTTTCTTTTTGTGTCCGTGAGTATAGAAAAATCCTATTACACAGACAAGCGTAGATTGGAGAAAGAGAGAGATGCTTTGCTTCGTGGATCACTTCCATTTTATTGAAGGAAGTGGCGATCGAAATGGCAGGAAAGAGAGAGCAAGAGGCTGTCGCCTGTCGCCACCCCACTCATTCTTTGATGGCTTGAAGGCCATTTTGTAATCAACATTTCCACTGGTTCTCAAGCTCATAATAAAAGACCAAATCTTTCTGTGGTGGCTCTTGTGGCCTGCCTTCTCTCACTTAAAACCTTCTCCGTCCTCTACCTCTCTCCCGCTTCCTTGACGGTGAAGTGTGTTTCTTACGCTTTAGTTTCGGGCAATATTTGCCTCCACCACGTGTCGATTTTTGAGGACTGGATAAACATGCTCCTTGGGCATGTAAGTTCTGGATACATTCTTGCTAGTTGCTATGTGGTTTAGCTTCATTTTATTGTACCCTAATACAATCACATATAGAATATGTGGAAATCGAACCCGAGATCTGTCAATATATGAATTTACTGCAAGGTAAAAAGTAACTCACCTCGACAATCACTATGGTCATAGCATCGCATGAGTAAAGACGCATAGCCAAACACACTGTATCAAGCTGCTCAAAACGACAAAGGAACAGAGCAGGGCAACAACGTTGAACCAAAATTGAATGCTTGAAAAGATGCTTAACGGTGCGTATGTCTTCTTCAATTCTTCATGGATGTCGCTGGGGTTTTCTGTCGATTAATCAAGCTCCTTAAATACCCCGTGACGGGGAAACTCTTGATGTTATGATAGGATCTGCAATTCAAATCTCGACAGGATGAGAAAGGACATCCCATAGCGTAATGGTGTTTGTCATGTGGCTTGTCGTGTTTGATATGATAGGATTAAAACAATCAAGTTTCCTCATTTTAGGATAGGCGGTTGTGTATTCTTCGTTATAAAACAAAAGATATAATCTTGATTGTGGTGATTTCACGAATGTATGTCACGCTGCATTAACGAAAATACTGTAAAAGGAGGTATTGTCGGTAATCACGCACATAGGCTAGAATATCTCTTGTACTAGCGAAGTTTGATATGGTATGATAAAACCAATCAAGTTTCTCCAATATAAAACAAAATAAAGAATCTTGATTGTGGTGATTTCACGAAAGTATGTCACGCTGTATTAATACAGTAAAAGTAGGCATTGTTGGTAATCGCCACATAGGCTAGACTATCCCTTGTACTAGCAAAGTCGCTTTGCCGTCGGAATGCCTTCAGCAAGCAAGTTATCTTCGTCTTATATCTTCGGCATTCGAGGGCTTCTCCTCTTGCAGCTTCTCATATCATTGGAAACTCTGGCTTAATTAGTCACAATCATCTTTTGGGAGTCAAAGTTACCCATATTAGGGACAAATAACATGGGAGTGCAACTAATTAGGACTCCTCAATTAGAGCAAACAAAATTAGGAGTCCTAAATCAGACCCAAATCCCAAAATTCATTGCATAAGGGCCACACCACCGTTAGGAATTTAGGAAAGCTTTGCCCAAGGAAAATTATATTCATGGGATCAACCAAATGAACTTGAGAACAGACACGTACGGAAAGCAAAATGAATGTATGAGGGTATAAATCATCCGAAAAGCATGCCTTTTTGGAGTGCCAAGCAAGTTTCTTGCACTGTATAGGCATCAACTGAGAGATGAGTCCCCATTACCAAAAAAAAAACTGAGAGATGAGTCCCTCGTGATAGTGTAGTACTAAACTTATTCGCATCCGATTCAGATAGTGTTATCTAGAAAATGTTACTATAGATTGTATGAGATATTTGAACTTAGTACGACTTCAAAACGCCATGTTATGTTTTTAGATGGTAGTTCAACCAGTAGCTTAATTATCCATCTAGTAGAACATAAAAGCAGATCTGATGGTTCAGTTTTCAAGATATCAGCAATGAGAAGAAGGTGCAATATCAAAGGAAAACACTTTGTAAACGAAGCAATTTGTGCTTCCGAAACATTTAGAGATGATCCTAGCCGAACCCCTGAGGCTAAGAGAGAGAGAGAGAGAAGAAATTACCTTGCGGGTCTAGGGACCCGAGGAGCCGAAACGGGAGTGACAATGGCACGCGATATTGGCACGGCTCAATAAAAAAGCAGGGTTTTAGACGCTTCAAACGCGGCTTTCTTATTGAACCGCACCAATATCCCGTCCACCTGATCCACCCGTTATCAACCACGGGGTAGCGCAGACAGACATCTGAAACGCTCACCAATCTAAAACGACGAGACTTAGTATGAAGAAAACGAAGAAGCCGGAGCAAGAAGCGTTACTCGATCCGAAACCCAAATCACTAATCTTGCAAGTCAGAGAACGAGTCGTCTCCATTCGCTCGGGGGTTCTTGCAGTGAACAACATGGTACTTTCAGGGAAATCAAGAAATGGACAAACCTGGACGTTATTAATGGTTGAAGATGACAAACCCAATTCAAGAAAGCAAGCTACGATCCCGGGTTTGTTTTAGTCAAGAGCAAAGTGAGGAATGAAGGAGGCGACTCTGCCCTCTTTTAAAGAAGGGAGAGGGCCATGAGAGAAAGCTGAGAGCAGAGCAGATGGACACATGGTGGGGGTGTCGATAGACATGTTGGTTATTATAGACGAGGAGGCATTTTGAACATAGTTCTTGGCATTGAATTCCTTCAACCACCTAACGAGAAAGGAAGTTGGAACATTAACTCGACAAGGTACAAGAATCGTGAGCGGGGGAACCTCGCAGAGACAAATCTGGAGCTTTTAATATCGCATTTATGGTGGGGTGCTGGAGGGATGTTGGTCCTCTGTTCAGCCTCAGAATTTATTTGAATAGAAGGCTCACAGAGAAAGAGAGAGAGAGAGAGAGAGAGAGAGAGAGGGGGCTGTGTGACAATTCAAGCTTTTTTATTTGTTTCTTCTGAGCTTTTCACGTCTCTTCGGGGTTCGCAATCCTAGCTTAGCGTCCTCTTGTCAAACCGCTTGATAGTCCACGCTTCACAGGCCAATTTATTGCACCTCCATGCTCGAACAACGCCCGAAGTCCGGACAGCTTTCCGCTCAAGCTAATTTGGGTGATCAGACATGTATAACATACGCGCAACATGACCGATCTGTTCAAGTATGGAATGACGATACGCCTAGCAGAGTCTCAAATTATACATATGCATCGTTTTGACGAGTTGCTACCGGGACAAAAATCCTTGGCGATCTTGATATTTTGCCTATTTTTAGGTAAGTCAATGAGCTATAGATACACTATACGAGAAACTGTGGCTAGATGCTTTCTCTTTAAGTGTCAAATGGGATGGCATTGGCTTGGTCTAAATAATTTCCATAAGCTTTGCCATTAATGATGGGTGCACGCAATGTACCTATCAAAGCGTTTCGACCGGTGCTTTGAGTGCACGACTCTGTTTTTTTTTTCACCCCACAAAAAAAGAGACTTTGTCTTGAGCATGTGGCTTGGCTTTGTCTTCTGAAACGTAGAAAAGCTCCTGTCAGATCAGAACGTAATGCAAGCAACAGTCTCCATAAATGCAAAGAGCAAATAGCATGTTGCCTACTTATGGCTAACTGGCGCCAAAAAAACAACTGACTGCATGCCTCACCTCTTTCCCAGTTTAAAGTATCGGACTTTGATCATCATGTTCGATCCTTCATATCAGATTCATTCGTATTTCAATCTTTTGTGTGTACAAAGATAAAGAACGGTGATTTCATCCGGACATTGCATTTGTTTGGACACTGCTTCAAGTTGATACATGTTGAGCTAGACACACAACCAATGTAAAACCTACATGGATCCATGCCTTTTCTTACAAGGAAACACGGAAATTTACCTCGGTAAAAAAGGCGAAACCCTAAGTCTGATCCTGCATCTTCTTCTAAGCCACTCTTTTGGCTTACTATGTCTGTCACAGTCTAGTGAGTAGTGAGTACAAACCTTATGAACAACAGTAATGCATTTGCCTATGGGCTTACAAACATCTCTCTATTGCTCTCCATACTTGTCCCAACTCAACAACATGAGCACACACTTCCTGACTATGTATAACCTCGTCCTTTGCTCTTTCGCGACCGCCATGCACCGCCTAGCCAAGCTCGAACTCCACTTCATCAATGGCCGAGCCCCGCACCGACGCATTTCTCCACTCGCCCTCCTCTTGATTTCTCTCTTAGTTCGAATTAAAGGCCAGTAGTGCGAGTTCCCTAGAATGGTGCGGATCGCTTATATAACGAGTTGAGACATTTCTAGAAAAATGAGAGATGTCCAGAGAAACCGGACAAACTCACTGAAACGTCCTGCCTCTGGCTCATGTTCGATGGGGAAATAACAGGTAGGGGGCAAAGGTCACGCAAGGCATGGTGGGCAGACACGGTGAGGGCCCACTGGGCCTATCCTGGTGGGCCATGATGGGCCAGGAACGACGGGTCGAGTCCGACGATTGACTGGACCTTAGGGAGCCCAACACTTGGCATTCTCGAATTGGGGTTTGTCGAGTTTAGACAAGACTTCCGCCAAATTTAGCTATGCAGAGAGCTAAGTCTCTGGGTAATAATTTCGCTAAATGCGTCCATGGCGTCTCGCGACACGTCTTGCTTCCAAGTGGAGTCCTCCTTCGAGGACCGTACACGTTAACCCGACAGACTCTTTCAGGTGGAAAAGAGCTCGTTCAATTTCCCCCCTTCTGGTTTGGCCTTTCCATTCCCTTCAAGGAAAAAGCAACGCAAGAAGTATGAAAAGGATCAGTCAAATCCTGCCAGAGCCCTCGAGAACTTTTGGGTCGTTTCCGACTTGGATGGAGACTGTGATGACCTCCATCCGTCAACTTGCTTCGATATAATTGTCGAGAGAATATTCGGGTGAAGAGTATGATAGTCTATGTAAATTCCTTGGTAGTTCTTTTCTCCCTGTCCGAAGACACATTTGAAATGAGATATTAGCTATTTTTGGTTAAACTTCATCCTTTTCTTTCCTTTTCATTTTTGCCGCCGTTGCAATTTGACTTTTACCGGTTTTAAGAAAATAGAAGTATATTTAGACTTTGTTTGTTTCTCTAAAAATTTTCTGTTGGAAAACACTTTTCTTATTTTCCAATATTTGGATTGTTTAGAAAAGTGAATTAAATGGTAAATATTTTCAAAGTCAATGGAGAAACCAATATTTAATTCGGGGAAAATGTTTCCTTCTTTAAAAATAAAAAAATCATGTTCTATATACATAATAAGACCTTGTTGCTTGGACCTAAAAGAATTAGAAATCATTTTCCATAACTTGACTAGATAAGGTCACTTGGACTAGAGATCTCAATGCTCCCCAATGCGCATTTCGGACCTTGTTGCTTGTGCCCAGATCTAGTCACAATGTTTGAGATTTCATTGCCTGTGTTCAGGTCTCTGGCTGCCACGTCCAAGTACTTGTCTCTAGGTCATGAGTCCATTGAGGCTAGGATTGGTTCCTCAGCGGGGCTTAAGTCTCTCAAGCCTAAGCCCCAAGCCTCGATTCCTATTCTTAGGTACCTAGCTTCTGCACCCAAGTCACTAGTGCTTAGGCTCGTGTCCTCAGAGATTGAGCCCAAGACCTCAGTGTCAAGTGCTTAAGTACCTAACTTCAGCACTCAAGTCATTCGTCCCGACCTTTGTGGACTTAGGGTCAAGCCTATCAAGGTAAGCCTAGGTCCACATAAGTTGAGCTTGGGACCTTGATGCTTGTGCTTGCTCGATGATTATGCTTAGGAACTAGGTCCACAGTGGCCAAACTTGGGTTCTCAATAGCCATGGAGGTAGGGCTCAGGATACCAATGCCCATGCTAGGGTTCTCAATAGCCATGCCTGGGTACTTAACGGTCATGCCCCAATTCACGGCTTCCATGCCCTAGTCACGAGCACTTGGGCCCAGGTCCATAGAGGTTGGGTTTAAGACCTTGGTGTTCATGCCTAGGTCCCCAATGATCATGCTTGGGGTACGTGGCTCTTCCTAAATCACCGATGCCCACAGAGACTAGGCCTAAGACCCTGGTGTTTGTGTTTGGGTCCACGAAACCCAAGCTCAAGACCCAAGTTCCTTGTGATAGGGTCTTCGATGGCTATGCTCTAGTACTCGGCTCCCTTGCCCAAGTTATTGGCTCTCGAACTTAGTTCCTCGATGGCAAGGTCCAAAACTTAGTGCTTGTGCCTGAGTCCCCAACGACTATGTCAGGGTAGCTTCCATGCTCAAGTCATTAACACTCGAGCCTGAGTTCATCAAGGTCAGCCTTAAGACCCCGACGTCTTTGCTTGGGTTTGTAGTGGTTGGGCTCGACAAACCTTGGCTTATGTGATTAAGATCTCGGGGATTAGGTATCCCCTATTTGGAAAACTTTAAAATTAACTTTTCATTATCAACCGATAGAAAATAATTTTCAGTTTATTTTTAATTTCAACCAAATATGAAAAAATATTATTATTTTTCTCAAATATGATCTTTTTAAAAATATTCTTTGGAAATGTCAATTTTTCGTGATATAGATTTAGTCTTAGATCGTGTCATTTTTCATTACTTTAGTGACCCGTCACATGGAGAAAAACTACCCCATGTGAAAAAAAAAAAAAAAGGACTAAAATTTACACGTCCAGTTAAAAGAGCAAAATCTGAGTTCAGAAAAAATCTATTACAATTATTGCATGGTAGGTGGCTTCCGTAGTCATCTGGCGGCACATTCAAGTGGGAGGACGTGTCTATTTCTCTATGCTTTTCCGCCACAAGGTACATGGGCTTTGTCGCTCTCACCAAATCGGGGTATCAGAAAGTGGGAGATAAGAGATGGATAAATTGCACGAAGAATTACATCCAATGAAGTCGTTCCGGCTATAAACCAAAATGAGAAAATTAATGAATTTCGAATATGTTTGTTTCAAGAAAAATTCAAAACTTTGACAAAAATTCAAGGTTTCAATTTTTTTTTTTTTTTTGGAAAATGATGACATTTATTGTTTACAAAAGTAAATGAATGAACTTCATTGTTTAAGAAAATAGTTAAGGATAAGCCGTGATCAATAATAACATTTTTTTGTTAATTATTTTTTCTAACCGATATGACTAATCTTTTTACAAAGAGTGTTTTTTTAAATCTTGAGTTTTCCATGAAATAAACGTACTATAAATAAAGAAATTTTGTTTCGAGAGTGCTTAACTTCTTTTGATCCATGTTTTTAAGACAATGAGTAAGTTACTAAATAACAAAATTGTTATAATACTAAATATTTTTTTTTGTAATATATATATTATAAATAAATGAATATTTTTAAAATCCCATCATTTCTTTCACCAGGCTGCTTGAAATGTTTCTTTATGGCATTTTATAATGATTAACCAAAGCTATGAATCTATAGTTGGGAATATTAATTTCCCAAATTTAAATTGCCAAAATGAATAAATTGTTTTGTTATTCATGTAACATGACAACATATAATTGACTAAAATGATAAGTACAATATCATATTCTTTGTAAAAGGAAAAAAATAATATGAATATACCAGAATAACTTATAAATATTGAGTACATTAAACATGGTAATATTAAACTGAAGTATATAAAACCTAAGGTTCAAGTTTTTGGCAATCAATCCGGATGTACCATTGCTCTTTGTTATCTCAAATTGATCAGAAACTTAATCTTGTTAATCGAGGGAAATCTACATAATCACCTCAATTGAACTAACATCTACCGATTATACACGTGAAACCTTAAAAGTTTTAGATTTGACTATCCAATTAGATATGGGACCAGGTTAGCAATTTTTCATGACCCTCTTTCAATGTAACTATCATTTTATTTGTTAGGCTTAAATTCATCATATTTGATTTCCCAAGGAATAAATAATTTCATGATCATAAATTTTATAAAGATGCATAAATATCAAGATCCAGAAATAACTTTGAAACTTTTACTACATTTCAATAGTTAGATATTCTTTTCTATGATAAATAAACTTTCTAGTATGCTCTTATAAAAAAAAAAAAAAAAAAAAAAAGCCATGCTTAAGTTGAAGAAAAAGATGTTAAGAAATGGTAATTCAAGATTGTGATAAAAGTATAAAATTAACTTGTCACTTTAAAATAGAAATTGAGTAAAAGAAAAGGTTTAGGTTAATTAGGTGAATGTAGGAATGACAAATGGATAGATCAAGTTGGATTCGAATGGGTCATACATGGGTTCAACTCGAAGCCATCCATTTTATTCACATTAACTAAATAATTTAGATGGCTCATACTCAACCTAAATTTAACTTATGCCCACCCACATAACTCACTTAACAAACAGAGAAAAAGGCCCAACATAACTCTTAAAAAAAAAAAAAAAAAAAAAAAAAGCAAAAAGTAAAAGAAATCTGCAAAGTTAAATGCAAAATAAAAAATAAAAACAACAAAACGATATAAAATTTTTAAAAAGAAATGAAAACCATGTCCTCATAGAGCTCCAACACTCCCTCTTTAGCAAGAAGCTGCACAGACCAAAAACAACGGATATCACCATTAAACGAAAACTTGACCAGCCCGATTCGATTTATTAACAATTCACATCAGCAATAAGCGAATTTGCAAGCGTCTATTTGACCAAATCATGGACGAGGAAGAACGCTTGAGGTTCCTCTCTCAGACAACCTACGAAACCGCAACGCTGAGCAGAGGGTCGGGGACGGACGTGGAGAGGGCTCCGAATCGAAGCCTTTCGACAGATCCGAGGAATCCGAGGCGAATTTGTTGGAGGCCACTGGAGGGCTGATCTTTTCCCAGGCGAAGGATCGTGCGAATCGAATCGAAGAGAAACCTACAGTGAACTTCTATGGGTTCACGTGTGGCAACTGCTCGGGGACATCGCTGTTGAGTGGCAACAGTGGCAGGCAGCTCCCGAGGTGCGCCGGCGACGGAGAACGTCATCGCCGACAGCGAGCTCTTCGCCCTCTCTCCCTCTTTTCTTTGGCATGGACAGTTATTCGTCCCTTTTTTCTTTTCATTTTTCTTCAGCTATTAATCCTTTTAGGCTTAAGTGAGTTCGTTTTCAAACCCGCTAAAACCCGCGTGTAGTTGGGTTTTGATACTGTGAAACCCAATTTAAGCTGTTTATAAATTCCGAAGCAATCCATGTCTGACCCACCCATTGAAATTAAGTAAAGAAAAGGGTTGTGAAATTTGCCAACTCTAGGCCAACGTAAAGTTACCAAATAACATTAGGAGGGCTTAAGAGGGTGACACGTAGTCTTCGGAAACCCCGCTTTTATATATCTTTACAAACAAAAGATTATTAGCTGATCGGAAAGTTCCAGGAAGCCCCTTCTTGTATGATTCTTGCCAGGATCTTAAATCTTATAAATTTTATGCAACAGTTAAGTGCCAACGCTGGAATAGCTCAGTTGGTTAGAGCGTGTGGCTGTTAACCACAAGGTCGGAGGTTCAAGCCCTCCTTCTAGCGATCCGACTTCTACTTTTTATTTTCTTTCTTGTTTTCAATAGTAAACTACTTTTGACTTATTACTGTAATTTCTAGCAAGGGCAGGGTATATCACTCTCAAATATAGAACCTAACCGATCCTAAAAGTTGAAAAGAAAATCAAAATTCAACTCCTTTTAAATTTCATCCCAAAACATCATGGTAGTAGGTGATTGGTGGATTGATAGTATTGATGATTTGGTCATGCTCTACTTCTACATAATCATGTGCTTGTTCTCTCCAATGTATGTATGTATGTATGTATTACCATTTGAATATATCTTCTAATTAACCATGTGAAATAAGTCAACATCAATTGCGACAAATCATGATTCATTTCTTTGACACTTGAATTTAAGTCATAATCTACAATGATTTTCATTGTAATCATGCTAGTGAAAATTTTAAAAAATTTAAAGTATAATTAAGCTCATCACAAATTCCAATATTTCCAAATCCTAACCCATCAGACAACTGCATCGACTATGTATATTTGATACCCAAGGCTCCATTTTTTCATTTCCTAGTAATTGCATTATACCCTATAATTATGTCAATATATAGCTGAATATTTTTGACAAGAAAATCACAATTTGACATTAGCCACTCTAGGCAATCAAATTTGCGTATTGGTTGCTTCTTTATATGATCTAATTGTCCGATGAATTAGCTAATTTTTCTTTTTTGGTCAACCAAAGGCACTCCTAAACTTAAGAACTCTTCAAAAAGGAGCTTAGTGTGCTCACCTGGGGAAATCCCATAAACCCTCTCTATTCGAAGGAGGGGAATTTTGAACTTCCTACCTCCTCATGACTATGTGAGAATGGTGGTCACTCGAGAAGGCCTAATTAACCAGTGACATAACATATAATGGAGACTGCACGTTATGTTAAATTCCAGAGAGATGCTAAGTCTATATTTTAGAGTGGAAGCTTCAAAGCTAATCATAATTATGTCTAACCCTTGTAACATTAATTGGGACAAAACTTCCATAGCTCGGTACTAGAGACCATGAGAACACCTTTAATTTCACAAAATCTAAACTACCCCTTAATACAAATATCATTACATTCAAAACAATAGATGTCTTTCAAACGTTTGCTTTACATGCTAAAATAGAATTAAACCTAATCAACGGATATAAAACAAACTACAAGTATAATCTTGCCTATCAAGCCACATAAAATTGGAAAATTATCCAAAAGTCCTTACCTTTATTGTACGACAATCGATTCAGTTCTAAATATTTCAATTGTGCCATTTTAGTCTTAAATCTTTTAACAACTTGTCAATTTAGTTCCAAACCTTTCAATTTTGCTTATTTAGTCTTAAATCTTTTGAAGATTTGCTAATTTAATCCTAAACATTTTGAAAAGTTGTCAATATAGTCTTTCTAGCCAAATTTGATAGAAAATCACTAACGTGGACATCAACTATCCAACATGTCGTGGCTGACGTTGACATGCACAAATTCTACATTTTTTTTTTTTTTTTTTTACAATCCTTTCTCTCTTTTTTCCTTTTCTTCCCCTTTGGCTTGTGGTCGGTACTCAGCCATAATTGGCGACTAGCCACAAGCAAGAGTCAATGAGGGCGTTGTGGCCTCACCTACCATGGGCAAGGGTGGCCCTAGGAAGGGCTTGACTCTCGTGGCCTGAGTGAGAACTCTAGTTGAGGGCCACCCTTGCCTAGGTCGTGAGTATCAACTTCTTGTCAGATCTAGCCTGCTTGGCGTTCACCCAGGCTGTGAGGGTCAAGCCATCACTTGTGTTTTGTGATCGATTGTTAGCCCACGCCAAGTACCGACCATAGGTCAAAGGAAAAGAAAAGGGAAAAAAGAAGAGAGAAAGAAAAAAGTTAAAAAATGAAAAAGATTATCCATCTCAGCACTGGCCATGGCATGTAGGATAGCCAACAGCTAGTCGATGTCCACCTCAGCAAATTTGGCCAAAACTAGCTAAAATGACTAAATTGGTTAGTTGTCAAAATGTTTATGGCTAAATTAGCAAATCTTTAAAATGCTTAGACTAATCGGCACCAATGACAAGTTTGAGAATAAATTGACAAATTGTCTAAATGTTTAGGATTAAATTGATATAATTAAAATGTTCATGATTGAATTCATTGCCGTACAATAGGTTTATGACATTTATCCCCTTTTAGCTGGCTATTCTTTCCATAATATCATTCCAAACAAGAGATCTTCTAGACTTCTACATAGCCCTAAAAATAGAAAATCCTCTTTGCAAGGTTTTTTTTTTTCCCAAGGAATTGCTGCCGAGTATGCTCGGGAGATTTTTAGATTGTAGTACATTATACATTTTATATCTCATGATTTAGTTAAACTGAACCAAAATCATTTTAGAAATCGATAAAATAAAAAGGAAAGTAAATTAATTTAATATCAAATGAATTAAAATGCATTTAGTATGAGATAATGTAAATATAGTAAAAGATATCATTTTTGAAATAAATTAGAGAAGATTTGTAGAATATGATATATGTCCTATTATTTATGAAGTTATAGTTGGACTGAGTTGAAATATATTTTCTATGTATATATTCAAGATTATCCGATAGTCTTTCTAGTCTTATCTTAACAAGTTATGTTCGAATGATATGATATTGATGCGGAAAAGTATGTCTATATACCTCGGATTATAGGATAAGAGATTATCATGTTACATATCATGTACGTTAAGTTATTTGATTAACTAAGTTTTTTTTTATTATTGATTTTAATTCAATATCTCATATTAAATGATAAAAGGAAAAAGGAAAAACGGATAATATATCGTGTTGTTTTGAACATTTCCATGCATGGTGACCATTTTGATGATATCTAGTTATTTTATTATAACCAATATAACTTCATCGTGGATAAAGAATTCTTTTTTAAATTCAAAGCGGAATAAGAAATAGAAAAGGTAAAATCACGTGAGGACATAATATATAGATATATATATTTTTTATTGATATTAAGTTGTTTCTTAGATATTAATAAGGGGAAAAAAATAAAAAGCGACAGGAAGTGAGGTGGCAGCCATCATTTGAGTCACATGTCAACTCCCCATCGGGCCCTTCATGGAGCACTAGAATACTATAGTATTTTAGATTTGATTGCTTTTCGAGTCCACCTTGGCTGTCAACAGATGCCGGGCATGTTGTTCCAACATGGCGTGCACAAGTTCAATTCCAGTTCAGTGGCCGGCACAGTCGAAACTTGAGAGGGCAATGGCAACGGGCCTCTGGGGCCGTCAATCAGGATACAGCCGTCGCTCGGGCCAGACGACTGCGGGGTTAAGTAGGCGCCCCGGAACCAGTCAGGCTCCGAGATTGCAGACGAGGGGAAGTTCATGAGAAGACTTGAGAGATCGTCGTCTACCTCTTCCAAAGGTCTTATCATTCCTGTGTAAAACACCGATGAGATTACTGTAGTATACTATTAGTTTCGATTCAGACATGAAGTTAGATTTCACAAGGTGTCTTAGCTTAAAATAGTGTTGGCATCCTGGTAAGGTGATGTAAAATACTTCCTAAGCGATTAGGTAAAATCAAAGTGTCAGCAACGAAATTAATATTGGGGCGTTCTATAACAATAGCCAAAACTATGGGATTAATGTTGTGTTGGTACGTAAATTGCGTCACTTTTTAATTGCTATTGTTAAAATCGTTGGTTGATGTAATAACAGATAAATCTACATGGATTGTTGTCATCTGATAACAAAATGGTCAAAAGTTCCAGTAAAGAGAAAGCTCTATAAATTTAGGTGCAGAATTTAATGGTTAAGTTACTGTCATGTCTTCCGCAACCTTAAAAACACTCTGATTTTGCAGGCTCTTAAGGACGTATCGTATGTGAATGTTCTTTTGAAATTAGAATTGCCAACTTTACTATTCTATTAACTAGAGTGTTATGATCTATCCTGAGGTCCTCACAGAAGTTACACAAAAGGGTAGATGGCTCCGAAATTTTCTTGAAATGTATGGATCAACTAACAAAAAGACTCCAAATGGATGCTCGAACTACCTCCAGATATTCATTCTAAACCAGCAAATGCAGAGATAAAGAAATAAAGGAACAGGAAGAAGTATTAAATATGCTCAAATCACTCACCACTGAGAGATGATGCCGGAGCGGAGCAAATATTCTGCCAACGCTGGTTGTCCTCCATGCCCTGATGGCTTCCTCTCTCAGCTCTTCCCACATTCGCTCCACCCACCATACTTCCCTTCACTTTCTGCGAGGACGCAGCTCTAGCTTCCTCAAAGAGCGCGCCCTGTAAAACACTGTTGTTTGGTACCGTCAATGACGGTACCGCCGATGTTGGCGTAGCCTCAAAATTGTTCGAGCAGCAACTGGAGGCGGCACCGCCAGCAGAAGCTCCCATCATGTAATCGCCGCCCATCACGGAAGAGTTGCTCGAGGCCGTCACCCCCGGGGTTGCTGCTGCCGCCATGCTGGTCTCTCTCTGCCTGTCGATGATGATGGGCTTGCGCTCAACTGAAGCAACTCCACTATTGAATGTGTCGAGGACGAGGTTCAGATCGGAAGCCCCCAAGTCGAATAGGAATGGCGGCAGCGATGATAAAGAATGAGGAGGGACGCCGTTGATGATGTTCTCTGGGTGGTGATAGGGTTTGGGGTATGAGAGAGGATCAAAAGAGTGATAAACATTAGCAGAGAGAGTCGGTTGTTGTTGTGGTGGTGGGGCAAGTAGAGAGTGGAGAGAGGAAGTAGGGACGGGCTGTGGCTGGAGATTCATATCGTAGGCGACGATGGCTTCCGGTTGAACTTGCTGAGGATAGAGAGGTTCGTTTGCTCTCTGGCGCCTCTTCATTCTCGTGTTCCAGAAGTTCTTGATCTCATTGTCCGTCCTTCCAGGCAACTGGATCTCAAGAGAGAGAATAAACGATCACAGACAGGAGAAAGTGCTAAAAGTTCGCCCAAGATGAAGTCAATCACAGCTTAAACCTTATGTGTATTCATTTATTTGCTTTTATCGAAGTTAATATGACGTTCATGCGACTTTCCCTTGCGTCAGTATTGGCCTAAAATCATGCAGATCAATTTCTATGAGAAGAGGGTTGGTCGGAGAAAGACGGAAAGAGGCTTCCAGGTCGAGATCGAGAGAGAGAGAGAGAGAGAGAGGTCTATTGAAAGATTAGGGCACGATCGAAACACAAATGAATCCATTCGCAGGAATGACAGAAGAAATCAACCCCAGGATCCTCTCCTTGCGACAACACCGCACAACCAAATACTCAAAGCGCAAATTAGAAAGATGATAACGTTCAAACAAAACAAATGTTTTTCTTGCTACGATGATGAAAGAGGCATGATCGTTACCTGAGCGGCCATGCGAGCCCACCTGTTGCCGAGCCGAGCATGAAGCTGGATGATCTTGGCCTCTTCCTCGGGCGAGAAAGCGCCTTTCTTGAGGTTCGGCCTCAGGTGGTTTGCCCATCTCAGCCTGCAGCTCTTCCCACACCGCATCAACCCGGTCTTCCTCCTGATGGCATTCCAGTTACCCTCGCCGTGCGCCTTCACGTATTCGATCAGCACCGCGTCCTCCCCGGCTGACCACGGCCCCTTCTTCAACGCCCCTTGTCCTTGCCCTCCATTGCCGCCGCTGCCGCCACCGCTCGTGCGGTCGTCACCCTCTCCCTTTGGCTCCAAACCGGTTTTCTCCGCCCCATCGAAGTTCGTGCAGATCACCATCCGAGGTGCTTCTGTCCAACGCAAGGGGATGTTTTTTGGTTTTTTTTTTTTTTGTTTAAGTATGTAAAGAAAAACAAGAAAAGACACGGCAAAACGAAGAAGCCTGCGTTCCTACAAAATGTTCCTGGTTTCGGAAGGAAACAAGGACAAAAAGAAAAATCAAAAAAGGAAAAACCTCCTAGGCACGAACTGGGTTTTTGCTAATCAGGACGAGGAACTCATCTCTCCTCTCCAAGGTTAACTGGGAAAATTCGACACAGAGGAGAGAGAGAGAGAGAGAGAGAGAGAGAGAGAGGGAGACAGGCAGACAGACAGATCGGGTGCTTCTTTTTTGGCCTTAATGCTTATTTGCTGGGGCCTAGGGTTTGAGGGTGGAGGAGAGAGAGATCGGAGTGGGGAAACTGAGGAGGAGTTTAGAGGCGCGAGCTTCCATTTCGCTCGGCCTCGCAAGCTTACGTGGGCGAGGGGGCGCTTCGCTCCCTCGCGTTGTCACCCTCTCCTTGCAGCCCGATTTCCGCGCGCACGCTCATCGGCCGTATGCTCCGTACATTTTCTCCGTATCTCAGCGTTCTGGTTAGGAAAGTGATGATAATCGCATGAACATAACAGGATTTCTATTTGTGAATATATGCAGTTGGCACTCCTTTGTTTCCCTCGAAGGCATAGAGATCCGCATGAGTGCCTATCCGTGCATGCGATCGATGGTAAAACCGCCAACCATCCCTATGTCGAACAGATTCATCGAATTTTAATTTTCTACTTGATGCATTTTCATGCCTTTTCTGGAGCATGATTCTGCGCACTCTCAGCACTTGTTTTTGCGAAAGAAATCTTGAGATAAATCTCCCCCGAAAACTTCTCCATCATGTCTAGTGTCTTCAATTAATTTCCGTGCTTAAGGAGCTAGGAAAACCACGATTTTGTTCCTGCTTCTTAATAATACAGATAATCCAGGACTCGATTCGCACTTTTAGCACGTATTTTGTGTATTGCACTGCTGTATACTAGTGATTTTTTAGTGTTTCAACGTCACTTTTTTTATTAATTTCTGTTTGCGCTTTTATCATTCATCGCTTCTTATTGATCTCTATTTGTTCTTGCACATGAAATAATTACCCTGGTCAATAGACTGTGATTCTGACTGTACTTACTGTTTTTCGTTGAGAATATGGGGTCGTGATTTACGGTATAAAAGGCAATTTGCATACGATATCTCGATGGATTTGGGTCATTTGCCCCTTCCTTTATTGCTATTTTCTTTATTGGTTTGGTCAATACACCGCCTTTACTATTCTTGAATTTCGTTTGACTAATTTTTGAATTTTCTGCGCTTGATATGTTTCTAAATGATATGTCCGTACAAACTCTAAATGTGTACTATTTCAATTCGAAAGAAGAAATACACTATTTGTTCTCAATTTCATTGCAAAATTTCTATGAATGAAATCCCTAAAATTTTTAGGTTTTAAAGGGTTCTCATAAAATACTTCAATAAATATTAACGAGAAAGTTAAATATATATATGTGTTTGTATTTTTGCAGCGCATGAAAATTTTTGCGCACTAAAAATGTGAATTACATTGTCACAGCTAGCTTACAGCTTATATTGTTATGCAAAATGAGAGTAGAATACATTTGGTCCGAACAATTTAGAGGACAATTCCAAGGCGTGGGCTTCCAATTCTCTCCACTTTGCTCACTACATTGAATATGCTTGATTCTCTCTGTTTTCCACCCTTATCCGCACGAATTTTCGCACATTTTCCTTAGCAGTACGGATTACATCCACCATTAGTGATTAGAGCAGGCTCGAAACTAACGGTAAATAGATTCATGAAGGTCCATCCTACCCCGCTTTTCTGACCAAACTTTTGCTCAAAGGTCATTGCTCTGAAGCGGCTCAAATGCTCACTCACCACCCGACAGTGGGATGAATTTTCACGCATTGCAACAGCATTGACTCAGAGAAGATTCCGAATACATAACCGTCCACAGTCTAGAACGAACTATTATCAGTTAACTTACCGTCGGATCATGAAAACCCCACGTGAAATCTATGAAAATCGAGGGTTTGGTGTACTGAGCTCATATGAATCCGAGACACCTTAGTTTTTGTTCTGCTACTGATGTTAAAGGTCACACGATGATGGAGAAACATTGCAACCGCCATATGTAGAATTCTTTTTCTTTTTTTTTTGTTCCTATAGACCTCCCTCAGGGATCTTCGAGAGCGCTTATCAGGTCTTCATACAGATAGAAAGTACATATGAAGGGCATCAGCTCCGGTTAATCCCCTCTTTTAGGTCACTTTCCTGTGCAAAGCGGTTCAACTGTTTCTGTAAATGTACTCTGGTTTTAAACAGAAGCAACCATCTGGTTTTAAACAGAAGCAACCACAACAGACTAAAGATCATAAAATCAGGCCAATCTAACCCCCCTATGCTGTCCTGCATTTTGCCCTGATGAGGGAATTTTAAGTCTGATTACAGGCCTAAAATAGGAAAGGCTGCTGATTGGCTGCAGAGCAACAACAGTTTACAGAATACATTCCAAAATTGGCACGAAAAATGTGAAATAATGTACATGATCAACATTGCATCACCCAGATATGCCATTATGACCTTAGAGAAGCTGTAATTGAGGCATTCTAACCTATTTACACAATCTATATTTTGCATCAACAAAAGCTCTGCTACAAAGGGAATGCACTTTCAAAACAACAAAACAGACGAATCGAATGGAGGAGGATTGGAGTAGCAAAAGCCCCCACTACAAGTACTAGGGACCTAATATTGTAATGAGCATATAATGGTTGCATATTCTATGTGATTCTACATCAGCCAAAAAAGTCTTTTTCTACAAATTCTCAAAACCACCTAAATGAGAAATTTATGATGGAAAACTTCAAGATAAAATCAAAAGATCAATAGTTAACAATCACCTTACGCAAATAGAAGTCTCAAAAGAGCCAAATTAGACAGGACCATTAATATGAGGTATAGATAACATGAATCTATCAAGGAATAGACAGGATGTTGAGTATGCAACCCATGCAAGTATTTTAAATATAATTCTACAAGATTTACGCCTTCCAGGTCTATGACCAAGAACAGCGGCAGATGTACAAACTTCGAAAAGGAAGAAGCCAAATACCATCTTTCCTTTTACTTCCTGAGAGAAAAGAACCAGATACGTCCACTCACATCATGTTTCCCGTTCCTCCTGATATCATGATCGACAGAAGGTCAACGATGTGCTAAGATACATGTGAAATTTTTTTCCAGCAAAAGGGTCCAGTTGGCAGTCACAACATGTCTTTGATGAAGTCAAGGTTGAGTGTATCCCGAACAATGAGAAATAGCCCGATGAATATGACAAACACGATTCCTGAGGACATGATACGCTGTTCCACTTCCAGAGGAAGCTTCCTTCCACCCCTTGCCGCCTCCACGAGAATTAAGGCCAACGTGCCTCCATCCAATGCAGGCAATGGAAGTAGATTTATGACTGCCAGATTTATATTTAACACAGCCGCAAATTGGTAAAGTCCATCGATATTCGATCTAGCAACTTCTGCCCCTACAGCAATGATAGCTACAGGACCAGAAACTTTGCCAGCAGTTTGCGAGAAGTTCATAAAAGTCTGTCTTAAGCTGTCGAGCACATTGGATGACAGACCCCAAAATTCCTTGCCAGTAAAGTTAAAGGCTTCGAAAATATCTTTCGGTATGGCCTTCAATATTCTAACATTCGGCGATAATTGCACTCCAATTTTACCAGTCCCATCAAAGTTTTCATCTGGGGTCACGCCAATGTCAAAATCCTCCTTCCCTCTCTCAACCTTAAGGAACACATTCCTCCTCGGACTTTTCTTAATTACATCTACTAGCTCGGAAACTGCAGTCGGCCCTTGTCTTGATAATTTATTTCCATTAACAGCAAGAATCACATCACCAGGAAGCAACCCATCTCGAGAGGCTGCTGAAAATGCCCGGACCTCCGGCACGAGCACCCCGGGGAAAGCCTCTTGCACAGGCAATCCAACAGATAACACTTGAACAAAGATTATAACATACGCAAAGACTATGTTGGCGATCACCCCAGCCGAAACAACTAGCACCCTGTCCCATATCGGCCTATTCTTGAGCAAATTCACATCATCCACTGGAATTTCAGAGTCAGGATCATTGTCCGGAAATCCTACGAATCCACCTAAAGGGAAAGCTCTAACAGAGTACTCTACATTGTTCGCGTTAAACTTAGCTAAAACCGGGCCGAACCCGATAGCGAACTTACTTACATGAATGCCCTGAAGATAAGCAGCCAAGAAATGACCGCTCTCGTGTACTACGATAATGGCGGTGAGGACTCCAGCAGCCTCCAGGACCGACTCGAAGTTGCCCAAATCGAACCCGGGAGCGGCGAACGCCCTCGAATCGAGCCTCTTCCCGCGCGGAGATCCGCCCTTCCCGAAGGACACCCGGTTCTTGCCGTCGGAATTAGGCTGCGCCCGGGAGAGAGAGCAGAGAGGGGAGGGAGCAAGAAGAGATTTTGAGAAGTGGGTTCTGGGCTTCAGGGGGTATTCGGAGAGGAGGGACTTGGGGCCGACCAATCTGGTGAAGGAGTAGGAGGAAGATGATGATGGCGGGCATGTCGAGAGGTTTATAAGCATGGCTTCTTGGATTCTTCTCTTCTGCTGGTAAAGGATTAATGTGGGGGGGGAAAGATTGGGTTAGCGCGAGGAGGGAAGGAATGAAGAGGAGAGATTGGTGATTGGATAATCCATGGCTTTTGGGTTCTGTGTGGATGGGAAGCCACCGAAGTGTCCCCCCCCCACTCCTCTTCGCAGAGACTTGGGCTTTTGTGACCGTGTGGATCCAGCTGTGTCCAAGAACTGTGAGTTCGAGCTACACGGCTTGTGATTTTGTCAGGAGGTGGCCGCTGAGGTCGATGCTCTGCAACCGCAAATGTCAACAGCCGAATCACATTTTGGTGTTAACATCGAAGATATGATTTGGATTAGGGTGCCTTGTCGAGGGAAAACTCAATGGTAAATAAAAATATGATCGAAAAATTTATTTTCTCGGGAAAATTGTTAGTTTTTCTCTTTTTCTTTTTTGTTGATGTGTGGTCGAAAAAGTTTTTTTTTGGTATTTGGATCTCATTCGGAAAATAATTTCGATCTCGGGATTTTATTTTAGGCAAAAAAATTCTATTTTTAAAAATTATATATATATATTGCTCTTTCTTTTACCTTTTTCCTTCTCCATTCATTGGTCACAGGCAAGCTTTAGTGACGCCGAACGACGGCCATAGGCAAGCTCAAGCTTGTTGGCCCGCATCATAGTTGGTTGTTGGGCTACAGGTCGTTGCTTAGGCATGGGCCGGTGGAAAAAAGGAGGAAGAAGGAGAAATGATTAAAAAAAAAAAAAAGAAAGAAGAGAGAAAAGAAGAAAATGAAAAGGAAAGAAAAAAACAAAGAAACAAAAAGAAATAAAATTATAAACTTTTTGATTTTAAATAAATAAAAATGATTACAAAATCGTTTTAATTTTTTTTTTTTTATAAGAACAAAGTTTTGTTAACCACAGACTAGAGCTCGAGTGTCAAGAACTCGCACACAATCTTTGTGAACCTAGGCTTAAGTGTTGGGACTAGAGTGCCAACATTGTGGACCCAAGCATGGCTTTTATGAACCCAAGTTTGGGTGCATAGGTGCCAAGGGCCCAAGCCTGAGTACCGGGGTCCTTGGCTGCTAAAAGACTTGGTCCTGAACGCTATGACTTGGAAATCAACTTTGAGATTTTCATGTTCAAGTGTAGAATGTCGGGTTCAAGCATCGATAGCTAGTTGTATTTTATAAATCATTTTTTGGTTCTTATAAAGAATAAATCATTTTCCCGAATTTAAGTTTCAATATAAAAACATTTTCCATCGACTCATTTTTCTAGGCAAATCAAACTTGGGAAAATGAGGAAAATATATTTCTCGAAACAAATATATTTTACAAAATTTCTTCACAGATTGAAGTCAATCAATTTTATCAATCAATTTTATTAGCCAGTCTCGATAAATTTAACATGAATGAAGGCTGTTTATGAATTAGTTATACTCTAATTTTTCAATGCTTAACATGTGAATTTCATTTAATAACGAACAAATCGAATTTATAATAAATCCCTTTTCACATAGATAATTGAGGTCATTTGCATTCATTCACACTATTCATGATTTTTTTTTAAATTTTAAATTACTCCTTAATTTTGATTGAAGGCTGTTTCATAAACGGGCCTTTTGCGTTGTGCCAAAGAAGCTGGCCTTCTAGTACTCTTTATCTTTGCCAAGTTCACACTCCGTGCATCTGTTT
Organism: Eucalyptus virginea; assembly: GCA_014182375.1. Classification (NCBI taxonomy): domain Eukaryota; kingdom Viridiplantae; phylum Streptophyta; class Magnoliopsida; order Myrtales; family Myrtaceae; genus Eucalyptus; species Eucalyptus virginea. The sequence continues at coordinate 26,012,026 of CM024514.1, read as the reverse complement.
GGTAAGGCGGTATAAAATGACATACAATAAAATGGGAAAATTATCCCAAAAAGTTTTAAATCTAGTGTACAATGGTTAATTAATCCTAAATCTTTTGAATATACTAATTCAGTCTTAGACCTTCAACAACTTGTCAATTAAATTCTTAACTTTTCGATTGCTCTAATTTAGTATTAAACTTTTAATGAATTACCAAACTAGTCCTAAACTTTCTAACAAATTACCAATTTAGTCTTTGCGACTAACTTTTCGATGAGCTGAATGGTTTTTAAAATACTCTTTTGAAACCAAACATATTGTCGGAAAGAAGAACATGCTTGCTAATTTCCTGTCAAGACCAAAAGCACCGGCAGAAATCAACATGTATATCATGAGGCATGCTTTCCATACTTCTCATCACAACGAGAAGTATAAGATTGAGAAGATCAAAAACTGGCCAAGCTAGCGATACCCCCAAGAGATCATTGAAAAAATCCAAAAAGACAGCCTTACTAAAAATCTGGATATACTCATGTGGCAATGCCACACAAATCTGTTCAGACTCAATGGATGTTTGATTCTTTATTCTTTTGAATTCAATGCAGATTATCATACATCCTCTAATCTAGAAGAAAGATGATTTCCCTGATCAACTTTGATGGTTACTACAGTACTTAACTAATAAATACTTAATAGCTATTGAAATTCCAACCAGAAAATTCATTGCCAACCTCACCATGATACTTGGACTCGGCAGAGGTAACATTGAAAATGAAAATGATAGAAATATTTTATATTTTTTTAATTAGTTTTATCCTCCAACTCATTAGAAATGGCTCTTGCAAAAGGAACTAAGAACCACACAACCAAATCCTGAGGTCCATACTATTTTGTTTTTTAGACGACCATGGGCTTTTCTCACTAATAATGGCAACATCATCAATGCCCCCCAAAGTATAGGTACCTCATCCTATAAACCTGTTCCACATAGTGTAGAAACTCGAGTTCACAAGTCTTATCCAGGACCTGTTGGTTGCTGTGAGCACCAGTATCGAGAACTCCAGAGAATCCTATGCTAGGAAAATAAAACCATTTCTGAATATGCATGGGATCATTATGACCTAGCATTAGAAGCCAATGAAGCACTCGAAGAATTCAGACAAGTTGCATCATCACAGGAGCATGAAATGACAAACACAGATAACATTGCATAGTCCTCCCAAGACCCCTATGCTAAACAAGGAAGTCCTCTTTCCCAAGACCCCTATAGCCAAGGACCTTTGTCCTTATCTTAAGGCATGGACACATCCTTTTATGCACGACCATCTAATTGGTCTCAGTCAAGCATTCCTGCAGACACTACGTACGACAACAATACAGACTGGGTACAAGAGGAAGCATCCGCATCCACATTATATCAACTAAACCAGATCCTCTCACCAAAAGACCTAAGCACTTGAACAAAAATATGATGAACATCTTCTAGCAACAATGCACAGCTTAGATGACTCAGACTATGATTACAAAACTCGTGACGAACGAGACTGCTGAACAAGACCACTGTCCGTACAAGTTCACTGTAGCAAGTTACTGTTCACTTTTACCGTAACAGTAGGCTAGGGAAATCACTGTTTACTGTCACTGTTCATACCGTGCGAATAATTCCTTACCGAGATTTTCGGAAGCCTTTGTTTATTTCAGGACCCCTGAGCTTGGTCCTTGTGTGTGTATGACATCTTATTGCCTATAAATGGCAAGGAGGATGTAATGTATTGGGCAGAGCCCTTTGAAGTAAAGTGAGTGTTTTGTGAAAATCTCTCTATGGTTTTCTAAACTCCTTCTTCTTCTTCAGTCCGGTAGGATCCTCTGAGAAATGCAACTCGGATAATTAGAAATGTTATCATCCTGGTTCTATCTGGGTGTCTCTAAATTCCGAACTAAAGGTCCGAGTGGTTTACTACTAAAATGCTATCCCTAAAGGGAAGGTTGAGACACCTGGAGTGCCATAACTTGGCACAGAGGGACACTTAAGTGCCATAACTTTAAAATGATACACTTAAGTGTCAATATCGGAGTAAAATGGAACACTTAAGCGCCACTCTAGCAAAAATCCGGCCAAATGGCTGACGTGGCAATTTTCCGGTGAGTTTGGTCCAAAACGGCGTCGTTTTGCAACCTCGCAGGTTACTGTTCACGGGCTGTTCTCTTAACTGGTTTCTCAAGCTACTGTTCATCAGCCGGTTGAGATGGTGATTCCCAGAGATCTAGCCATCGGAATGAGCTGATTTTTGGAGGGAGGATCCCTCTCACTTTCCTCTACATCTCCATCGAAGGGATTTCCAAGAGCTGGTCTAGATCAAAAGATATCCGCAACACTAGCCCTAGTTCGTTTTCCGGTTTCTACACTGGTTTGTTTCTGTTTTATGGATCCCCCGAGAGTTCTACCGGTCGGAATGGGATGATTTTTGGAGGATAGCTTCCTCTCAACCTCATCTTCCATCCCACTGAAGGATTTTTGATGGGATGATCTCTATCAAAAGATATCTGCAACCCTAGCACTGGTTCGTTTTTACCGGTTTCTACACTGCTTTTCTTCTGGTTTTCTTCATCCCACGAGAGCTCCTCTGGTCGGAATGGGTTGATTTTTGGAGGACATCTTCCTCTCACTACCATTTTTCATCCCACTGAAGGAATTTGGCTGGGTCGAGCTAGAATTTGAGATCTGCCTTTTTCCTGAAACCGTTTGCCTAGACTGTCTGCTGAGGCTGTTGTTGGTTTGAGTGGTTCCGGTTATTTGTTTGGCCTCATTTTTGGATAGGGAGGTCGTATAGGATCCCTCATCCGGCCCTCCGAACGGTGTCTCATTTCGTGCCCTACAGCGTTGGATTTCGTTGTTTCTGTGGCCTCCTACAAACTGCTTCTGCAGCAAGCCTCTGGAATCGAGTTCTTCTCGTGTTTTGCTGGTTCTGGTTGGTTGTTTGGCCTCATTTTTGGACAGGGTGGTCGTATAGGATCCCTTATACGGCCCTCCGAACAGCGTCTCATTTCGTGGCCTACAGCTTCGGATTTCCTTGTTTCCGCAGACTTCTGCGAACTGCTTCTGCGATCTGCTGCAGCAAGCTTCTGGATTCGTGTTCTTCTGATTTTTTGCTGGTTCTGCTGTCTGAGATTGATCTTTCACCAGGCCTAGGGGTGTCGCTCAACTTAGTTCAGGTCAGTCGATCCTTCCTTTATCTATTCGTAGCTGCTGCACTGGTTCTGCTCGATTCTGTGCTGGTGCGGGTTTCCTGTGCTGGTGTGTTTTCTGCTGCGTTTGTGGTGTTGGTTGGCTTCTCTGGACTGGGTAAGGGTGACTAGAACTTGGCAGATTCGATCCCTGGTGCACGATGGTCAAATTCTTCGGTTGAGAGTGGAATACAGGTCGGATGTTTGTAGAAATGTGTGCAGAATCTGTTTTGGCTAGAAACGCTCCTTCTAGCCGTCCATTGGCTATTGGCCCTTTGGGGCATTCGTCCCCCTCTCTTGGGGATGCGCAGCCTTCGGTTCAACCAGGAGTGGATATGGCCACCTCTTCCGGATATCCTCATCCGAACAGCAAGCTGAAAGGCCCGCAGGGACCGTCCTTAAGGCCGCACCGGTCCAGGGGAAGAAGCCGCAGGAGATCGGTCTCCAAGTGTCCGGCCCAGCCCCTGACTGGTCACCATGATGCCCCGGCGCGTTCTTGGGCAAATGTGGCTCGGTTGGCTGTGAAAGGCTCTAACTTGTCGTTTGTTCCGCCCACTTTTGTGGATGGAGAAGCTGTTGTGAACCTCCCGGACGAAGCTCTCGATGCCATGGATCCGAAGTGGCATGATTGCTTGGTTGGATATCTGGTTGGGAGAAGGAGGCTACCTTTCGGTTTGTTGGAGCAAGCATTGAGGAAAACGTGGGGCTCCAAGATTGGGGAAATCTTCGCCGACGATCGAGGATTCCTCTTCCTCCAAATCTCGGACCCCGGGTTTAGGAGAAAGATCCTTGAAGAGAGGCCGGTAACGATTACTAGAGTGCCGCTAATACTTCGGCAATGGAAGCCTCTCATGGACCTTAAGAGAGAAGACCAATCCGCCATTCCCATTTGGATTCACCTGCGGAATTTGCCGCTTGAGTGTTGGACGGTGCGAGCGATGAGCGCGATAGCGAGTGCGGCGGGAAAGCCACTATATGTTGATCAAAGGACCAATCAAATGAAGATGCTCTCCTTCGCGAGAATTTGTGTTGAGGTCACGGCTAATCAGCAAATAGTTGAGATGGCCAAAGTCACCTTGAAGGGTGTTTCTCGGTCCATTAACATTGAATATGAATGGTTCCCAATTGTGTGTCCGGATTGCAACATGTTTGGCCATAACTGTCATGCTCCTCCTCGGGAAAACCCCACTAGGTGCACCCCGAATACTAGACAGGCTGTTCGTCGTCCGGCCAGGCAGACTTTGATCACTCCTGCTCAGCCAGCCATTTCCCCCCCGCCGGTTGTGGATGCTCCAGCTCCGCTGAGAACGGCCACTCCTCCTCCGGTTGTTGCGTTGGAACAGGTAGTGAGTAGGCCAGAAGCTGCTCCTGTTCCGCCTCGGGCTGCAGATGTCCCCGTCCCACCTTAGCCTGAGTTAGACCCGGTTCGGCTTCAGCCCTCCCCGGATTCTGTTCAAACGCCTCTAGCAGAGGACAGCGACCCTCCTCAATCGACTCCAACTCCTCTGCCCGAGCAGGATCAACCTTGGAGAAAAGTGAAGAATAGAAGGAAGAGGAATAAGGGCCCCAAGACAAGTGAACCCTCTCTCTTTGTGGTCGCTGACCAGTCCTCTTGGGACAGACCGCCGATCGCGGCTCCCACTCCTTCCGCCTCTGCTCGCAAGGGGTCTAGGGGCGCCAGTGCCCCCCTAAAGTCGTGCTCTCCCTCACGGCTGGGTCCCGGCTTGCTCGTGCCCCATCTCTAAAGGACCGTGGAAAGGGTTCGGAAGTGGCTGTCTCCTCCTCGGATGATGATGATATCTCCTCCCCCGGATCGCCGTTTCAGCCTCCTCCCTCGGCAGCTACATCAGTCGAGACAATCCAAGATAGGTTGCTTTCCTTAGCCCCTGACCTGGAGCCGGTGGAGACAGTTAAAGCGTCCGGAGCTTCGCGCCGCAAGCCTCAGAAACGGAGGTAGGCCTTACTGCCCTTCGCTTTTCGTTGTATAGAGTAGCTTTGTACATAGTTGTAGATGTACTTCGGTTATTGGAATGTTAGAGGACTCTTGGATCCTTTGAGGAGAGCCAAGGTTCGTAAGTGGGCTCTCTCTAGTAGCCTATGCTTGGTCGGGTTATTAGAGACTAAGGTCTCGGAATATCTTTTTGGCTCTCTGTCGTCGGTTCTATTATCGGGGTGGACGTGGATTGCCAATTATGATTCTTCTCCGGGGGGTAGGGTGTGGATCGGCTGGGACCCTTCGCCGGTCTGCTTTGAGGTGATATTCTCCAATGATCAGGTTATTCATGAAAGAGTCAGACTGATTTCGATGGGTTCTTGTTGTTGTATCTCGGTAGTCTATGCTCAGAATTCTTTTGTTTCTCGGAGACCTCTTTGGGTGGACTTGATCAAGATGAGTTCTTGTATTTTTGACTTATCTTGGATGGTGGCAAGTGACTTCAACGCCTTAAGAGACCCATCTGATAGGCTAGGGGGTTCTAACGCCTGGCCGCCTTCTTTTGATGAGTTTAATCAGTGTCTGCGTCAGGCAGAGCTTGAGGACTTGAGATATGTTGGACTTAGGTTTACTTGGTCGACGTCTTCGGGGGCTAATTGGAAAGCGAGGAAGATCGATCGGGTTCTAGTTAACGCTCTCTGGACCTTGCATTTCTCTTAGTCAGAAGCTTCCATTTTACTGTCCGGTATTTCAGACCACTCTCCTATGGTGGTCAAGGTGATCCGGCCAGTTCTTCGAAGAAAGCCTTTCAAATTCTTTTATTTCTGGATGAAGCACCCATCTTTTCAGGATATTCTTACCCATGTGTGGGAGGCCCCGGGTGATGGAGTACCTATCTTCAGGCTGGTTACCAAATTGAAAGCGCTTAAGGGGCGTCTTAAGCAACTAAATAGAGACTCTTTCTCTAACCTGTCCAAGAGGGTGGCTCAATCCAGAAATGCTCTTAGACTAGCTCAAGTGGACCTTCAGCACGACCAGACCAATGTCCTCTTGGCGGAGCTAGAAAAAAGTCATCGTAGGACTTTCATTGAGTTGAGGAGTCAGGAGGAGGCTTTCTTTAGACAGAAATCCAAAATCCGTTGGCTTGAGATGGGTGATAAAAACACTAAATACTTTCATCGCTCTATGACTTCAAAGCAGCTAAGGAATAGGATTATATCGGTTCTTGATAGGAATGGCGACCTTGTCTCCGAACCGAGCCTTGTTCAGGATACGTTTGTTGCTCACTTTAAGGAGTTGTTTGCATCTCGATCTCCTCCTATTGGACCAGCTTTCAGAGACCTTCAGCAAGCTATTCGACGTCCGCTCTCAGAGGATCAGATCGCTTCTATTGGTCGTCCCTTTTCGGAGGCAGAAAATAAGGACACTATCTTTTCTCTAGCGCGTGGGAAGGCCCCGGGGCCGGATGGGTTTGGTGTCGAATTTTTCAAGAGTAACTGGGATCTTGTTGGGCCTTTGACGGTTGAAGCAGTTAAAGATTTCTTTGTTACGGGGAGACTGTTAAGGGAGATTAATTCCACCATCCTGGTGTTGATCCCTAAGATTCCTAATGTTACCTCAGTAAATGATTATAGGCCCATTGCTTGCTGCAGTACGATCTACAAATGTATTACCAAGGTATTGGCCAACCGCATCGCCTCGGTGCTTCAGGACGCCATAAGCCCTTCTCAGAATGTGTTCGTTAAGGGTCGGCGGATTAGGGATAATATTCTCCTGACCTAGGAGTTATTCGCCGGCTTTCATTTGCAGCCTTATCTCCCCAAATGTGCAGTGAAGGTAGACTTTCAGAAAGCGTACGATACGGTGGATTGAGATTTCCTTGAATTGGTTCTTCATGCCTTTCGGTTCCCAAACCATTTTATTCGTCTTATCATGATATGCGTTCGTACTCCTATGTTTTCTATCTCCTTGAATGGGGATCTGCATGGATTCTTCCCTAGTAGCCGCGGCCTTCGACAGGGTGACCCCATGTCTCCTTATCTTTTCACCTTGGTTATGGAAGTCTTCTCAGGGATCCTTACTTCTCGTGCGGAGCAGCCGGGCTTCAAGTTCTCTTGGAGGTGTAAGGCCACTCGGTTATCTCATCTTTTCTTTGCGGATGATGTCTTCCTCTTTTGCCGTGCGGATATGGCCTCCATCCTACTACTGAAGGATGGGCTGGTTACCTTCTCGGAATGGAGTGGACTCAAGCCGAACAACAGCAAAAGTAATGTATTTCTTGTAGGGGGATCGGATGACTTGAGAAGTCAGATAAATGATACCCTCGATTTTGCGGAAGGAAAATTGCCAGTACGTTATCTAAGAGCGCCTATTATATCCTCGAGACTCGGCAAGGCAGATTGTGTAGCTCTAGTCGATCGCATAATGTTAGAGTGCAATCCTGGACCCATCGATTTCTCTCCTTTGCAGGGAGAGTTCAGCTCATAAGGTCAGTGCTCCATGCAATCCAAGCCTATTGGGCTAGTGTGTTCATTATTCCCGTAGCAGTCTTGGATCGTATCGAGCAGATGTTTAGACAGTTCTTATGGAAGGGGCCCAACCTTGGCAGGGGATGAGCTAAGGTTTCCTAGGAGGATGTTTGTCTCCCAAGGGAAGAAGGGGGTCTTGGGATTCAGAGTTTGCGAGAGTACAATAAGGCGGGGATGCTCAAACACATATGGATCCTCTTCATGGATAAGGAGTCCCTTTGGTGCAAATGGATTCACTCTACTTTTCTGGGAAAGACGAACTTCTGGGTGGCTAAGACGCCGGGCAGCTGCTCGTGGGCTTGGAAGAGGATCCTCCACCTGAGATCCGAATTCCGCCTCAACTTCCACTGGAACATTGGAGATGGCCAGGGGACATCACTTGGTTTGACCATTGGCATCAGAGAGGTCCGCTGGATCTTATTTGTTCAAAGCAGACTATCTCTGATTCGGGGCTGCCTTGGTATGCAGTTGTTGCAGACCTTTTTTCTTCGGCGAGTCAGGACTTCAGGTCATTGATGGATTCCTGGAACCAACCCCTTCCGATTCTCACAGGGGTTTCGGATAGATTTATATGGAGGGATAATCCTTCCGGTGTCTTCTCGGTCGCCTCAGCTTGGCATATACTCAGAAGAAGGAAAGACAGGATTGTGTGGTCATCATTTATTTGGAACAAGGCCATCACTCCGAGATACCAATTCAATCTCTGGCTGATCACTAAGAACCGGCTTCCTACCCAAGCTTTTCTTATGTCTTATGGGAGAATTGGGAGTGAAGTATGTGCCTTTTGCAAGCTCACATCGAATTCTATTGACCACCTCTTCTTTGGTTGCTGCATCACGGCTAGTATGGCTTACTTTTGGGCGGCCAGTTGCAACCTCCCATGGAGAAATGGGACTTGGACAGAAAATCTTCAGTGGGCGATGAGATTCCTCTCAAGTAAGAATTTCTATCACGCCATTGGTCGTTTCTCTTTTGGAGCTCTGTGCCATCTTATTTGGAAGTATAGAAACGACATCCTCTTTAGAGAGCATCCGATTGTGGTTGCGGCTATTAAGAAGCATCTTATTAAAGTTGTGAAGGATAAAGCCTTAACTTTCAAAAGCGTGGAAGATTGCTCGAGAAATAGGAGGTTACAAAGAAACTGGGGCCTTGACCCGTCTATCTTCAACTCTCCTATGCCGACCACCTAGGTTGCCTTAGTCTAACTTTGCAAGTTGTTCTTCATGGCCCTACGTGGCCTTTTGGTTAGTTTGTCTTTTTAGTTTGTTGTCTCGGCCCTGCGTAGCTGTTTTCTTGGGCTTCCTGTTTCGGCCCTTGCTTGAGTTGACCGCTTTGTAGTGTTTTGTGTCCGGCGCCCTTTCACTCGATGAGACATTTGTGTCTTGTTGAGTGCAAGTTTTGTGGTGCCGGATCTTGTATATTTGTTGGTTAAAGCTCAATATATCATTACCCTTTACCAAAGAAAAACGGCGTCGTTTTGCACGCTGATGTGGCGAGAAAATGCAAAAACGACGCCGTTTCGTGCCTAACGTGTAAATACTAATATAAAAATTAATTAAATTATATTTAAACTTAATTTTATTTAAAATATTAAAAAAATTAAGAAAATATATATAAAAAAAAGGGGGAGGTCAAAGGGGGCAGCTAAGGGCTAAGCCCTCGCCGCCGCCGCCTTCCCGTCGCCGGAAGGGCCGAGGGTCGCAGTCGCCACGATCCGGCGAGGGTCGCAGCCTTTCCGCGATTCGGCGAGGGCTCGCGGCCCTCGTCACCGATCGGCCGGGGCGGGGACCCCGGCCGACCCTCCCCCTCCGTCTCGGCCCTTCCGGCGACGGCGAGGAGGCGGTGGCGGCGAGGGCTCGGCCCTCGGCCACCCCCTTCGACCTCCCCTTTTTTTTTTTTTTTTTTAATTTTTTTGAATATTTTAAATAAAATTAAGTTTAAATCTAATTTAATTAATTTTTATATTATTATGCACACGTTAGACACGAAACGGCGTCATTTTTGCATTTTCTCGCCACGTCAGCGTGCAAAACGACGCCGTTTTGGACCAAACTCGCCGGAAAATTGCCACGTAAGCCATTTGGCCGGATTTTCGCCGGAGTGGCACTTAAGTGTTCCATTTAACTTCGAAATTGGCACTCAAGTGTACCATTTTGAAGTTATGGCACTTAAGTGTCCTCCTGTGCCAAGTTATGGCACTTGGGCTGTTCTTCTGCCCCCTAAAGGGCTTGAACAAGAGGTTCGCCCATTATGAGAAGGCATACTTGCAGGGAACTGACTCTGCCCTCCCTGGTTCTAAGCCTAGATCCATTTGATAATATGGGTAGCAGTAATGTGGATTATTTTTTTATTCTGATTTTTTTATTGATTGATTTATTTATTTTCCTCTTTATACACATGGCGGGTTGGGTTGCCAATTGACGACCTATTTCGGCTGGGTGAGGGTTGCTATGACCTTGATGGGGCCAACAATGGGCTAGGCAAGAGATCGCGATGCCCTTGTCGGCCATAGCAAGGGCTTGCGAGCCCTTGCTAAACCTAGAGAGGGTTGCGACGCCCTCATCAGATCTAGTGAGGTGAGGGCGTCATAGCCCTCACCACCATAGTGAGGGCTTGTGAGCCCTTGCCAAATCTAGCAAAGGCCATGACCCTTGCCTGCGGTTGGTGAAGGCTTCATGGCCCTAACCTAGGCTTGGCAGGGTGATTAGTGGCTGGCGCCCCCACTGGCCATGTTTAAAAAGAGGGAAAAAAGAAATAAAAAAGATTCATAATTTTTTTAAAATTAAAAAATTATCCATGCTAGCTACCCATGCCATGTAGGATGATTGGCATTGACTATGCCGCTATGTTAGTGATGTTTGACTAAAGTTAGGCGAAATAACTAAATTGACAATTCATTAAAAGATTTAAGTCTGATTTGGAAAATCATTTAAAAGTTTATGACTAAATTGGTATAATCAAAATATTTATGATTAAATTGGCAAGTTGTCAAAAGGTTAAGGATTGAATTGAAAAAATTGAAAGATTTAAGATTGAATTGACCGTTGTACAATAAATTTATGATTTTTTAGACAATTTTCTCGCAATAAAATAAAAGAGGGAATTCAATATTTTCTAGTTTTTAATGGGAGCGAAATGGAAAGAGAATTCTTTTATGTAGTTGTTATAGAACAAAAGCGAGAATGAATGGAATAAGAAAGTCCAATGTATTTTCATCTACTTAAAATAACAAATTTATCGTAGCACAATAGAATCATTATCATACAAAAGTTATAAAATCTTTACGAAAATCATAACCAATAAATAAATGATTATGAATTATATTACACATTTATATGTTTTCTATGGACACCATGTGTTTGTACGACATTGTCAAAGGACTTTGAGCCTATAAAGGCTTTTGGCAAAATATCGAGGTGTTGCAACAAAATTGTAAAGCCTTTTTGGTCATAACTACCATTTCCAAAGGCCTTTTAACCTGCAAATCCCAGCTGGCATTGGCATTTAGCATTTTTCGGAATATTGCAATGAATTTTTACTTTCAATTTTGACCTCGCTAATAATTTCATGCTCCGAATTTGTCCTCAAAATCACTATTGATCTTCTCCCTCGCTAAACCAAACGTTGAGGGTCACCTAGGGTCTGGACTCAGGTGTCTGAGTCAAGATTGCGGGTAGATCATATTAAATTGCTCGTCTGACGCCCCACCGACGGTCCAGGTTAGCTTGCTGAGGTTCGCCGAAGGTTTGGGTCCACGCATCTAGGTCACCAACGGTTGAGGTTTGAGCGGGTTTGGGGCCCTGAGGTTGCGCGACCCTTGGTGTTGCCTCACCTGGCCTCTTCGATAATTCGATCCTTGTTAACCAACCGATCTTGCGACCTTAGCTTCAATTCAGTCCGTGTTGTCACGGTCGAAAAGAATGCTAGTTTATGGGCTTCTCAAGGACTCTTCTTCGGTTCTTGCTATACAAGGGCTGGTTCTGTTGATTCGAGTTCTGATGAAGCTGGATTGGTTCTTGAATTTGCTGCTGATTGCTAGACCGAATGTCGCTTAGGATTATTTGGAATTGGGGTGGTTTGATGAACTTTTTAATTTGAATTACACCGATTGCATGCTCTCCCGCTTTATTTTATTTTATTTTTTTGTCTATCTCACTCTAATTCCTCATTTCACTCCTAGAATTTTGTCATGTTTTTATGCAAAATATGGGAGTTGAACCCTACACTTAAAACTAAACGTTCCTACCCCAGTCTCCTGAAAATGTGGGAATTGAACTCCTCACATTTCCCTTCCATGTGGGAAAGGTGGATATTGGGGGAAATCCCAATGGTACTCCTACTTTATCAAAATATGGAGAAATTGGAATTTGGGTACTCTGAGCTTTGCAGTTGAGTGGTGAAACTTAAGTGCTAGCTGAGTGGGTGGAGAAGATATCAATGGATAAGCACACTTTGATTCTGGGGCAAATCTTTGATTTGCTTCACTAGATTTGCTTCCACGACGGAGACGGTGAATGGTTGTCATGACTCATGCCTTCTGTTTTTTTCCTTTATTACTTTAACTTGAAAGATCACAGAATACGCTAAAAGTTAATCAACTAAAGGTATTTGCTTAAAGCAAATGTGCCTCGAGTGAAAGATCAGCGTACCCTAAGTTATCTGTTCATAAAGAACCTGGAGCCCAATATCTCTTGAACCTGTCGAAGCCCAGCATGTTAGGACATATTCTTTTTCAAAAAGCTACAAATGCCCGGGGTCCATTTCGCTCTTTTTCTTTTTTTATCCGCCTCGGCTCCAGGTTTGAGTAAGAACACGATTTCTTCAAGTCAAATGCAACGAATGTCCAAAAAGCAAAACGACAACGAAAATGGACAAACGTACTTTCCTATTGTCAATCCCGAGCTGAATACCTTTCACAAAGCCTCCTGGCTCGCAGACAAATACTTTTATTCTCAAAAGTGGGTTAATGATCATGCCTGGTGGGGGCATCTTGAGCAGATTGGTGTCGCAAAAGCTTTTCCTGACGTCCACAGATGTTTGCTTTTTATGTATCCGCATTAGCGAGGGATGTCTCTTAATGAAAGAAATCTAACGGGGCTATTAAGAAGTAAACATATTCAAATTTTCATGACACAGGCACCAACGACGACTTACAAAATCTTGGTAAGTAGGGCACACGCGCCTCGACATGCTGGTGAATTTGTCCCCGCATATCATGATCACACCGTCTTTGTAACTTTCAAGTTGTTTTCATTCAATTGTCATTTCCTCGTCGAACATCTTTTCACCAGCTAGATTAGCTCTAAGCATAACTACCAAAAGACTACAGCAATTGATTCCATGCGTACGTTGATCCATTGACTTTTGTATCTATAACAACCTACGAGTGGTCCTTGTAAACCACTCGTCTAACTTTCAATGAGTTATAAACATGCATACCGCCCATATTTAGCTTTAGCAAAGTCTTCACATAAAAACAATATCTATATTTATATATCACGATCACGAAATAGATGTTTGTTTAAAAGAAAGTACAACATTACCGAAGAACCTCGGAAAAATAAAGGGAAGATTGTTGACTAAAATAGAAATCTCAAATCCATAGTAGGAACTAGACTTTTTTTTAGTAATCCAAGAGAATAGCATGGAGATTTAATTATCTGGAGTTTTATCAAATGCTTTGCAAACCTCACAAATCGATTAAGTCTTGACTTTTGATCTTTACAGATAACCTTGATCTTAGATAACCTACACGTGATTAATAGGATTCGAACATATGACTTCTAGCTCTTGAGCCGAGAATCTTCTACCATTCTTATCAATTGGGCCAACACTGAGGTTACTCGAGGAAAAAATCATGGCTTGAACAGTAGTTTTTATCTTGAAAATGAATACACCCTTGTCTTTTTCCAAACAAAGGATGTGGGAACTGGATTATTAGTGGCAACGACATTGTTGAGTGTCATTATGCGAATTCTATACTTGTTACCAAACATTCAATTCGTACATACCTAAGCTTAGGAAGGTTTCACGTCGAAACGCCAACAAACTACTGATGGGATACATTTGTCCTGCAAAGGCACATGGCTCATGAACACGGAAGACAGAGAAGGTGTTTCTTGCCCTGAACCCTAATTAATCAGGCCAACTACCTCGATGGTGAGTTTGTCGTCGTGCTTGGGTGTTGTTGAAAACATCTCTAACGAGGAAGTAACAGAGTCGGTCGAAGAAACAATGAAGGAAGCCAAGATTTTCCAAATCCAAGCATATCAGCTGAGTGGGCCTCCTGATCTTGACCTTATTGGGATCCTTGGTATCAAGACAAGAACTCGGGGCAACAAGTGGAATTTAATCAAGACAAAATGACAAAAGCACATGGAAATAATTCACATCGAAACCTGCTTAAAGAGAAGGAAATTTCGTTGAATCTGACACAGGTGATGAAATGATGACGCTATTCTCACCTCAGCGCTTAGTAGGAATATAATTGTGAACAACAAAGACTAAAAAGACTTTTTCTCCGTGAGTAGGAATATTGGCCACCTAAATCATTTATATGTCCTGAACCCTAGCCTTTCACCTAAATCAAAGTCTCTTCACTAATCTCCACACATTCACAGATTTTCTTGTGGTTTGCTTTTAAGGGAAAATGAAATCAATTATTCTCAAATTTTGATACGATATGCGATGTTGTCTCTGGACATTTAATTTGTTAATACGGTGCCTCAACTATTGGTAACTATTCAATTATATGAATATATTTATTGTCGTTCTTCCATTAATCCAAGTTAATGGAATTTGCCGATATGACTTCCATTTCATTAATTTTGAAAGGTGGACAAAAAAAAGTCATGTGAATTATCAATGTCAGTTATTCATCTAAAATCATGACATTATAATTTGCGTCATTAAATAACGATAAACATATTAACACCCTTTTTTTTTCTTTTCTAAAGTGGATAAATAAAAGGATTGACACCTTGACTCATCATTTTCAGTCTATAATAAGTTAGGTCATCAGATAATGTCTAATTTGTCATTTTAAAATTGGAATGACTACATTGAGCATTTACCAATAATTGAGGATTACATTGAATAAATTAAAATTCTTGACTCATCATTTTCAGCCTATAATAAGTCATGTCATTAGATATTGTCTAATTGGTCATTTTCGAAAATGGAATGACTACATTGAACTAAAATTGAGGATACATTGAATAAATTATAAGTCTATGAATCACATTGTATATTGAGCTAAAATTCATAGACAATTTTTGCATCACTTTTTCTTGCTTCCACATTCTTCATTATTTCTCCATCTCTTTCAATGAAACCTTTTTGTAAAGTCGTGTCTCTTAACCAGAACATCCATTCCTATTACAAAAAGTGTTACTCCAACGGGTAACTTAAAAGTATACAGTTAATTCGTTAGTTGAGCTAACTAATAATCGAAAGATTGAAACACAAGTGCAGAATAATGAGCCTTAACAAATGCGGCGCCCTGAGAATACCATCTAATTAACATTTCCCGATTGCAATCGTGGGACGATTATAGTGTTCCGTTCTAAAAGAAGTGTTTTTTCTTTCCTGTATCGGTATATTTTTCAAAAAAATCGATAAGTATAAAAAAAAATATTGATTAAATAAATTAAGGGCCACCCAGTTTTCCCGAAACTTGCTAGTCACATATTGACACTTACGTGAAGTTACCAATTCTTTTGACGGTTCGTTTATCAATTTTTATTTGTTTTCTTGCCAACACCTTAAATTTTACCTTTAAGTGATTGAGCAAGTTTTTACAAATAAAATTACCAATTTATTGTGGGCTACGAACTCTCAATTGAGTTACTCACCAAAATTTATTTGGTTTTATGTGATTGATCAACTTTTGATATCGACTTTTATTTGTACTACTTACAAACTATACTCCCAATTGCTAACTAGGTTTGGTTAACCAATTGTCATTTGAGTTGCTTACCAACGTTAGTATGATGTTTTTTTAAAGAAAATTTACCAACTTTTTAATTTAGTTACCAATTTTTATTTGTCAAGCCATTAAATTTACCAACTCTTTATACTATCAACCTTAATTGGAGTGATTACCAACTTTATTCTAATTAACATAGTAACTAGTCTTGAGTCATGAGATTTTGTAGGATTATTGTCAACTCTAAAAGCTTAAGCTGTTAAATAAAGATGTGATTTATTATTTAAATGTTCCTCTCATGCTTAGTTTGATTTTTTGCCTAGTACTAAGCATGAAAATATTTAATTAAGAAGGCAAATGGGGCTTGAAAAGATTTGAACTCAGAAACTTCAGCTTTGATATCAAATGAGATTTTGTATGATTTACTGCCAACTATTCTAAAAGCTTAACCTATTAGATGAATACGTGATTTACTATTTAAGTATTCTAACATGAGTTATTAAGTCTTATTTGAATTTTTAGTTTTTATTAAATTATCTCTAGCAAAGAAAGGCTTCTTTCATCTCTGACTAACTTTTATTTATATCTTTATCACAATGCCTTAAATGTACCAACTATCACATGAACTTACAAACCTTTATTGAGTGAATTACCAATTTCGCTAATTAACTAACTAATTAGTTTTAGGTTGCCAACTTTCAAAATAGTTAATTGCCAACATTTATTTTCTTTTACTTTTAAATTTATCAACAATTTTTTATTGATTACCAACTTTTGCCTTGGTTTTAAATTTACCAATTCTTTTTAGAACTTACCAAAGTCAATTAGAGTGATTACCAACTTTTATCTAATTAAGTTACAAACTAGTTTTATGTTAGGATTCTTTAATTGAGATAGTTATCAATGTGTGTGTGTTTTTCTTTTTAATTGTCAAATTCTCTTACCAATGTTTACTTTGTATGTATTAAGTTACCTACTAGTTTGGATTTCATTAAAATACAAATTTCTTTGATTTCTTGCAAACAAATCATCCTTATCTTTTGTGAACTTCTATCTTTTTAACCGACACATTGAACTTACTTATTATTAGATAAAATTAGGAACCTTAATGTATTTGAGTGACTTATCACTTTTTTCCCAATTAAGTAACCTGAGAGAAAAGTTGGTGAGCCAAAAAAAATAAAAATAAAATAAACGCCAATAACTAACTCCAACGAGAGTTGGTAAAGAATTAGTTGATAACTTTATAGAAAATAATTGATGAGTGACTCAAATCGAAATTAGTAATTTCGTATTGCAGTTTGTAAACTTAGATATAGTTACGAGAGATAAATAAAAATTGGTAAAAGCTAAGAAAAGATGTTTTAAAAGAAAAATAACCTTTGTAAGTAACTCAACGAAGAGTTAGTAACCCAAGTTAAGTAAATTACTTAATTTAAGGGTTTTTAAAAAGATTTGGTAAATTTGAGGTTGCTAGACAAACAAAAGCTTGTAAAGGCCAAGAACAATTGGTAAATTTAAAAAAAAAAAGAAAAAATCGGTAGGTGACTCAAATGACAGTTAATAACCCAATATTATGTGGTAATTTTGGAGGAGAAAAGTTGAGAAGTCATGCTAATAATGGTTGATACATTTCTAAAACGAGTTAATTTCGGAGGAGAAAAGTGGAGAAGTCATGCTAATAATGGTTGATATATTTCTAAAAAGAGTTGGTAAATTTAAGAGATTGGTAACCCTAAACGAGTAGACAAATGATTCTAATGAAAATTGGTGACCTAAAATAAGTAGGTAATTCAATATGTCTAAAGTTTTTAAGTTGCTAATTTCAAATAAGAGTTTATAAATTGGAAAGGTTAGTAAGATATGCAAATAAAATCGGTAAGTTAGCATGAGAATAAGTAATATGTAAACAATTGAAAAAAGTTAGTAATTTCACTTGGTAAATTACCAAGCTATTTTGGAAAAAAAGAAAGTCACAGGTGTTTTTTGAGTCACTAACTTTTTGAAACTTATCCACAATCATTCAAAGTGACCTGCTCAGACAAAAAATCACGATCCTTGCACAAAATAATAGAGTTCTGCTCAACATGACCTTTTCAATATAGAATTCCGTCATTTTGTACTATAAAGGTGGCCATAGTTTGCCACTTTAAATTAACCGTGTGGTAACAAATGAGAGTGAAGAGAAATGTCAAGACATGGCAGGCGCGGTATGTTTTGGATTGATGTGATATGATATAATGGGACATGGTAATTATGTTGCCCTCATAATTAAGGGCTTCTCCTGTCAGCTCCAAATTCCCTTCAAAGTGGGGAACCTATGATTCTAGAAAATGACAAACCAAAAGCTACAGCCACCTGAATATCAGCTTCCACCGATCTGCTCAGCAAAACCTCATCCATCTACATCTTCTAGAGGGAAAACCAAATCAAAATTACATATTTCCTTCAACAGCACTTCGAGTAGAGCACTGGTGGATATACAAGAAGTGAGACAACTATGGAAACCGCAGCCAACTGAAAGATTTTCTCTGTCGTGGTTGGGGTTCAATAGAATCTTTCTGCAAGATATGTTTTTACACCAGATAAATTCTTACTGTATTATCCCTTTCGTTTCTTGAGTCAAACATACGACGAGCGATTTCTTGGACATAAACTGAATCAAAGCTTGATAATATGAGCAAGCGCACATTAGCGAGTTCAAAAGCTTTTTGGTCAGCGCAACACTTTTTTTTTGGTAATGCATCCTTATTTGAATGCTTTGACTCTTGACAATGGCGAACACAGAGGGCTTAAGGTGGAATCTTATCTCATCATCCTCAATCTAAATCTTCCGTCTACGGTGCCTCTTGGTGCAAAAAAGGGGTAGGAATATATAAACCAATTCGTAAATTGGTCTACAAAACTGCATTAAAAAGTTCAGCTTAAATTCGACTAAACCACAGATCTACTCAGGCGCAATTCAATTACCAAAAAGTATTATTGACTCTAAGGACATCAGTCTGGCTACAACTGCCTGGTTTGTTTGTAAGTAGACACAAGAGAACGGAGAGAAATAAATGCAATCCCAACTGAAACCAGAGTTTGGTAGGCCCAAGCTCACGTACGTTGCGGTAATGGTTGCTGCCGCTTGGCATTTCACACCTGTCTCAATGTCATCATCGATCAACAACAAATTCCCTGATTTTGTATCAGATATCCGAAAGGGTTAGTAAAAACTTCCTAGTTCGTACTGACTAATCTCTATATAATGACACTTTAGTATAATTTGATGCTTCGACAGTATTTTATTTTTCAACTCTTGATCATCACTAGCTATAGGAACCTAGGTATTTTTATCACGGGGCCAATATCCATCCCAACCGGCTTCGTTGTTTCCCAATTCAACTAAAATATAGAGACTACCTCACTGACGCATTAGCTCAAAGAGACTAAACATATTATTTGGATGATTATATAAAAGGGCAGGTCCTTTTCGTGCGATTGAGTGGGAAGACGAGTTTTTGTTTTTCCTTTCTTTTAACTAAAAATTTAGGTAAAAGCTAGAAAGAGGAGATGAGGTTATGGAGGTGGCCGACCCATTACCCGTTTCTCACCTACTCTATCTTTTCCGGCTTTCCCTCCTCTTTCCTCCTCATTATTGATTGACGGCATGTTGTTCATAAACCTCTCTCTCTCTCTCTCTCTCTGGCACAGAAAAACATGAGGTGGTTCCAAGAACAGAAAACCCTAGCTAAACATGGAGGAATTAAAGGTATGATGATGGAACTTTATTTTTCTGGCCTAAATTACGATTTCAATCAACCCAAACTTGCTATAAGCACTAGGCTTATGGCCTAAGTTTGAGCACCGCACTTTTATCGTGTTGCAGACAAAGTATGGATGCACCCAAAGGGAAAATGAATCAGAGAAATCACTCATGACAAGGCATGCATGCATGCGCGAGTATAATTTGCTGGGCACATCATCAGGATCGATAAAACAATGGATAACATGGGATTGAGCAAGAGGGTATGATTAAATGCGATGATTTGCATACCTGTGAATCAACTGATCACATAGAAGGAGAACTAGCTTGAGAGAGAGAGAGAGAGAGAGAGAGAGAGAGAGAGAGAGAGAGAGAGGTGTGTGGAAAAAAGGAGATATTGACGCGGCTCAAGCCAATAAGGTGCGGTTAGGGATGAAGGAGGAGTCAATTTCTAACCACGCCATTAGTTTGAGGCGCGCCAACATCTTCAGTCGCTTCATCTTTTGCCACACTTCTTCCCTCCCAATCTCTCTCTATCCACCTTCGATTGTCTATCTCCTCTCTTGCCGTTCCC
Organism: Eucalyptus virginea; assembly: GCA_014182375.1. Classification (NCBI taxonomy): domain Eukaryota; kingdom Viridiplantae; phylum Streptophyta; class Magnoliopsida; order Myrtales; family Myrtaceae; genus Eucalyptus; species Eucalyptus virginea. The sequence goes on along the minus strand of CM024514.1, from coordinate 25,992,112 downwards.
ATTCCTGCCGTCCGTCGGTCTCCCCATTTATACCAAGCTCAAGCTTAACCCTCACCGAGAGAGACACAGAGAGAGAGAGAGAGAGAGAGAGAGAGATTCCACAATTCCACATAAGGAAGAGGTGGGGGTGTTGATCAAAATAATTTCGAGGGTTGACGTATTTATGAGCAACTCTCTCTGTATTTTGAAAGAGAGATTTAAAAATAAAAAAAAAAGACATTGGCCTTTACTTTCTCTTCTAAAGGGAGGCGCGTGGTAGATAGAAGAACCCTAAAGAAGTCTTTCTTCTCCGGCCTGTTCACGATGGTAATGGAACTCATATTTAAATTCGAGATGCGACGATGCATTGGAGCGAGCCCCGGATAATAAAATTACGTCCCAAATTTTCTCTAGACAAAATAATGTTGTTAAAAAAAATTATATAAAAGAGAGAATACCCGAGGAGACGTCAAGCTGACGAGGGGCCAAAAAGCCGCCTCACCACCAACCCGTGGGTCCCGTCGCTGCACATTTGTACAAGCAAAATTGAACACAGGTCCAACCTTTTGAGAAAATAAAATATTATTAATCTGCTCAAGTTGTTTTATTAAAAACTAAGATAGTTATTGATAGGGGTGTGCAACTGGACCGAGTATACCCGGAAATCAGACCGATCTACCTGAAAAATAAGGTTGGGAACCGGTTCCCGTTGAAACCGGTCCGGGAACTGGTTCCCAAATTTCGGAACGAGTTTAAATCGGTCCGGGAACAGGTTTCAAGTAATTACCCACTTGGAAATAGGTTCCCGGACCGGTTTTGGAACCGGTTCCCTAACCGATTTTGCAAGTAGAGGTCCAAAATCCTTTTATTTCTCCCGATTTCTATTTTTACTCCCGCAATAACACGACGTTTTTCCTCTTGACTCTCTCAAACACACACGGCGCTCTTCCTTTGTCGTTCCTCTTTCTCACTTGATTCCCTCTCTCACCGACTCCCTCTCCCGATGGACGGACGGTGTTCGTCGCCGCCTAGATTGGCTCGTCTAATTTCTCTTTTGTATAAGGAGTTACGCTTACATAAATGAGTAGCTTTATGTAGTAGTTATGGGAATAAAACTAATATTAGATCAATATTTGTTACTAATTCATTGTCTTATGATTTTATTTATTATAATTAGCCATGTGGATCCTTAATTTTTCGTTTAGTCAAAAAATTCATGTATTTATTTATCACAAGTGCTTAATGTTTCAATACAAATTATGAAAATTACGTTATTTTCTCGAGTATTAATATAAAATTCGAAGTCGTATAAGATATCGAGAGATTGCAAAACAGGTTCCAGTGGAAATAGGGTTGACCCTGGAATCGAACCGGAAAAACAGGATGGGTCGGGTACATGGTCAAATACAAACAAGGTCGGGTACAGTGTCCAGGTTTAGACCCTACCCACTCTGGACTCAATCACTCATAGTTATTGACGTGATGGTATAATTATAATCTGTAAGTCTTCCCACTATTTCTGCAAAGCGAAACCCTAAACCACCAAGGCAGAGACGTAGAAGAACAAACGAAAGGTGCCAATTTGGGGGTAGATGGATCCGTCCTCTTTCGATAACGAATTAGTCATCGAATTTTGTCTGCTCACTCAGGGGTGACCTCACCCCAACTCCTTTTATTTTGGGTAACTTTCTCTTGGCAGGACTTTACGAACATCGATTCCCCAACTTCTTAATTAAACACGTGGCGTCAAAGGAGATTAAAAGTTTCTATTTCAGGACTACTAGCGTGGAAGAAAAAAGCACACTAAACCATATTATTGACGAAGATCAAGACGGTGAAGATTGGAGAACAATTATCAAGGCCGAGGCAACCGCTACATTGTGGCTCATGTTTGTTGATCATAAGCAATTGCATCTTAGGTCACTCACCTAGCTTTTGCTCATGCCTTAACCTAGTTGAATGCCTATGGCGTCAAGCTTTGGAGATTTAGAGTAATTAATGAACGAAATCAATGTTGTAGAAGCCTATTTGGTTAGCGGGGTATTTCATAGTTTGAGATTTATCTAAGAGAACTTCCTTGTGATAAAAGAAAGAGCCAATCCATTATTTATACGGTGCTGAATTTGGAGTTTAGTTTAGTGAGATACGAAGTTCGTTGTCATAGGTGCACGGTGGTGAATAGTGCTGCAAGATACTATTCAAGATGAAAACTTACCATTTTTTGACCTTTCATCAGGCTGAAGATGAACCGAGTCATTCGGTATGCTGTCTTATCTTTTCCACGAGACTGACCTTGCTTGAATTGGACATGTATATTTTGAGAATGAGACCAAATATTTGCTGTGAAATATGAAAATAATATATGATCTAAAAGATAAATGTATTTGATTGGGTTGCCTCAATTTACAACATGAACATGAACCTGCATATCTATATGTTTAATCTAAGGTACATGCATCCCTATCAATGGGCGCATCACTCTAAAGAGCGGAATAGGCCATGGCTAGATCTCATGTCATATGCGTCCATCAAGATGATTATATCTTATGGACTATAGTATGATGGTGTGATATGATATTGAAGCATAGGTACATGCTATATTCTTGCCATACTCTAGGATGTCTCGCTAGTTTAGATGAGTAACAAAATAATTATGGTTCTTGTATGATGGTTTCCTACTATATTAAAAAGATACAATAATGTTAACTGGATCATATTTTTAGATGAGACAAATGAATTTACCTTTGCTCGTGTTGCCGCACTTGGAAATCAACCGGACAAACTGTTCAAGCTCTACTTTTGAGTTCTTGAGTTAGGTAGCAGTGACTAGTGAGGCCGAGGAATTCCTACTAGAGAATTCTATTAGACGTGAAACCAACGCTCTCTATGTCTATGTATAGTGATTGCTGCCATTGCTAAAAATAAAAACTTACAATGGTAGGAAAAGACACATTTGATTGAAAACATGACATCATAAATCAATTGACATATAAAGTCAAAAGTAATTGAGTATAGTCCAAATGGGCAATTCCTACCTTACAATTGGGAGTTGCCTACTAAGGACCGGTCCAATTCCATGGACTCGGTTCCTAGGTGGGTCCATAGAACTGCTCCCCAATATGGTCTCTAATCCCTACAAAATTGCATTCATCAATTAATATCACGGTAAACCTAACTTCTACGTAGAGCACTAAAGCTTATTCGGCCTCAAAATTTGGATTGAATTACGAGCCATTGATTTTGATTAAAGATTGAAAACTATAGGGAAGAACAAATTACAATACTTATTAGCCAAAAACTTAATCTCTCCGAAGGTTATGGTGCAGTCTTCTCACAATTTCTTGATATTGAAAACATGTGAAGAATTAGACTCTACTTAGAATTCTTAACCTCCACAGAAGTCAAAACATTAATCGCTTGATCTATCTTTTTTTAACGTCAACCTAATTTAATCACGGGAATGGTTAAGGAGAGACCTAATTATGCTATTAAAATGAGCCATTGGCTTTTAATTTCATATCATGACAACAAAGTGCCCCAACATTTATGGACATCTCCAATCAGTCCCCTCCATCATCTTTGTTTGTTTATTTTGTTTTGACTGAGAAAGCAAGTAAATTGATTATTAGATGAACAAAAGGTAGGGGGTTATTCTTATTAGTTATTACACACCTAAAATATAAAATTAGTTAATAATATCCAATACTATATGCGCGCGCATACATATATATTGGTCGAAAAACTACAAAATAATTAAGTAATTGAGTTGAGATTTCTTTTTTAATTTATATATATACTGGTTTGGTCCGGGTGGGCGGTTCCACACTTGGAACTAGAATTAGACCGGTACTCACTGGTTCTAATAAATTAGAAATGGGAACCGAACCGGTCCTCATGGGAACCGCTAGTTTCGGTCTAGTCCGGTCCCACTCTAGGCGGTTCTTTGTGCCTTTAACCAATCCTTTGACTAAAGCTTTGGAAGGAAGCAAATGTTTGAACATCAAGGAAAAGGGGACTTATGCCAATTCGATATATCAATTGCGGTGGTAACCCAACCATGTGAGCGGAGATTGCATGATGTAGGTCCACTTGTGTGATTACAAGCTATTTTGTTGATCCCGTGGCACCAAAAATGCACTGAAGTCCCTCCTCCTATGGTGCAACTGATCGGTGCTGAACTACATATTAGGCGAGGATGAGTTAAGCTCTTGATAAATTCTATATCCTTATTGATAGTCTATCTAATCGCACTGTATGCTTGAAGAATTTACTTAATATAAGTGTATAGAGCTACTCCCACGAGATTCATTGCTGGGTCCCTATAGCACTTTTGAATAACCAAACGTGCATGGCCTATTCTCGAAAAGCTGCGTTGAATAACAAGAATTGCAGGGGGTGTAACGTGATTAGTGAGAACTCTAAATTAAACAAGAGTCGTTGGTTCATAGAAGTTATAAGCTTCACTATTGGTTTTGCAAGTTATTTCTCAATTTTCTTTTCTTTTCTAAATTTGGTTTATAGTATAAAATACATCAAATTCGATTCATCGCACTTTACTGCGAAACTGACTCTCTTCCTTCTCTTCTTTAAGAATTATTTTGAAATATGCGAGAGGTGGTTGTGTATAGTGCATTTCAAAAAGTCAATCTACAATCAAGATCAAACATCTCTACATGTGACCTTAGACCATTATTGACTTTCTATTGATCATGTCTCATTTAATGTACTAGCCATTGCCTAATTATTTCGCCAGCTATCGCAATATTTATTCTTAGACAGACTAATCAGTCCTCGTATACTCGGTCTTTCTCCTATATATACCGACCGCTCTGCTCCTTTTTTGATTTGCCCAAAACTATGCACCCAAAGATCTTCGCACAAAGATACTCTTTTTCTTTGCTTTCTTATGGTTTTGCATGTTATGTATTTCCACTCTACCTAAAAATTGAATTTAACCCTACTCAAGAAGTCCTTTGAATATTGAAGGATAACTGCTACACATCTTTTGGTACTTCGTGGAGGGTGTAATTTATCCTCAAGGACAATGATCGGACACCCCAGACCTTTTCGATTTATATATCACGTGGGCTTCGCACAATGAAAATTCATATTTGAAATGTGATATGACATCGATCCATAACCAATTTAGCTTCTGGCGGTGGCTTCACTACTTGGAACATAATGAACATATATTATCCACATTAAGCACCAATTCGGAAATGTAGGAAAATTACAAAAAAAAAATCCATATAATTATAATATATTGATCAATTCAATTTTAAATCTTTTAATTGTATTAATTGAGTTCTAAATATTTTTGACGATTTGTCAATATAATCCATCCAATCAATTTTAATAAGAAATTGATGATATGGACACTAGTTGTCCCTACGCAGCACACCCAATGGAAAACCAACGCTAAGGATAATTTTTAATTTAAAAAAAAATTGAAATATTATTTTTTTTATTTCCTTGCCTTTTTTTTTTTTTTTCAAACTGTGGGCTGATGAGAGCGTTGAGCCCTCACCTAGATCTAGAAGAGAGTTGACCTTCACTTGGTGGTAGAGAGGGCTGCGAAGCCCTCGCTTGTGGTTGGCGAGGGTTGACTAGCGACATTGGTAGCCTAGAGTTGTTTAAAAAAAAAAAAAAAGAGGAACAAAAGACATAAAAAATGAGAAAAAATATTTAAAAAATTATAAAAATTGTGCACATTTGCCTTGACAGTGTCACGTAAGATGACTAGTGTCCACATCAACGGTTTCCAATCAAAGGTTTCTAATCAAAATTGGTCGGATGAGTTACAATGGAAAATCATTAAAAGGTTTTTGACTAAATTGATACAATCAAAAGATTTAGAACTAGATTAACACAATTATAAATAATTCAAGATTGTTTTGATAGTTTTTTTCTCACTGTCGTGGAAAAGAAGAAGAAGAAGAAGCAGGAGAGGAAACCTTGACTTGGTTGTCCTCAAGGCAACTTCCGCAAAGCAGATGTTTGATTTGTTGACTTATTTTTTCATCAGTCATTACGTGCGATTATGATTTATCTGATTTTTCTTTAAACGGCGAATGATATATCATCACGAAAAGGTCAAACGGGAGAAAAAAAGAATATTTGTTTGACAAAACTAAGGTCTTTCAATATAAACAAATAGTAATAATTTAGATCAATATTAAATAAGATGGACCATCAAAGTTGGTGAGCACTGTTCACATGATTAGAACACCCTTAGTTTTTCTCAATATATAAAAAAAGAAAAAATATTATAAATCATTAATAAAAGAAACTCGACATCACCACGAGATTACATAACAACCTCCTATCCCTCAGTTTTGAAATTTACATCCATATTCTCTGCTTAAAATCATTATAAAACCCATGTCGAATCGGGCACGTAACATAACTCGTGAAAAGGAACTAGTCTAGCCAATACAAATATTTCCTAGATGTCATTTGGTTTGATCTTTTAGTTCAATTGCATCAAAATGATTGCGAATGACCAGAAAGCTTTAGGTTCTCCTCCTTTAGTTTAATAAAAAAAATGATCCTCATATTTTAAAATTTCTTCAATTTCCAAGAACACCGTCTCTCAAGAGATTCTCAAAAGATTGATAATCGTTGGATTACAAATGATAATTATTGTAAGCCGCTAATAAATTTTTTTTTTTTTTTTGCTGTTTGGTCATTGCAATATTTTATGTATGGACTGCGATAAAGAATTCCCCTCAACAGCTCAAGAACTTTCTCACAACAACTCCCTCTAAGGACCTAAAGCTCTGACCAAGCCCACCACACCACCATGGCTTTTTGCTAATGGAGAAATTTTGCAGACAAGTGATGTACGCACTTGGCGAGTCTATCCTATCTATCTGCCCATCTAAAGTCTAATCCGATTTCAAGAAAGCGTGCACCGCACCATCACATTTCCACCTAATGCAATGCTCCCCCACGTCCGCGTGCTTCATGGGCCCTTGTCCTCTCTCACCGCATCCTCGTACCACCTTCCGACACACAAGCCTCTGCAGCAGATCCTCTGTTTCAAGAATTCGCTTTTTTAAATCTCTCGTTCCAGCAAGAAAAGGCGCGGCGGACTGGTTTTTCTTCCCTTTCCTCCGTGAATTCATGCGGTAGGGGACGAAGCGCTGTTTTGTCGGGGAAAAGCTCTTAATTCTTTGCGATGACGGCCTTGCGAAATTCAGTCGTGTTGGGGAGTGCCGGTGATGCTTGGCAACAGGGTCGTGGTGAGCATTTCCTGGTCGCCCCGAAACGGGTCGGACTTCTCAAGGGGGCGCACTTCGGTGGCTTTTCTGGGTTGTCCGTCCGGCGGGCGATCAGGTCCGTGGAGGACGAGAGCTCGTCGGCGTCGGCCACTGAGTTGCGCAGGGTCGTTGACCAGACGGAGACGAGTGTTTCCAAGAGATTGCACAAGGACAAGGACTTGACTTCTTTTCCCAGTGGGTAACATAGAAAAGCTTCTTTGGTTGACTTGCTTTTTTATCCAAAGTGATTGTTCCAGTGTTGAAGTCTCTCTTTTTGTGCTTTGACTTGTTGGTAATAGTTTGTGTGAAAACCTTGGTGTAAAAGATTAGAAATGAATTGCCTGTGGAACTTTGATTGGTGTTTAATCACGGTCTCATGTGATGGAGTTGAGTGAGCTTGCCTGCATACAGTTATTTCATTAGCAATTGTTTTATAGCAGTGGAGTTTCATAACTGTCTATTGAGATTGAAGCTCACATTGGAATTGACTTGTGTGAAAGATTGTGAGTTCAGCTTTCTGAGGGCAGAAATGCTGGTAATGCTGATGGCAAGTTTTACCTATGGACTTCTGTAATTGGACTTGTGTTTCACAATGAAGATGTTGCAGTCCCAGCTAAAGAGAACAATGATAATTTGGATAGGCTGGATTGACTTCTAAATTTAACTGCTCCAGTGACGGGGTGAAGCAATCTCAGAAAGGACCCAATTATAAGCATCTTTTATAGGTTTATCCTTCAATTCAGGGTGATCTTCATGGTCTTGTTACCTGAGCTTGTATCGGCTTTCTATTTTCTATAGAGAAAGTGACACAAATGATCCCTGAACTTTGGCCTAATATGCAATGTCGTCCCTGAACTTTTGGTGCATATTGAATCTAGTCCCTAAACTATATAAGAATGTTCAGTGTTGTCCTTCCATTAATTTAAGTTCAACGATAATAATAAACATTTCATATAGTTCAAAGATTAGATTCAACATGCACCAAACCACATTGAACAAATTAAAAGTTCAAGGACGACATTGCACATTGAGCCAAAGTTCAAGGACTATTTGTGCAATTATCCATTTTCTATGCTTTGGCCTATCCTTGACCTGTTGCCCAGAATTTGTTTAACATGTTAAGTTGTGTAAGGTTCACAGCATTTTGCTATCAAATGCATACTGTGATGGGATCTACGCTGCCTTGTCTAACCATGCTCATCTTGATATTTCTATTTCTCCAATAAATGTAGGGCCACTGACTGTTTCTGATTTCTCTCCTACTCTAGAGAATGAGTCAAAAATGCGGATAGCATTCAAGGTAATCATCTGCGAAGTTTTTCCTTTTGCTTCAGTGCAGTTGGCGAAAGCTTAAGAAAACAGGAAAATAAAGTTGAGTAAAATGAGGATGAATACCATGTCTGAGACAGTCTATAATCTAATGTATGCTGAAAACACATTGCAGGGGGTACCAGGTTCATTCAGTGAGGATGCTGCTCTTAAAGCCTATCCTGACTGTGAGACTGTTCCTTGTGATGAGTTTGAAGATGCTTTTAAGGTTCAGAATTAACATACAGATACTTGCACGTAGAAATAACACTGCAAGTGACCACATCTTTTTGTAGTTTTCAAGTCCATAACAAGAGAAAACGTGCCACCTTGTCTTGGAACTCATCTGCCAGGCAAAATGCCGAAGCATGTAAATTTATTTAAACCATCTTACAGAACTTTCAGCTCTGTGAGAGCTTGCCCTAGCGTAGGCATTTGTCAACAAACCAATTAAGAAAATTTTATGGTTTTCAATGCACTAATTACCCTTGTGTTGTGCACAGTCATTGCCTTGAAAAATGAATTATTTCAAACAAAAATATACTTAACTAGTGGGCACTAGTTAACATAACCCTTTTTACTATTTTCCAAACTTGCCCTGGTGTATGAATTCCAATTCCATGATCATGCATATCAATGTATGTCAACTTTCCTCCTCATTTCTACTTTGATTTGATTTGTTCTATAGGCTGTTGAACTATGGTTAGTTAATAAGGCTGTTCTTCCCATTGAGAATTCTTCTGGCGGAAGCCTCCACCGCAATTATGATTTACTTCTCAGACACAGACTTCACATAGTAGGGGAAGTTCAGATGGCTGTCAACCTGTGTCTATTGGCTCTTCCAGGTGTTAGAGCAGAGCAGTTAAAACGTGTTTTAAGCCATTCACAGGTGAGATTTCTATCTGGTCGTCCGAAAAGCAATGCTTAATTTAGTCTTTATGTGGTGGATGTGCAAACAGCAGCAGGACTATTATGGGCTGATTTTTTTTAAAAGGCAGAACCTTTATGTATGAGAAATCCATCTCTTCTTGCAGGCACTTTCTCTAAGCGATAATACTTTGACCAGGTTAGATGTTACCCGAGAAAGTGTTGATAGCACAGCTGGTGCTGCTCAGGTATGCTGTAGATTTATAAGGTGGGTTGCCTTTTACTTCTGCACTGAACAGTACCCAGTTGTTCTTGACATGAAATTTGGTAGTTTGTAGCATTGAATGAACTGAGGGATGCTGGAGTCATTGCAAGTGCTCGGGCAGCAGATATTTATGGGCTCAATATACTTGCAGAAAGAATCCAGGTGACTGTCTTTCTTGTACTTCATTAAACTTAAGACTGCTCCTTCCTTTCATTTAGAATATTAATTCACTCCTTTGTATCCCCTGATATGACAAAATATGGTGTCATGCTTTCTGAAAATTTTATATGTTTTCTTGGCCTGCTCCTGTGGTTTAGACTCCGCAGAATTAGTGCAGAAGTATTATTTACAGAAATAAAAATTGGTGTTTATCTCGCATATTTAGTACTTCGGAGGAGGATTGACATAGAAGTTATTAATATGGTGAAGACTTCTTGTGTGTATTGGTGAAAAACTTTTGCTGACTGATCGTAGTCTTGACTCGGGATAATGGTGGTTCGATGAGGTGGATTAGAAAACTCGAACTACCAAAGAACTATTCTATTTTACTAGAATTGGAAGAAATCCTATCACATAACCATCTAATGAGTGCACTGTTTCATTCTCTGTCATTGGGACCTATGTTCTTGATTAAATGAAAGAGAACATGAAGAATGCTAGTTGAGATTATTGTAGAACTGATGGCCACAGTAGGCTAGTAGCGGATGGATCCTACAGCAATGTGTGGACATCACACCTGTTTCTGACTTAACTTCACCTGTTCACATGACTTCAACATGTTATTGCAAAATGAGTGCGATCACATTCTTCCGTATTCCACTACCTAACAATTATGCACCTTGCAGGATGACTCCGATAATGTCACTCGCTTTCTTGTGCTAGCAAGAGATCCCATTATACCAAGGACTGACAAACCTTTTAAGGTGACATTTCACAGCAGTGGACATGTGCATTACCTGTTTTGATTTTTTAGTGGACTCTTTTTAATTCTAGTATGGTCTCCCTTCCTCCCAGACAAGTATTGTCTTCACCTTGGAAGAAGGCCCTGGTGTGTTATTTAAAGCCTTGGCTGTATTTTCCTTGAGAGGCATAAATTTGACAAAGGTATCTCTGCAAGGCTTTCTTTAGCTTGTATTAGATATGCATGACTTGGTAAATAAACTTTTACCTGAGTATCAAATGCATAATGTCAGATCGAAAGCCGGCCACAGAGAAAGCAACCTCTTAGAGTTGTTGATGACTCCAATACTGGAAGTGCCAAGTGAGTTCTTAAATTCCTATTTCATTAGATAATTTGATCAAACTCAAAGACCTTGTTTGCATCCTTTTGAATTATTTTATTAGGGAAATTGGGAGTCTTGGACTCTGAAGTTGAGTAGTTTAAATTGAATTGTGTTCTGATATTTGGGAGCATATACGTCTGGAAATGTGTCATCCAGCCAATGTCCAAACCAATTTTTTTTTTTTTTTGATACGTCAAAAGGAAACAATCTTTGTAGGAAGGAACAGCTGCTAGTTGTCCACATTTATTTTGTTCTCAAGGGGGAAGTAAAGTCTCTCCACATTATCCTGCAGATCATGGCTTCCACAATCATCTTGTCGTTCCAGGAAAGGACACAATAGAACATGTTTATTGATAGTTACATCCATAAAACAAAGCAAACGCCCAATTTCTATGTAAATCCTCTAAAATCTTTAGATTCCTTCACCCTCTCCATGTTAACCTGCATATCATGGATTCCTGCCACAGAAAAGAAACAGTCATCTTGTTGCTCCAGAAGAGGACCCAACAGAACATGTTTATTGATAGTCACATCCATAAAACAAAGGAAACGCCCAATTTCTATGTAAATCCTCTAAAATTTTTAGATTAATTCGCCCTCTCCCTGTGACCTGCAGATCATGGCTTCCAGCCACAAAAAAGAAAGAATCATCTTGTCGTTTCAGAAAAGGACCCGACGGAACATATTTATTGACCATTACATCCATAAAATCATAGGAAAAACCAATTTTCTATATAAATCCTCTAAAATTTTTAGATTTCTGCATTGTTAATATGTGCTGCCTTTTCTATTAGTTGCATTTTTTTGGCATCCTGATTTCCCTATATACTGTTTGACTTCTTCATTGTCATATTCATATTTTGTCATTGCACTCACCCTGTATAGTGCATGCTTCTTTTTGTAGTAAGTCAAACAATGTATGTGGTCTGATGGCTCTAATTTGGCAGATACTTTGACTACCTCTTTTACATTGACTTTGAGGCTTCTATGGCTGATACCCGTGCTCAAAATGCTCTTGGACATCTGCAGGTACTGTCAGCATCATTCTCAGCATGAGAGAATATGCTTTCTGCTTGATTGTTGGCCTTATCTTAGTATTCATAAGTTCCTGGTGCAAAAAAAAAAAAAAAGAAACGAGAAGGAAATGAGAACACATATGGGCAATTAAGGTGGTGGACCTTTCAACAATAAAACAAAAAATGTCTTAACTGCATTTGGTTAATCAGCACTTCAATTGTTGAATATAAGAGATCAGTGAATCAGAGTCCAGACTGTGAAATATTGGCCATCACAGCAACTGTTGTTCCATGTGCATTAATATATTTTCTCTATGCTGACATTGATGAGTTCTATTGGAAAGCTGTATTCATCTTAGATTGAAAATTGGTCTGGTAGCTGTTGTTTACCCATACGTGGTTTCTGCATTTATGCTGGCATAACCTGCAACCATGACAAGTTCACTACCTCTATGCAGGAATTTGCGACCTTTCTGCGTGTACTTGGTTGCTATCCCATGGACACAAGTGTTTAGTTGCTTGTCCATGCCTCTTCTTATCACTGTTATCCTCGTGAATCATGGATGAGAATGCAAACCATTTAGAAATCTGAGTCGGCTGGAAGCTTGCATTATTCGTTTGTCATTTGCTAAGGCAGGATCAGTATTATATACCCAAGTGAGAGAATGGAATTCTGCATTGGTTAACTGCCCAACTACAGGAGCAAAAGGATATGCAGGGCTGTAGGCTACTGCCTGCTAGATAGTGGTATGTTGGGACCTTGGTGCGGCACTTATGCATGCTAAGCAATGGGGAAAGGATATTGTGTTGAATGCTTGGCTTGTGTTTTAGCAGGATGTGAGCTTTTGAGATATCTTCTTGAGGATCATGCAGGCATGATGCGCGTGGATCAGTTATTTGCGGGGGCAACCAATTCTTTGTCAGATACAAGACAGGTTACAGGTTTTCTTTTTAGTGAACCAATGAAGTTATAGCCTTAGATGTTGGTTGGAGCTTCTTTGCCATCACCGTCTGCATTGTTCATGTGCTCCCTTTTTGTGCTTTGCTGAGGAAGTTTTCTTTTAAATCAGTAAACTGTGCTTTGTAAATACTAAAAACTCATCCAGCTATTCTTTCCTCCTGTGGAAGATAACAGTGCATGTGGGTGGCTAGTTTCTTACTCGGACTATGGCAAAAAATTCAGTTCATACTAGTTGATTTGATATTAACTTATGTTAGGTGTGACAGAATGGAATTTCAATGGCAAATGGAATGAGTTCGTAGTGAAGTTGGGCAGGACATAGAACAGAATTGGCATGACCCCTGCACTTGGTTGTATCTAAGGAATGACGTGAAATTAACGTGCTGGACCTTTTCCTGTGTTTGGATGGGTTTGGCATCCAAATGAGTTCGTAGTGCTACACAAGGTTTATAGATGTCGACTTCGAATGTTTGATGCCATTCTGGCTCTCATCTCGTAACCCGATAGAAGGAGCAGAACTTCCCCAGAATTGAAGTCTTGCCAGACCGAACATATTCCAAAGTCTTGCTCCATCTTAAGTTTGAGGACTTGTTCTCATTCGAGTTATGAACAGCAACAGTAGGAAGAACTACCATTATTCTAACGCAACATCAACCGATGACCATTGAAAGATTAGACAGGAGAGAATTTTAAAAGAAAGAAGTGACTGGAAAAGGACGAAAGGTCGCCAAAATTAGAACCACCGAAAGTTGAATTACTATTGGCAGAAAAGAAAAGGAAGCTGACAGCATGATTTATACCAGTTATGCTGTCAAACTTGGTGCTCGCTTTTCTTCCGTGGCCATGAGTAGATCCTCTCATTTTCTTTCTTTCCCCTGCCCCCTTTTTTTCTCTAAGTGTGCAGTTTCTGTGGGATAAAATCAGTGGCCATGTTCACAGAATCAGGAGCTTTGAATTTGGTCCAAGTTGTCGTCTCGGTGCTCTCTTTTCCTTAGGAATACGTGACAGCATCGTACAGTGTCGTAGAATATGCAAATAGATGTAAGATCGCTAACTACTCAAGTTTATGCTCTTTAGTGTATATGCACATGACTCGGAAAACGGGAGCAATTAATAGATGGTACATTATGTGTGGCCTGGGGGAGGATTATGTGATGGCCACTGAACTTTGTGGAAAATTGCAGGAATGTATTTTCTTCTTGCCATTTCTTTTTGGATTAATACCACGAAAAATCATAATCTAATACATTTATTAAAAACCCCAAGTTAATACATTTGTGACAAATTTACCCTCAATTAATTTTCGTCAAATAGATTAATACCATGAAAAAACCATAAACTAATATATATGTGACTAGTAGAGGGTAGCGATACATTTGTTAATCTCCACATGTCATACAACTTAGCAATTTAATCGTATAATTTAATAAGAATTAATAAAATCTAAATTTGTCATAAGCATATCAGTTTAAGAGGCTTTTTATGGTATTATTAACCTTTTCTTTTATGGTTGAAATTTTGTACCCTCTGTAAGGAGCTTTCGAAGGGCTCTACGTGACAAAGTGATAAGATTGACCCAAGTCGAGAGATCATTCGATAGCATTGAATTTAGATTAGACATCACTTTAATCTAATTGGTAATCACAACGGTGCCACTATAGCTAAAAAGCCGTGCAAGCACTAGTTCTCCACAAGATTTCACCACTGTAGAGCACTATGCATTCTCAGGGTGCCGAGCGGCCTTAGCGATGGAAATTTGTGCATGCAATTCACAAAAAAAATTTCACAAAAAATTTGGGCATGCCACCCTCAGCCGCAATCCCAATAGCTCGCTAAGTATATAAGAGAGAGCTCAAGCATGAGAGGGCTAATCCGAGGCCTAAAGTCGGACGCCTTAACCCGAATTTTAGATTGCATATAAATTCTAGAAGCTGGGTATTGTTTGGCAAGCTGGTCCCCAAGTTCAGTATGAACACTCTCCTTCACATGCGTGAATTCTGTTTTAGTTATTGTTCTCTCAATTCTACTCGACTTAGATTGATGGAGACAAATGAGGTTGCTGTCATTATCAAACAATGAAGGATTGTTGTCATGTTACTCTCCTGAATTTGCGGTAGATTGAAGGAAAAATGGTCTAAAAAATTCCAAACTTTGAAACCTTTTAATTTTATCAATTAAATCCTAACTTTTTTTACGTTTTGTCAATAAACCAATTCAACCAATTTTGGCTAGAAGTTACAGACATGGATGCACGACCGTTTTACGTGAATAATATTTTAATAATATTTTAATATATTATTTATTTTATTATTTTATTATTTTCTCTTTTTTTTTACCCTAGACCTGCCACAGGTGAGGGCTTGCAGGGCTAGGGGATGGCCAACAACCTCGCCGACCCAAGGTTAGGAAAAAAATAATAAATTTTAAAAATAATTTTAAAAATTGTTCACATCATCATCAATTTTGCCACATATGACTTACAATGTCTGCGTCAGTGATTTCTTCCTAAAGTTAGTCGAATAAACTCAATTAGCAAAATGTGAAAAAAAAAATTATGATTCAATGGACAAATTAAAAAATTTATGACTAAATTGATAAAAGTATAACAGGTTTTGGACAACTTTCCTATGCATCAAACCGTTACAAATGATAAATTCTAAATTTTCTGTCCAAGAAAATTCGAACATACTTCTTAGATAGTTAATAATTTTATCATTCACCTTATCAATATGGTAAAACCATGACTGGGACCCTTTGAGGTTCAGTGCAACATACAAGAATATTTTCTCTCTCTATATATTTCTTGTAGTCTTGATTAAGTAGGAAACATTACGAGGAAATTGAATGGATTTTAGTGTGTATATTAATTGCGGAGTTGAGAAAGATCTTCTACCCTTCAATGATTTTGATGTGGTAAAGAATGGAGGTGGAGTTACTATTGTAGTTTGCGGGGGTGAAACAAAGTAAAATCCATAAACGATTGACAAATGACACTTTCTCACTTTAAAGATCACAGGCATTAATCTAAAGCAATTGTATCATAAAAAACTTTAAATTAGTATATATGTAACAGATTTACTTTAGATTAATTTTTTAACCACAAAAAACTTTGAAGTTGTATATTTATGACAAATTTACTTTTTGTAAATTTATGTTAAATTTTGTTAAATTGATTTAATGTCAAGAAAATTCCCAAACCAATATACTTGTGACAAACGGGGGAGTTAAAACATCAAACCAGTATATCCATCAACTGTCACATATCATCTAAATTAGTAATTTGATCATAAAATTTAATGAAAATTAATGAATGATAAAATTGTCACAAGTTTATGTGTTTAGAATTTTTTATGGTCAAAAAAATTAATTTATAGTAAATTTATCACTTGTATATCAGTTTAAGGTTTTTGGCAGTGTTAACCCAAAAAATGCTTGCAAAAGCAATATTCTTCTGCGGTCATGATTATGATAAAACCCTTGTAAGATTACAGTAAATTCTAGGAAAACAAATGTTAAGTTATAAAAACTAAGAAAAGGTAAAATGACGTCACCGGAGGTCTCTACTTTTTAACTCTTGCTGTTCAAGTCGAGAGAGAGAGAGAGAGAAGGGACCGCGTGGGGGGAGAAGGGGGTCGGCATCGCTTTGAAAATAAAACCTACATCAACAAATTTTTTATGACATCAAGTCCACGTCAGTAACCAATCAGCTAAATCAATAATCCTAACAGTGCAAATCCGAATAGTCGCGCTTTATAAAAAGCGAAAGAACCATTTTGAACATTAAAAAGAAAAAAGTAAAGGAGTAGAGGAATACTTTCGAATTTTGAGCAAAATTAGAGAGACCATTCATTAATAATGTTATCCCAAAAGAAAATTAATATACAGAATGATATGATGAACTACAAGTAACCCTCTAAATGACCCCATCTAAAATCAAGCAAAGCTTTGGAAAGTTGGTGAATATATATCAGCAAACCAATCATACCACACTTAACATTAGTTCTATAACATTTTTTACGTCGGTGATGAAACATGCCTATATATTTACAAGCGAAGCCAAAGGGTGTCCTATAAAGGTTTGATAAATACGTAACAATTCACCCGTTAAATTCAATTACGCATAATACGACACGAAAACAAGAACGGCAAAACTTTCTTCATCGGGCATATTACAAGCGTCGCCATGACGCTCATTGACTAGATTCCCTACACCTCGCGTCGCAAATTTTCCAACCCCGGTCGTATCGGACCAGCCGCCCGCGTGCGAGCATTACGTGGAAAGTCCCTTCACTTCTTCTCGCAGCCCCTGATTCGTTCACGGTTCAAGGCGATCCGTTGGTAGCGACACTGCCAGGAGAAAAAGGCATCTCTTGAGATCGTCAAACGTCCGTCTGCTAAAGGAATGGTGGACTGTTGTCGTCTCTGGTCCTTTTTCCACGACACTGAATTCGAGAACTGGACTAGGTTCAATGAATCTGGTCTGCTCATGGCCCCGCCGCCGCCCTATAAATTAGGCCCGCATATTACTCTGCTCTGGCAGACTGCTGGGGCCGTCGGACTTTGCATCTCCCCGTCGCTCTGCTTCGCATTCCATCTTCCTCTCGTGGCAGAGAAAAGGTATACTCATCTTTTCCCTCTTTTCTCGCTTTAGTTGCAAAAGGGTCGTGCTTCAGTGATATTAATTTTCTTCTGTAACCTCAGAAAAAAAAATTTGCTTCTGCTGATTCCTGTTTAGGAGAAATTTTTCTATTAGAAATGTGTTTTGGTCAACTTAAGAAGTGGATCGGCAGCTCACATGAATACTGATATAAGGGACTGGATTTCTTTTTTTTTCTTTTTTTTAATTGTCTTTATTTTTTATTTTTTTGGTCGGTTTTAATTGTCTTTATGGTGTGAGATGACCCTTTTTCATAAATGCGTTTGAACTAATGCATTTTTGTTGAGAGCTTCAATTTTGGTCTTTACATATGCTGTTCTAATCAATCTCGCCAGAAAGAATTATATTAGACTCTCCGGTTTAAATCGTTGCTTGAAGTTTATGAAATTTGCCTGCATGTTTAGTTATGTAAACCCTATGAAAGTATTCATTTCCCAATCCATGTACATTTTGGTTCCCTCCCAATCCACCTGCTGATTTGCAGCAAGATTTGATTCCTGATGCTTATGGCATCTCACTTCTTGGATTCCCAAGTCTTTTTGGGTCAATCTTACTTGAGCTACTGCCAAGAGAAAATTCTGAGACATTTGAGAAAGCAATGATGTTGACTGACTGGTTCATCGGCCGTGGGCGTGCGGGCTCCAATTATCAAAATCTGCTGCGTTCTCTTCAAGTCAACACGCATAAGAAGTCACCTTCGATCATGATAATTTAACTCCATAAGATTCTATGTACCTGATCTGGCTTTACATCCCCTTTTGTTTATGGTCACGCTTTCATGGAGATTTCCACGCATGGGCCATCTCTACTCTAGGCCCCAAGCTTCGTCATTGCTGATTAAGTATTAATCCCAACTTTTGTCCACTAGTCTCCAGCCACCGTGGCACGGCCCCAACGTGTTTTAACTCAATAATGGCGATTGATTTTATTTGCAGCTACTATTGAACAACTTGCCAAATCCCCCGTAGATCTAGCATGTCGTCCTTTTATTTTAGCAAGGCCTTTCTCACGATTGATTGTGCCAAAAATGCGATACAGGTTTGAATAGTTCCTAGTGAAAAGTCCCGCTTTGTTGATCATGGGTTAACTGGTCGCCGGCCCGCCCCTTCTCGTTGTTCAAGGGACTTGAAGAAAGTAAGTTTCAGCTGTGTTGAAGTGGTAGGACGCGTTTGCATGGAGTACTAGTTCGGAGATGGTACGATGATGAATGGAGTCGTAAAGTTGTTGCTAATCGGTTCTGAATGTGCGTGCATTGGCCTGATTCAAATATGAAAACCACGAGAAGATCTTAGGGGCTGAAGACGAAAACCAAGGAAATGTTCAGGATGATGTTCAGGAAATGTGTCTGATTTGTGACAAGTTCTTCGTAGTCTGAAGCATTATCTGCACTGGATTCAGGTCTCTGAACAACAATTTGTTCGTGGACGCTATTATTTCAGCAGTTCCATCTGCTCTCTCGCGCTTGAATGGAACCTCAGAAAACTCGATCGTTAAAACGGCACAGCATTGCTTGGAGTTGTAGGAGTTCGTCCTCGACCATGACAAGAAATAAAGGATTCGTGCAATGGCACTCGGCAGAAATTCTTTCACCGTGCAACGTTTTCATATGCCGGGTCGCACATCCACCATAAAATAGAGCATCAAAAAGGAGCTGCCAAGCTGCTTGGAATGACAGATTGGGATACACCCGGTTTGTTCATCCGTGGCGCTGCTTCTCTCGACGACATGCCTATGGTACAAGTCGTCCTCATCTTCCATGTGAAGAGTTCCCCTTCGTGACTTCAAATGTGTTCCGACAGTTATTCATTCTGTAGTACTTTATTGAGACTATGGTTAGTTCGATGCGAGTAGCGCGAGCTGGCGATAACATGTTTGCCTACTCAGGTCTTCTCAGCGCGAGATCGTGCTTTTTTTTCCCTTGTGTGTTGTCAGTTGTCATAAGTATTTACCACTTCTCATGCACAATAACAGGAAATACATACTGAATTGGTTGAGTTCTCTCTCCCCTTATCTTCTAGCTCCTTGTCTATTATTAGCCGCGGACACCTCCGTCGTAAGGGCAGCTCCTGAACACTCGGCCTTTACGGACTCTCAGCTTGCTCACTCACTCGATAATGAGTTTTCCTGTCGCAACGCCAAAGGAAAATAGCTTGGTTCGGCTTTAGAGTTGCATACGGTGGTTTATGCTCCCAGAAACTCTTCTATGTTATGGAAGTCCAAAGGAGAATGAGAGGCATGATCATCAATAGAGAGCCTCTTTATGGACCTCCGTTTTGCCCTCTGCTTGGGCTATACAGAGGGAAAGTTCATGCTCATCGTACAAGCTCTCCCTTCTAACGCCATCGATAAGGACTGAAGCGTTAGGGACGACCATCAATGGCCAGACACCATTCCGAGTGGAAAGACTTGGCCGAGCTCAATTAGGATGCAGTTAATGCCGGTGGCTCGTTAACACGATATCATTAGACAACCAATTGGACATATACTCGTCGTGGGTTCCTTAGCATAGTGAGTGAATGAAAAAGGCACGGTTGATTTGACGTTACAACCACACATCTTTCACACAATAAAAAGAGCTCCACGAAATGCACCCTTATCTATGGTTGAAGTTGATCGAGACAGGCAATTCTTTCCCGAGGGAATACATTCCAAGCAAATCACCCTCTTGGACCCTAAGATCTGCACGATTCATCCTGTAATATGCCTAGACCTATCAAACAGGTGGATTGAGTCGAGTCATAATCAAGTCAATTCAAATTGACCTATTAACTCGTCTATAACCTGTTTATTCATAATGCAAATCTAGTGACCCATAATCAATATCCGACTAGACTTATATTACTAAAGTACTTCCATTTTAATCTAATGTAGGAAAAATCATATCAAAATTGAAATGAGAATGAAGATAAAAGTAGATTGGATCTAAGTTAGTTGTAAACTCATTTGCGGCCCATTTATGACTCACTTAATACTCATATTATATTTAAATCCATTTACTGAATATAATTAACTCATATAATAACTCAGTCAATCATTTATGAGTTAATAAATGGGCATATAACATATTTTGATAGGTCTAAATATGCCCAATCTTGTTTTTCTAGTAGACCTCATTGTCACCCCTTCGTTGTGTCTTCTTCTTCTTCTTGGTTTTGTGGGGAATGGAATGGAATCAATTGTCTCTACTTCGTCCTACCCCAATGAATGCTATGTTTTGGTTTGGCTTTTGGGAAAAACTGAAGTTAAAGTTGGTGTGTGTTTAAGTAAAGCCTGTCAATTGCCACCTCATGAGTAAGCTAAGCCCATTCAATTCATTCCGGTTGCATTTTAACACAATATCATTAACAAATCAACCTGATATACTCATTGAGGGTTTCTTATAATAGTAAGTGAATGAAAAAAGACACGGTCAATTCGACGATAAGACCTCACCTCTTTCACACGATAAGAGAGTTCCACAAAATGTACATTTTATATGATTAAAGTTGATCGAGACAGGCAATTTTTTCTCTAGGGAATATATTCCAAGCGACATCACCCTTTTGGACCCTCAGATCTACACGATTCTTCCTTTATTATGCACAATCTTGCTTTCCTAGTTGGCCTCATCACTGCCCTTTCGTCATCTTGGTTTTGTGGGAAACCGAGCGGAGTCGGTTGTCTCTATTCCGTCTTAACCCGACGAATCCCGCTTTTTGGTTGGGCTTTTGGGGAAAGGGGAAATCGAAGTTGGGTATCGCCTGTTTTAGAAAAGCCCATCATTTTGCACCTCGGGACTAAGCTAAGCCCGTCCAAATCCAGACAATTGTATTTCGATTTTTACGTCTGACATAATAAAAATCGACCATGATAGTGACCTGAGTTGGTGGACCCTCACGTGAAAAGTGGTGGTCTCAGACTCTCAGGTCTGATTCCGCCAGCACGAGCCACCTAACTTCCTGAGCGTTAGTTCACTATATTTTCTCACGCATCATATTAAATAGCCTTCCGCGTCACTGTACGCAATGCCCAAGAGTCAAAAGCTCTTTAAAATATCATCTCGTATTTCGTGACAAAAAACAAATATCATTTCCGAAATTTGCAATTACAAATCCTTACTATTTCCATTGGATTTCAAGTTACATTTCCTTACTTACGGATGGTATTATCGATTGTCATTTTCGTCGTCCCCAAACTAGCGCATTCTTGATATTGTATTTCCATTTTTTTGCGCAAGATTCTGGACATGCACGAGAGAAAATAGTATCTTCAGATTATAGAGCC
Organism: Eucalyptus virginea; assembly: GCA_014182375.1. Lineage (NCBI taxonomy): Eukaryota > Viridiplantae > Streptophyta > Magnoliopsida > Myrtales > Myrtaceae > Eucalyptus > Eucalyptus virginea. The sequence goes on along the minus strand of CM024514.1, from coordinate 25,970,251 downwards.
AAATATAGGTTTTGAATCTGCGAGAAGGGTTTTAAAAGATTTTTTTTTTTAATATAATAATGAAAGAACAAAAAGAGACGCCGGGCATTTGCGAGTGGCAGGACCCTGGATTTCTGATTGGTGAGATGGGTAATGGAATCTTCGCACGACTCTTCCGATGAGAACAGCTAGTTGCGTTAAAGAATCTCCAATCATCCCGACCCCAATCGATTGAAGAAAACGATATCTCGCGGCCTGAGCGATCTTTCCAAATCGAATGCAACAACAAACTAAGCAAGTAGCAACAGCTGTTCGAAAGGAAAAGATTGGAAAGCCAATCGACAAACCCCGCGAGAACGTCAAGAAGTGCAGAAGATGCGGACTGATCGACCGCGAGAGAGATGGGTTTTCATTTTCACTTTCAGAACCTGCTCGCTACAGATGTCAATGGCGGCAGCTGGGATTGGTCCCTTCGAGTTCGATTATTCTACGACAAGGTGAAGAAATCAAAAGACCAAGAATCGGACGAGAAAGACAAACCGCTTCTGTTCCTTGGTTCTTTTCAAGCCTTCTTTGCCTTGGGTTTCTGGATAGGGAACAGCAGCTTGAACGCCCAACCGGCCAGGACAGCACCCACGAAGGGGCAGATCCAGTAGACGTAGAATTGGTCCCATGTGTTGTGCCGGTCGTTCACGAACGCCCACCCGTACGCGTTCGCCGGGTTCATCGCCGGCCCGGTGTAGCTCGACCCGACCATCACCATCCCCACCGTCGTCATCGCCACCAGCCACACCTTCACCAGCAAGCTCCTCGGCCCCTTCACGAATATCACCAGGACGGCGAGGCTGATGGTGAAGGTCAGCGCGCCCTCGGCGGCGGCGCCCGCGTGCAAGTCCACCTTCAGCGACGGGCCCCGCAGCATGTGCTTGTACCGGGCCGGCATCAGCAGCAGGATGGCGTTGGCGCCGGCCACGGCGCCGGCGGCCTGGGCGGGGAAGCGGACGGCCATGGAGAGGAGGGAGGCGTCGGGGCGGAGCCCGGCGGCGCGGAAGGCGACGGTGGTGGCGGGGTTGAAGCTGGCGCCGCCGAGGAGGGCGCCGAGGACGCTGAAGAGGAGGACGAGGGCGGCGGCGAGGGCGGTGGTGATGAGGAGGCCGGCGGGGGACTGGGGCGGGACGGAGAGGGCGGTGGCGGAGAGGTAGGTGAGGGTGCCGAGGGTGGAGACGCCGGCGACCCAGAGGCAGGTGAGGACGGCGTCGCCGGCGGCCGATCTGAGGAGGCCCATGGCGGCGGCTTCGGCGCTGTTTCGAGCTCCAAGGCGGCGCCGAGAGCCGAGATCGGAGATCCAAGAAGAGAGGAGGAGGAAGGAAGGAGGAGGAAATGGGACAAGCAGCGAATTCGCAGAATCTTTAAAAGGAATCGGACGTGGGAGATTCGGACTCCATTATCGTGTAGCGGCGAGGCATTAGGTAGTCCTTGTCGACCAGTAGCAGCAACAGAAACTTGTCGAAATCTTTACATAAAAAAATAGAAATAAATCCATGACTTTACAGGCGGATTATCATCCACGCCGTGTGTAAAATAAACTCTTCGAAAATGGAAAATATCCTCTCCTAAGCTTTTGGTTAGGTGATTCATGAGTCGAGACCCACCTGATTTTTTTTTTTTTTTTGACAGACCCACCACTGATTTCAGATGGACGAAAAGAAGGTAACTGGCCAGTGATCGGGTTCTTCCCACGTGCGCAACAACAAGAAAAGTTGCCAGCCCGCGTCCTCGTTAAAAGTTAAAAGTCAAGACCGGCGTGCCGTACTATTGAAATTCTGAACAGAACTCTAAAACGTTTAGAAGGTATAATTAAATCATAAAATTTGTTATGATTGAGTTTTAAAATTTTCAAAAATACAATTAACGGAATAAGTTAATTATATTTTTCATAATTTTAGGACTTAATTACTTTTTTTAAATTTAATTATACTTTTGTGATAAATTTTGATGCTTTTAATGGATTTATCTCATATATTAATAATGATAGTATTAGTAATAGTAATAATGATAATAACAACAATAATAAATAATAGTCACATTTGTCTAAAATAGGCAGTGATTCGATGGGATTAGGTAGATGGACGATTCTTGCCGAAGGCATGAATGAAGCCTTTCGGTAGGTAGAGGACGATAATAATACCAGTGACCCCTCCTGCGTTTTTCCATTAGACCCTAGTGAATGGTTAGGTTGCAATTTTCAGGGTCCAAGGGACCATCCCTTGTGCCCCCATTGTGAGCTTGGGTCGCTCTCACTTCACGCTTCTTGAAGGACTTTTCTATTCAATTCTGACATCCTCGTCCTCTTTCGAAAAAAGAAAGAAAAAAGAAAGCCTAAAATTTTAATTCAAATCAATTTTAGAAATTGCGGTGCTATCGACGAGAGTGAATATTCCGTTAAATTTTATCAATTCCAATTTTTCCCTAGCCTTTTGTGTCTATGCTTGCTTGCTTTCTTCTTGGATTTTCCCCACCCCATTGTTTTTGTATTGATCTTTTGAATGGGAGAATATTTATCCAGCTGGAATATAGTTCATACGATTTCATGATGTGACTCATTTGATGACCTGAAAATGTGTTGATAAAAATGAAAAAAGAAAGGAAAAGAATACAATGAGGAAACGTCGGATACGTGGCTGCTCAGTTGGGACAAGTAGAAGATGATCGACACCCGCTTTGGCCTTTGACCTGAAAATCTTTTCGGATATAATAAATAGCCACGCCTAGATCATTTAGGATGCATTTACTTTGCAAAAAATGAACCATTTGAAAATTATTTTTTTAAAAGTGGTTACTCATAAAAATGAATGAAAAAAAAAAATTAACATCCATGAAAAATATTTCAAAGTAAATTGTTGTTAACAATGAAAATATTTTTTATTAACTAATTATTTTAAGTGATATAAGCAATCACTTTTAGAAAAATATATTTTAAATCATCATTTTCTTGAAATAAATGGAGTCTTACTGACTTGTTTATTTCGAGGGAATTAATAAGATTTATTAGGTGTAAGCATTGGTCTAGGGCTAACTCTAGACTAATCCTAGACGACTCAATCCTGTCGATCCTCATTCGATTCCCATGGGGATTGGGTTAGTCTTTGATCTTGAGATCCCTAGACCAGCACTCTCCAGGTTGATTCTCGATCTTGGAAGTTTAGGGTCAATTCAATCCGAACCAACTTGAACCAACCATAACTATATATATTATATTTAATATATCTAAAATATATTTATATATTATATATCTAATGTATTATTTATAATTTTTTATATATTCTAAAGAAAAAATCCTAAGTCAAATGGCATCAACATCATTAAACGGCTCCCATAACATCCTCATTCAATACTCATTCTCTTCTATCTTTTTTGTTTTCTTAGTATTCAATTTGCCAAAATCAAAAGAAATAACTTATTCGCTCACCAGTCGAGACTCAAATTGCTCAACTTCCCCACCCATTGCTTAACTTCCCATTTTGTCCTATATCTCTATGAGCGATTTGAATTCTTTTTATGGTTTCTCACTTTTAGCAAGTGTGGAGTTTCTATTATTGCCTTATTTTAAATTTGTTGAATATGTACTGGAATTTAGGGTTTGGTTGCAAAACGTTGCATTGTCAATGGATATGTAATTTGAAATAGTAGATTTGCCTTTTCAAAGAGTAAAAAAATGAAATAAAAAAAATATCGGTTGGTCGTGGGTTGATTTTAGAATAAAACTGGACCCATTGGGTCAATCCTCAATCCCAAAAATTTAGGATTAATACTATGCGGGTTAGTCCTAAAGTTATGAGGTGAATCGTTCCAACCCATAACATATTCATCCCTATAATTTATCAAATTAAAATTTCAAACTTGGGTTTTGACAAGATAAGGATATAGGCTATTTAAAATTTAGGCCTCACCAACCTAAAGCCCATTAAAATATAAGGACACATTTGGTAATGATTATGTTCTCGAGAACAATTTTTAATCATAAATGGATTTTTTTTTAAAAATTATATTCCTATAAACAATTTATGAGCAAAATAACATTCTCTTAATAATTATCCAAAATTTTTATTTTCGGACTAGAAATGTGTTTTGTAGAATTCTTAAATTCTTTTGTTTCTTTTATTTTTAAATACTTTTATTATATTTTCTTCTTTTTTGTATATTTTATATATATATATATTTTTTTTCTCTTCTTCCTCCTCCTTCTTTGTCACCAGCCGCCTCTAGGCCTCAGGGGGCCTCACTGTCACAACCTAAGGCATGATTGAGAGATTTGACCAAGTCTAGAGGACCTTCCTTACGAATCGTGCTACCGTTAGTGACGAGGTAAAGCTAGGCAGGAGGCATGAGGTCGACGCCAGTACAAGCTGTTCGAGCTATTAGCATCATTTGAAGACCGATCTTGTTTAGTATTTGATGGAACTTACCTTTCTCTTATCCAAAAAGGAGCATGGCATGGGATTATTCAACTACCGACCCGTCTGGTTGTTCATAATCCTATACCCCGCAAAAATCAGTCCAAGAATCCTTAGTCATCATGTATCGATGTGGTATTGACTATAATTACGTGATTATTTAACAAAAAAATTCAGCGTAAACAAATCCCAAATTCTATTGACTCAGAAGAGGCGTGCTCGCCAGCTTCTTACTTGGATCAACTCTGCTTAACCACAGCTCTCTTGATACACAGATGAAAAACGGCCCGTCGTATTGGGGCTCAAGCTATAAGAAACAATAGCCCAATCTTTCTTTAGGACAAGGAGACGTTTATTCGTAACGTGGCTAGGCTCCACTTTTCTTTTCCGGGCCAAGAAGTCTCGAATCCACCGGCTGATTCCTGAAAAGATGCACGTGGGCACGTGAATAGTTTCTCCCCTCTTTTTCAGCTCACGGGTCAGACCCCGGATGAAATTGTTGGGCCGCCATGTTTTTCTCATAGGATGCTAATTATACTAAGGGAAATACATGATGTGATCCTTGAAATTTTAATTGATTCAATATAGTTCATGAATTATATTCCAATATGCAATAATTTGTTCAAATGTTTAGATTATATGAAAATATCCAATCTAATTCAAGTTTAAAAGTAACATCGAATATTTTAATATAATCTAGGAATTAAATTAAATTCAGGCATCATACTGAATAAATTAGAAATCTAGGGACTTTGTTGAACGAATTAGAAATCCATGAATTATATTGCATATTTGATCAAAATTTAGATATCATTTATGCCATTTTCCTTACATTAATGGGTTTTCATAAGTCGAAAGATATATGCCATTAGGTAGGCTCCTTATATTAATGGGTGATTTCGCGCGGTGGTGGGTAAGCGTCGCGCAGGGGTTTACGAGGCGGTAATTCGGCGTCGGCGGCGGTTTCTCAAAAAAAAAAAAAAAAAAAAAAAAAAAAAGAATATGCTTTGTTATAGTTAGAATTACTAATATCGATTTTATAAGATTAATTTGATTAAGCATCCGATTTCGGCACGCCACGGAGTAATTGCTTCGCATCTAAGTCTTCGTCTCTCACGGAGGGCTTTACCTACTAGATTCTCTCGTTTCCTTTTGAGGCTCTTTTGTCCTTTTTCACTACCCCATTTTTCTTTATCATTAATTAATGAAGTACTACTCTTATCTTATATTAATTAAAAAAAAAGTTAATCGTCGCACGGAATTATCTAGTAAATCACTTCGAGACTATATAGATTTCCGAACCAGCCGTAGGGTCATTTTTGGAGTAATGAATTGCTTGCAACAGCAGCCATCGACCTTGTAATAAAACGAAACTCGAATGTCGAGGCCAGAGAACAGAGAACAGCCCGCCCAAAAATGTCGGTGGATCTCGGACAAGATTCAACCCTTGGTAAAAGTCGGCATTTCATTTCCCCAGAATTCGACTGGATCATACATCGGTTCCCGCCATTTCACATCAAGCCCAAGAAAATTATTACAAGTTACAGTAATGTAACTAACAAGAGAGAGCATATTGAAATGATGTATGTATTTTTCTAAACTGGGTATGTAACAGCTCAAGAAAATTCTTAAGAAAAAGATGAATTTATGACGCACCAAACGAATCTTGAAGCAGGGGGAGCGTGGTGATATAGCTTAAGGAAATGAATTCAATTCATGGTCAGGTGGTGGACGAGATTTAATGAGTTTTTCAGGTTTCTCGGGTGGTCTCTGATGTCACATAACTTCGCTGCTTCGCTTCGTTCGAGACTGGGAGGCGCGAATCCTGTCCCGCCCTTTCCAGATTCCCAGACACGCTTGACTTAGACAGCTCAGGGAGGGATCGAGTTCCGTTCTCTGAAAATCGGAACGCCCCGCTATCTTCTCTGCTCTGCACTGCTGTTAAGAGGGGAATAAATAAAATAAAGTTAAAAAGTGCAAAGCTTCAAAGCAAAAGAGGAAAGAAGAAGAATCAGAAGAAAAAAAACAGAGGGTGGATAAACAGAGAGAGTCTCTCTTCTCTTCCATCAGTAGATTTCTCTTTCCGTTCTTCGCTGAAGTACAACCGTCGGACGCGTCCGGAGGCTTTTGCGGAGAGTAAAAATGGGAGCTCGTAGAGGCCCCCGGGAAGTGGTGTCGATGGCGGTTCTGGTTCTATCGCTAGTGAGCTGCGTAAATGGGGAAGACCCGTATAGTTTCTACAACTGGAACGTCACTTATGGCGATATATACCCTCTTGGTGTAAAGCAACAGGTACGAATTTTCAGTCTCTTGCACTCGAAACTGGTATCTTTCACATTTGCGCAGTGGTTTTGCTTCTCTTGGTGGAAGCTGATGGGCTACGTGTTAAAGCTGAGTTTGTTTTCTTTCGTTCGAAACGTGGCAGGGGATATTGATAAATGGGCAATTTCCAGGGCCTCAGATCGAGTCCGTGACCAATGATAACTTGATCATCAATGTCTTCAACGCCTTGGATGAGCCTTTCCTCCTCTCCTGGTCAGTCCTCCCTTTGTTTCTTCTTCTTCTTCTTCTTCACTCGTCTGGTGTATTTCATGACTTTTATGTGGATTTTGGTATGTTTTGCGCATTGTAGACTTGATGCATACGTTGTTTAGCAGCCCAACCAACAGGTCTCCTGAAATGAGCAGCTTAGCGTGAAAAACAAGTGCTCTATAATTTCCTTTTCTTCAGTTCAGTGGTATGCATCAGTCTTACAATTCTTTTGACATATTAAGAGTCAATCTACGCAATACTTTCTCAGGTTTCATCATGTCTGTGTCGGCTTGTATGCAGACTTTTGTTAATTTTCGTCCGGTCTCAGACAGGGCCAACATTAAAATCCTGGGACCAATTACTTGAACTAGTCCTTGACTGAAGTCGCTTAACCATAAAGTCATATCCTGAGAGTTGAGCATTTTCAGAATAGTTCTCTTCAATATACAGACTCTGAATTAGAGATGGACAGGGCAAAATTATGGACAAGCATTTTTTCAAAGGATCATTTCACTGGAGATGGATCTGTCGGTCAGATCTATCACCTCATCAGAAAACTGAGCATCTAAAAGTTTTTCTCACAGTGCTTAAGAGATCTTTTTCCCCTTTCGGATGTTATATCCTGAATTTCATATCCAAAATTACTGGCTTCTTTTATTCAGAAGAAGTCCTTGTTAAGTTGCTTCTGTCCGAGAATGTTAATGCTTGATGATGTGCTGTGAATGTTTAATGTGCCGATTCACATGTTCACTCAAACTATTGACCACTTTCCTTCTTCAAGATGTCTGTAAACAAATTAGTCTCGGCAGAACAAGTTAAGATCACAAGACAATTCGAACCAAGTGACTTTCCACTTTGATAACCGTATCGAAAGAACTGGCAACGAACTCCTATGACAGCAGAATAAGTCTGATGAGTTCGGGAAATTCGTGTTACTAACAGAAGCCCTGAGAGTAAAAGCTTGAACATGGAACTTAAAGATATATGTCACCTGGCACAAGTGATCATTTGGCATAACAACATTATTCAAGTCGTCACTCATCTATTTTATATTCAGGAATGGTGTGCAGCAGAAAAGAAACTCGTGGCAGGATGGAGTTTATGGCACAAACTGCCCGATCCCACCAGGGCAGAACTTCACTTACATCCTTCAAGTGAAGGATCAGATCGGTAGTTATTTCTACTTTCCTTCCCTTGCTTTCCACAAGGCCGCAGGAGGCTTTGGCGGCTTCAAGATTCTTAGCCGATCAGTGATTCCTGTGCCTTTTCCACCTCCTGCCAACGACTTCACTATCCTTGCTGGCGATTGGTTCACGAAAAACCACTCCGTGAGTTGCTTAAAACATACAATCGTCATAAGCTCCTGCTGTTGAAATAGATTATAAATTTTGGAATCAGATGTCTCACCTGCGGCTGGATACATGCAACACATTTCCCTAATCGCTTTCTTTTCTCACTCGATTCATAGGACTTGAGAGCAATATTGGATGGTGGCAATGATCTTCCGTTCCCTGATGGACTACTCATTAACGGCCGTGGATCAAATGGTTACACCTTTACAGTGGATCAAGGTATTTTGATGAGCTCTGGATATGCTAAAAAAATTATCCTGTCCCGATAGTGGTATGCGTGAAGTGTACCGTACCAAAATCCAAACTTGTTTTGGCAGGGAGGACGTACAGGTTTCGAATATCGAACGTAGGGATCACGACTGCCATCAACTTCAGGATCCAGGGGCACAAGATGGTTCTAGTGGAAGTCGAGGGGACCCACACGTTACAGAACACATATGATTCCCTGGACATACATTTGGGTCAGTCTTGCTCTGTCCTGGTCACCTGCGATCAACCCGCACAAGATTACTATATTGTCGTCTCCACACGCTTCACCTCCGAAGTGCTGACCACTACCTCGATCCTCCATTATAGCAACTCGGCTGGAAGTGTCTCCGGCCCCCCTCCTGGCGGGCCGACCATGCAGATTGACTGGTCACTTGAACAAGCAAGGTCTATGAGGTGTGTCCTGGCATTGTACCGTTTTGCTTTAACTTTGGTCATATGAAAACTAACTAATTCTCAAAGAATTCTTGCTTTGGTAATCGAGTTTTTGGTTTTCATTAGGTAATCTAGCAATGACTATAACATTAAATTTATCATAATTTATCACCACTGGTGTCATGTGCAGTAAATCTCCTTGTACTTTTTCACCGTATAAGCACTGACCATTCCTTTATCTGTTCGTCGTGTCATTTATCTTATTAGGCGGAACCTAACTGCAAGTGGACCGAGGCCTAATCCCCAAGGCTCCTACCATTATGGAATGATCAACACGACACAAACAATCAGACTCGCAAACTCTGCTTCAGTTATTAATGGGAAGCAGAGATATGCTGTCAATAGCGTTTCTTTTGTTCCAGCCGATACTCCTCTGAAGCTCGCTGACTACTTCAACATTCCTGGAGTCTTTACACTAGGGAGCATACCGGATAGCCCCACCGGCGGTGCTGCTTATCTCCAGACTTCAGTCATGGCAGCTGATTTCCGAGGTTATGCGGAGATTGTTTTTGAGAATTCTGAAGACACTGTGCAGTCCTGGCACATCGATGGCCATAACTTCTTTGTTGTGGGGTGAGTTTACTGGCCCATTGCACTTACGAATGACTATTCTCTGGATACGCGGGTCTTCGCACCCATGTCCCTGGATTATTGTAAAAGAGAAGAAGATAAACTCTTTAATTTTTCATGGATATGAGAATTTGAAAGTTTTTGTCATCATGCCGTGCATTGATATTGGGCAGAATGGATGGAGGGCAGTGGACACCTGCAAGTAGATTAAGTTACAATCTGAGAGACACGATTTCTCGCTGTACCGTTCAGGTATTCAGGCATCACCTTTCTCTCATTCCCTCTAAGACTGATTTATGTCATCATCATACTTTGTTGGACTATTTGGAATTTAAAGATTTGATTCCAGGATATCTGACCGTCTGGAAGTTAGCTAAGCCTGAATTACAATTTATCTGATAACTTTGTTTCCGATACTTCGGTTTTATTAAACAAAAAGAATGGCTTCCATGTTGATTTTGTTCATTGATCTGGTTGCAGGTCTATCCTAATTCATGGACTGCTGTTTACATGCCTTTGGACAACGTGGGGATGTGGAATGTGCGGTCAGAGAACTGGGCTCGCCAATATCTGGGACAACAATTCTACTTCCGTGTCTATTCTCCGGCCAAATCTTGGAGGGATGAGTATCCGATTCCAAGCAATGCTCTTCTCTGTGGTAGGGCTGCAGGTCATCACGCTTGATCCCAACAAAAGAGTGAATCGAATTGAGTTTGTCATCGATCATAAAGGTGTCAATCCACTAGGAACTAGAAGGAGCTGACAGTATTCTCGGTGACTGCTAAAGATGTTATGCAGGCTTCCCTTGAGCCATATAGATTTTCTAGTATGCTTGCTGAATCGAATTTTCTTTTTTTTCAGAATGATCTCTTGATGTATGCTTTTCTATTTGTTTTTGCGTTCTTCACATTATTTGGTCCGTTTTCTTCTGTCCATTTTATCCTTCTGGTTAGAGGTAGTCTGTTATGTCCCTTAATGATGAGTATACTCTCGAGGACTCCATGGAGAAGCTGATCATTGTTAGCCTGAATTCTGTCTGTTCCTGGTTACAAATCTAAATAATTGATGCTTTCATTTCACGAGGGCCATAGCATGAAAGAGACGAGTCATGGACGCTCCCAGAAGTCCCGAATTTAATCATTGAAGGATATATATGCTCACTCCGGCCCCTATAGCAGTATGGACATTGCATGGTTCGTTTGAGACTATCTTCTTCCATGAATTTCGTCCAAAAGCTGGACACACACATGGACGCTCCCAGAAGTCCCGAATTTAATCATTGAAGGATATATATGCTCACTCCGGCCCCTATAGCAGTATGGACATTGCATGGTTCGTTTGAGACTATCTTCTTCCATGAATTTCGTCCAAAAGCTGGACACACACGTTCTGTCCTAGTGGACGAACGCAAAATATCATCTTTCACTTCAATTAATCACAGATGTCTCAGCCTGTTGCCTTTTCTTCGAGCATTAGTGATCCTTAGACATTCACTTCAGGCAAGCAATGCTGAGTACCATACTTGCCAGTTGAATTTTCCTGTCGGCAATCCGTGATAACAGGTTTATATTCTGAAACTTTGTCTCAGGCGCAATTGAGTGAACTTAGCGAATGTGAAACCGCCCCAGCAAAAGCGTTCTGATTCACGTGGACATCCCCATGTTGCTGTATATTCTATTTTTGGTAACTCTTCAGATTTTGAATTGATTACCAATTATTTGTCAAAAAGCATAATGCTGCTTGTCTTGAATTATCTTTTCAGAGGGCATGAAATGTTTTAGATTTTATAGACGCATAAGCAGTAATATTTGAGCGCAGGTTCATTGAATCTTGACAGTTTTGTTGAGCCTGATGCAATCTGTAACGAAAGAAACATGGGAAGAATTTGAAGAATTTGCTATTGCATAACATTTTCCAAATGTGGCCTTAGAGCAAAGAAAATCCGATCTTATAATAAATGTGTTGGAGAAATCTTGCCAGAATATTTTGAAGCTGACAAAACGTTTCTTTCAGTCTAGTCTGGATTATTACAGACTTTCGGTTTAGAGTCGAAGACGGTTGGACATCAAGACTCAAGACTCAAGACTCAAGACTCAAGACTTAAAGATATTCTCATTGACAGTTCTCTAATCCAGTGTCGAAAGGCTATCCAGAACCTAGGTGTTTGGTTAAGAAGTTAGTCCTATTCTCTGGAGAAGATATCTTGGCTGGGTTAAGCTAACGGATTCTTTGTATTCAAGATCCGATGATTGACGAAGTAATCTTGGAAAGTTCTATTCTTGGAAACCAAGATCCTGGTTGTATGGGCGAACAGATTGATGGGCTATCGTCAAGTTCCTTTAATAGCTCGAAAGATCTCCTTAATTGATTCCGTCCAACGGGTAGATCGGAGGAATTCCTTTGGTAAGTGCCAACGGGTATGATGGCATGAAGGAGTATAAAAGGAAGTCGTTCAAGTTATTTTAGTGCATGCTCGATAGACGAATTCCAGTCCGAAGTTCCTTGATATTCGATCGATTCATTCGAGCAAAATTGTATACACAAAAGAGTGTTTATACTTAGTGATATCTTGAGCAAGTGTGGTAGATCATCTACATCATGAATCAAGGAAGAACAACGCCGTAACACTTCTTTGTTCATAGTGGAATCCAGCCAATAGTCATCGGTGCGAAAGAGTGGACGTAGGCTTAAACAAAAGCCGAACCACTATAACCATTGTGTTCAATTCTCTTTTCCCTTCTTTCAGTCTTTCGATTGTCGTTTATTTCCATCAATTGTCTAGTGTTGTGTGATTTAAGTGAAAAATCGTTTGTATACCTATTCACCCCCCCTCTAGGTACTCGTTCTAGCTATATCAATTGGTATCAGAGCCTGTGTACTCACTTTATTTGAAGTGTTTTACTTGAGTAAAAGATCCATGGCTAGTATGTTAGCACGGGGCTGGTGGAAGGGCAAAGCAATACCGGACCTCCCTACTTTGATGGAAAGGATTACAACATCCGGAAGAACAAGATGAAAGCTTTTCTACGATCAAAGGATCCTCGGAATGGGACGTTGTAGAAAAAGGAATCATTCCTAAAGTTGCTTTGTCTCGAAAGAGGAAAAGAAGCTGTGGAAGCTAGCGGAATGTCTCAGGAAGAAATAATCAAGAGACAAACTCTTGATGCAAAAGCAATATATTCTTTATATTGTGCTTTATCACCTATTGAATATAACAGAATATCTTCTTGTGATACAGCAAAAGAAGTCAGGATAGGTTACACATCACCTACGAAGGGCGATCGAGTGAAAGAGACCGGAATCAATATTCTTCTCGGTCAATATGAAGCCTTCAAAATGAGATACGGAGAATCAATAACCGACATGTTTAGTCGTTTTACGAAATTGTGAATGGTCTACAAAATCAAGGTCAACCAATTTCGATCCTATGAAGGTTAACAAGCTTGCGTGGACTCTCAAAGGATTGGAATCACATAAAGACTTCAATAAGAGAGACGCAAAGAATCATGCCACTATCGTCGATGAGCTGGTTGGAACTCTTGGTCTTATGAAGTGGAACGAATAAACGAAGACGAAGATCCAAAAGGTAAGAAATCCATTGCATTAAAATCAAATGATGATTCGATGTTCTGATTTCGAAGACGATATGAACGATGAGGAGCTTGCCCTAATGATAAGAAGATTTGAAAGTTGAATAGAAAAGGGAGAAGATTCAACTCCAAGAGACAAGGCTTTCAAAGACAACAAACCAAGACTGTTGATGATGATGAAGCAAATAAAGATATTGTTTGCTTTGAATGTAAGAAAAAGGGACACATCAGACCCAACTGTCCTCTTCTAAAGAAGAAGAAAGGAAAGGCTGAAAAGTCTCGAAAGGCTCTCAAAGCTGAAACCTGGAGTGATACAGAGTGTGAAGAAAGTGATGATGAATATGCCAACTTGTGTCTGATGGCGCAATCAGACTCAGACTCAAACTCTGAATCAGACTCAGACAGCGAATTTGAAGTAAGTAATCTCAAAATTCTGTCAAGGTTTCTAAGTATATTGATGAGCTGTGTTTAAGTCTTAAGACTTCTCTTAAAAGAATTTCGAACTTAAAAGGGAAAACTCAGCTTTAAAACAGCAGGAAAATATTTTGAAAGAAAAAGTTAAATGTTTAGACATGAATGTTTATACTCTTAAAGAAAATGAAGAAAATCTTTTGAAAGAAAATTCTCGTTTAAAAATTGACTCATCGAATATTTCAAAGAAATTTTCAATAGGGTCGAGAAACTTGAAAAAATTCTTTCAAGACTGAGACCTTATTTCAATAAGTCTGGTTTAGGTATGACAGAAGAAACTATTCCCTTAATTGATTTTCCTAAAGTAAAAGAAAGAATTAAGCAAAGACCTTAAAAAAAAGCTTATAAAAATCATTTCAAAAAGGTTTTTGTAAAGTCTGTAGGTCGAGATGCTCTCAGGTGTTCTAAGTGCAAAAGTCCAGATCATTTTGAAAAAGAATGTCCTATGGTTTGGAGACCTGTTAAGAAAACTTGGGCTAGTACTGTTTATCCCACTAACACAAAAGGACCCAAGAAAATGTGGGTACCAAAGAAAGCTTGAGATATTTCTTTGAATGCAGGTATCTATCAAGAGAAAGGTAAAGTGGTATCTAGACAGTGGATGTTCAAGACATATGACAGGAGACTCAAAATGCTTTATAAAGCTTGTTCAAGTAAATGGTGGAAAAGTCTCATTTGGAGGAAATAGCAAAGGAAAAATTGTGGGTTTTGGAACTGTGAAAATTGGAATCTCACAATAAGCAATGTTTCTCTAGTGGAAGGACTCAATTACAATCTTCAAGCATCGAGTCAACTATGTGATACTGGTTTTAAGATCTTCTTTCAAGAAGGAATATGTTCGGAACCAGTAAAGACTCTACTCGGTCTTTCTTGGGTAGAAGGCATGGAAATATCTATCTCGGACGTGAAACCGGAAGAATCGCAATGCTTGATTTCAATACAAGAAGAAGCAAGTACGTGGCACGTAAAGCTTGGGCATATTAATATGAAGCAATTAGCCAAAATCTCATCAAAGCAGCTTGTTCGTGGTCTACCCAAATTATCTTATCAAAAGACTGAACTGTGTACTCCATGTATTCTGGGAAAGCAGGTAAGAAGTTCATATAAGTCTATAAATCATGTCTCAACTAATCATGTACTGCAGTTACTTCATATGGATCTCTTCGGACCAACCGAGAACCCAGTATTGGAGGTAAGAAATATTGCTTAGTAATCGTAGATGATTACTCTCGCTTTACTTGGGTATTTTTTCTATCAAGTAAATCGAAACCTTTTCATATTTTGAAAAATTTGCTAAAAAGGTTCAAAATGAAAAGGGATGTGTTATTTCAAGCATAAGAACAGATCATGGTGGTGAATTTGAAAATCAAGATTTTACAAAATTCGTGATGAATCGGCTTTAAGCATATGTTCTCTTCTCCATATACTCCTCAGCAAAATGGAGTTGTGGAAAGGAAGAATAGATCTCTTCAAGAAATGGCAAGAACTCTTCTAATTGAAAGCAAAATTTCTTCTCAATTTTGGGCTGAAGTCATTTCAACAGCTTGCTATATCATTAACGAGTCTTTTTAAGACCTATTTTAAAGAAAACCCCCTATGAATTATTCAAAGATAAGAAGCCTATTGTTTCATACTTTCATGTATTCGGTTGCAAATGCTTTATATTGAAAAATGCAAAAGATTATGTTGGTAAGTTTGAAGAAAGATCAGATGAAGGCATCTTCCTTGGATATTCTTCATCAAGCAAAGCCTTCGAGTCTATAACAAGAAGAGTCAAACTGTGGAGGAGTCAATGAATGTCAAATTTCAAGACTCAGTTCAAGATGAATCCAATCAGACTCATCATGAAGAGTCTGATCTTGCTCCAACCTCTCCAAAGTCTTCAACACAAGAGGCGTCACAGATTCAGGAAGACCAGCATCAAGCCATTTGTGAAGATTCAGGCAAAGAAAGGGATCATCAGCTAGATAAATCAACCAGCAACTGGAAGCATAAGTCCAGTCATCCCAAAGATCTAATTATTGGCGAACTTAATGAAGGAATTCGCACCAGATCCAAAAGGCGTGAAGAGTCTAGTGCCGTAGCTCTCATTTCTGAAATTGAACCAAAAAGCATAGAAGAAGCTTTGTCTGACGAAAGCTGGATTGAAGCCATGCAAGATGAGCTCGAACAGTTTATCATTAATGATGTCGGGAATTGACACCTAAACCAAAAGGTAAAACATTATTGGAGCCAAATGGGTGTTCGAAACAAGATGAATGAGAAAGGTAAAGTCGTACGAAACAAGGCCAGACTCGTAGCCAAAGGATATACGCAAGAAGAAGGGATAGACTATGATGAGACTTACGCACCAGTAGCAAGGTTAGAGGCTATTCGATTATTGCTTGCTTTTGCTTGTTATAAAGATTTCAGGTTATTCCAAATGGACGTCAAAAGTGCTTTTCTGAATGGATTTATCCATGAGGAAGTCTATGTGGAACAACCACCGGGTTTGAAGACCCAAAGAAGCCGGACTCGTCTTGGACCTGAAAAAGGCCTTATATGGTTTAAAACAAGCACCTCGGCGTGGGACACGGACTCAGTAAGTTTCTAATACAGAATGGATTTGTTAAAGGTAAAGTTGATACTACCTTGTTTATCAAAAAGGAAAACAAAAGTTTTTTACTTGTTCAAATATATGTAGATGACATTATTTTTGGATCATCTAATGAAAGTACGTGCAAGAAATTTTCTAAGTCTATGCAGGATGAGTTTGAAATGAGTATGATGGGAGAGTTAACATTCTTTCTTGGACTTCAAATTAAACAATTGAAGGAATGAACTTTTATTTGTCAAGAAAAATATGCTAATGATCTTGTCAAGAGATTTGGGCTTGAAAAGTGCAAAAAGACAGACATACCAATGTCTTGTTCCTTGAAGATAGACAAAGATGAAGAAGGGAAGAAAGTTGATCAAAAATTATACAGGAGTATCATTGGTTCACTTCTTTATCTTCTTGCTTCTAGACCTGATATTTTGTTAAGTGTTTGCATCTCGTGCTAGGTTTCAATCGGACCCTAGAGAATCTCATCTCGGTCTTTGCGAAACGTATTATCAAATACGTTGCTTCATCTTCAAGCATTGGTCTCGGTATCCTAAGAAGGAGACTTTAATCTTCTGGGATATTCGGACGCAGATCTAGCGAGGTTGCGAGTTGATAGAAAGAGTACTTCGGTACGTGCCGGTTACTTGGAAACGGGGACAGTATCTTGGTTTTCAAGGAAGCGAAATACGTGGCTCTTTCAACAACGAAGCGAGTATGTAGCTCTTGGCAGCTACTGTTCGCAAATTCGTGGATTAAGCAAATGCTTCAAGACTTCGGAATTGAAGACTCATGCACGAAATCAGATGCGATAGCACTAGTGCAATAAATCTCACAAAAAATCCAATTCTTCACTCAAGAGCAAAGCATATAGAGATTCGACATCACTTCATCGAGAGATCATGTTCAAAATGGAGAAATCTCGATTCAATTTGTTGATTCAAAGAGTCAAGCTGTCGGATATATTCACAAAGCCTTTGGAGAAAAATCAATTTGATTTTATTCGCTCCAGTCTCAACATTTTGAAGCTTGAGGAAGTTAAAGTCTAGAGACTCTCAGACTTTCAGACTCAGACTCAGACTCATGGGTATTAACTGTAAGTTGTTATTTTATTCTGTCTCGAAAATGTATGATTATTTAACCAATTTATAATTACCGAGAAAAAGAGAATCGTGTCTTTTCAAAAATATAACTTCTATTAAAAATGGCAGTTATTGATTTTAAAAGAATTCGTCGGTTCACTTTCCTTCGTACCGATTGGTTTTTCCATTTTAAAACGAGTTATATATATACGCTTTTTTTCTTCTCTCTTTCTTCAAAACCCTCGAAAAGCATTCTTCTCTCAATCTCGTTTCCATTTTGTGTTCAAACTTGAGAAAGGTGTCAACTTTTCTTGGGAAAACGATTAAAGAAATCTCTCAGTGTCAAAGAAAGATGTCTTCTTCAAGGAAGTCCTCAAGAATAGCAAGCGGGGACCACAAAGAGCAAGAGAGGGTCCTACCCATGTTGATCTCACCGAAGAAGATGAGTTATCAAGTCAGCAACAGAGCCCGATTCGCTCTCTAGCACGTGATTCTTCTTCATCTACCCCACAAAGTGCGGGTCACCATCGAGAGGATGAGATAATCGAGGAAGCGAGCACGTAAGAATACAAAAACCCTCTTTTATCTATAAACTCTATCGTGCTTTGAAAAGCATAGGAACTCCGTTGAACTACGTGAATGAGTTTCTCAAAAGTAAGAACTATGGGAATGAATATCTTTTTTGCGACAAATGGAGGAGTTGGGAATTGCTCCTAGAGGAAGGGCAGAGGAAGCACTTGCTAGTATTCCTAGTGATCCTCGTGTGGCTGGACAGACTCCTACTGATGGAAATGACGATGATAAAATGTTCTATGATTTTCAACCGAGATTGGGTGTTGCTGCAAAGGTGAAAGGAAAGAGGATGGATTTGTTTAAATCCAAAGATCAGGAGAACTTGTTTTTCAGGCTATTAAAAAGAGGGGTCATAAACCCTAGAAGTGTTGATTTTGATTTTCTGGATGCTATTCATGTGAATTTAAGGGAGAAGTTCGATCTCTGCAACTTGAGCAATTTTGCTCGACACTACCGAAGGATATGCTCAAGCGGCTGCATATTTCTATTCGAATCTTAGCTTTTGGATGCGAATAGAATGTCCTTTAGTGTCCGAGACCAAGACTACATAGTAGATGTGAACATGTTGGCTGATATCATTGGAGTAGAGAGAGGATCATATCAACCGATTAAAGTTTCCAGTGCTCGTCTTATGCTTTGGATCTTGTGAAAGGCAACAAGATACGAAGGGAAAATTGTCTACACGAGAATGCGTGCTATCAACATTTTGCTGCACAAAATTGTCATCAACTGTCTTAGGCCTAAATCGACATCAAAGACAGATGTGTCAAATTCAGAGGCAAAATTGATGTATGCAATCATCAAAGGGAAGAAATTCTCTCTTCCTCACATCATTCTCTTTCACATGTATAGAGCAATGGTGAAGGACAAGGGACAACCGCCTTATGCAAGTCTTGTGACCAAGATCTTGAGACACTTAAACATTGAGCCACCACAATCTCTGTGTGTTCAAACATGTGATAAAATGGTGGTGGGTCTGCGAATGGTGACAAAAATGCGTCTGAAAGAACTTGAAAAGGAAATGGAGCAGTTCAAAATGAAATCTCCAGTACCTTCGGCATCCAAAAGGAAAGGAAAGGAGCAAATCAATCCACCATCCAAAAAGCAAAAGAGGAGACTCTTGGTGGATGAAGAAGCTGAAGATGAAGAAGAAGAAGATGAAGAAGAAGAAGAAGAGGAAGATCGCACTATTTTCGCATTGATAAGGAGAAAACGTTACGTATCCGAATCAACGAACGTCGGGAGAAGGAAAAAGAAGCGAGAGGAAAAACAGAGCGAAGAAGAGAGACAAGAAAAGGCCAGAGAAGAAGAGAAAGAAAGAGCGAGCAAGAAGAGAAAGAGAGAGAAGCAACGAGAGAAAGAAGAAGCGAGAGAAAGAAGCTGAAGAAGAAGAAGAGGCAGCCAAAGAAAAGTCTGCGAGATGAAGATGAAGTTTTTCAAGTCGCTGCAGAGATTGACCCTCATTCTTTCCCATCCGAGGCTTTAGAAACGGGGGAGAAAAGGGGAAGGAGTTGAGCACGGGAAGACTACATCTGTTCCTTGTAAAGATGTGAGTCGCTCTAAAGCAAACCCGAAGATTACAGGAAGATCCATCGTCTGCGTTTACTCCATCGACCGAGCAAATGTCGGTACTCGGACGGATAATTCGGCAGATTTTTGTCGCATACTTGATATTCTTCGGAAATGCGTGGTGAAATCTATGCTTTGACTGTGAAATTCAAGTCTGCAGAATCTTTGGGAAAGCATCTTCTGTTTCCCTTCAAGATCAGATCAAAGATCTCTCTCTTCAAATTGAAGCCAATGCCAAAAGTGAAGAGGTAGCTCATCTAAAGGAAGACTTGAAGAGGCTGGAAGGATTAGTTCAATCCATGGGAGATTTCCAGATCGTTCGCATTCCCAAGCAGAATTGACTACTTTCTCACCTTTTTAATGATGACAAAAAGGGGGAGAAAATGCCAGCTTTGAACTCTGAACTTTGAACCTTTTGAACTCTGAACCTCAACTCTGAACCTTTTAAACTTCCAACTTTAAATTTTATCTCTTTTATGAGTTTTGATATGAGCTTGAACTTGAACTTAGTCTGTAGTGTGGATTTTGATATCTGAATGCATGCAGTTACATCAAGTATTGTTATATGGTTTACTTGTGAAGGACTAACCAATCTTCTTGTGGATGCAGAGTCTGGTTGTTCTTTATTAATTGTTATGAGATAGCCATATTACTTGAGTAATATTTTGCAGGTCAAAGTTGTTCAAAATCTACAAGAAAGTTTTGTCACCATCAAAAATGGGGAGATTGTTGGAGAAATCTTGCCAGAATATTTTGAAGCCGACAAAACGTTTCTTTCGATCTAGTACGGATTATTACGAGACTTTCGGTTTAGAGTCCGAAGACGGTTGGACATCAAGACTCAAGACTCAAGACTCAAGACTCAAGACTTAAAGATATTCTCATTGACAGTTTTCTAATCCAGTGTCGAAAGGCTATCCAGAACCTAGGTGTTTGGTTAAGAAGTTAGTCCTATTCTCTGGAGAAGATATCTTGGCTGGGTTAAGCTAACGGATTCTTTGTATTCAAGATCCGATGATTGACGAAGTAATCTTGGAAAGTTCTATTCTTGGAAACCAAGATCCTGGTTGTATGGGCGAACATGATTGATGGGCTATCGTCAAGTTCCTTTAATAGCTCGAAAGATCTCCTTAATTGATTCCGTCCAACGGGTAGATTGGAGGAATTCCTTTGGTAAGTGCCAACGGGTATGATGGCATGAATGAGTATAAAAGGAAGTCGTTCAAGTTATTTTAGTGCATGCTCGATAGACGAATTCCAGTCCGAAGTTCCTTGATATTCATCGATTCATTCGAGCAAAATTGTATACACAAAAGAGTGTTTATACTTAGTGATATCTTGAGCAAGTGTGGTAGATCATCTACATCACTGAATCAAGGAAGAACAACGCTGTAACACTTCTTTGTTCATAGTGGAATCCAGCCAATAGGCTGTCAGTGCAGAAGAGTGGACGTAGGCTTAAACAAAAGCCATTGTGTTCAATTCTCTTTTCCCTTCTCTCAGTCTTTCGATTGTCGTTTATTTCCATCAATTGTCTAGTGTTGTGTGATTTAAGTGAAAAATCGTTTGTATACCTATTCACCCCCCTCTAGGTACTCGTTCTAGCTATATCAAAATGAACCCTATTTTTTGGCCGTGATAATAAATAAGGCCTTGAATCCTATCCTTTCGTTGATCGCTAGACTATGTCAACCATATAATACAGGTCTGGCCAACTCTACTGGGCGAATCCATAGGCTCTTCCAGATTGAAAATGAAATTCTAATAATCCTCATGGCATGTTCATTTGAGCAGAAATGTTTTTTTGTGAATTAATTTTTCAGACTTTCATGCATTTGATTTGCTGAAGATGATAAGGTATCGAAAAACCATTTATGAAAAATCATTTATGATAAAAAGAAAATATTCATGCTTAAAATTAGGAAATGAGTTCCCTAATCCCTGTAGTTAATTTTCTGAAACAGACTTTTCTTCGCTTTGTTCAGTTTTCTTCACCAAGGCTTAGTTGCTTTTTCACCTTCTTCAAGGTTCGCTATTCTTCACAAACGCTCAACGTTATCGTTGAAGGTTAAGCTCATCTTCAACGGCCTTTAATGGTTTCGTTTCAGGTTCTCTCCTCCGCCATTTCAAAATACTATATGAAAATTCGATCGATCCTTTTCATTGTGAATCTGTTGTCATCGCCTGTGCTATGATCGTTTGATTCTCCTTTCTGTTCATTTTTTGTGCTCGACAGAAGGAAAGTGGATATTGACAGAAAGGTGGAAAATGAAGAAACTCACAATCTTTTGATCAAGCATTAGACATTACAAGTTAGTTTTTACTATTATATGTACGAAAGACTCGCTGTTCTTTGATTATTTGTTGAGATAGCTATTCAAGCAGCGCTTTGTGGCACAATTTATCCTAATGTATCATGTGAAAATAAAGTGATCCATGCCGGAACCAACAGTGCAATGTTTTGGGGAGAAGTGTTAAAAATGTCTTAAATCTTTTGTATTTGTGCCAATTTAGTTCTAAATCTTTTTTTTTTGTGCCAATTTATTTATAAACATTTTTACTTGGTGCCGATTCGCTCATTTTTGGCCAAATTTGGCCGGATTTTGCTGACTGGGCGCCGGTTGGCTAACATGGCCCAATCGACGCTAATGTGGACAATTTTTAATAATATTTTTGAATTTTTTTATTTTCCTTTTCTCTTTCTTTCTTTTTCTTTTTTCATTTTTCCTTCTCCTTTTCCTTCCTCTAGCTGATTGTCGAACCTCAGCGATCGGCCAGAGGCGACAGCCGGTGAGCCTCATCAGCCATTTCACTAGTGGCCGCGAGGGCGGCCCTGCGTTAGGTTGGCGAGGCCGGCCTGGGCAGCTTGACCCAGCGCTAGGCCAGCTTGAGGCCACCTAGGCTGGTCTCGCCGGTCTTGCCGGGCATGGGCGAGGCTCGACCCTCCCCAGATTCGGCGAGGGCAAGCCTCGTCGCCTAGCGCAAGGCCGCCTTTGCGGCCACTGGAGAGGTGGCTAACAAGGCTGGCTAGTGGCCGGTTGCCAAGGTCCGGTGATCGGCTGGAAGAAGGAGGAGGAAAAGGAAAAAAAAAAAACTTCAAAAATATCAAAATATTATTGGAAATTGTCCACATCAGCGCTAATCAAGTCACGTCAGCTAACCAATGCCCAGTCAGCAAAATTCTTCTAAAAGGACTGAATTAACATTAAGTAAAAATGTTTAGGATTAAATTGGTACAAATACAAAAAGTTTAGAACTTTTTAAACACTTCTTTCCAATGTTTTGTTTACGTACTACTTGAAATATTATGACCGAAAGAAATTACAAAGTCAATTTTTTTTCTTATCTATTTATTTTTCAAGCTGAAAGCTATTCTTGGATTTGAAAGGTTATACAGACTTCAAAGTAATATATAAGTTTAAAATTATTTTCTAAATGAGATATAAAAATTTAAAAACATTTCTGGTCACATTTTTCATTGTACCACAAAATAAATGAAAAACATTCATTTTTCTTGAAAATGTTTTTATGGAAAGCATTTTTTTATCGTGAAAGCTTTTTCCGAACTTTTGCTTTCCGAAATAAAAATGACCGAGTTAACAGTTGATTATGTCAACCGTCAAGGGTGACAAGTAGCTACTTCTTTGAGTGTCGGCCGCTAGGGTTGACTGCCTTAAATGATTAGGCGGGAGCAATTGAGTCGTCCACCATCACAACTGTACAATGCCAATAAATGTCTTGATAATGTTGTCTAATCATTTCAATAGGAAAAATAACATAATAGAGAGAGAAAATCCCAATTGGACGCTGATATGATCGAGCGTCAGGGAACAACAGAAGCAACTACATGCGTGTCCTTTTTCTTTTTCTTTTTTTTGGTGCTTTACGTAGGTCTGTGAATTTAACATGAATATTACGAGGATTTTTTTAAAGACCATAATGGCTAAAATTAGGAAATAAACAAGGTATGGATCCTCTTATCTTCATGCTTTATTATTGAGCCTGCTTGTCACGATCATGGTAAAAACAAGCCTCCCATCCAACTAAAGAACCTACCCGTGAAGTACTCTTTAGCTTTTGTTCTTCACTTTCTGCTATATCTTATGTAAAACAGCATGCAAATTTAACAACTTGCTCGAGAGTGATTTGACAACTTGCTCCTGGAGTCAGAATGATGACTATAAGAGTACATATGGATAGTCAAACTATGACCTTTATTTCCATTTATTGCTCGGGCCGATCGCCCAACGGTTCCACGCGGCACATGAAGGGATGAACATGCACTCATTTATTGGCTGTTTAGAGTGGAGCAAGCAGTGACAATGGGCAAATTGCTGGCTAGTGGATAACACCTATATAAATACGAGCGTCGATGACCCAGCCATAGCAAGCGTAGTCAGCTACTAAATATCTCTTTCTCTCACTTACGCACACACACTCTCTTTTGGCGTCCGAAGCCATGGGGGTCTCGAGAAAATGGCTCTCCGTGGTTCTTCTCATTTCATGCATCGTGCTCCATCTGAGTGCACTTGCTCTCAGTGACAACAAGGTTGACAAGACCAGGTTTGGCGACAACGATGACTGTCGATGGGGACGGAGACGCTGCGGCGGCAGATTCGGTGGTGGGCCGGGCCGTGGTGGAAGAGGTGGTGGATTTGGTGGAGGAGGAGGTGCGGGAGGTGGAGTTGGAGGAGGAGCTGGTAAGGGTGGAGGATTTGGAGGCGGAGCTGGCGGTGGTGTTGGAGGTGGTGCAGGGGGTGGTGTAGGTGGTGGCGGTGGTTTAGGTGGCGGAGGAGGTGGAGGAGTTGGAGGAGGAGCTGGGAAGGGTGGAGGCTTTGGAGCTAGGGGTGGCGTTGGAGGTGGTGCGGGAGGTGGTGTAGGTGGTGGCGGGGGTTTTGGTGGCGGTGGAGGTGGAGGTGCTGGAGGTGGTGCTGGAAAAGGAGGTGGCTTTGGAGCTGGGGGCGGTGTTGGTGGAGGAGCTGGAGGAGGTGCTGGTGGTGGTGTTGGAGGTGGCGGCGGTTTTGGTGGTGGAGGTGGAGGAGGTGTTGGTGGTGGGGCCGGTCATGGTGGAGGCTTTGGTGCTGGAGGAGGTGTAGGTGGAGGTGCAGGAGGCACTGGAGGAGGTGCTGGTGGAGGTGGAGGTGGAGGAGGCGGAGGTGGTGGCGGCGTTGGTGGAGGAGCAGGACATGGGGGTGGATTTGGTGCTGGTGGCGGCGTAGGAGGTGGTGCTGGCGGAGGTGTCGGAGGCGGAGGCGGAGGCGGAGGAGGTGGCGGTGGTGGTTTAGGTGGAGGAGCAGGCCACGGAGGGGGCTTCGGTGCAGGCGGGGGAGTAGGAGGTGGAGCTGGAGGAGGTTTAGGTGGTGGTGCCGGAGGAGGGGGAGGTGCTGGTGGTGGACTTGGAGGTAGCCATGGCATCGGCAGAGGTGGAGGGTTCGGAGTAGGAATCGGGGTTGGGATTGGAGTTGGAGTAGGGGCTGGTGCCGGCAAAGGGGTGGGTGTCGGAGGCGGCTCAGGCAGCGGAGATGGAGGAGGGAGGTAAAACCCCGGCCAATCTCCGAAACCAAACTATCTGCTACGGTGGTGAACGAGTCCATTGGTCTGCATTGGCGCGATGGAGATTTTCATGTTATCTTTGATGTAAACAAAGTGCGCAATCTAAAGACCACATGAAATAACGACTTCCCTTTTTGTATTACATTCAGAATGCATTTTGTTTTTACAAGTTATCGCGTCTCTTGTTTCGCATGAAGAACTAGTCCTTCAATTCAGACAGTGAAATATAACATTTTTCCCTCTGGTGCTCTCCGAATCGAATGAAGAACTTAAGAAGAAGCTTGACATTTATGTCGCAAAGGAGAGATTGTTGAGGCCTCATTCATGAAGCAAACCAAACCAGTGAATTGTATGCAGCGGATGGCTATAGCCGTCTTCTGCAGGCAAGGTCGAACGTGTTTTAAATCGACAAGACACCATTCAAATCATCAAATTCCCCGTGCTCCAGGTAACAACGGACTCGAAAGATGTCCTTACTCATTCTACGGACAATCGCTCTAAATGACACCAAATTACAGGTCGCTCCACGTACTGAAAGATGCAATCACGACAAAAGGCCCCATGTAGTAAAAGCCCTAGTATAGAGAAGACAGGTTTTCCCACATGAATGAGATCGGTTGTGACATTGAACTAGCTGATCCCCATTCAACATTAGGAGAAAGAAAGGAAAATTAGCGGTTCTTCAAAGCTACTGCGGCATATTGCTCATTTGCATTAGTAGAAAGTTCGAGGGAAAAAATGAAAGTAAAAAATTCAAAACTTTTCCAAGGAAGCCGCTTAACTGTGGGATTTGAGGAATTCCCACTAATGAGATTCCTTAAATTAGAAAAAAATAATAATTTCAGCACAAATTACACACCAAGACCTAGATACTCACAGGTCGAAAAAGATTATCACTAACTAAGAATAAATCATTAATGTCAGATAAGGTCGGTTGGATTCTAAAGATGAATAATATTCAAAATGTTGGCTTGGAGACTAATAACAAAATCATTGTGCATTCAAATGGTTCCTCATTCTTTTTACTCAACTCAAGTTGTATCAAAAGGACTCTCATGTGACCTAATATCAAGATTGGTAAATAACAATAGATGAACTAAAAGAATTTTTACCACCGCCCGCGGTGGCCATAGTGGTTAAGGCTTGGTACCCCCATCCGCCAAGGGGGGAAGAGTTCGAGACTCTGCGTCCGCGTTGCTTCAATGCAAACGCGCGATTTACCTGTGGGCCGAGGTCAGCGGTGGTGGGCCGGGTCCACCCCAGGGTTTACTCTCCACCGCGAAGCGGCGTGCGGAGGTTCCCTGGGTCATCAAAAAAAAAAAAAAAAAACTAAAAGAATTTTTTTTTTAATTTTTTATAAATCATTCATTTTTCACAAAATAAATGGAGTCTTAAAAGTGAGTTGTTACGATGAGTATTTGCAAGACAATTTTTCAGAAGTATGTTTACTAAAATCTGAGATTTTCAAAGCATTAATATGGCAATCTTGAAAGAATTGGGTGCATTGATTTTTTTTTAGGTCCACTCTCAATGTAAATAATTTCTACACATTTTTTATTGAAAAAGTGACCGCAGTATTAGGAGTATCGCAGTCTTCAACGGTCCATGCAAATTATTTTTCTTTTTACGGTGAATGTAATAAAAATTTGAGATGTGGATATTATAATCGCAATAAATTTCGTATGAGACTCATTTGAGGGCTATACTTTTTTTTTTCCAATCAATGGAGTGATATGATGATTAGAAATCATTTACTTTAGTGCCGTCAGTGATTTGTATCATGCTATTAATTTTGTTATAGTATGGCCGATGTGGCTTTTAAGAAAAATCTAATTGGCAAAAATCATAAAAAAATGAGTCATTTTTCTCCTATCTATTAAAAAGAAGAAGAATAAGAAAACCATAAACTCAAGTACCGTGGGCACACCTTTGACAGTTCGAGAATTGAGAGCCGTTACGGCTCAATTCAGAGCTGTTACGGCTCAATTCAGGCCCTCGTTGGTTTTTTTAATGGAAACAAAAAATAAAACTAAAGTTGTGCAAAGAGTGAGAAGAAGACTTCAATTTCAGAACTATTTAGTAGTTGATCCAGTGGGTACGGCGAGCGGTTTGTCTCTTATGTGGGATGATCGGATTACAGTGGAAATAGACTCAATGGATGAAAGCTTTGTCAATCTAAAATGTGAAGAGGGGGTCATGGGTAAAAAAATGCGGATTACCTTTGTTCATGCGCCATATACATACTCAAAGAGGTTACAATTGTGGGACAGCTTGCGATAGATAAGCTATATTAATACTCTACCTTGGGTGTGCTTGGGAGACTTCAATGAAGTTCTTTTTTATTGGGAAAAAGTGGGGAAGAGGATGGCTGAAAATTTCAGAATGACTGCGTTTCGGGATTGCTTGGATGCATGCTCTCTAATGGACATAGATAGTAAGGGATGTGCGTTTACATGGTCCAATAACAGGGAAGGACAAGAATATGTGAAAAAATGACTTGATAGAGTAGTGAGTACCATTGAATGGAGGCTGATGTACCCTGAAGTTGAAGTTTTTGCTTTTCCAGCAGTTGGCTCAGACCATAGTCCTATTATCCCGTCTCTTCAATCTAACCAAAATAGAAGAAAACACAGATTCAGATTTGAGGCTTTTTGGCTTGAAAGTGTAGAATGCAAGGAAGTGGTGTTAGAATCATGGAAATCTATAAATCAGCACCAGACCAAATTAGTTGGTAAACTTCAGGCTGTTCAAAAGGAACTATCCAAGTGGAGTAAACAAAAATTTGTGAATGGCAAGAAGCGAATCAGCCTATTAAGCAGGAACTAGAAGGACTTACTAATAATAGTTTTGATGTTTTCAACAAGGCACTCTTTAAAAAGTTACAAAGTGAAATTGACGAGCTTGGAAGACAAGAGGAAATGTACTGGGGGTTAAGTCGAGAATTAATTGGCTGAAATGGGGAGACTAGAACACCAAATACTTTCATGCGACAACTATACAAAGAAGATAGAGAAATAGGATTTCTATGTTGCAAAACACAGAGAATACATGGCTGGTTGAGCAGAATCAATTAAGAGAACATACTATGCAATTCTTCAGGGAGTTATATCAGTCCAATGGACCCCGGAATTTTGAGCCAGTGATAGACCAACTACCTGCAAGAGTAACAGATGACATGAACAGACAATTACTTGCTGAAGTTACTATAGATGAAGTAACAAATGCTGCGTTTAAGCTAGGAGCTACTAAAGCCCCCGGCCCAGATGGTCTCAATGGTCTATTTTACCACCATCACTGGGAAGACATTAAATGGGACATATTCAAGGAGGTGGAGGAATTTATGGCTACTACATATCTATCACCAGCTCTGAATAAAACAAACATCTCCCTTATTCCGAAGGTCCCGTACCTTGAGAGATTGGACCAGTATCGTCTAATTAGCTTATGCAATTTTGGCTATAAGATTATCTCCAAAGTGCTAGCTAATCGACTCAAACCCCTCATAACAGAAATTATAGCCCCATAACATAGTGCTTTTGTTGGAGAGAGGCAAATCCAAGATAATATCTTTATTGTTCAGGAAGTATTGCATCAAATCAGAATCAGGAGCAGAAAAAAGAAGTTTCAAGCAGTTTTGAAATTAGATATGAAAAAAGCATATGATCGAGTGGAATGAGATTTTTTGGAGGCGTGCCTTTTAAAAACTAGTTTTGATGAGAATTGGGTGAAATTGGTGATGCAATGTGTTACTACGGTCACATTTAGCGTCATATTTAATGGCGAATCCCTATAGTACTTTCAACCTTCAAGAGGACTCAGGCAAGGGGATCCCTTATCTCCGTATCTTTTTATTATTGTAGCAAATGTTTTATCCTCTCTAATGAAGCAAGCTGTAGAAAATGGCAGCATTACAGGAATCAAGCTAAACAGAAATTGCCCTACACTTTCTCACTTATTATTTGCCGATGATTCGATCTTTTTCATGAATGGTACCATCCTAGAATGTCAGAACCTGGCTATGATTTTGAATTAATATTGTCTAGCTGCTGGACAATAGATTAATTTGAACAAATCGGGCATATTTTTTAGTAAGGGCTGCCCTCAAACATTGAAAGATAATATGGCAAGGGAATTGAGGGTTCCTATTATTAATAAAACTAGCAAATATCTGGGTATTCCCTCAGATTGGGGAGAGTCGAAAAAACAAATGTTTGCATGGGTACTCGGGAGAATTAGTTCAAAATTGGAAAGCTGGAAGGAGAAGCTGTTATCTAAAGCTAGAAAAAAAGTCCTGCTGAAAACAGTGATTCAAGCACTACCTCAATACGCCATGTCAGTATTTAAAATCCCAGTATCTATGCAAGACTATCGAACAGAAAATTGCTTCATTTTGGTGGAAAACTAATGAAAAGAAAGAAGGCATCCATTGGAAGAGATGTGATTTATTGAAAACCAGGAAAGATAGAGGTGGTATGGGCTTTAGAGATCTTCTCTATTTTAATAGAGCAATGTTAGGGAAACAGGCATGGCGACTGGTACAACAACCATCTTCTCTATGGGGCAGATTATTCAAGGGGTTATACTATCCATATATGGATTTTTGGCATGCAGTAAATGGCATTCGACCTTCATGGGGATGGAGAAGCCTAGTCCTAGGGAGAGATTCTATAGCACCCAAAATCATGTGGAAAGTAGGAGATGGATCTAAGATTAAAATCAGGGAGGATAAATGGCTGCACAGAGGTATTATTGAGGGTCCAGTGCATGTTAATGAACCTTCTTTAGTCTCAGAAATCATAGACAAAGAGCAAGGGAGATGGGATGAAGTTAAAATAGCAGCACACTTTGATGAACAATTAGCTGAAGAAATTCTGACTATTTCTATTAAGCCCCAAACAGAAACGGATCAACTTGTATGGACTAGCACGCAGGCAGGCAAATATACAGTGAAAAGTGCATATAACTACATCAAGGAGGACAAAGCACATTTTCAGGAGAATCAGGCTACAACTTCTTTTTAACCTCCCCCCTCACTCTGGAAAGACATCTGGAACTTGCACACCCCACCCAAGATAAAGATTTTTATGTGGAATTTATGCAACAATGCTCTCCCAACAAAAGATAACCTGTATGGAAGGAAAATATTACCTGACCCTATATGCCCATTATGCAACTTTGAGAGGGAAACAATTGAACATTTATTCTTGCTGTGTCCGTGGACAAGACAAATTTGGGACACTGAGCTGAAAATCAAAATTTCATGTCAGGGCTTGACAAGGATAGAAAAAAAGGTTTTTTCAACTCAAAAAGAAGACAACGAACCCTCCAAACCTGCACATGGTGGCTGTAACATTGTGGAATATGTGGAAGGCTAGAAATCAGGCAGTCTTTCGGGGTAGAAAACCAGAGGCATTGGCTATCATTGATGCAGCACAAGCGCTCCTTAAAAGTTATCATAGATGGAATCCAAGGAAGGGTGGGTCCAGAGATGATGGAGAAGCCGAACCTGAGAATAGAGAAATCAGCACAGAAATTAGTGAGACTAATGCAGAGCAGAGACAGGGGAATAGAGAATCGGGTGAGGAGCAACAACCTCTGACTTGTATGCAAGAACACAGAGCGGAGGATGGTTTGCGAAATAGGGGAAAGGAATGGAGAGGAAACCAGAGATCAAGGTCGGGAACAGGAGTGGAAGGCAGCAGAGCATGACGGCGAGACAAGTACCCTTGGCCCAGCACCTCTGACCCTCGACTTACTGGTGAAAACGGGTGCGAAGCAGGGGAATCAACGTCCAGGAGGCCGAATGGAGAGCTGCAACTCCGAACTCGACGGGAGGACGCCGAAGAGAACAAGAAATCGACCAGGAGGCCGAATGGTGAGCGATCCCTTCAAAGGTCTGACACCTGAGAAGCTACATGTTGGAGGACCCACAAAGGCGACGGCTCTGAATCTCGAGAAATCAACCCCTCTCAACTCGGAAACGATAACTATCGCATTATTGAAGCAGAGAACGAAGCAAACAACTTAACGATCCATGGGCCAAATGGCGACCAGCGAACACGACCCTGACCAGAGGAAGCCGGAAAAAATGGTAGATTTGGAAGAAAAGCAAGTGAGGAGAAGGGAGAGCGGTGCCCTAAA
Source organism: Eucalyptus virginea (assembly GCA_014182375.1). Lineage (NCBI taxonomy): Eukaryota > Viridiplantae > Streptophyta > Magnoliopsida > Myrtales > Myrtaceae > Eucalyptus > Eucalyptus virginea. Next base: position 25,939,102 of record CM024514.1, on the reverse strand, counting down.
CCGAGGGATGAGCCGAGATAGATCTATAGAGTGCTGGAAATGGAAGGATGCGCTGGTGCAGGGGACAGAGTAAGAAGCTCTGAAAGCCGAGAAGAAGCTCATACGAAAACTAGATCTGCAACTTGAGCAAAAAAATCATCTCAGACGTGGATTCCACTGAGAGAAGGAGCCTTAAAGATAAACATAGACAGAACATTCTTACCTGGTTCGGTGGAGAACTCTATAGCCTGCATATGCCGCGATTCGGAGGGGAGGATGGTGGGCGGAGAAGCTAAAGCAATCAAATCCTCCTCCCCCTTAATGGCCGAAACCCTAGCACTTTGGGAAGCCATCAACTTTTTCTACCCTAAAAGACACGAAGTACTTCTATTTGAGTCATACAGTTCGCAACTTATTAAAGCAATGACCAATTCTCAGCAGTTAAGTTGGGAAGTTCAACCTATTGTCAGCAAATGAAAGGAAAAAATGCAGGCCTTTTCCAACGTTAAGATAGCCTATTGCTCTAGAGAGGCCAATTGTGTTGTAAACTGGGTTGCTAAAGCCCACAAGAACACCTATTTATCTTTGAATTGGGTTTCATCACCTTCACAAACTTTATGGGACCTGTTATGTAATGATGCCTATTTACTGGGCATCTCATCTTTGATCACTTAATGAAATGCTTTAGCTTTTGACAAAAAAAAAAAAAGTACCGTGGTTCCTCATTATTTAAGAGGAAAGCCCTCGGCTTGGGCGCTCCTCGTTACCTCTCGGAACTTTCCCATTTAATGTCCAATCCCCATTCTTAAATCGTGGGAAACTCTAATTCGGTTAATTTTGGTAAAAATTACCTTCTGAATTGCTTGTGGCAATAGACAGACGAAGAAGTGGAAAAAAATGTTTTGTCCGCTTGCTGAATGTCCCTCTTTCACTCTATATGAATCTGATTTCCAGATCGAACACCTGATCGAATAAAGCAGTTTTCACCAAAAATGAGTTTGCGCCAAATATTTCCTGGGCTGTGCACGACTAAGCCAAGTGATTCAAGGACTCGAATTGCCTTGGCTCAATTACGAGAGATGCACAGCTTGGCGAGCTCAACTCGCTTCGAGCTCACTGTGGCCACCCCGCTCGGGGGATGAGGAGAAGGCATACCATCACGAATCGAGAAAATATTGGCTATGAGATGTGTCGGTGCAACAAATTGGAAAAGCACTAAGGTTGGCCAAATGTCAAAGAAAAAATTTCACTCTCCCCTTCGCGCTCTCTCTCTCTCTCCTAACTCTCTCTCTTTGCCGCCCCCTTGTCCGACCGACAAACCACCGCACCACCCTTCTGGCTCGTTCTGCACTCTCTCTCTCTCTACGCTCTTGACTCTACCCCTTTCTCTCCCTCCAACGAACCACTGATATTTGGCTCCATTTGTTACACTTTGTGAAAGGAAGCAAGAAGAAGCGAGAAAAGGGAAAATATAGCTTAGGGAAAAAAAACGTATTTTCATTGTATATCCCTAATGTACAAGCCTCTGTAATTATAATACATAAAATGTACAATAAAGGGCAATGATATAATCTGTAAAATCAATCTTAATCCCAATCTAATCCCTAATTGATTTGTGCATGATCATAATCAAAAAATGATTCTCGAGCATATTTTCAGAACCTCGCGCATATCTTCCAATACGTTGCAACTTCAATACTTTTCCAATTGGTTGCTTGGCACGTCTCATGTTGTCACTATTTTCTCGCAGGATAGACTCAAAATTTGAATTGTCCCATTTTTCACTTTGGAATTTCTTTTAGAAAAGCCAAGTCAGACAAAAAAATCATTTCAAAAAATTACATGGAATAATTTATCAGAATAGATAATCCAAATGAACAACTTTTACAGATACATCATTTAAATAATCGAAAAAAAAGAAATTATAGACATCCAAGCGAGCCATACACGTTTCTATCTCATTACTCCCGGTGATCTCTAACTTCGGAAAGCAAACGGATCACAAAATCCTTCGAGAAAAAACAGGAAACAAAATATACCAAACGTCGGACGCGATTTTAACGTCATGCTCCGGAACACGACTTGTCATAAATGAAGGGCGGTGGAACACGGCGGACCCGCGAGACGCGTCGCACATGGAGAAGCATGGCGAAGCAATCAATACCGACGTGGAGACCTTCCACGGGCAAATGACAACATCATCGTATAAATCCCCCCCCGTCCTCGCCAGACAAACCAGTAGTTGAACCAACCGCCCCCATCCCATTTCTTTCCCTATCGAAGCCACCCTTTCTGCAAAAACTCTTTTCCCCCACCGCTCTCCTCGCGATTCTAGTTTGTGGGTTCCCCACTTTTTTCCCCTCCGCCCGAGGAGAAGATGATACAGCTCCTGTACACCGTGATCGCCGCCGAGATGGCGCTGATCCTGACCCTCCTGTTCAAGACCCCTCTCCGGAAGCTGGTGATCATGGCCCTGGATCGGGTCAAGCGCGGCCGGGGCCCCGTCATGGTTAAGACGGTCGGCGTCACGTTGCTGGTCGTGCTCGCCTCCAGCCTGTACAGCATGGTGAAGATCCAGCAGCGCACCGTCGAGGCCGGGCTCCTCAACCCCACCGACCAGGTCCTCATGTCCAAGCACATGCTCGAGGCCTCTCTCATGGGTAAGGGATTTTTTCCCAGTTCGCCCTCGGCTGGCGTGGAGTTTTTCGGCTTCTTTCGGGCTAGGTGAATGGTAATCGTTGCCGGCGTTTTTTTGAGACGACTGATTTTAGCTCTTAGGGTTCTTCTTGTTTGGGTCTCCGGAGAAAAGGGTGGGGAGAAATGATGCTAGATTGGAAGGCATTGGCGCTGGTTCGCCGGGCTCGTCACGAGTCTTCTAGAAAATTAAAATTTTGGGGTTACTACCTTTTGTGCATCTGCAGTGGGGCGTAATCCTGGCGACTTAGCAGTTCGCGAGTTGAAAGCGCTGCTGTTTGTGGTTGTGATCCCGCAATTGAAATGCTAAACCCCATGCCTTACTTCGGTCGCTCTGTACGATAACTCTGATCGGTCTATGCTCTTGCGCATCGGAGATTTTGTCTCGGATAGGATAGGACTGGAGTACTCTGATGCTGGCATCGGATAAGTGACCCATGATTTTTGATTGCTGAACTAAAATACATGGCTTTCATGACCCAGTGGTTCTGGATTGTTATTGATTCCTAGACATTGATAATTTGTATCATGCTATAAAAAAAAGGATGGTTGGGGTCCTAGAGGACAAAATTAGTACCTGGTTATTCTGGAGAATTTATTGATTGAATCTGTGGGTTAATATCGGTGCTGTTACTTGGGGAGCCTGATCTTTGCATAATGTTGGCTGATGCGAAAAGCATTTTCTCATTTCAGCTAATTTCTTCCCTTTTTTTGTTTTTGCCTTGATGGGTTCACTGGAGCTTGACTGTTTGTCTTGTTAGTTCCCATGTTTTGAGCTCATTGCGTTTGCTTCAGTTTGTGTTATATTTAGTACGTTTGAAACCTGTGTCTGAATCCCATAGGATCCATTAGCTTTGTTTTATCGCTGTGGGCTGATTATAGACTGCCATACAGTCATGCACTAATGGTTCGCCAGTATAGCATTGCTCTCTGTATCAGCTTGTGTAGTGGTCCAATTATCTTGTATTGTTTTCTTTTGCAAGCGACTAGTATCCAGCAGCCTTCTCTCTGGTAAAGAAAGTTAAGAGAGAAGGGTGTAGACACAATTACAAGACCACAGAAATGCTAATGATGTGTTTGGCCGAAATTCTGGATGTCATATTGTAGGTATGGGTTGGATCTGATTCTATGTGGTTTATTTCATGCAGGATTTGTGCTATTTCTGTCTTTGATGATTGATAGATTGCACCATTACATAAGAGAATTGCGTTTGCTTAGAAAGACCATGGAGGCAGCCAAGAAACAGAATCGAGGCATTGACGAGGGGAAAAATGGCAGTGCAGAGGAGGTCAAAGGCTTGAAGGAAGAGATTGCCACCCTGAGGACAAAACTGAATAAGCTGGAAAATGAATACGAGACCAAAGACAAAGAAGCCAAGACAGCTGAAGCTGAAGCTGAGGCTCTGAAGAAACAATCCGAGGGCTTACTCCTAGAGTATGACCGCTTGCTTGCAGACAACCAAAGCCTTCGAAGTCAGTTGGAGTCTATTGATCTCTCCTTGTCCAATTCTGATGGCAAGAAGAACACCTAACAAAGGGTTTTGTTGGAGCAGGCGATTTCTTGATCTTGTTTGATGAGTGTTTTCTAATAGAGATATAGTTTTCGACAGGGAAGACTGCATGGCTGTCGTGTTGAATCTGCCTGTACAAAGAGAAGAACAAGACCTTGCAATGAGTTTTGTAAACTTGTTGGTTTAGGACGGAAATCAGGGTTGTACTAGGTACTTACTCTGATCATTCCTTATATTTCTAATCGTTATAGCATGGCAGCAGATGGGATTCTCAATTGCCTGCAATCCATTCTGTCTTGTATAATTCAAAGAAGCGAAGCTGGTAAGCTATGTTTTATTGCAATTATCTCCTCAATCAAGAAGGAATCAAATGAAACAAAGAGACTCAAACAAGGAGTATGACTCGGTTAGAAACAAAGATTGATCTGTTTGCAGGCACAAGAAAATTAAAAAATATCCCGACCTACTGAGTGAACTGGCCGCCGGTAGTATATGCCGGCACCACTTCTTCAAGCTAGTATCAGCAGCTTTGCTTGATAATTACTCTTTATGGATCTTTGTGATTTCATACCGGGGTAGGTTCAGTGGTTTAGTCTGCATCAATGGATGTATAACTCGTGATCTTATGCCATAACTCTTGACAATCTTGGTCCTAACGACTCAAGTAGGCTAGCAGTTGCTTTATTTGTTCGATGCAAGGGAGATTAATACAAGTTTGTGTGCCTAAGGACAGCAAAGAGAAACTGCAAGTTGAATTAAAACATGCCACAAAGCAGCAAAATTTTCGTTCAGTGGCATTTCTTTTGGGATAAATGTACTGCAAGTCATAAAATTTATCAAGGAAAAATTTATCAAGGAAGTACGATCGAGGTCTAAAATTTTCAAAAAGTATAATCAAATCCTAAAACTTGTCAAATTGATATGATCAAATTATTATAAGGATAAGTACAATAGAAGTCCTAAAACTTGTAACGAAAATGCAATTGAGTGCTAAAACTTGCAAAAAGTGTAATTAAATCCTAAGATTTGTCAAATTGTTTCAATCGAGTCCAAAGTTAACACTGTCAACTTTTTTAATGGAAAATGCTGACATGGCATTTAAAATTAATTTTTATTTTCCATGTGGCTTTTTAATATTTTTTTTAATTTAAATTAGATTTAAAAATTAGAAAAGAAAAGTTAAAATTTATTTAAAAAACAAAACCGTTCAAAAAAAAAAAAAAAAAGGCAGCCGCCGGCCATCACCGCCAGCCCCTCCGGCGATGGGCGGCGACGGAGGCGAGGGAGGAGCTGCCTTTTTTTTCTTTTTAAATTTTTAAAAATAAATTTTAGCTTTTATTTTTTAGTTTTTAAATCTATTTTTTAAAAATTGAATAAAAAATAAGTAAAAAAGCCATGTGGAAAATGAAAATTATTTAAAATTTCACGTCGCGCCACGTTAGCATTTTATGTTAAAAAGACGACGGTGTTAATTTTATGATTTGATTGAAATAATTTGATAAGTTTTAGGACTTGATTGCACTTTTTGCACGTTTTAGGACTTAATTACATTTTCGTGACAAGTTTTAGAACTTTTATTACACTTATTCCATTATTATATTAATTTTGCTCAACTTGTCTACTAAAAAAAATGTAGACGTTGCTTTTTTTTATTATTTTCTCTCTCACATGACGTCAACATGGCTAAAACATGAAGGACAAAACTCTAAAATATTATTTAAATAGATTAAAAAATATACACTTTTTTTAAGATGAAGGCTAGAGATGGCGAATCTGAAGTTTTTTAATTTAAATATTATTTAAGTAGGTTAAAAAATATATAATTTGTTTTTTTAGAAAAAGATGAAGGCTAGAGCGGGTGAAGGTAGACCCTCGCTGCTGCTGCCCACCATTGCCGGAAAGGGCGGCAAGGGTGCGGTGACGGATGGTGGTCACTAGTATTGGCAAATTTATTTTGTCAAAGGAAATACTTCATGGCCCCATGGAATACTTCCTGAAAGGGCCAATTTCGGGACCATACTCCTCACCGATGACCCCATGGCTGAGACGCCTCCGGGCTGGGCCTTGGTCAGGCGGGCACAAGGCATGTACACAACCTCGTCGCTGGACGGGTCAAATGCTCACATCATGTTGTGGATCTGTTCCCCAATCGAGCCTACAGTGGGAGCACCCTGGAGATCCATGGCACAGGCAAGCAGTCCGGGGGGGTGGTCGAAGAGTACTTGGTGGCAGCTGGGACTGGGAAGTTCCGGTTCATGTGGGGCTATGTGATGGTGGAGACTATCCCTGTGGACATGTCGCGAGCTTACTTGGTTATTGTTCAGTGCAATGTCACGGTCCGTCATTGATTTGAGGAGATTTCGAACATGTTTGACAAACTGAAAATAGAGATGAAAGACGGAGTCAAAAATACCATTTGACCCGATGGTAAAATAAAGTTGTGTAAACGTTTTTGTTTCACGGCAAAGGAGTCCTAATAATCGGGAAATAAGTCTTGGGCTCACGAAGTACCTTGCAGAAGAGGAAATGGCTGTCAACAACTTTCAGCTTAGCCCGGTTGCTTGGGACCTGTTAGATCTCCAAGTATTTGACGATGGACTTATCCAATGCATTCACGCCATTCCTATTGCTCGCGGTTCGAGTTCGGAGGACCTCATTGCTTGGAAATTCTCACAAAATGGGGAATTTAGCACTACTGATGCCTATGATCTTGTGACCAGCAACAAGCCTGATGAAGGTTCTGCCGGATGATTGGTCTTGGATTTGGAAGTCGAAAAACTATCCCTGGAATCCAGTTTTCTCTTTAATTGGCTAATGACCCATTATAGAATCAAGCCATGTTCTCTATCGTGTTCACCAACCGAGCCTACAACGGGAGCACCCTGCATATCCAGGGCACGGGCAAGCAAGCTCAAGGAAGGCAACAGTGAGTACTCATGGTGGCGGGGACTGGGAAGTTCCGGTTCGTGCGGGGCTACATGAAGTTTGAGACTATCTACATGGACATGCCGCAGGCCTACTTGGTCATCCAGTGCAATGTCACAGTCCGTCTTGATTAGAGGAGATCTCGAACGCCTTTGACAAATTGTGCGGAGATTGAATATGACTGGAGGTTGTGTGTTCTGTCCTGCGTACTGATAAACAAAATGTACACTATGTTCTTGCAAATGTCATCAATAAAATGGGGCTCTCTCCCTCCTATTCCCAGATGTTTCTACAAGTTGTCACCTCTAGATTTTTCCAAAGAAAAATCAATAAAAGTTATTCAAGCAATTTGCCAACTTCTGTGAAGACTATTACGCCACCTTCAGAATTCTCTTAAAAAGAAAATCAGCGTTGCAATGTAATGATTAGTTTAGGAGATCTTTCTATTAGATAGGGTGGAAAGCTGGGACCGACTTTCCGTCGCTTCTAAAGGATCAAGTGATCGATGTTATTGAGTAGTGAAGAAAGTAACGTAGAGGTTTTCAACTAGTGTTTACTCCCAAAAACCATAGGAAACGAGTTATTTACCGGAGTTTGTTGGTTCAGGTGGGTAGAAGGAAATGCCGCAACTTTTACCATTAAGGAGAACAACAGCATGGAAGAGTAAGATTTCCAAGTGGCCTCTGCTACAGAGAAACAAGAAGATCTTGTAGCCTCCTCTATTACCAAATCAGGTAATGCAACAACTTTTGTCACATCCTCGGAGAAGAGCAAGCCGAGGATAAACTCGAAGAAGCTAATGGCAAGTAGTTGTGAAGAGGAACTGCAAGAGATGTAGGAGGATGATGAAGAAGCTGAGAGTTGAGAGGGCAAAGATGGAAGAGAAATTGAAGAAGAGGGCCAAAATGCTGAGGCAGAAAGACAATGAGCTCAAGGCAAGATAGAGAGAGCTCAAGAAGTTCTGGTGTAAGTTCAAGAAAATGCAGGAAGCTTGAGAAATTCAAGCCCAATAAGACATTCCCAATCGATCATATTAGGAGAGATAAGGAACACCCGAAGGAAAAAAGAAAAAGAAAAAAAAAGAACGGTTTTTCTGAGAAAAAGAGACCATCTCCCCCTTACATCCTAGGGTGGAAGGATAGAGGAGAAAGTGAGGAGAAGAAGCCCAATGAGGAGGAGGACCGAGTTGTACATCAAAATGCTACGGATGGAATTAGATCAACTGAAACACGAAATGAAAATCAGGAATAAGAGGCGTGGCCAAAATATGAGCTTCACAGAGCCTCGTGGAAAGTCGCAGCCACAGAGGCAATTGAAGTTAGAGCAGATAGTGTTAAATCATTTCTTATCGTGCAGTACAGCAGCTAGCACTGGCAGTGGTTGAAGCCAACAAGGAGTAGCAGAGGTTAAAGGAAGAAGATGATAGGATTGTCGACGAAAAGCGATTTGGTATGCTTGCGAGGTTTGCGCTAAGAGAGATTAATCAGCAAGGGGAAGTATTTGAGAAGCACCGCCTCTCTCCTATTCCTGGATGTTTCTAGAAGCTGTTACTCCCATATTTTTCCAAAGAAAAATCTATCGACAAGTTATCAAGCAACTTGCCAGCTCGCGTGAAGACTGCCACGGCACCTCCAGAATTCTCTTTAGAAAAATCAGCTAAACCAAGCTGGAATGCAACGATTAGTTTAGGGGATATTCATGGAAAGATGCGAAAGTACCGACTTTGCATCCTATGTAAATGAAGACAGGATCGAAATTGCCCTTTTGATTTGATAGTCAAAAGAAGTTATCTAAGCATCTTCGTTTCGTGACAAAGGAGTCCTCTTGATAAGGTTTTGCTTGGCAACTTCTTATTAATTTCTATTCTTTTATTCCTTGAAATAAAATAAAATAAAAAAGAATATAAATCTATTTAGTAACATTAACAAAATTTTCTATTCCTCATAATAAAAAAGTAGCCGGTGAATAAATTTGGAATATAAATAAGAAGTAGAAAAAAGTTACTTTTTGTTCTCGAAAATAATTTTTGGAATAAGTCATTTTTTTTTTTCTTTTCTTCTTCTTCCTCTTCTAACTAGTTGCCGTAGTTGGTCGCTGCCCACTGCCCACCCGTCCACTATTGTCGGTGGCCTGTCACCACTGGATACAAGAGGAAGAAGAAGAAAGGAAAAAAAAAAAAAAAAAAAGAAAAATCGAAAAAGACATTAAAAAATTAAAAAAAATTTACGTCAAAAAAATTTGTAAGTCGTACCAAACACATTCTTGTTCTTTTTCCATTCTGAAATTAGAAATTTTGTGTAGTTATTAAACGTGATCTTTTACTCAGAAATTGTTACAGGGAATAAAAATAAAAAAATTTTATTTTTGAGAAGAAATTATTTTTCGAAAAAGAAATGTTATCAAATGCATCCTAAATAACTCCGAGCTCAAATAAGCAAAGCCGGTAAGTAATCAACAGGAACCAGATGAATAAGGAGACTCGAGCAAGGAGTATGACTCGGTTAGAAACGAAGATCGATTTGTCTACAGGCACAACTGAAAATTTCCTGACCTACCGAGCGAGTTAGCCAACAACATGTGCCGGTACCTTTTCTTCAAGCTAGCAACAGCAGTTTCGCTTTATAATTCCTCTTATAGATCTATGTGGTTTCATCCTAGAGTAGGTTTAGTGGTTCAGTCTGCATTGATGGAATGCATAAATGGTGATTCGATGCCATAATTATTCCTTCCCTTTAGTTCCGTACTCCTTGATTTCTTCAGGGAGAAATCCATGATCTAACACTAGATTAGATGACCACAGTACATGTTAGTTATGCTGATGAAGAAGCTTAACTTGCTCTCCGATTCCGACCGCCTCAAGTTCACAAAACCGAGTTGCGCATGTAATTCGCCAAGTGATTACTTTTCTGTTCTGTTCCTTGCAGAATCGCCTTCTCTTAGTTGCTCAACAGCGTTGGTCTTGTCTCTCGTGTGCTCGCGGTCCTCTTAACCCAGCCTAGAGCATTGTGAGATTGGGAAAGAGCTTACTAAACTACTCAGTCCCATCATCTGAATCCTGGCTTTCAATTTCCGTAGAGCAAGGGACCAAAGGCAGAAATTGCTCAATCCAGCGTAGCACACCTCACGGCCTGTGGTCTCCTCGCCTGTAAGGAGATTTTTAGCTATAAGTTGAGATGATAAAACAGGTCAAGGATCCGTCTTTTGACTCATCTCAAATGGATCAGGCAAAATGGGGACTATTTGAAGCTTTAATAAGAGTTCGAAATGGATTTATCATCGTCGAAGTTTATGTTATACATATCTTTCTAGGCATGTTCTCTTCTATTAAATTAGATCAAATTTGTAATATCAGGAGAAATAACAAGAAACGTGTTCTAATAGCTTGATTTGTCATTTTTAAAATAATTTCTTATTTGCTAATTATTTTCACATTTAATTTGTTGTTAATTGGTTAGTTTTTATTTTTTCAATATGCAGTTTTCCATATTTAAGAGGAAAAATTGCTAAGAATTGGATAGGATTGAATTAGGTCTGGATCGAATCTGGTATGAGTTATTAAAATTGTATTATATAAAAATGAATCAATTTAAATTAGATACATAGTTTTTTATTCGGATTAACCCAACCTATTTGACGGATTTAGTTATAATTGAAATAGAGTTACTTCCTTTTTGCCCGACAAAAGATAAGAACTGGCCCATGATGAAGCCGAGTGCATTGAATTATTGGGTCCAATGGGTGCCAAGTGGAATATTCATATGCGACGATTCAAATCATCCGATTATTCCCATGGCTGAGGCGAGAATTTGCCTTGGCTACGGTGGTTCCCAAATGGACTGATAACAGAAACAGCAAAGGACCAATGCACCAATGCAACTAAACTTAATCCCACATGAATTACGAGATCAACGACATTTTTGTTTTGTAAAATAATATGAAAGATGATGGAAAGTTGGCCAAAATGAGTACTAAATACCTTTCGAGAGATCTCCTCCAAATCATTGATATGGGTATTGAAATCGTGAGCATCGGCATCTAAGTTCAATTCTGCACCAATTGCGAGCCTCGCACGGTGACATTTCAGGATGGAAAGTACATAAAACAATATTCACTCACCAAGAGCTTGCAATTCCAAATCTTAACAAACAAAGTCCAGCCAATATTTCAAACAAAAAAAAAAATCCACCTTATATAATGCTTTGTCATAGAACTCCCCGTTAACAAAAATAGGACACCACATAGATCCTATGAATGAGGTGGGTTTATTAATAATTTACAATAAAATAAATATATGGTAGAAAAGGAAACATTTCTTCATCTTTCACGTCCTACATCTAATGTATTTTTGCTCTAGAAAAATTACTAAAAAAGTTCTAAAATTGTTACAATTGCGCCGATTTACTTTAAAACTTATTTTTTTGACCAATTGGATTCTAAACCTTTTATAATTGCACTAATTTAGTCTATTCAACCGATGATTTTTTAATAATATTTTATGTTTTCGAATTTTTATTAATTATTTTAAATTTGGCTGGTCGCTCTCGAGGGTTCAAATCCCTTCCTTTTCCAATTTATAACTTATTGGCCAATATAATTAACCAAATTGTACCAAATAAGAAGGCAAAACCTGATTCCAAGACTTTAAAAAATTTTGATATAGAGTCGTCGCCGTAAATTTCGCGAGGGCCGGCCAATTTGGTTGTCTTTTTTAGGAATCGCTACCGAATAGGAGTAGAGAGAGGAAACTTGAGGATTACTCTTTTTTTTTTTTTTTTTTTTGAAGAACAGAAAAAATTGCGCAAATCACTCTTCTTCCCACTTTCCAAGATAAGGTTTGTCATAAATAATGCATTAACCTCGTTGACTCAAGCAACAGCATCTCCACATTTTCATCGGTCCAGTTCCTATTGCAGATTAAACAATGGGCAAATGATCCAATCCCTTCCTAAATAAATAGACAGGGAACCCACATTTTAGCCAGGAAAAACAGCATCACCCTTCTTTAGCTCGCCATTTCTTCTTCATCAAATGGCACTAATCTCAGCTCCCAAAATGCTCACGGCCACGACGTTCTCGCAACTTCTTCTCCTATCCACTTACTCAATTCTCATGCATTCCTATTCATCAGAGGCAACCGTCCAGCCTCCACACACCACTAAGCTGGTGTTGTACTTCCAAGACATCATTGCCGGGCCCAATGCCAATGACATCCCCGTCGTGGGCATCCCTGGGAAGCTCTGGTCGTTCAGCCAGTTCGGGACGATGTTCGTTGCTGATGAACCAATAACCGAGACGCCGGACCCCAACTCAGCCATGGTCGGGCGGGCACAGGGCACGTATGTGATCGCGTCGTTGGACGGGTCGAATGTTCAAACGGTGTTCTCGATTGTGTTTACCAACCAAGCCTACAACGGGAGCACCCTAGAGCTCCAAGGTGCAGGCAAGCAGCTCCAAAAGGTCCTTGAGTTTGCGGTGGTGGGGGGGACCGGGAAGTTCCGGTTTGCACGAGGCTACACGACGTTCGAGACTATTTCCTTTTCGCAAGGTCATGCAGTTGTCCAGTTAAATGTCACCGTCCGTCATGATTAGATGAGATTTCAGACGTGTTCGACAAATTCTGTATGGATTGAATAATATTGGGACATGATGTTGTGTGCTCCGTCTGGGGCACTAATAAATAAAACGTACTCAATAAGGATCCGTCTCTTTTAGATGTCATTAATAAAATTACAATTTTCTAAGCTCCATTGCCTAGAATCTTTCCTATCCTTGATAAGTTGAAAGTAAAAATGAAAAATAGAGTCAAAAGTACCATTCGATCCAACGGTCAAAGAAAGTTGTATGAACATTTTTGCCGAGACTGACAAGTCCTCTTAAATAGTAGATAAGTCCAGGCTCATGAAGTACCACATTGATCTTATGAGTCAAAAAGTTTTTGAACAACATTATTATATGAGCCTCTAGCTCTTGGTTTAAGAAAAAATGCCGATTCCCACTTTTAAGCAAAAATGTGGATCTCAACCCCGACTATTGCTCTAATTAGGAGAGCTAGGTTCAAGTTTGATTAAGGAATATTAGTTGGGGAAATGCAATTTCCAGTGAAAATAGAGCAATAGTTATGAATCTTTGATATTTAAATGTATGATGACATTTAAGGTACTATTTACCTACATTATTATTATTGTCGAGTTGAAAACAAATATACTCCAATGATATTTACCAAAGCCGCAGGAAAACAAGTTCACCAACTACTCAATTTTTCTCTTGAAAGTTCATCTTAAATGTGTCATCAAAGTTGGAAAAAGTTGTTGTCTTGGTTAGTTGCAACGAACAATGCATGATTCGGTGCTATTGATCAATAATCAATAAACACCTCTTTTAGGAAGAAGTACCTCATCTCAACCATTATCACTTTTCATGATGAATCATCATCACTTTTTATGTCAATAATAACTTTCTTTCGTAACCTAATTTCTTTTCATGATTAAGAGTCACATGTTTTCATAATAACAAATTATATCAATGATACCTCACCTAGTTTATTATTTATTCTAATTTACATAAATTTATACGTACAAGAAGGTATCTGTTAAGACTCGAACATTTTCTTATACTCATCCCTTCAACTTTCCATGAGTACTAACCTTGTGCCCTTGTATTTGATCACCGTTAAGACACAATAACTTATTATTACCCATTGAATTTTAATAATTTCATTAGATATTATAAAGTTGGGTTTCTACTATACTTGGCAATTATAAATTGGTTTAAGACCCATTCTTTTAGAGTATTGCTCGTTAAACCTCTCCAAAGTCCCTTAATGAATGGATCAACCTTGCTATTATTAGTCCGAGCATAAATTGGTCTAATTTCGTAAACTAAACAAACGGTTCGAATACTCCGGCTTAGGGAGTTGTGGAGACGGTACCCCTTTCTCTTTTATTTTCCTCTTTTTCCTTTTTTTTTTTCTTTTCCTTCTTTCTTCTTTTTCCTCTTTGTACGTATCATTCTTTTCCTTTATATAACCGTTGGTCCCTTTTTGACCAAGTCACTATTCCTTTTCTTCTGACAAAAAAAAAAATATTCTTTTTTTATTTATCTCTTTATTTGACCAGGTCAAATGTCGCAATTGACGACTTGAACAAGGAGCATGACTTGGTTAGAAACAAAGAATGGTCTATTTGCGGGCGCAACAAACTGGAATTGTGCTAACCTACCGAGTGAAGTGGCCGGCAGCATATGCCGGCACTTTTTCTTCAATCTAGTATTGGAGGTATCACTGATTACTCATTCCCTTCTGTTCCTTCCTCCTTGATTTCCCCAGGAATCAATCCATGGTCCAACAATTCGTTTGATAACCGCAGAGCACATGTTAGTCATGCTAATGAAGAAGCTTAACTCGCCCATTGATTCCGACCGCCTCAAGTTTATAAAACCAAGTTGCACATGTAATTCCCCGAGCAGTTGCTCTCTTCTGTTGTGTCCCTCACGGAATCGCCTTCCCTCCGTCGTTCGGGGGTATCACCATCGTCTTTCATGTGCTCGCAGTCCTCTAACTCCAAATCCTGGTCTAGAGCATTGCGACAAGTAGATGAGTCATAAATCCTTCAAGCCGCTGATCAAGGATGCCAAGAACATGTCTCAAAGCAGCTAAATTTAATCCAAAAAGAAGCATGAGATTAATAGATTAATTGTGTTTGCCTTAGCAAAATAAACACTCCATTGGCCACAACTATATTTTTGAAGGATGGAAAGTATATAGAATAACATTTTTGACCTTTTCATCGAATCACTTCTAAGCTTTTCATAGAACTACCTTTATTTTGTCGATTCTTATACAACTTTATGTCTCATAACATGTAATTAAAAGATATAAAAGAAATGAATGAATGAGATGGCTTCATGAATAATTAAAAGATATAAAAGGAAAAGACATAAAAGAAAGCATTTCTATCTCTTTCATATCTAACATGTTGAATTCTTCTCTTTCCATATCTTTGACTTATCTACCAATATTACTATTCGCAATACATCAAATAACAACACATACATTGAATCTAAAAGTTAAAAATTTCTTTGATATAGGTTCGTCGTTCCTGATTTTGCCTGGGAAGAGAGAGGGCTAGAGACGAAACAAGCTCGTTGACTCAAACAACGGCATCTACACGTTTAGCACCGTCCATACTAAATAAATAGACAGAGAAAACCCACATTTTAGCCAGGAAGAATAGCGTCACCCATTGCCTCACCTCTTCTTCATCAAATAGCGCTGATCTCAGCTCCTAGAATACTAGCCACCTCAACATTCTCAAGACTCTTTCGTTTATTGTCTCTCTCCATTCTCAAAAAAGGGCATCTACACGTTTAACACGGTCCATAGCTAAATAAATAGACAGAGAAAATCCACATTTTAGCCAGGAAGAACAGCGTCACCCATTGCCTCACCTCTTCTTCATCAAATGGCGCCGATCTCAGCTCCTAGAATACTAGCCACCTCAAGATTCTCAAGACTCTTTCTCTTATTGTCTCTCTCCATTCTCATGCATTGCAATTCATCACAGGCAACCCAACCTCCACAAACCACCGAGATGGTATTGTACTTCCAGGATTTTGCTGCCGGGCCCAATGCCACTCTCATCCCGGTCGCGGGCATTGCCGGGAAGCTCTGGACGTTCAGCCAGTTCGGGACGGTGTTCGTCACCGACGACTTCATAACTGAGACGCCCGACCCTAACTCGCCCATGGTCGGACGGGGACAGGGCATGTACGTGACCTCGGCGCTGGACGGGTCAAGCACTCATGCCATGTTCTCGATCGTGTTCACCAACCAAGCCTACAACGGGAGCACCCTGGAGATCCAGGGCACGGCCAAGCAGTTTGAGGCGGTCAGGGAATACTCGGTGGTGGGGGGGACCGGGAAGTTCCGGTTCGCACGAGGGTACACAACATTCGAGACTATTTCCGTGGACATGCTGCAGGCTCACTCGGTTATCCAGTGCAACGTCACCATCCGTCTTGGTTAGAGGAGTTTCCAATAGGTTTGACGAATTGCCGGAGGATTTAGAATAATGGGACCGGAGGTTTGCGTGGTCCGTCCGGCCTACTAGTAAATAAAGCGTAATATAAGGCTCTGTCTTCTTGCAGATGTCATTTATAAGATCAGAAATTTCGTAGCTCCATTGCCTGAAATCTTACCTATCCTTGTTAATTTGTAAGCAAAAAATGAAAGGCACGGTGGAAAATGTCTTTTGATCCGACGGCAAAAGAAAAAAAAAAAAAGAGTCATCTAAACGTTCTTGTTTCATGGCAAAGAAGTCCTCCTAATCAGTAAATAAGTCCAGGCTCATGAAGTACCTCATTGATCTTATGAATGAGAAACTTTTTGAACAACACTATTTATATCAGAGAGGTTCAGTTCCAGTATGAGGCTCTAGCTCTTGGTATAAGGAAAATGCTGAGTCCGAGCGAAAACGTGGATGTTAACCACAAGTAGTACTCTTATTGAAAGAGCTAGATTCAGGTTTGATCGAGGAATATCTGTCTCTCAATCTATGGAGAGAAAAGTTGCAGAAATGAAGAAACTTTATAAAACTCGTTTAGTAAATCAAATGTCCAATATAATACACATACCTTCTGAAAAGAATATGCGGATGGCCCAACTTCTTTGGAGACCTGCTTAAATACTAAAACCCCATACGGCCTTCTGAAATGCAAGAAAAACTTGCTATTACCTCGGTTTTAAAGCCAGCAAATTCGTGGGAAAGCACCCGGGGTTTCCCATTTGCGATGATAATAGATGTAATGGTGAGTTTGACATTGTGGTGGATAGAGTCAAAGGGAAACTCTGCGGTTGGAAGGCTAAGAATCTATCTCTCGCTGGTTGTATGCGCTTGTTCAATCTGTAAGGGAAGTGGTCCTCGATCATTATATGCAATGTTAATGTCCCTAGTGAGGTTCTGAACGTCTTGACCAATTTGAAAGGAACATTATCTGAGGGTCTATCGAGAATAAAAGGAAAATTCTTTTGCTCGTTTGGTCCGCCATCATCAAATGGAAAAGAAGAGGTGGTCTGCAGCTCTGTCGAGCCAGGGAGAAGAGCAAGGCCACTCTTGCGAGGCTCGATTGGCGTCTCTTAAAGGAGGAAGACAAACTTTTGGGTCAGAAGCATCGCTGCCGAATATTTTGAAAATTGGAAAAGCTTCGGTAATAGCGGGCGAAAACGTCACGGACATGGACGGCCTTAAAAGGGGGCCACTCCATTCTCCTCGAAGGCATTCGACATGCAGTGGGGGGTGGCAAAACGATAAGCTTCTGGTTGGATGACTGGCTGGGAATTGGTCCTTTGAAGAAATTATTATAGCCTCTTAATAAAGACGAAGAGGAAATGACGGTCAACAACTTTGGCTTAGACGTTTGGGACCTTTTAAATATTCATGTATTGGATGATGAACTTATCCAATGCATTTGCACCATTCCTATAGCTCGCGGTCCTAGGACCTCATTGCTTGGAAATTCTCTCAAAATGGCGAGTTTAGCACTACTGATGCCTATGATCTTGCGATCAACCATGAGCCCTATAAGATTTTTCCAGATGATCGGCCTTGGATTTGCAAGTCAAAAACTATCCCTCCAATCCGAACCTTTATTTGGCTTGGGATCCATAATAGAATTGCCACCAAAGTTTTCCTCCACAAGAAGGTTCTTGTTCTTCATGACTGCTGTCATATTTGCATGACTAGCAGAGAGGACATTCTCCATCTTTCGGCTTACTAAGATATGTATGCATCTGCAGTGGGACGTAATTCTGGCAAATTAGCAGTTTACAGGTTAAAAGTGCTGCTGTCTGTTGCAATCCCAGTATTAAAATGCTAAATCTAGTGCGTTAGGTTCATTCACTCCATACTCTATAACTCTTATTTGTTTATTCTCTTGCATATTGGAGATTTTGTGGCGGATAGGTTAGACCTCTGAGTTCTCTGACGAAGGCATGGGACAAGTAGCGCCTGATATTTGATTACTAAACTAACATTCATGGCTTCCATGATCCTATGGTCTGGATTGTTACCAATTTCTAGAACATTTATAAACTGTAACAGAGGACAAAATGAGTAACCGGTTGTTCGCAAGAATTTATTGATTAAATCTGTAGATTAATATCAGTGGTGTTACTTGGGGGAGCCTGATCTTTGAATAACGTTGGCTGATTCAGATAATTTCTTCCTTCTTTAGTTTTGCCTTGGTGGGTTTACTGGAGCTTGACTGTTGTCCGGATAGAGCCCATGCTTTGAGCTCTGTGTTTGCTTCGGTTTGCATTATTTTTCATATGTTTGAAACCCCCGTCTGAATCCCAGGGGACCTCTTAGTTTTGTTTTATCACCTAGGGTTGACCATAAATTGCCATTCACTCCTGCACTAAGGCTTCACCTGGATAGCAATGCTCTCTGGATCTCACCGTGCATGTTCCATTTACTTTGTATCATTATCTTTCGGAAGTGAATTGTGATTAGCAGCCTTCTCTCTGGCAAAGAGAGTTTAATAGAAGGGTATAGACACAATGACAGGGGCATAGACTTACTAATTATGTGCTTGGCTAAAATTCTGGACATCGAATACCAAAGTTTAATGCATTTTGTACCTTTCTCGGAAGGAAGGTTACTCGTAATCTCTACTTTATTATCATTGTTGTAGGTATGGGTTGGATCTGATATCAGTGTGGTTGACTTCATGCAGGATTTGTGCTATTTTTGTCATTGGTGATTGACAGATTATAACTTCGTTTGCTCAAAAAGACCATGGGGACAGGTGAGAAACAGAGTTAGGGCATTGACGAGGGGGAGATGGCAGTGCAGGGGTCAGAGGCCCGAAGGAAGAGAGTGCCACCCTGAGGTAAAAAGTGAAGAAGCTGGAAAATGAATACGAGACAAAAGACAAGGAAGCCAGGACAGCTGACGCTGAAGCCAAAGCTCTAAAGACCACCTGCTGGCAGACAACTAAAGCTGTCGAAGTCAGCTGGAGCCTACTGACCACTTTTTGTCCAATTCTGATGGCAAGAACACCTAATGAAGAGTTTTGCTGAGCAGGCGAGTTTGATGTTGTTTTAGCGTGGAAGACCGGATGGCTGTCGTGTTGAATGTACAGAGAAAAGAGCAAAACCTTGCAATGAGTTCTGTAAACTTGCTTTAGGACGGAAGTCAGGGTCGTACTAGGTATTTGCTGGTAGATCATTCCGTATATGCTTAATCGGCATAGCATGTCAGCAAATGGGAAACTCAGTTTTGTTCGATCCATACCATGCTGACTAATATAAACAAGTGAAGCTGTTTATGATTTATTGCAGTTTTCTCCTCAATCAAGAGGGAACCAAATGAATAAGAGACTT
Organism: Eucalyptus virginea; assembly: GCA_014182375.1. NCBI lineage: Eukaryota > Viridiplantae > Streptophyta > Magnoliopsida > Myrtales > Myrtaceae > Eucalyptus > Eucalyptus virginea. Next base: position 25,919,615 of record CM024514.1, on the reverse strand, counting down.
AAACAAAGAGTATGGCTCGGTTAGAAACAAGGATTGACACGCTTGCAGGCACTGGAAAATGACAATGTCCTGACCCACTGAGGGGCTGTTTGGTTCAGCTTTCTGGAAACGCCTTCAGGAGAACGCAAATACCTTTGAGGTAAACGCTTTCCAAAACGCTAGATTGTTTGGCAGAAACTATAACCGAAAAGATCTTTAAGCGAAATGCAACATGTTTGGTAAACATATATTTGAAAAGCCCTTTGGTGTGACTAAATTAAATTTTTAAATTTTAGTATTTTTAAAATTGCAAAAAAAAAAACAATGATTATATAACCTTTTACATTTTCATATTGAGAATAATGTAAAAGATACATATTAGTAAATTTATTTAAAAATTATAATAAAAGAATTTGATTATAGATTAGATGCAAAGCTCAACTTTTGGCCAATGATTCTTTTAGGTTTGTTTTCAACTTTGAATAGTTTTTTCTAATTATTATAATATTAATCATATTCGTTAATTAATTATCATCCTAGTATATTAATAAAAATTTGGGCTATTGATTGTCAAAAGATAAAAATGGTATAGCAAAAAAAAAAGGTGAACTTATTCGGCGGATAATAAAGCGACGGATTGTGGATGCTATTTTTTTTTTTAGTAAACACCGCATATAAAAAGGGAGGTCTTCATTAAGAAAAATAAAATCAAGTTCCTCTCATACAAATTTGACTAGAAATAATCATTTAATGATATTAAACATGGTCATATATGTCCAAAAAAAAAAAAAGAAATACGTCATAATTAGTATTACAAACATCAACGGCTTTGTAAACTTATGGCTATTTCATCACGTAAACGTGCCATGTCCGGAGATGCATACCGGAGATGCATACGAATTTGAAGCAGGGTGCCACCGGTGACCTTGGCGACGCGGAGGAGGGCGAGCTTGGCCTTGAGTTCCTTCAGTTGGGTCAGAAGGTCGGTTGAGGAGCAGGAAGCAGAGCCGTCGCCGTCGCAAGAGCAGGAAGCAAAGCCGTCGCCGTCACAGGAGCAGGAAGCAGAGCCAGAGCCGTCGCCGCCGTCGATTCGCGAGAGGAGGACCTCCGATCACAGTAATGGGTGAGAGACGATCCAAAGATCAGGGACTACTCGAAGCGGTCACGTCCACATACCGCCAGTAAATCACACAACCCTATACATATCACCCTTTCAGAAAGCAGAACCCAGAACGTTCCCCGCCGAACGAAGTGAATTCATCAAGCGAAAAGATTAAACAACCACTGCCTCGACATACGCGCAGTCGCGACACCCGATTCCACCAAAAACAAGGAGGCGATCGATCATGGGCAGCCTCAAAAAGTACCAAAACCAACGCCGGAGCGCTCAAAATCAGATCTTCACGCGATAAACCGAAACCACAAGCGATCTTGATTTCGACGCATGAACCAAACAAGCAAGCACAGAAAGAAAGATCCATACCTGGATGACCGGCGGCTCAGCCAGCAAGAAGAAGAGCGAGGAACCCACCAAGGCAGGAAGAGAGAGAAAGCGAGGGATACAGTTCTAGAGAGAGAGGGAGGCAGAGGAAGAGTCTTTGCTCACCTTCCTCGAAGCCTATCGGGACAAAGTGCTCGGATTGCTCGGATCTTGGATTCGCTCACTCGTCAAGAGGGTAGAAGATCAGATCTCGCTCGCTCGTCGCGACGAACTTTGGCCTTGATGGAGTGGTGCTCGGAATCAAATCGTGATGGAGTAGTGCAAGTTGCAGGGAGAGAGAGACGAGGAGAAGAGAGTCGACGGAGAACGCTGCAAAAGAGAGGAAACGTGAAAAAAGTTAGGGTTTTGTTCAATATAGGGTAAAATTGGACTTTTAATGAAATATTGAGGGTAAAATAGGCATTCGGCGAAAATTCATTAAACCAAGGGGCCGGCATGCCGAGAATGCTGAAATGCCCAAAGCAGGTCCCCACCTGCTTTGGGCTTTCAGCATTCTAAAGGTCAGCATTTGGGGAATGGGGGCTCCAAATGCTGAACCAAACACTAATTTTTTTTCCCAAGGGGCTTTCAGGGCTGAAAGCCCCTTGGGAAAGCTGAACCAAACACCCCCTGAGTGAATTGGCCGGCAGCATATGCCGGCAATTTTCTTCAAGCTAGTATCAGCAGGTTTACTTGATAATTACTCGTACGGATGTCTGTGACTTGACTTCATACTTGAGCATTTGCAGTGTTTTAGTCTGCATCGATGGATGCATAAATCGCCATAATATTCCTTCCTTTTTGTCCTGTACTCCTTGATTTCTGCATGGGTCAATCCATGACCCAACTCTAAATTTGATAACCACAAATTATATGTTGGTTTATGCTAACAAAGATGCTCAGATCGCTCCCAATCCGACCGCATCAAGTTCAAAAAACCAAGTTGCTCATGTAATTTTCCAAGTGACTGCTCTTCTGTCGTGTTCCTCGCCGAATCACCCTCTCTGTGTCATCAAAGAGCACTGCCATTTTTCTCTTGTCCTCGTGGTCCTTAACTCCAAATCTCTCCCTAACGTAGTGAGATTGGGAAAGAGCTGGCTAAACTACTCATTCCCGTCATCTCAATGCCGGCTTTCAATTTCCATGGAGCAAGTACACATAGGCAAAAATGGCCCAATCCGGTACAGCAAATCTCACAGCCTGTGGTCTCCTCCTCCCAAAAGAAGACGGCTTTAATTATAAGTGAGATAGAGTTAGGTCCACATTGCCGAAAAAATAGGTAGAGTCGGTCCATGATGAAGCCAAGCGTTTTGAGCCATTGGATCTAGTGGGTGCCATGTGCGGTAGTCAAATGCGACGGTTCAAACCATTTGGTTCGGTCCCTCGTTTAGGCATGAATTTGACTTAGCTATAGATATTGGCCGAGTGTCAAACACCTGGAATGCCAAAACTTAGCACGAATGGACACTTAAGTGCTCAAAGGTAGGAAAATGACACTTAAATGTCAAATCGGAACAAAATAGATCACGTGCCAACGGTGAGAAAATCTGGCCAAAATGTTCACGTGGCTATTTTCTGATGAAGCAAGTGCAAAACCATGTCGTTTTGCACTAACGTGGCTAGACAAGTGCAAAAATGATATCGTTTTGCTATTGACATGGGTAAATAATTAATATAAAAATTAATTAAATTTAATTTAAAACTAAATTTATTTAAAAAAAAAGAGAGAGAGAGAGAGAGAGAGAGAGAGAGAGAGAGAGAGAGAGTTGGAGATTGCATCCCTCATCACTACCTCCCTACCGTCGCCAAGGCTAGGGCATGGCGACCCCAACCGATCCCGTCACGCCCCGAACCCCGAGCACGTGCCCATCCCTCTCCGGTCGATAAAATTTTGCGACTTCCCAGGACGAGTCGCCGACCCTTTCCATTTTAGTACACATGCGGAAGCGAAATTCCCCTGACAGTAATCATTTCGGGATAGAAAAGCAGGATACGAATTCACAAAACAAACCGACTTTTATATTCACATAATGTCAAGCACAAGGTCTATGACCAAAAGACTACAAAAGACTAGCCTTCCAAAAGAAGTGGTCCTAACTGACCTACGCTTCCGATCACCTCCTCTCAGCTCCAGGTCCTCCACTCGACGACCCTGAATATGTTGTCCCACAACGGGGTGAGATAAAATCTCATCAAGTCTAAGCTCTAAACCCCAATTAGGAGGGAAATATGCTCAGAAGCGTCCTAACCACGCAATCATACAATTAGCATAGAGGACTTACCTCGCCTCAATTCCATCCTGTAGATCAGCACAGTTCATATACATTATGTATAGAATCGATACATCCAACAATTGAATTGCATCACTCAACTCAATAAATCACAAAGATCCAGATTATAGGGCAAAATCGTTATGACACGTCTCATATCATGTCACACAATTTTGTCCCATAATCCGGCGCATCAAACTCAACCATCATGCGTTCTAATTGTTAATTACACCCCTCAAGGGTACGGCCAACTCTATTGGCGGTCTTCTGGCATTGCCAAGCGTTGTCTAACCCCATTGAGCACGGTTATGTCTCTCTCAGAGACGACTTCCCCAAAGGGGCATAGGTCCAGAATCTACTGCGACCCGAGTCCCAATGAATGGATAACATCCGGCTTAACAACCTATGATGGTTTCTCTTAACCAACACACGACCAATCAATCTCGGCCCATGACACTGTGCATTGCACTCAAATGCCTCAATTAAAATAGTGATCCTGGCCTATTTTTTTCGTATTAAAAACATCTCGAAAATAGTCGTGTGTGGGTACACGGTCAATTTGAACCAAAAGACTGATACCTATCTTTTTCAAACCCCATTATTTGATATAGTACTTAAAATCCATTTTTGGTGTTAAAACCCGACACATAGGATTTTCTGAATAAATATTGGAAATTTACAATTTTTGAAATTAAATACCAAAAATCCAATCAGCACTCAATTTGCATAATTTAACACTCAATTGCAAAATTTAACCACACCATTGCAATCAGCACGAAATTCCTGTCACCGGCTATCTCGGCTTAAATTCCGGAAAATAATTAATAAATAATCAATTATTGAGATTAATTAAATACCAATATGGATTCGGAAAATTCCTGAACCCTTCTAGATAAACAATACAATTTATTTAGGCCTTAGCTAAACCATGCTAACCACCTAACATGTTCAATTAAATAACATTTCTAATTTAATCTAACTAACCACATAATTCCTAATAAAATAAATTTAAACACTCCTTAAACGTCATTAATCTACTAAGCAGAGTTTAGAGTATAAACTCACCGGTTAATTGCGGAAACCAGTTCACTGCGACGACGACGCGACGACGGCCGAAATCTGAATTTTCGGTGGTGTCGGTGGATTCTCGGACCGGGCCTAAAATTTGGCCCAACAAATCTCAGCCCAAATCTGAGGTTTGCTTTTAACTTGGGCTGGGCTTCAAATATAACTGAAGGTGGGCTGGCTGCGGTACTGGGCTGCTGAATTGGGCCTGCTGAATTGTGCCTGCTGTGGCTGGGCTTCAAGAGCTGAGTTTCACGAATTGGGCTGGGCTTCGCTGGAAATGTTGGGCCGAATTGCTGTTGAAAGGAGAAGACGTGGACTGGCGCTCGTTGAATGAGACGAACGGGCTGAAGAATTCGCGGGCCGCGGCTTCAATCGGTGGGGACTAGCGTGCGAGAAGCAGCTGCGGCGTTGGACTCGTGGCAGCAGCTTCGGTGGACTTTCACGCTGCAAGATGGACGAAGCAGTTGCGAGCTGGCACGGGAGAGAACGGGCAACTGGCGTCCGGTCGTTGCTGCAGGAGATGAGTCTATGATGGGCCTTCAGTTGAAGGCTTTGACCTCGTGCCGTCCAAGTAAGGACACGAAGAAGGTGGGGGCAGGCGCGCAGCTTGCGGAGTCAACCAGGTGGCGTCGCTTGAAGACTTCGGCTGAAGATTGACCGAAGAACAAGATGTGGAGGTCTTCGCTGGCAGGGAATTGGAGAAGAACGGATGAAAGTGGGATGGTGGGGTTGGCTTCGGCAAGTGGCAGAGAGAAATCAATGGGGAAATGGGCGTGTGGCAGGGGCTGAGCAGAATTTGTTTCGGTGGAGGGGATGAGCGACTTCGGAAGAAACAAAAATAGAAGAAAAGAAAGGCAGCAGCTGAAAGAAATAAATGAAAGGGAAGCAGCACCGTGAAGGAGGAGTCGTGCGCGAGATCCGAAGGGGGAGGATAAAATCAACCAAACAAATATCTAATTCATCATGACTTGGTCTAAGAAGTCTCCAAGCTTATCCAATGGTGTCCCCTATTTCTTTCTAGCCTTTTAATCCACCAATAATTCAAATTAAGGCCAAAATTGCAGCCTCCAAAATGGCATACGAATTTCACCATAAACACTTCAATTTCCTCTCCGATTATCCAAATCGAGATCCGATTTCGCTGAAGAAAAATCCTGAACGATTTTCCGTAAATCTCTGACACTCAAAGGCTTGGCTTGGCAATCCAAATTTCCCTTAATTCGGCCCATCTGAATTTCCGCTAATTTTTCGCAACGTCCGAACCGATTTTCCGAAAAATCTCTAAATCTCTGAAAATTCTTCGGAGGATGAGTCGACGTTTGTAAAATAGGTCATGACATGACAGAACTTTCGATTTATGAAATCGGGTTCAAATTCGCGGTTAATTTCAATCCGGTGCACTTTTAGCGTGACCTAGTCTACCGGGTAACTTTTAGGAATTTTTGGTGCAATTGACACGTGATCAATTCATCTCGAGTCACATTGTACATCTTCGATACATTGACGACTCTCGATTATCGTGAAAATCTCGAGGTATCAATTATGGGCACCGGGTACCAAAACGATAGAAAAATCGGTCTAGTGCCGATCGACGAGTATTTTGCAATCAGGTGGAATCACCCACACTCGATCACACATCTCGGTCAAGTCGACCTATCTCCGGTCTCTGATCAATTTCGACAGTGCCGTAATGACTCTTGCAAATCAACACGGTCGAGCAGTCGATTCTTAGTCGAATTCTCAAGTCTATTGTGTTAAAATCCCTTAATGGTTTCACCCGATAGGCTAGTTATCTCGTGAGAGACCCTCTCAGAGAATAAGGCCATAAGCGCATCGATGAAAAGCCCATTTCATCTCATCGAAATTAGACTCGAAAATCAGGATGTCACAGACCCTCCACACACCATCGAGGCGGCGGTAGCGAGAGCATAGCCCTTAGCCACCTGCAAGGCTGCAACTATCTTCCTATATATAATAATAATAATAATAATAATAATAATAATAATAATAATAATAATAATAATAATTTTTTATATTAAAATTCAAATCCTTGCCAAAACGATGTCATTTTTGCATTTTGTTCTTGAGTTAACTCTTTGGTAAGCCATGTATGCGAGTAAAATAAATAAAAAATTGTCACGCAAAATTTCCAACGGGGTTCGCTAGCGGTGGCACTCAAGTATCTCATTTTTTATTTTTATTTTTTTAAAAAAGTTGCACTTAAGTATCACTTTTATAACTTTTGGCACTTAAGTGTCCCATTGTGTTAAGTTTTGGCATTTGAGGTATACTTTGCCCTACTTGACAAACTTGGTATTGACAACTCAAGTAGACTAGGAGTTTGACTACACGATACAAGGGAAATTAATACAAACTTGGGCATCTGATGGACAGATAAGAGAAACGGCAAGGAGATGAGTCAAACATCCTTCATGCCGTTGATCAAGGATCGCAAGAACATGTCCCAGAGGTAGGTAATTTGATCCAACATGAAGCATGAGACTAATGGATTAATTTTGTTTGTGTAGGAAAATATACTCTACCGATTTGCCGACCACAAGTATGGCACAACAATTTTCAACGATGCGAAGTATCGAGAACAATATGTTTGATCTTATTGGAAGCGCGCAATAGAAGCCAAGAAGGAGCTCAAGTCCAAACTCATCAACATATCCAATTGAACAAATCTTTTCCTCAAAAGCTTAAACCAAAAAGTTATAGGCCAATTAGGATATATTAGCTATTTCATACAGTTAGTGCTCATGTGAGAACTGAGTGTCAGGTTTACTTTCTCTTAATTCAAGTATCTTTCTACATCAACATCACGTCAACTTGAATCTTCAATCATCGCCAACCAGTGCAAACGACAAGTGCAAACACACAAAGATCCCAAACTGCTTGAGGTTTTTAGTAGTCAAAAAATTAGTTTAGCATAAATTTATCACAGATGTACCGATTTAATGTTTTTTAGGATATTAACCCTTTTATTTATCTCTTTATTTGATTAAGTCAAATATCGCAATTGACGACTTGAACAAGGAGCATGACTTTGTTGGAAACAAAGAATGATCTGTGTGCGGGCACAATAAACTGGAAATGTGCTGACCTACCGAGTGCAGTGGCTGGCAGCATATGCCGGCACTTTTTCTTCAAGCTAGTATACAAGGTGCCACTAATTACTCCTTCGCTTCTGTTCCTTCCTCCTCGATTTCCCCAGGAATCAATCCATGGTCCAACAATTCATTTGATGACCGCAGAGCACATATTGGTCATGCTAATGAAGAAACTTAACTCACCCATTGATTCCGACCGCCTCGAGTTCATAAAACCAAGTTGCACGTGTAATTCCCCGAGTGGTCGCTCTCTTCTGTTGTGTCCCTAGCGGAATCGCCTTCCCTCCGTCGCTTGAGAGTATTGTCGTCATCTTTCCTGTGCTTGCGGTCCTCTAACTCCAAATCCCGGCCTAGAGCATTGTGAGATTGGGAAAGAGCTGACTCAACTGCTCAGTCCCATTCTCTGAATCCCGGCCTTTCAATTTCCCGAGAGCAAGTTGACAGGAGGCAAAAATGGCCCAATTCAGTATAGCACGCCCCGTAGCCTGTGGTCTCCTCGCCCAAAAGGCGACGCTTTAGCCATAGTTGAAACAGAGTTTGGTCCATATTTGCCAAAAAAACAAGAGAGTCTTCGGTCCATGATGAAGGTCTAGATGTTGGCATTTTCGATAAACTTGGTCCTGGCAACTCGGGTAGATTAGTAGTTTGACTTCTATTCGTTCTACACAAGGGAAATTCATAGAAATTTTGGGTTTCTAAAGGACAGCTAAAAGAAGCGGCAAGTAAATGAGTCATAAATCCTTCAAGCTGCTGATCAAGGATCGCCAAGAACATGTCCCAAAGCAGCTAAATTTAATCCAAAAAGAAGCACAAGATTAATAGATTAATTGTGTTTGCCTTAGCAAAATAAACACTTCACTGACTGCAACAATAATTTTGAAGGATGAAAAACATATAGAATAACATTTCTGATCTTTTCATAGAGCCACTTCTGACCTTTTCATAGAATGACCTCAATTTTGTCAATTCTTATACAATTTTACGTCTCATGCCATGTAATAAATTAAGGGCTAATAGAAATAGTCAATCACATTAATTTAATGAATAAGATGGCTTCATGAACAATTAAAAAATTAAAAGGAAGAAGAAGAAGAAGAAGAAGGAAACAGAAAATAAAGCATTTTTATCTATTTTTTATCTAACATGTCGAATTTCTCTCTTTCCATATCTTTAACTCATCTACCAATATTACCATTCACAATACATCAAATAACAACACATACATTGATTCTAAAAGTTAAAAATTTCTTTTATATAGGTTCGTCGTTCCTAATTTTGCAAGGCCAACTTGTTCATCTTTCTTTGGGATTCTTATGGGCATAGGAGGGAGAGAGAGAGAGGAAACAAGCTCGTTGACTCAAAAAAGGGCATCTACACGTTTAACACGGTCCATAGCTAAATAAATAGACAGAGAAAACCCACATTAAGGGAGAGAGAGAGAGAGAGAGAGAGAGAGAGAGAGAGAGGAAACAAGCTCGTTGAGTCAAAAAAGGGCATCTACACGTTTAACACGGTCCATAGCTAAATGAATAGACAGAGAAAACCCACATTAAGGGAGAGAGAGAGAGAGAGAGAGAGAGAGAGAGAGAGAGAGAGAGAGAGAGGAAACAAGCTCGTTGAGTCAAAAAAGGGCATCTACACTTTAACACGGTCCATAGCTAAATAAATAGACAGAGAAAATCCACATTTTAGCCAGGAAGAATAGCGTCACCCATTGCCTCACCTCTTCTTCATCAAATGGCGCCGATCTCAGCTCCTAGAATGCTAGCCACCTCTGTTGGATGCAAAATTGCATAACCCCAAGATCTCCATAACTAGAACAAGAACATGCATAATTGAGTAGAAAGATTAACGCACCTGTTTTGGGATCCATTGTTCTTGAAGCGAAAGCGGAAATACAATGTTCCACGCGCAAGTTCTTCTCCTCTATTGCCCTCCGTATCACTCTCTCAATGAGGCGGCCCCCTCACGTGTAGCGTTAGGTAAACGCCCCTTAGGTGAGGATAATGTGAGAATTCAGGGTTAGAGGAGAGACTTGAGCACTATTTATAGAGTTTCCAGCCAGGCCCCCTCATTACGGGCCAAGCTCAACTCGGCCCACACTAGCCAGCCCCATATTAGACTAATTAAGAAACCTTCTATCTCACCTTAGACCAGCCCTGTTTTATGGTAACCGTAAAAACAGTAAATTACAATATCAATTAATGTAGTCCATATTAGGAAAAACTCTTACAACCTCAACATTCTCAAGACTCTTTCTCTTATTGTTTCTCTCCATTCTCATGCATTCCAATTCATCATAGGCAACCCAACCTCCACAAACCACCGAGATGGTGTTGTACTTCCAGGATTTTGCTGCCGGGCCCAACGCCACTCTCATCCCAGTCATGGGCATTGCTAGGAAGCTCTGGACGTTCAGCCAGTTCGGGACGGTGTTTGTCACCGACGACTTCATAACTGAGACGCCCGACCCTAACTCCCCCATGGTTGGACGGGGACAGGGCATGTACGCGACCTCGGCGCTGGACGGGTCAAGCACTCATGCCATGTTCTCAATTTTCTTCACCAACCAAGCCTACAAGGGGAGCACCCTGGAGATCCAGGGCACGGCCAAGCAGTTTGAGGCGGTCAGGGAATACTCGGTGGTGGGGGGGACCGGGAAGTTCCGGTTCGCACGAGGGTACACGACATTCGAGACTATTTCTGTGGACATGCCGCAGGCTCACTCGGTTATCCAGTGCAACGTCACCATCCGTCTTGGTTAGAGGAGTTTCCAACAGGTTTGACGAATTGCCGGAGGATTTAGAATAATGGGACCGGAGGTTTGCGTGGTCCGTCCGGCTACTAGTAAATAAAGCGTAATATAAGGCTCTGTCTTCTTGCAGATGTCATTTATAAGATCAGAAATTTCGTAGCTCCATTGCCTGAAATCTTACCTATCCTTGTTAATTTATGAGCAAAAAATGAAAGGCACGGTGGAAAATGTCTTTTGATGCGACGGCAAAAGGAAAAAAAAAAGTCGTCTAAGCGTTCTTTTTTCATGGCAAAGAAGTCCTCCTAATCAGTAAATAAGTCCAGGCTCATGAAGTACCTCATTGATCTTATGAATGAGAAACTTTTTGAACAACACTATTCATATCAGAGAGGTTCAGTTCCAGTATGAGGCTCTAGCTCTTGGTATAAGGAAAATGCTGAGTCCGAGCGAAAACGTGGATGTTAACAACAAGTAGTACTCTTATTGAAAGAGCTAGATTCAGGTTTGATCGAGGAATATCTGTCTCCTCAATCTCTGGAGAGAAAAGTTGCAGAAATGAAGAAACTTTATAAAACTCGTTTAGTAAATCAAATGTCCAATATAATACACATACCTTCTGAAAAGAATATGCGGATGGCCCAACTTCTTTGGAGACCTGCTTAAATACTAAAACCCCTGATGCAGCTCACATTGAAGACCGGCTCTCTCGACCAAGAAGATCGGCCCGCATTAAAGCTCGACGAAACCGAGAAGCCATAACGACATCTTGAGTCCATCCCGGAAGCTTGAAAGACACCTTGGAAGCTCGCGTGACGCTTTTACTAGTTTATAGTTTCCATGCCCTTTATTATATCTCCTAGTTTCAATGCTCCTTTATTTCTCCTAGTTTCAATGCTCTATCTTTATTTCTTTGATGATATAAGCCCAATTTCTTGTAGAAGACAGATGAATTTTGATAAATGAAAAACTTTGCTTGAAGCAAGTATCGTGAACCTTGTAGAGTTCAACCCTTGAAAACCTAGAAGAGTTTTCACTCCGTCCTTGAAGAGTCGGAGCTTTTCGAAACCTGCATCCTTGAAGAGTTGCAGTCATCGATCTAGAAGAATCGGTGTCACTTTCAACTTCCTTGGAGGCCTAGAAGAGCAACCAACGAAGTTTCTATCTTTTCCTATTCTGTTCGTTACTTCCAACCCAATTTCGACCATCCTACAGTGCTTATTTCAGAAAACCTAAAACAGAGAAATTGTAGATCCAGAAGTCTTTGTTCATTTGGCTTTGGAATCAGGTCGATCCGATCTGTATCGACAAAGATACGACTGTTCTCTGAAGCTCGCGCAGTGCTGAAATTCCTGTTCGTTCCGTTTCCTGTGTGTGAGTCACTCTCCCGATCCTACTGCTTGAGAAAGCCTACCCTAGGCTTGCATCATTTGGTATCAGAGCTTTGCAGGAGAGGACAATGCCTCCAAGACAAGCTAGGCGTCGTGGCGGCAGAACCGTTCCCCTCAATGAATTGCACACGCTCGCTGAGAATATGCAACAACAAATTGACGAATTGACGCAAGAAGTTCAGCGTTTGAGGGCTGAAGCAAATAATTCTCCACCCCGTTCCAGGACTGAAGATTCCCATGGTGACTCTTCCTCTTCGGAGAGTGTTCAATCTATTCACGGTCGGAGGCATGTTCGACATCGTTTACAACATATTCGTGAGCCAGATTGGGAAAAGGAAGTCAAGAAAGATGTTCCAGAATTTACAGGTAATGAGTCTCCTGATGAAATTGTTGATTGGCTAACACTTGTGAATGAGGTGTTTGAGCATTGAAATGTTCCGGAGAATCGTCGCATTGGGATCATTGCTATGCGATTCCGAGGCAAGGCAATTGCTTGGTGGAGACGTGAAAAACAAACTCGCCAAGCCGTTGGCAAAGCACCAGTCACTTCGTGGAGAAAGATGGAGGGCAAGATTCAAAAATATTTTCTTCCCAAAGGATATAAGAGAGAGCTCTACCAACGGTACCAAAATCTAAAACAAGGTACGCGAAATACACCAATGAATTCAATGAGTTGGTGATTCGTAACAATATCCAGGACTCGGAGGATGTGCTTGTGAACAAATACTTGAACAGCCTTCAATTTTACATTCAAGACGCCTTGGAAGTCCTCGACATTTGGGACTTAGGAGATGCACACCAACGAGCACTCAAAATGGAGCGTTCTCATTCTCGGAGACAACAATCAACTACCATGATAAGTCGGACCACTAGCACTGCTAAAGTTGCTGAGGCTACAACGCAATCTACTAGTAAGCCTTCTATTCAACCCCATGTTTCGAAGCAACCTGCTACATCCGAAATACGTTGCTATTCTTGTGGGGAGTTGGGTCATCGTGCTAGCAATTGTCGAATCAATAAGAATCGACCAGCCGGTAAAGCCTTCTTGGTGGATAATGATTCTGATGAGAGTGCTGAGGATCCACTTGAAAAGGAGTTGAACAATGATGAAGAAGCTGCGGATGATGAACAAATAGTGCATGCTGACACTGGCGAACTTCTCATGGTGAGGAAAATTTTTCTTACTCCTCGAGATGACACTGGAGATAGGTGGCTGCGTACCAATATTTTTCATTCTGCTTGCACAATCATGGGAAAGGTGTGTCAATTAATTATTGACTCTGGTTGTTGTGAGAATATAATTTCTGAAGTAGCGGCAAAAAAGCTGAAGTTGGAATTAAAAACGCACCCTACGCCTTATAAAATGTCGTGGTTGAAGATAGGTGCTGAGGTAACTGTTTCAAAACGATGCTTTGTTAATTTGTCCATTGGTTCTGTTTATAGTGACAAGATATGGTGTGATGTTCTACCGATGGATGCTAGTCACATTATTCTTGGTCGACCATGGCAATTCGATAGAAGGACTATGCATGATGGTTATCGAAATACATATTCTTTTGAATTTGGAGGCAAGAAGATTACGTTGGCACCTAGTAAGGTGGGAGATTCATCTGATGATGATGGCAAGAATTCAAGGACGAATTCTTTTAAAGATGGGGAGGATGATGCAGCCCACATTGAAGACCGGCTCTCTCGACCAAGAAGATCGGCCCGCATTAAAGCTCGACGAAACCGAGAAGCCATAACGACATCTTGAGTCCATCCCGGAAGCTTGAAAGACACCTTGGAAGCTCGCGTGACGCTTTTACTAGTTTATAGTTTCCATGCCCTTTACTATATCTCCTAGTTTCAATGCTCCTTTATTTCTCCTAGTTTCAATGCTCTATCTTTATTTCTTTGATGATATAAGCCCAATTTCTTGTAGAAGACAGATGAATTTTGATAAATGAAAAACTTTGCTTGAAGCAAGTATCGTGAACCTTGTAGAGTTCAACCCTTGAAATCCTAGAAGAGTTTTCACTCTGTCCTTGAAGAGTCAGAGCTTTTGGAAACCTGCATCCTTGAAGAGTTGCAGTCATCGATCTAGAAGAATCGGTGTCACTTTCAACTTCCTTGGAGGCCTAGAAGAGCAACCAACGAAGTTTCTATCTTTTCCTATTCTGTTCGTTACTTCCAACCCAATTTCGACCATCCTACAGTGCTTATTTCAGAAAACCCAAAACAGAGAAATTGTAGATCCAGAAGTCTTTGTTCATTTGGCTTTGGAATCAGGTCGATCCGATCTGTATCGACAAAGATACGACTGTTCTCTTAAGCTCGTGCAGTGCTGAAATTCTTGTTCGTTCCGTTTCCTGTGTGTGAGTCACTCTCCCGATCCTATTGCTTGAGAAAGCCTACCCTAGGCTTGCATCAACCCCATACAGCCTTCTGAAATGCAAGAAAAACTTGCTATTACCTCGGTTTTAAAGCCAGCAAATTCGTGGGAAAGCACCCGGGGTTTCCCATTTGCGATGATAATAGATGTAATGGTGAGTTTGACATTGTGGTGGATAGAGTCAAAGGGAAACTCTGCGGTTGGAAGGCTAAGAATCTATCTCTCGCTGGTTGTATGCGCTTGTTCAATCTGTAAGGGAAGTGGTCCTCGATCATTATATGCAATGTTAATGTCCCTAGTGAGGTTCTGAACGTCTTGACCAATTTGAAAGGAACATTATCTGAGGGTCTATCGAGAATAAAAGGAAAATTCTTTTGCTCGTTTGGTCCGCCATCATCAAATGGAAAAGAAGAGGTGGTCTGCAGCTCTGTCGAGCCAGGGAGAAGAGCAAGGCCACTCTTGCGAGGCTCGATTGGCGTCTCTTAAAGGAGGAAGACAAACTTTTGGGTCAGAACCATCGCTGCCAAATATTTTGAAAATTGGAGAAGCTTCGGTAATAGCGGGCGAAAACGTTACGGACATGGACGGCCTTAAAAGCGGGCCACTCCATTCTCCTCGACGGCATTCGACATGTAGTGGGGGGTGGCAAAACGATAAGCTTCTGGTTGTATGACTGGCTGGGAATTGGTCCTTTGAAGAAATTATTATATTGGGCCTCTTAATAAAGACGAAGAGGAAATGACGGTCAACAACTTTGGCTTAGACGTTTGGGACCTTTTAAATATTCATGTATTGGATGATGAACTTATCCAATGCATTTGCACCATTCCTATTGCTCGCGGTTCTAGGACCTCATTGCTTGGAAATTCTCTCAAAATGGCGAGTTTAGCACTACTGATGCCTATGATCTTGCGATCAACCATGAGCCCTATAAGATTTTTCCAGATGATCGGCCTTGGATTTGCAAGTCAAAAACTATCCCTCCAATCCGAACCTTTATTTGGCTTGGGATCCATAATAGAATTGCCACCAAAGTTTTCCTCCACAAGAAGGTTCTTGTTCTTCATGACTGCTGTCATATTTGCATGACTAGCAGAGAGGACATTCTCCATCTTTCGGCTTACTAAGATATGTATGCATCTGCAGTGGGACGTAATTCTGGCAAATTAGCAGTTTACAGGTTAAAAGTGCTGCTGTCTGTTGCAATCCCAGTATTAAAATGCTAATTCTAGTGCGTTAGGTTCATTCACTCCATACTATATAACTCTTATTTGTTTATTCTCTTGCGTATTGGAGATTTTGTGGCGGATAGGTTACACCTCTGAGTTCTCTGACGAAGGCATGGGACAAGTAGCGCCTGATATTTGATTACTAAACTAACATTCATGGCTTCCATGATCCTATGGTCTGGATTGTTACCGATTTCTAGAACATTTATAAAATGTAACAGAGGACAAAATGAGTAACCGGTTGTTCGCAAGAATTTATTGATTAATTCTGTAGATTAATATCAGTGGTGTTACTTGGGGGAGCCTGATCTTTGAATAACGTTGGCTGATTCAGATAATTTCTTCCTTCTTTAGTTTTGCCTTGGTGGGTTTACTGGAGCTTGACTGTTGTCCGGATAGAGCCTATGCTTTGAGCTCTTTGTGTTTGCTTCGGTTTGCATTATATTTCATATGTTTGAAACCCCCCGTCTGAATCCCACGGGACCTCTTAGTTTTGTTTTATCACCGAGGGTTGACCATAAATTGCCATTCACTCCTGCACTAAGGCTTCACCTGGATAGCAATGCTCTCTGGATCTCACTGTGCATGTTCCATTTACTTTGTATCATTATCTTTCGGAAGTGAATTGTGATTAGCAGCCTTCTCTCTGGCAAAGAGAGTTTAATAGAGGGGTATACACACAAAGACAGGGGCATAGACACACTAATTATGTGCTTGGCTAAAATTCTGGACATCGAATTCCAAAGTTTAATGCATTTTGTACCTTTCTCGGAAGGAAGGTTACTTGTAATCTCTACTTTATTATCATTGTTGTAGGTATGGGTTGGATCTGATATCAGTGTGGTTGTCTTCATGCAGGATTTGTGCTATTTCTTTCATTGGTGATTGATAGATTATAACTTCGTTTGCTCAGAAAGACCATGGGGACAGGTGAGAAACAGAGTTAATTCATCATTCAGAAGGAACTGGGGAGAATGCACCTAAAGAGAAAGTAAGAAGGAGAGGGAGGTACTTTATGTCGTGCATTCTCACGGCCATGTTAATCCTCACGGCTGCCGTCGGCGTCCATGCTGGCATTCGCTGCTGCCTGACGAAGCCGAGAAACTGCTGCCTCGCCGAACATCGCCAAGCGCCCTCTGCCGCAGCCCTTCAGTCTTGAACAACCGCTAATCAGCATGAACAGCCGCTATTCATACTGTCTTTTTTTTGCAGGTGTGATTTGTGAGTGACACGTGAAGAAGTAGAGAGAGTACACGAAGGAAGGATAAATCGTAAGAGCAGAGGGCCATTACACGTGAGAAAGTCTTCATATTCAGAGGTCAATAGTCAAAAGATGGAGAGGCCACATAATCGATACAAACGGCCACATGCAGAGGAAGGGTCACAATATAGAGAGAACATATGTGAATAGTGAGAGAATAGAGGAGAAAAATTTGTGAGGTGCGGGGTTGGCTCATTAAAAATCGTGAGAAGGAGAGAGCACCTCCAAGATTCATTGAGGCACTCATGTTGACCAACGGAGACAACAATTGCTTGCACCAAGAAAGCCCTACGTTGCTGCCGTTCTGACCTCCCCGTTCGGTGACCACACTGCTTCCCTGCCACGAGAAGCCCTGCACAGCTATGACATCTTCATACGAATAAAGCTTGGGCCCAACTACCACGACAGTCTACTGCTTTCCTGAGTCACCGCGATGAAGCTGTTGCTGCTGTGATCTGCTCCTGCCCATCGACGGCCAGACCACGTGCTATGAGTGCGAACAACAGCACACCCTGAGTTCTCCGACAACTGCCGTTCTCACCATGAGTTGCCGCTGCTGACCTTATCGTCCCAGCTGCTACAAACCCACTGCAACCGAGGTTCTGCTTTGCAGGTTTCAGCCATCCGTTACAACCGAGAGCTGCTCACCACCGACGATCCTTGCTTGCTGCTTCGCCATCGCAAATCGCACCTGCAGTACCATTAGTGTTGAAAGAAGATATGATCTGGGATTTGATTGAGGATTAGGATTGATTGTAATTGATAGGAGATGTGATTATTTTAGGACTAGAAAGATTAGAAGAATTTATTTACTTTTTTATTCAATTCTCTAGTACAGTATATACATCATTGTATTACAACTAGAAATCAATGAAGTATACACCGTTTTCCTCATTACACAAATTCCCATATTTCTTTCTCGTTTTCTTCTCGGATTTGTGACATGGTATCAGAGCGACTCTTGATTCTGAGATAAGCTTCCGCACTAAAATCAGCCTCTATTACTTCTCTGTTTTCTGTTGCTGCAATCCTTGCAGAACAGAACAGCGTCCAGTCCTCTCTGTTTCTCGTTGCTGCAACTCTCGCAGAACAGAACAGCATCCGGGAAGAGGTTCTTCGTCCAGCCTTCACTTCTGTGTTCAAAAATTAATCTGCAAAACAGAGTTGTTGCAGATTCTTTAGAAAAATTGTCACCATGACAAATCCACAAGAACTTACCTCAGGAGTTGGTGATCAGCCCGCCGGAGAGACAACGCCACAAACCTCGCAAATCCAGGAGCCATAAGTTGTTACTATGCACGAAGAACAGATCCAGTCACAGAGTCAAACTCAACATGCACAATGGGTACCTGTTCCGGCTCAGGCTAATTTGGGGCAACCCTATTCGGGCCAACCTTACCAATGGGTACCAGATCCTTGGTATTATGGGACGGGCCCAAATGCATCATTGCCGGGATTTCGAAATGGTGTACAGACTAATGGAGGCCTACCAGCCAGTAGCGGGGCAGGCACACACATCAGTTCACAGCAAACAGGCGGATCAGCCGAGCCGGGTATGGGACCGAATCCCTACCCGGGTTCATTTTTTTCTAACGCAGGTCATTCAATCGGATCTAGGGGATCGAGTTTTGGGACAAATCCTTACCCGAGTCCGCCACCAGGGTTTCTCCCATACCAGATCTACGCTGCCAGCAACCGGCCGGAACCCGGCGACCCCCTTTTCACAACCAATGCCGATGGACCAGAACTGAAGCTTATTGCTCAGCAATTAACTGGACCTGATAATTACTCGAGATGGTCGCGCGAGTTCCGGCGCGCTCTGGTAACGAAGGATAAGGAGGGCTTTATTGATGGAACGGTTCCGATTCCGTCCGACGAACGACTAGCGTGACTTTGGAAAAAATGTAATCAGCTAGTCAGAACGTGGATCGGAAACAGCATCGCTCCCGAAGTCGCGGCTGGTCTTCCTCCAACGGAGGACTCGAAACAAATGTGGGAAAACATCAATGAGATGTATGGAAAACTGGATCAAGTAAAAAAAATTTCTTTGACGCAACAAATCTTGGATTTAAAGCAAGGAAACATGACTGTTGCTGCAATTTTCAACAAACTTTCGAGTTTGTGGAATGAATTGGAAGCGGCCGAAGAAAAATTTGACTGGCCGGAGCCGATTTTGCAACAGTACAAAAAGATGCGAGACAGGGAGAAAGCCATCCGATTTCTCCTCATATTAAACGAATCTTACCTTTCGTTTAGATCGCAGATCTTAACCATGGAGCCGATGCCAAGCCTTGGCCGTATCTACCAGCTCACAATCCAGGAGGAAAGCCAACAGAGAGCAGTAGATCTCGGCAAGGAAGGCGACAGAGTGGCTCTGGCGGCGAGGGTTTCCTCTCGCCCGCTACAGAAATCCACAGGAGGGAGAGAAGGTCGAAGACCTAATCTAGGGTTTCACGAAAACCCTAGATCTTATATACGAGCGATGGATGGCCAGGATTTTCCTGATCGATCGGACGGCCCACGATTAGTCTTTGGAGCTGTTGGATCTGACGGCTCACAGAGTGGCGCGACCACTGAATCCAACGGTCCTCGTGCAGCGGGTTTCTATGGTTTCGAAGGCCCATGCGGGCAATTCTCTTCTGGGCCCGAAGGCCCACAGGCGCCATTCAGCGAATCATCCGAAGGCCCATATGGAGGAACAGCGGCCCATGCTGTTAGTAGGCCTTCCTCATTTGCAAAAAACAACAAAGGAAAGGGTAAGTTGTATTGTGAATACTGTAAACGCCCGCACCACACAGTTGAAAGTTGCTGGAAATTACATGGTAAACCTCGTGAAAAAGAAAAGGGAAAGTTTTCAACTGTTTTTCAGGTGATGGGTAAATCAGCAGACAAGCCAATCACTCATGGGGAATATCAGGAGTTGATGGAAGCTCTTAAAAAATTGGATCCTTCTGACAAGGCAGGCAGTTTCACAGGCATTTCTTATTGCCTGACGAACTCAATTTCGAAGGATGCATGGATTATAGATACAGGAGCTAGTGATCACATTGTCTGCAATCCGAAATTATTTTCCAATGTCAAAAGGTTATCGTTTCCAATATCAGTCCAACTTCCCAATGGAAATACCACATATGTTGGAATGACTGGCACCGTGAATCTTAGTCCACTCATTATTCTCAAAAATGTCCTTTATGTCCCTACTTTCCATTTTAATCTCATATCAGTCTCTCGAGCTTGTGAAGAAAATTCTTGTCATGTCTCTTTTGACTCTGATAAATGTCTATTTCAGGCCCTTTCGACTGGCAAACTGATGGGTTTGGGTAGAATCTATCAAGGACTTTATTTTTGGAATGATCTTCCAGACAATTTTAAATTATCCTCTGTTGCATTCAATAAACCATTGTGTAACATTGTTGCCAATGAAAGAAATTTTCTTCATCATCAAAGATTGGGTCACACTGCTTCTTTCCCTTATCCTCAATGTCCAATTTGCCCCTTGGCAAAACAAACTCGTGCCCCCTTTCAAAATAGTAAGACTCGAGTAGATGACATTTTTTCTTTGATTCATGCTGATGTCTGGGGACCATATCACACAGTAAATCATGATGGTTCGAGATTTTTTCTTACAATCGTGGACGATTTCTCACGTGCCACTTGGGTCTTCCTCATACAATCAAAAGGTCAGGTTCTTTCTCATCTCAAAATCTTTTTTTCCTTATCCAAAACTCAGTTTGGAAAATCAGTTCGTCGCATCCGCACTGATAATGGTAGGGAATTCTTCAATGGTGATTGTGCTTCCTTTCTTACTTCAAATGGTATTTTACATGAAAGTACCTGCACCTATACTCCACAACAGAATGGGGTAGTTGAGTGAAAGCATCGTCATCTCTTAGAAGTGGCACGTGCTCTTAAGTTCCAGGCATCTATACCAGAACAATTTTGGGGAGATTGTGTGATTACTACGGCATAGCTGATAAATCGTATGCCATCTCGCATTCTAGAAGGCAAAACTCCATTTGAATTATTGTATGGAAGGAAACCGGATCTGAGTCATCTCAGAGTCTTTGGCTGCTTATGTTATGTGGCTACAGTAGGTCCCAGGGATAAAATGTCTCCTCGTGCTCGACAATGTATCTTCATGGGGTATCCTAACTTGAAAAAGGGTTATCAAGTTTATGAACAGTCTACCGGGGAGTTTTTTATCAGCAGGGATGTGGTTTTTCATGAAAATATTTTTCCTTTCCGGGATACTACTTCTATGTCTGCAGATGATACGAGAACTAATCATCGATTTCTGTCAGAAGAAGATCTATCTACTGGAGAATCATACTTTATTACTCCTTCTCCAAGACATCAGATAGTAGATACAGTCTTGCCTTCACCAACCGATGATTCTTCTCATGATAATTCCGTTGAGCAACAACTTATGGAGCAGGAATCCCGGGAGATAAATCACGAAGAGCCTACAAGTATTGAGGAATCATCTTTGAAGGTGCTGGATGAGCCACCACGAAGATCTGGTCGAGCCACTCGTCCACCAGCCTGGACTAAAGATTATGTCTGCTCCTCATCACTATCATCAGGTACTCGTTATCCTTTATCCTCATATGTATCTTTCAACCGTTTGTCGTCAGATCATTTATGTTGCATTAGTCGAGTTTCTGAGGAAAGGGAGCCTTCTAGTTATAATGAGGCTGTACATGATAAACGTTGGCAAAAGGCAATGGAGGCAGAACTTAAAGCCCTGATTGATAATCATACTTGGGATGTTGTGTCATTACCGTCTGATCGCAAACCCATTAGATGTAAATGGGTCTATAAGATCAAATATAGAGCAGATGGCTCCGTGGAAAGATACAAGGCACGATTAGTGGCCAAGGGTTTCACACAGCGAGAAGGTTTTGATTACCATGAGACATTTTCTCCGGTAGCCAAGGATGTCACAGTTCGCTCTTTCTTATCAGTTGCCGCTTTTCGCAATTGGTCATTACATCAAATGGATGTCCACAACGCTTTTCTTCATGGGGATCTAGAAGAGGAGATTTACATAGATCTTCCACAAGGATTACGGAGACAGGGGGAGTTGAAGGTATGTCGTCTCCGCAGATCTCTTTACGGATTGAAATAGGCATCTCGACAGTGGTACGCCAAATTTACTACTGCACTAACGGGAGCTGGATTCATGCAGTCCAAACATGATTATACTTTGTTC
The DNA here is from genome assembly GCA_014182375.1 of Eucalyptus virginea. NCBI lineage: Eukaryota > Viridiplantae > Streptophyta > Magnoliopsida > Myrtales > Myrtaceae > Eucalyptus > Eucalyptus virginea. The sequence goes on along the minus strand of CM024514.1, from coordinate 25,897,486 downwards.
ACTTGGGCAAAAGGTACGTCGGTCATATACTTGATGATTTATGTTGACGACATACTTATTATGGGAAATGATGATTCTGCTGTGAAGAAGCTTAAAGACCATCTACATTTGTCTTTTCATATTAAAGACTTAGGACCACCTAAGTATTTTCTTGGAATAGAGATAGCTCGTTCTGATCTAGGGATTTCCCTTAGTCAGCGAAAATTTGTGATGGAAATTATATCAGAAGCGGGATTATCAGGTTGCAAACCGGCAATTATTCCTATTGAACAGAATGCCAAGTTGACAAGCATTGATTATGATACTGGGACATCCTCCTCTGATGATCCATTATTGAAAGACCCGACAAGCAATCAAAGACTTGTTGGGAAGCTTATCTATCTCACTATGACCAGGCCAGACATTTGCTATGTTGTACAGACCCTCAATCAATTCATGCACGGTCCAAAGCAGTCACACATGAATGCAGCCTTAAAAGTAGTAAAATATCTGAAGAGATGTCCAAGATTAGGGATACTCCTCTCCAGAAAGTGCAACCTGGAGATGACAGCCTATTGTGATGCGGACTATGCTACATGTCCCATGAGTAAGAGATCTATTACTGGATTTTGCATCAAATTTGGGGAGTCGTTACTTTCATGGAAGACAAAGAAACAATCCACTGTATCATTGTCATCAGCAGAAGCTGAATATCGATCTATGGCAAAAACTGTTTGTGAGATAGTGTGGCTTCGAGGCTTACTTCTGGATCTTGGGGTACAAGTTAAAGGTCCGACATTACTTTTCTGTGATAATGATTCGGCACTCAAGCTTGCAGCAAATCCTGTGTTACATGAAAGGACAAAGCATATAGAAGTTGATTGCCGTTTTACTAGGGAAAAGATCAAAGAAGGGATCATCGAAACCAGAGGAATCAGGACCATAGAACAGCCTGCAGATATCTTCACTAAACCCCTTTGTCAAATACAGCATACATATCTTCTAAACAAGCTGGGCGTCTTGGATATATACAAGCCACCAGCTTGAGGGGGAGTGTTGAAAGAAGATATGATCTAGGATTTGATTGAGGATTATGATTGATTGTAATTGATAGGAGATGTGATTATTTTTGGACTAGAAAGATTAGAAGAATTTATTTACTTTTTTATTCAATTCTCTTGTACAATATATACATCATTGTATTACAACTAGAAATCAATGAAGTATACACCGTTTTCCTCATTACACAAATTCCTATATTTCTTTCTCATTTTCTTCTCGGATTTGTGAGAATTAGTTGTGAGCCTCGACCAACGGCCAAGGACAGGAGTCCCCTCACTGAGAGCCTCGACTTTGCGGTCCTCGCTTCACTGCCATTGACCGCCGTCACAAGCCTTGCCCACCGCTCTGCTGTCCGAGCCCTGGCGATGAGCCGATACTCCTATTGATCCCGAAGTTCCTATTTTTGCAGGTTCGTTGACCGTGAGCCCACGGTCATCCTTCCAAGCCCCAAACCGTGCTGAGATGCCACACAAGCACCACCACACACCACCGGTCATCCGTTGTTGAGCAGATTCCGTTCGGTTCAAATTTGGTAATATTATTTGTGGAATTAGGTAATTATCTTATCTAAATTTGATTTGGATATTTTATTGCCTAATATATGCTTTTCAATATCTTACGTGCATATCTAAATGATAGGCGTATTTCCAATTAGTATTTATTACCTAATTCGCAACCGCACATGATTTTTTACTCCATCTATAAGGCTTTAGATGGAATAATTAATCACGCGTGAATAAAATTGATATTTTGATCTTTAAGGCTTAAAATCAATTTATCGATTTTATTAGCAAAATAATCAAGTTTGATTAGATATTGTTTCCAAATTCGAACAATGGATAATATGTTTGATGACCGCAAATGATTTGGTGCTTATCTTTTAATTGCTTTATTTATCCCAAAAATACAAAAAAAAAAGATTGCATTTGCATATCCTGTAGATTAGAATTGATTGCATGATAGGTTAGTTAGTTTTTTTTTTTTTTTTGTTAAATGCATGTTTAGGAGGTATCTAGAATACTTAACATCTCACTTTAGTTAGATTTTTATTTTTAGCGATTCTAATTACGAATTTTCATAAAAAATACAAAAAATCATGTGCACGTCATATAGAATTAGGTTCATGAAATGCACGTCATTTGGTGATTGTTGTTAGGTCCATTTAATTAGAAATTGCCCATCATTAGAATTAAGTCATTAGGTTAATTTAGATTGCACATTTAATTATTGCATTTCTTTAGAAATTGCTTTACTTGTGTCATATAGTTTAGGCTATACTACCATGCCATATTATTGCATGTTTGATGAGTAGCATTGCATTGCATATAGATTAGATTCTCATTAATTAAGTGAAAAAAAATTGCGTGTTAATTAGAAATCATATATAGGATTGTCGATGTGAATTCTGATCTAACATTGCAGATGCTTTCATTGCTATGAGGTAAATTCCGCATTTCTTTTATTTGCTTTCTTGAGTGTTAAATTGGTGGTTTGCGCACCCGCATGATCGCCTCACATGTTAGGGAAATAGCTTAAAAGTAATTCAAGCTGCTTTCCAAACATTTTTCAAAATAAAAGATAAAGGTACCGAAAGAGTATTAGAGAAATCTAACTTAATCAAGTCCCCAAACTCACAATCTCTGGTTCATAGGAGTAACATAATTCTCTCATTATTTTACTTAGGTGTCTAATCGACTTAGTAATAGCTCCTAGATAAATTCATTTAAAAAAAATTTTGAACCTTAGTCGCGAATTGGTATGAGCTAAGGAGAGCTCAAGCTAAGTTAGGCTTAGTAATTCATTAGCCTAATTTTAGGTGGTGCATCCGAAATTTAGGTCACGATAGCGCCAATCTCAGCTCCTAGAATACTAGCCACCTCAACATTCTCAAGACTCTTCAACGCCACTCTCATCCCAATCGCGGGCATTGCTGGGAAGCTCTGGACGTTCAGCCTGTTCGGGACAGTGTTCGTCACTGACGACTTCATAACTGAGATGCCTAACCAGACTCACCCATGGTTGGACGGGGACAGGGCATGTACGTGACCTTGACGCTGGATGGGTCAAGCACTCACACCGTGTTCTCGATCGTGTTCACCGACCAAGCCTACAACGGGAGCACCCTGGAGATCCAGGGCATAGGAAAGCAGTTTGAGGCGGTCAAGGAATACTCGGTGGTGGGGGGGACCGGGAAGTCCCGGTTCGCGTGAGGCTACACAACATTCGAGACTATCTCCATGGACATGCCGCAGGTTCACTCGGTTATCCAGCGCAACGTCACCCTCCGTCTTGACTAGAGGAGTTTCCAACAGGTTTGACAGAATTACCGGAGGATTTAGAATAATGGGACCGGAGGTTTGCGTGGTCCGTCCGGCCTCCTAGTAAAAAAAGCCTACTATAAGGCTTTGTCTTCTTGCATATGTCATTTATAAGATCAGAAATTTCATAGCTCCATTGTCTGAAATTGGGAAAAGTGTTAAAAAAAGTCCTAAATATTTTGTATTTGTGCCAATTTAGTCCTAAACCTTTTTACTTAGTGCCGATTTAGTCTTTTCTGACCAACTTTGGCCAGATTTTGCTGACTGAATGTCAGCCGACTGACGTGGCATGATTAGTGCTGATGTGGATAATTTTTAATATTTTTTATTTTTTATTTTTTCCTTCCCCTCCTCCAGTCGGTCGCCAAACCTCGGCGGCGGCGCGAGGTAATGGCCGACGAGGTCGACCTCGTCGGCCACCTCGCCAATGACTACGAGGGCGGCCTCACGTTGTGCGGCGAGGGTCAAGCCTTGCCCATGGCCGGCGAGGCTTGACTTCGTCAGATCCGGCTAGGGCGAGCCCCGCTGCCCCACGTGAGACCGCCCTTGCGGCCACTGGCGAGATGGTCGGTGAGGGCGAGCCTCGCGGTCACTAGCGGGGTGGCCGGCGAGGTCCGATGAGGTTGACCCCGCCGGCCGTTGCCTCTAGCCAGTTGCCGAGGTTTAGCGACCGGCTAGAGGAGGGGAAGGAAAATATAAAAATAAAAATAAAAAATTCAAAAATATTAAAATATTATTAAAAGTTGTCCACATCAGATGGCTGGCGTCGAGTCAGCAAAATCCAGCCAAAATTGGCTGGAAAAGACTGAATCAGCACTAAGTAAAAATGTTTAGAACTAAATTGACACCAAAAAAATGTTTATAACTAAATTGGCACAAAAACAAAAGATTTAAGACTTTTTTTTTAACACTTTTCCCATCTGAAATCTTACCTATCCTTCATAAGTTGTACGCAAAAAATGAAAGGCACAGTGGAAAATGTCTTCTTCTTTTTTTTTTTGGGTAAAAGGCAAGTATTATATTGACTTTTGAACCAAGAGGCTATACAGCTGTACAGCTAAGGACCGCGGAACCAAAAAGCTTACACTCATAAGACAAGGTAGTCAAAAGAGTGGAAGGGTACCGAGGGTAAAGCTGCAGAACAGGGAAAGAAAGAACAGCAGCAAAGAAAAAGGCTAAGACAACAGCCACATCAGAGGAGAGAAGGGCCAAACAAGGCAACCCGCACACGAGACAGGGAAAGAAGGGAGAAACGAAAAATGGCAAAACAGCGAAACACTAAGGTGGAGCCACCGATTGCTAAGGAGAAGCTGGACGCCGCATCACAGGAGAGGGCAACACCCACATCAAGGAAGCAGCAAGTGGGCCATCATCTTGAAAGCACCGGAGACAAACAGCAAACCAGCAACGAACAGAAAAGGACCAACCAAGAAAGGAGAACCTCAAAGGGAGAAAGGGACAAGGAAAGGGGTGTCCAAGAACTTAGGTCGAAAAGGATCCGCAATAAACAACCAACCAGGAGCATAAAAGAGGCACCGACCAGCAAAAGGATAGTAGATTAATCAAAGATCGAGGGGTGGATACCCCAACTGAGCTGAAGTCTTCTATTACGGGTCGTATCCGGGACCTTGGAAAAGGTAATGGCTCTATCCTTGACAGCTTTGCGAAGATGTTCCTTTAGGGCCGAGAGGAATAAGATTTGACCGCGGAAGATGATATTGTTCCTTTCTTTCCATATAAGGTAGCACAAGACGCCAAAACCAAATCGAGCCACCGATTGATGGAAGCTTGTATCGGAGAGGTGCTCAATAACCCAAGCTAAGTTATTCCTCCACAATGAATTTCGCCAAGGCAGGTTACAATTATTCGCCCAGAAAGCACCAAGGCTACCCATGACAGGGCAACCGAAGAACAAGTGGTCCACCAAATCGGGCCTAGAAGAGCAGAACAAGTGGAAAATGTCTTTTGATCCTACAGAGAGAGAGAGAGAGAGAGAGAGAGAGAGAGAAAAAAAAGGTCGTCTAAACATTCTTGTTTCATGGCAAAGAAGTCCTCCTTATCAGTAAATAAGTCCAGGCTCTTGAGGTACCTCGTTGATCTTATGAATGAGAAACTATTTGAACGACACTATTCATATCAGAGAGGTTCAGTTCCAGTATGAGGCGGTAGCTCTTGGTATAAGGAAAATGCTGAGTCCCAGCGAAAAGGTGGATTTTAACCACAAGTAGTACTCTTATTGAGAGAGCCAGATTCAGGTTTGATCGAGGAATATCTTTCTCTCAATCTATGGAGAGAAAAGTTGCAGAAATGAAGAAACTTTATAAAACTCGTTTAGTAAATCAAATGTCCAATGTAATACACGCACCTTCTGAAAAGAATATGCAGATGGCCCAAATTCTTTGGAGACCTGCTTAAATACTAAAACCCCATACGGCCTTCTGAAATGCAAGAAAAACTTGCTACTACCTAGGCTTTAAAGCCAGCAAATTCGTGGGGAATTACCCGGGGTTTCCCATTTGCGACGATAATAGAGGTAATGGTGAATTTGACATTGTGGTGGTCCTGGTGGATAGAATCTATCTCTCACTGTTTGTATGCGCTTGTTCAATCTGTAAGGGAAGTGATCCTCGATCATTGTTGGCCACTGCCCACCCGTCTGTTTTCTTCAGTGGCAGGTTGCCACCGGATACAAGAGGAAGAAGAAGAAAGGAAAAAAAAGAAGAAAAATCTAAAAAGATATTAAAAAATTAAAATAAATTTTACGTCAAAATTTTTTGTAAATCGTAATAAACACATTCTTGTTCTTTTTTTTATTCCAAAATTAGAAATTTTATATAGTTATTAAACGCATTCTTTTACTAAAAAACTATTATGGGGAATAGAAATAGAAAAAAAAATTATTTTTAAAAGAAATTATTTTCCGGAAGAAAAATGTTAAAATGCACCCTAGATAACTCCGAGCGCAAAGAAGCAAAGTCGGTAAGTAATCAACAGGGAACCAGATGAATAAGGAGACTCGAGCAAGGAGTATGACTCGGTTAGAAACGAAGATCGATTTGTCTACAGGCATAATTGAAAATTTCCTGACCCACCGAGCGAGTTAGCCAACAGCATGTGCCGGTGCCTTTTCTTCAGGCTAGCATTAGCAGTTTCGCTTGATAATTCCTCTTATAGATCTATGTGGTTTCATCCTAGAGCAGGTTTAGTGGTTCAGTCTGCATCGCAGCCCTCTTAACCCAGCCTAGAGCATTGTGAGATTGGGAAAGAGCTTACTAAACTACTCAGTCCCATCATCTGAATCCTAGCTTTCAATTTCCGTAGAGCAAGGGACCAAAGGCAGAAATTGCTCAATCCAGCGTAGCACGCCTCACGGCCTGTGGTCTCCTCGCCTGTAAGGAGATTTTTAGTTATAAGTTGAGATGATAAAACAGGTCAAGGATCCATATTTTCACTCATCTCAAATGGATCAGGCAAAATGGGGATTATTTGAAGTTTTAATAAGAGTTCGAAATGGATTTATCATCGTCGGAGTTTATGTTATACATATCTTTCCAAGCATGTTCTCTTATGTTAAATTAGATCGAATTTCTAATATTAGGAGAAATAACAAGATACATGTTCTAATAGCTTGAATTGTCATTTTTAAAATAATTTCTTATTTGCTAATTATTTTCACATTTAATTTGTTGTTAATTGGTTAGTTTTATATTTTTCAATATGCAGTTTTCTGTATTTAAGAGGAAAAATTGCTAAGAATCGGATAGGATTGAATTAGGTCTAGATCGAATTTGGTATGAGTCATTAAAATTGTATTATATAAAAATAAATCAATTTGAATCAGATACATAATTTTTTATTTGGATTGACCCAACCTATTTGACGGATTTAGTTATAATTGAAATAGAGTTACTTCCTTTTTGCCCGACAAAAGATAAGAACTGGCCCATGACGAAGCCGAGTGCATTGAATTATTGGATCCAATGGGTGCCAAGTGGAATATTCATATGCGACGATTCAAATCATCCGATTATTCCCATGGCTGAGGCGAGGGGAAAAGTGCCAAAAAAGTCCTAAACCTTTTGCTTTTGTGCCGATTTAGTCTTAAACCTTTTTTTGGTGCCGATTCAGTCCTAAACCTTTTTAAGTTGTGCCAATTTAGTCCTTTCCGGCCAATTTTGGCCGGATTTTCTGGACCGGACGCCGGCCGCCGACGTGGCATGACCGGCGCGACGTGGACAGCTTTTAATAATATTTTAATATTTTTTTAAATATTTTTATTTTTATTTTTTTTATTTGTGTTTTCCTCCGGCCGGTCGCCGAGGTCCGGCGACCGCCGAAGCGACCGCCGGCGAGGGCGGGCGACCTCGCCGGATCGGCGAGGTCGAGCCTCGCCGGCCATGCCCTCGCCGGATCCGGCGAGGGCGAGCCTCGCCCATGGCCGCCTCGCCGGATCGGGCGACCATGGGCGAGGCTCGCCCTCGACCTCGCCGGATCTCGACCTCGCCGGATCCGACGAGGGCGAGCCTCGCCCGCCCCGCGGCCACCGGCGAGGTCGAGATCCGGCCCGGTCCGACCAACGCAAGGCACAAAAAGGACCGAGGCCTACCGGAGCTTCGGCGCTTGAAACCGGGCGCGGCCGTAGGCCGACGGCCGCGGCTCGAGTGCGGTGGCCGGCGGTCTACCCCCTCCGACTCTCTCGCCCGCTCGAACCCCTCACTCGCGAGATCCGGCAGGCGGCGGGGCTCGCCCTCGCGGGCCGGGCCTCGAGGGCGGCCCGCGGCGAGGTGGCCGGCGAGGTCGACCTCGACCTCGCCGGCCGTCGCCTCGGCCGGTCGCCGAGGTCCGGTGACCGGCTGGAGGAATTAAAAAAAAAAAATAATAATAAAAATAAAATAAAATAAAAATTTAAAAAATATTAAAAATATTAAAATATTATTAAAAGTTGTCCACGTCAGCCCGGCCGGCGTCCGGTCACAAAATCCGGCCAAATTGGCCGGAAAGGACTGAATCGGCACAACTTAAAAAGGTTTAGGACTGAATCGGCACCAAAAAAGATTTAGGACTAAATCGGCACAACGACAAAAGGTTTAGGACTTTTTTGGCACTTTTCCCCTGAGGCGAGAATTTGCCTTGGCTACGGTGGTTCCCCAATGGACAGATAACAGAAACAGCAAAGGACCATGCACCAATGCAACTAAACTTAATCCCACATGAATTACGAGATCAACGACATTTTTGTTTTGTAAAATAATATGAAAGATCATGGGAAGTTAGCCAAAATGAGCACTAAATACCTTTCGAGAGATCTCCTCCAAATCATTGATATGGGTATTGAAATCGTGAGAATCGGCATCTAGGTTCAATACTGCACCAATTGCGAGCCTCGCTCGGTGACTTTTCAAGATGGAAAGTACATAAAACAATATTCACTCACCAAGAGTCTTGCAATTCCAAATCTTAGCAAACAAAGTCCAGCCAATATTTCGAACCAAAAAAATCCAGCTTATATAATGCTTTGTCATAGAACTCCCTGTTAACAAAAATAGTACATCACATAGACCCTGCGAATGAGGTGGGTTTATTAATAATTTACAATAAAATAAATATATAGTAGAAAAGGAAACATTTCTTCATCTTTCACGTCGTGCATCTAATGTATTTTTGCTCTAGAAAAATTACTAAAAAAGTTCTAAACCTGTTACAATTGCGCCGATTTAGTTCAAAACTTATTATTTTTTTAACCAATTGAATTCTAAACTTTTTATAATTATATTAATTTACTCCATTCGACCGATGATTTTTTAATAATATTTTATGTTTTCGAATTTTTATTAATTATTTTAAATTTGGCCAGTCGGCTCTCGTGGGTTCAAATCCCTTCCTTTCCATACTTATAACTTATTGACCAATATAATTAACCAAAATGTACCAAATAAGAAGGCAAAACCTGATTCCAAGACTTCAAACAAAAAATTTTGATATAGAGTCGTCGCCGTTAATTTCACGAGGGCCGGCCAATTTGATCGTCTTTTTTGGGAATCCCGACCGAATAGGAGTAGAGAAAGAGGAAACTTGAGGATTACTCTGTATTTTTTTTTTTTTTTTTTTTTTTGAAGAACAGAAAAAATTGAGCAAATCACTCTTCTTCCCACTTTCCAAGATTGGGGTTCAAATCCCCACCTTCTCGGGGAGGATGGGGTGGGGGACACGTAAGTTTCGGGAGTGGGTTTCGACTCCCACGCCCTGCAAAGAAGCGACGAAAGTCCGAGAGTGAGTGTAGAATAGGAATAGAGTAGGACCGACGTGAAAAAAAAAAAAAAAAAGATTGGGTTTGTCATAAATAATGCATTAACCTCGTTGACTCAGGCAACGACATCTCCACATTTTCATCGGTTCAGTTCCAGAACTAAGTAGCATTGACATGTGATACGGATATGCGGACACGACACGACACGTCGACGCATCATTTCTCAAAAATAGAGAATTCGACACGTGTTAGAATACGTTATATATTAAATAAATATTTTTATTTTTAATTAATTTGATTCAAATTCATAAATAAATAATTAGTTAAAAAAAAGAGCCTATAATGAATTTACACTAATAATATTAATAAATCAATTCATTAAAAATTGGAAAAACATATTCATAGTTAATGTGTATCCTTGTTTGGAAACATGTTTTTAACTTTAACAAAAATTATTGATAAAACTAATGATTATTAAGAAATAAGAATCAATTTATTTAAATAAATCCATAATCTTCTATAAATGATCAAAATCTATCATTATTCAAAATTCAGTACTTTTATTTTTCAAAATTATTTTTCAATCTCATTTATTTATTTTTCCGTTTAAGAAAAAAGTCCCCACATCCCCAGTTCCTTCTTCCCCTTGTCCATTTCCCCCACCCCCATTACTTTTATTTTCCTCCCCACCACCTCACAGTGACAGATAGGCTGTCACTTTCCCTCCCCAACAAACTTTAAAAGTGACGTCATTGGAACCCCTTTTTTTTATTATTTTGAGTTTTCTTATAAAAACCCTAGTCAACCCTCCTTTTCCTCCTTCTCCTCCTTCTCCTTGCCGCTCGCTGCACGACCCCCTTCCCTCTCCTCTTCCTCTCGATCCTTCTCCTCTTCCTCGTCGCCGCACGACCCCCTTCCTCTCCTCTTCCTCTCAATCCTTCTCCTCTTCCTCGTCGCCGCACGACCCCCTTCCTCTCCTCTTCCTCTCAATCCTTCTCATCCTCCTCGCTGCACAACCGACTTCCTCTCCTCTTTCGTCTCTTGTTGTCTCTTGCCGTTGCGGGCTCACCGTCACTTGCAGAGTCGTCGCGAGCTCGTTGTCGCTCGCAGCCTTGTCTTTGCTCCCTCGCCCTCGCCTCCACCCTCCATCTTCCGGACACGCTTGTCAAAACGTGTTTGACCACGTGTCGTGTCCGAGCGACACAGAAGCACGGGCAACATGTCCGTACTTCACAGGATAGGACAATGGACACGACACGGAGAGTGTTGGACCCGACACGCTCGTGTCGGGCACGACACGGAGCGTGTTGGACCCGACACGAGCGTGTCGGGTCCGACACGGAGATAGGACAATGGACAAATGGTCCAATCCCTTCCTAAATAAATAGACAAGAGGGAACCCACATTTTAGCCAGGAAAAACAGCATCACCCTTCTTTAGCTCGCCATTTCTTCTTCATCAAATGGCACTAATCTCAGCCCCCAAAATGCTCACGGCCACGACGTTCTCGCAACTTCTTCTCCTATCCACTTACTCAATTCTCATGCATTCCTATTCATCAAAGGCAACCGTCCAGCCTCCACACACCACTAAGCTGGTGTTGTACTTCCAGGACATCATTGCCGGGCCCAATGCCAATGACATCCCCGTCGTGGGCATCCCCGGGAAGCTGTGGTCATTCAGCCAGTTCGGGACGGTGTTCGTTGCTGATGAACCAATAACCGAGACGCCGGACCCCAACTCAGCCATCGTCGGGCGGGCACAGGGCACCTATGTGATCGCGTCGTTGGACGGGTCAAATATTCAAACGGTGTTCTCAATTGTGTTCACCAACAAAGCCTACAACGGGAGCACCCTAGAGCTCCAGGGCGCAGGCAAGCAACTCCAGAGGGTCCTTGAGTTTGCGGTGGTGGGGGGGACCGGGAAGTTCCGATTTGCACGAGGTTACACGACGCTCGAGACCATCTCATTTTCACGGGGTCATGGAGTTATCCAATTCAATGTTACTGTCCGTCATGATTAGAGGAGATTTCATATGTGTTCGATAAATTTCTGTATGGATTGAATAATATTGGGATAGAATGTTGTGTGCTCTGTCTGGGCACTAATAAATAAAACGTACTCTATAAGGATCCGTCTTCTTTTAGATGTCATTAATAAAATTACAATTTTTAAGGCTCCATTGCCTATGATCTTTCCTATCCTTGATAAGATGAAAGTAAAAATTAAAAATAGAGTCGAAAGTACCATTCGATCCAACGGTCAAAGAAAGTCGAAAGTACCATTCGATCCGGCGTACCCCTTTCTCTTTTCTTTTCCCATTTTTCTTTTTTCTTTTTTCTCTTCCTTCTTTCTTCTTTTTCCTCTCTGTACGTACCCTTCTTTTCCTTTACAAAGCCGTTGGCCCTTTTTGACCAAGTCAATCTTCCTTTTCTTCTGACAAAAAAAAGATTTCCTTTTTTTATTTATCTCTTTATTTGACCAAGTCAAATATCGCAATTGACGACTTGAACAAGGAGCATGACTTGATTAGAAATAAAGAATGATCTGTTTGCGGGCGCAATAAACTGGAATTGTGCTGACCTACCGAGTGAAGTGGCCGGCAGCATATGCTGGCACTTTTTCTTCATTCTAGTATCGGAGGTATCGCTGATTACTCATTCCCTTCTGTTCCTTCCTCCTTGATTTCCCCAGGAATCAATCCATGGTCCAACAATTCATTTGATGACCGCAGAGCACATGTTGGTCATGCTAATGAAGAAGCTTAACTCGCCCATTGATCCCGACCGCCTCAAGTTTATAAAACCAAGTCGCACATGTAATTAATTCCCCGAGCAGTCGCTCTCTTCTGTTGTGTCCCTCACGGAATCGCCTTCCCTCCATCGTTCGGGAGTATCACCATCGTCTTTCGTGTGCTCGCGGTCCTCTTAACTCCAAATCCTGGCCTAGAGCATTGCGAGATTGGGAAAGAGCTGACTGAACTACTCAGTCCCATTCTCTGAATCTCTCTGCCTTTCAATTTCCCCAGAGCAAGTTGACAGAAGGCAAAAACGGCCCAATTTAGTGTAGCGCGCCCCGTAGCCTGTGGTCTCCTCGCCTAAAAGGCGTCGCTTTAGCTAGTTGAAACATAGTTTGGTCCATATTTGCCAAAAAGCAAGAGAGTCGTCGGTCCATGATGAAGCTATAGAAGTTGGCATTTTCGATAAACTTGGTCCTGGCAACTAGAGTAGATTAGTAGTTCGACTTCGATACAAGGGAAATTCACAGAAATTTGGGTTTCTAATGGACAGCTAAGAGAAGCGACAAGTAGACGAGTCATAAATCCTTCAAGCCGCTGATCAAGGATCGCCAAGAACATGTCTCAAAGCAGCTAAATTTAATCCAAAAAGAAGCACGAGATTAATAGATTAATTGTGTTTGCCTTAGCAAAATAAACACTCCATTGACCGCAACTATATTTTTGAAGGATAGAAAGTATATAGAATAACGTTTTTGACCTTTTTATCGAATCACTTCTAAGCTTTTCATAGAGCCACCTCTATTTTGTCGATTCTTCTACAACTTTATGTCTCATACCGTGTAATAAAATAAGGGTTAATAGAAATATTAATTCAATGAATGAGATGGCTTCATAAATAATTAAAAGATATAAAAGGAAAAGACATAAAAGAAAGTGATTCTATCTCTTTTATATCTAACATGTTGAATTCTTTTCTTTCCATATCTTTGACTCATCTACCAATATTACTATTCGCAATACATCAAATAACAACACATACATTGAATCTAAAAGTTAAAAATTTCTTTGATATAGGTTCGTCGTTCCTAATTTTGCAAGGCCAACCTGATCCTCTTTCTTCGGGAAGAGATAGGGCTAGAGACGAAACAAGCTCGTTGACTCAAGCAACGGCATCTACACGTTTAGCACGGTCCATAGCTAAATAAATAGACAGAGAAAACCCACATTTTAGCCAGGAAGAATAGCGTCACCCATTGCCTCACCTCTTCTTCATCAAATGGCGCCGATCTCAGCTCCTAGAATACTAGCCACCTCAACATTCTCAAGACTCTTTCTTTTATTGTCTCTCTCCATTCTCATGCATTGCAATTCATCACAGGCAACCCAACCTCCACGAACCACCGAGATGGTGTTGTACTTCCAGGACTTTGGTGCCGGGCCCAACGCCACTCTCATCCGGGTCGCGGGCATTGCCGGGAAGCTCTGGACGTTCAGCTAGTTTGGGACGGTGTTTGTCACCGACGACTTCATAACTGAGACGACCGACCCTAACTCGCCCATGGTCGGACGGGGACAGGGCATGTATGTGACCTCGGCGCTGGACGGTCAAGCACTCATGCCATGTTCTCGATCGTGTTCACCAACCAAGCCTACAACGGGAGCACCCTGGAGATCCAGGGCACGGCCAAGCAGTTTGAGGCGGTCAGGGAATACTCGGTGGTGGGGGGGACCAGGAAGTTCCGGTTCGCACGAGGCTACACGACATTCGAGACTATCTCCGTGGACATGCTGCAGGCTCACTCGGTTATCCAGTGCAACGTCACCATCCGTCTTGGTTAGAGGAGTTTCCAACAGGTTTGACGAATTGCCGGAGGATTTAGAATAATGGGAACGGAGGTTTGCGTGGTCCGTCCAGCCTACTAGTAAATAAAGCGTAATATAAGGCTCTGTCTACTTGAAGATGTCATTTATAAGATCAGAAATTTCGTAGCTCCATTGCCTGAAATCTTACCTATCCTTGCTAATCTGTAAGCAAAAAATGAAAGGCACGGTGGAAAATGCAAGAGAAAAAAAAAACTCGTCCAAACGTTATTGTTTCATGGCAAAGAAGTCCTCCTAATCAGTAAATAAGTCCAGGCTCATGAAGTACCTCGTTGATTTTATGAATGAGAAACTTTTTGAACGACACTATTCATATCAGAGAGGTTCAGTTCCAGTATGAGGCGGTAGCTCTTGGTATAAGGAAAATGCTGAGTCCCAGCGAAAAGGTGGATTTTAACCACAAGTAGTACTCCTATTGAGAGAGCCAGATTCAGGTTTGATCGAGGAATATCTTTCTCTCAATCTATGGAGAGAAAAGTTGCGGAAATGAAGAAACTTTATAAAACTCGTTTAGTAAATCAAATGTCCAATGTAATACACGCACCTTCTGAAAAGAATATGCCGATGGCCCAACTTCTTTGGAGACCTGCTCAAATAATAAAACCCCATACGGCCTTCTGAAATGCAAGAAAAACTTGCTATTACCTCGGCTTTAAAGCCAGCAAATTCATGGGGAAGTACCTGGGGTTTCCCATTTGCGACGATAATAGATGTAATGGTGAGTTTGACATTGTGGTGGACAGAATCTCTCTCGCTGGTTGTATGCGCTTGTTCAATCTGTAAGGGAAGTGATCCTCGATCATTATATGCAATGTTAATCTCCCTAGTGAGGTTCTGATCGTCTTGATCAATTTGAAAGGAACATTATCTGAGGGTCTATCGAGAATAAAAGGAAAATTCATTTGCTGGTTTGGTCCGCCATCATCAAACGGAAAAGAAGAGGTGGTCTTCAGCTCTGTCGAGCCAGGGAGTAGAGCAAGGCCACTCTTGCGAGGCTCGATTGGCGTTTCTTAAAGGAGGTAGACAAACTTTTGGGTCAGAACCATCGCTGCCAAATATTATAAAAACGGAAAAGCTCCTGTGATAGCGGGCGAAAACGTCACAGACATGGATGGCCTTAAAGCCGGGCCACTCCACTCTCCTCGAAGGCATTGGACATTTATTGGGGGGTGGCAAAACGTTAAGCTTCTGGTTGGATGACTGGCTGGGAATTGGTCCTCTGAAGAAATTATTATATTGGGCCTCTTAAAAAAGACGAAGAGGAAATGGCGGTTAACAACTTTTGGCTTAGACGTTTGGGACCTTTTAAATATTCATGTATTGGATGATGAACTTATCCAACGCATATGCACCATTCCTATTGCTCGCGGTTCTAGCACCTCATTGCTAGGAAATTCTCTCAAAATGGTGAGTTTAGCACTACTGATGCCTATGATCTTGCGATCAACCATGAGCCCTATAAGATTGTTCCAGATTATTGGCCTTGGATTTTCAGGTCAAAAACTATCCCTCCAATCCTAACCTTTATTTGGCTTGGGATCCATAATAGAATTGCCACGAAATTTTTCCTCCACAAGAAGGGTCTTGTTCTTCATGACTGCTGTCATATTTGAATGACTAGCAGAGAGCGCATGTCCATCTTTTGGCTTACTAAGATATCTATGCATCTGCAGTGGGTCGTAATTCTGGCAAATTATCAGTTTACTTGTTAAAAGTGCTGCTGTCTGTTGCAATCCCAGTATTAAAATACTAAATCCAGTGCGTTAGGTTCATTCACTCCATACTATATAACTCTTATTTGTTTATTCTCTTGCGTATTGGAGATTTTGTGGCGGATAGGTAGACCTCTGAGTTCTCTGACGAAGGCATGGGACAAGTAGCGCCTGATATTTGATTACTAAACTAACATTCATGGCTTCCATGACCCTATGGTCTGGATCGTTACCGAATTCTAGAACATTTATAAACTGTAACAGAGGGCAAAATGAGTACCCAGTTGTTCGCAAGAATTTATTGATTAAATCTGTAGATTAATATCAGTGGTGTTACTTGGGGGAGCCTGATCTTTGAATAACTTTGGCTGATTCAGATAATTTCTTCCTTCTTTAGTTTTGCCTCGGTGGGTTTACTGGAGCTTGACTGTTGTCCGGTTACGAGCCCATGCTTTGAGCTCTGTGTTTTCTTCGGTTTGCATTATATTTCGTATGTTTGAAACCTGTGTCTGAATCCCAGGGGACCTCTTAGTTTTGTTTTATCACCGAGGGTTGACCATAAATTGCCATTCACTCCTGCACTAAGGCTTCACCTGGATAGCAATGCTCTCTGGATCTCACCGTGCATGTTCCATTTACTTTGTATCATTATCTTTCGGAAGTGAATTGTGATTAGCAGCCTTCTCTCTGGTAAAGAGAGTTTAATAGAAGGGTATAGACACAATGACAGGAGCATAGACTTACTAATTATGTGCTTGGCTAAAATTCTGGACGTCGAATACGAAAGTTTAATGCATTTTGTACCTTTCTCGGAAGGAAGGTTATTCGTAATCTCTACTTTATTATCATTGTTGTAGGTATGGGTTGGATCTGATATCAGTGTGGTTGACTTCATGCAGGATTTGTGCTATTTCTGTCATTGGTGATTGATAGATTATAACTTCGTTTGCTCAGAAAGACCATGGGGACAGGTGAGAAACAGAGTTGAGGCATTGACGAGGGGAAAGATGGCAGTGCGGGGGTCAGAGGCTTGAAGGAAGAGAGTGCCACCCTGAGGTAAAAAGTGAAGAAGCTGGAAAATGAATACGAGACAAAAGACAAGGAAGCCAGGACAGCTGACGCTGAAGCCAAGGCTCTAAAGACCACCTGCTGGCAGACAACTAAAGCTGTCGAAGTCAGCTGGAGCCTACTGACCACTCTTTGTCCAATTCTGATGACAAGAACACCTAATGAAGAGTTTTGCTGAGCAGGCGAGTTTGTGATGTTGTTTTAGCGTGGAAGACCGGATGGCTGTCGTGTTGAATGTACAGAGAAAAGAGCAAAACCTTGCAATGAGTTCTTGAAACTTGCTTTAGGACGGAAGTGAGGGTCGTACTAGGTATTTGCCTGTCGATCATTCCTTATATGCTTAATCAGCATAGCATGTCAGCAAATGGGAAACTCAGTTTCGCATGATCCATACCATGGTGACTAATCTAAACAAGTGAAGCCGTTTATGATTTATTGCAATTTTCTCCTCAATCAAGAGGGTACCAAATGAACAAGAGACTTAAACAAAGAGTATGGCTCGGTTAGAAACGAAGATTGACACGCTTGCAGGCACTGGAAAATGACAATGTCCTGACCCACTGAGTGAATTGGCCGGCAGCATATGCCGGCAATTTTCTTCAAGCTAGTATCAGCAGGTTTACTTGATAATTACTCGTACGGATCTTTGTGATTCCATACTTGAGCAGGTGTAGTGTTTTAGTCTGCATCAATGGATGCATAAATCGCAATATTATTCCTTTCTTTTTGTCCCGTACTGCTTGATTTCTGCAGGGATCAATCCATGATCCAACTCTAAATTTGATGACCACAGATTATATGTTGGTTTATGCTAACAAAGAAAGCTCAGATCGCTCCCAATCCGACCGCATCAAGTTCAAAAAACCAAGTTGCTCATGTAATTTTCCAAGTGACTGCTCTTCTGTCGTGTTCCTCGCCGAATCACCCTCTCTGTGTCATTAAAGAGTATTGCCATTTTTTTCTTGTCCTCGTGGTCCTTAACTCCAAATCTCTGCATAATGTAGTGAGATTGGGAAAGAACTGGCTAAACTACTGAGTCTCGTCATCTCAATGCCGGCTTTTAATTTCCATGCAGCAAGTACATATAGGCAAAAATGGCCCAATCCAGTACAGCAAATCTCACAGCCCGTGGTCTCCTCCACCCAAAAGAAGACGGCTTTAATTATAAGTGAGACAGATTTAGGTCCATATTGCCGAAAAAATAGGTAGAGTCGGTCCATGATGAAGCCAAGCGTTTTGAGCCATTGGATCTAGTGGGTGCCATGAGGGGTAGTCATATGCGATGGTTCAAATCATTCGGTTCGGTCCCTCGTTTAGGCATGAATTTGACTTAGCTATAGATATTAGCCGAGTGCCAGACACCTAGAGTGCAAAATTTTAGTATGAATAGACACTTAAGTACTAAAGTTAGGAAATTGATATTTAAGTGTCAAAATCGGAGTAAAATGGATAACTTAAGGCCTGTTTATTTGTGTTCTTTTTTTGTTCTTTGGAACACAATTTCTATTTTTTTGTTCCAAATCTATTCTCAGGAACAAAAGTAAAAACAAACGTGTTTGTTTTTTTTGTTCCTTTGTTAATGTTCTTTATTTCTGTTTATGAACAAAATTTCTGTTTTTTTGTTCCATTAAACAAAAAAAAGAACAAAAACGCGTTTATTTGCGTTTTTGTTCCAAATCTATTTTTTTGTTCGGGAACACATTTGAAACAGAAACAAGAAATAAGGAAAATGTGTTTCTTGTTTCTAGAACAAATTTTAAGAACAAATTTTCTCTCTCCTCTCTTTTTCTTCTCTTTTTTTTTTTTTTTTTTTTTTTTTTTTTTTTTTTTCTTTTTTTTTTTTTTTTTTTTTTTTTTTTTCTTTGGCCGAGTCCACCGGCCTCGGCCATGGCCGGCGATCGGCCGTCGGGGCCGGCGACCTCGCCGGAGTGTCGCCCGACCCCGGCGAGGCCGAGCGTCACCGGCTCTTGGCGAGGCTCGGCCTCGCCTTGGCTAGGCTAGCCGGGCGAGCCGGATCTGGGCTAGCCCGAGCTCGCCCAACCAAGGCAAGGCCGCCGGACCTCGTCGGCTGGTCGCCGGCCATGGCCGAGGCCAGCGACAGCCAAAAGAAGAAAAAAATTAAAAAAATTAAAAAAAATTAAAAAATTAAGAGAAAAACAAAAAGAACACAAATTTACCAAACGTATTTGTTCATTTTTTTTTTTCCCGGAACAAGTTTATCAAACGCGTTTTTATTCAAAAATTGTTCTCGGAACAGAAACATTTTTTTCTATTTCTATTCCCTGGAACAATTTTTAAACAGAAATGTTACCAAACACACCCTAAGTAGAAAAAACTTGTTTCTTGTTCAGGAACACTTTCGAGAAACAATTTTTCTCTCTCCTATTTTTTTCTTCTCTTTCTTTTCTTCTTCTTGCGACTGGCCAAAAGGAAGAAAAAAGAAAAAGAAAATAAAAATATTAAAAAATTAAAAGAAACAAAAAAGTTATACAAGTTCACCAAACGTGTTTCGTTATTTTTCTATTCCGGGAACAGAAATTTTTACAATTACCAAACGCGTTCTTCTATTCAAAAATTGTTCCCCAAAACAAAAATAATTTTTCTATTTTTGTTCCCTAGAACAATGTTTGAACAGAAATGTTACTAAACGTGCCCTTAAATGCCAACGATGAGAAAATCTGGCCAAAATGTTTACATGACTATTTTCCCGCGAAGCAAGTATAAAATGACGTCGTTTTGCACACTAATGTGGCTAAACGAGTGCAAAAATGACGTTGTTTTGCTACTGACGTGAGTAAATAATTAATATAAAAATTAATTAAATTAAATTTAAAACTAAGTTTATTAAAAAAACAAGAGAGAGAGAGAGAGAGAGAGAGAGAGAGAGATTGCAGCCCTCGCCGCCGCCTCCCCCGCCGTCGCGAGGCTAAGGCATGGCGACCCCGACCGACCTTCCCCACACCGTCGAGGCGGCAGCGGTGAGAGCATAGCCCTTAGCCGCTTGCAACTATCTTCCTCTTTTATATAAATAAATATAATTTAATTTAATTAAAATCCTTGCCAAAACGATGTTGTTTTTGCATTTTGTTGCTAAGTTAGCTCTCTAGCGAGCCATGTAGGCGAGTAAAATTAATAAAAAAATTGCCACGTAGAATTTCCAGCAAAAATTGTTGGAAGTGGCATTCAAGTGTCTCACTTTAAAAAAAAAAAAAAGTTGCATTTAAGTGTCATTTTCCTAACTTTTGATACTTAAGTGTCCCCTCATGTTAAGTTTTGGCATTTGAGGTGTACTTTTGCCGATATTGGCCCTACTTGACAAACTTGGTATTGACAACTCAAGTAGACTAGGAGTTTGACTTCATCTGTTTGATACAAGGGAAATTAATACAAACTTGGGCATATGATGGACATATAAGAGAAACGGCAAGCGGATGAGTAAAACATCCTTCAGGCTGCTGATCAGGGATCGCAAGAACATGTCCCAGAGGCAGGTAATTTGATCCAACATGAAGCATGAGACTAATGGATTAATTGTGTTTGTGTAGGAAAATATACTCTACCGATTTACCGACCACGAGTATGGCGCAATGATTTTCAAGGATAGGAAGTATCTCCAATAATATGTTTAATCTTATTGGGAGCGCGCAATAGAAGCCGAGAAGGAGCTCAAATCCAAATTTGTCGATATATTCAGTTGGACCAATCTATCCCTCAAATGCTTAACCAAAAAGTTATAAACCAATTATGATATATTAACTGTTTCATATAGTGAGCGCTCATGTGAGAACTAGGTGTCGGGTTTACTTCCTCTTAATTCAAGTATCTTTCTACATCAACATCACATCAACTTGAATCCTCAATCATTGCCAACCAGTGCAAACAACAGTGCAAACATGCAAAGATCCCAACCATGATGGCAAATCGTGGCATTTCACCTAGCCATGATGACTAGACTCATCAAATAGGGGGGTTGGGTTGAGTAAAAAATGATTATCCGACTCAAATTGATTCATTTAACTCGTTTTGACCTATTTTTCATGCAATGCAAATGTAATTACTCATATTCGATCTGGTCCACATCCAATAAATACCCAACCCAACCCAACCCATAAGCTAAAACTCTTTCATATATAACCCAATCTAGAAAAACGCATACCTAAACTAACATGAGAGTGTGAGAGCGAGAAAGAGTGAAGAGAAAGTCATAAAGGTGGGTTGAGTTTAGATAAATTATATATACATTTATCACTCATTTAACACCCATATTATGTTTAAACCCATTTATAACAGGATAAGAAGTATATGGCTGTTAAATCACGAGAATGTGAGTCTTGTGCAATGATTTTGAAGCATGGAAAGTATATTAAATGATATTCATGCACCAAGAGTCTTGCATGATGATAGGATAAGAAGGAGTAAAGTACAGCTCAAGTGCCAAAACTTGGCACGGAATGACACTTAAGTGCCAAAATTTGAGCAAAATAGATCACTTAAGTGCCAATTCGGCCAAATTACTGACGTAGCAATTTTCCAGCGAAATAAGTGTAAAACGGCATCGTTTTGCATGCTGGCGTGGCTAAAAAATATAAAAATGACGTCATTTTGTCTCAACTTTCCATGATTACTAATCGCGTGCCCCTGTATTTGATCACCGTTAAGATACAATAACTTATTATTGCCCATTGAATTTTAATAATTTATTAGAAATTATAAAGTTGGGATTTTACTCTACTTGATAGTTATCAATTGGTTTTAAGACTCATTCCTTTAAAGTACTGCTTATTAAACCTCTTGAAAGTCCCTTAATGAATGGATCAACCTTGTTATTATTAGTCCGAACATAAATTAGGTCTAACTTCGTAAATTAACCAAATGGTTCGAATACTCCGGCTTAGGGAGTTGGGGAGACCATACCCCTTTCTCTATTGTTTTTCCTTTTTTTCTTTTTCTTTTTTTCTCTTCCTTCCTTCTTCTTTTTTTCCTCTTTGTACGTACCCTTCTTTTCCCTTCATATAGCCGTTGGTCTCTTTCTGACCAAGTCAATCTTTCTTTTTTAGGATTAATATTCTAAAAAATTCCAAATTGATATACGCGTGATAAATTTATTCAAATTAATTTTTTAACTATGAATAACCCAAACTGATACATTTGCGATAGATTTAGCCTAACTGATCATAAAAAAACCCAAAATTGATATATTTATGATAAATTTACAATAAACTAATTTATTTGATCGTCAAAAACCCTAAATTTGTATATTTATGATAAATATATTGTCCGTTAAATTGGACTAATACTACAAAAAATCACAAAAATTATATTGCTGTGACAAACGAAAAGTAAAATCTCAAATCGGTATACTCGTCAACTGTCACGTGTAATTTAATTTAGTAATTTGACAGTAAAATTTAACGAAAATTAATAGAGGATAAATTTATCACAAGTATATCAGTTTGTGGTAAATTTGTCAAAGGTGTACTAGTTTAAATTTTTTTATGGTTTAAAAATTAATTTAGAGTAAATTTATCATATGTATATCAATTTGTGATTTTTTAGGGTATTAATCCTTTTTATTTATCTCTTTATTTGACCAAGTCAAATATCACAATTGACGACTCGAACAAGGAGCATGACTTGGTTAGAAACAAAGAATGATCTGTTTGCGGGCACAATAAACTGGAAATATGCTGACCTACCGAGTGCAGTGGCCGGCAGCATATGCCGGCACTTTTTCTTCAATCTAGTATACGAGGTATCACTAATTACTCCTTCGCTTCTGCTCCTTCCTCCTTGATTTCCCCAGGAATCAATCCATGGTCCAACAATTCAATTGATGACCGCAGAGCACATGTTGGTCATTCTAATGAAGAAGCTTAACTCACCCATTGATTCCGACCGCCTCGAGTTCATAAAACCAAGTTGCACGTGTAATTCCCTGAGCGGTCGCTCTCTTCTGGTGTGTCCCACGCGGAATAGCCTTCTCTCCGTCGCTTGAGAGTATCGCCGTCATCCTTCCTGTGCTTGCGGTCCTCTAACTCCAAATCCCGGCCTAGAGCATTGTGAGATTGCGAAAGAGCTGACTCAACTGCTCAGTCCCATTCTCTGAATCCCGGCCTTTCAATTTCCCTAGAGCAAGTTGACAGGAGGCAACAATGGCCCAATTTAGTATAGCACGCCCCGTAGCCTGTGGTCTCCTCGCCCAAAAGGCGACGCTTTAGCCATAATTGAAACAGAGTTTGGTCCATATTTGCCAATAAAACAAGAGAGTCGTCGGTCCATGATGAAGCTATAGAAGTTGGCATTTTCGATAAACTTGGTCCTGGCAACTCGGGTAGATTAGTAGTTTGACTTCTATTCGTTCTACACAAGGGAAATTCATAGAAATTTTGGGTTTCTAATGGACAGCTAAAAGAAGGGGCAAGTAAATGAGTCATGAATCCTTCAAGCAGCTGATCAAGGATCGCCAAGAACATGTCCCAAAGCAGCTAAATTTAATCTAAAAAGAAGCACAAGATTAATAGATTAATTGTGTTTGCCTTAGCAAAATAAACACTTCACTGACCGCAACAATAGTTTTGAAGGATGGAAAGCATATAAAATAACATTTCTTATCTTTTCATAGAGCCACTTCTGACCTTTTCATAGAATGACCTCAATTTTGTCAATTCTTATACAATTTTACGTCTCATGCCATGTAATAAATTAAGGGCTAATAGAAGTGGTCAATCACATTAATTTAATGAATGAGATAGAACAATTAAGAAGAAGAAGAACAATTAAAAGAAGAAGAAGAAGAAAGAAAGAAAGAAAGAAAATAAAGCATGTCTATCTCTTTTATATCTCACATGTCGTATTCATCTCTTTCCATATCTTTAACTCATCTACCATATTACTATTCACAATACATCAAATAACAACACATACATCGATTCTAAAAGTTAAAAATTTCTTTGATATAGGTTCGTTGTTCCTAATTTTGCAAGGCCAACTTGATCCTCCTTCTTTGGGATTCTTATGGGCATAGGAGAGAGAGAGAGAGAGAGAGAGAGAGAGAGAGAGAGAGGAAACAAGCTCGTTGACTCAAAAAAGGGCATCTACACGTTTAAAACGGTCCATAGCTAAATAAATAGACAGAAGAGGAAACAAGCTCGTTGACTCAAAAAAGGGCATCTACACGTTTAAAACGGTCCATAGCTAAATAAATAGACAGAAAATCCACATTTTAGCCAGGAAGAATAGCGTCACCCATTGCCTCACCTCTTCTTCATCAAATGGCGCCGATCTCAGCTCCTAGAATACTAGCCACCTCAAGATTCTCAGGACTCTTTCTCTTATTGTCTCTCTCCATTCTCATGCATTGCAATTCATCACAGGCAACCCAACCTCCACAAACCACCGAGATGGTGTTGTACTTCCAGGATTTTGCTGCCGGGCCCAACGCCACTCTCATCCCGGTCGCGGGCATTGCCGGGAAGCTCTGGACGTTCAGCCAGTTCGGGACAGTGTTCGTCACCGACGACTTCATAACTGAGACGCCCAACCCTAACTCGCCCATGGTCGGACGGGGACAGGGCATGTACCTGACATCGGCGCTGGACGGGTCAAGCACTCACACCATGTTCTCGATCGTGTTCACCAACCAAGCCTATAACGGGAGCACCCTGGAGATCCAGGGCACAGGAAAGCAGCTTGAGGTGGTCAGGGAATACTCGGTGGTGGGGGGGACTGGGAAGTTCCGGTTCGCGCGAGGCTACACAACATTCAAGACTATCTCCATGGACATGCCGCAGGTTCACTCGGTTATCCAGTGCAACGTCACCATCCGTCTTGACTAGAGGAGTTTCCAACAGGTTTGACAGAATTACTGGAGGATTTAGAATAATGGGACCGGAGGTTTGCGTGGTCCTTCCGGCCTACTAGTAAATAAAGCCTACTATAAGGCTCTGTCTTCTTGCTGATGTCATTTATAAGATCAGAAATTTCGTATCTCCATTGTCTGAAATCTTACCTATCCTTGATAATTTGTAAGCAAAAAATGAAAGGCACGGTGGAAAATGTCTTTTGATTCTACAGAGGAAAAAAAAAAAGGTCTTCTAAACGTTCTTGTTTCATGGCAAAGAAGTCCTAATCAATAAATAAGTCCAGGCTCATGAAGTACCTCGTTGATCTTATGAATGAGAAACTCTTTGAACAACACTATTCATATCAGAGAGGTTCAGTTCCAGCATGAGGCTGTAGCTCTTGGTATAAGGAAAATGCTGAGTCCCAGCGGAAAGGTGGATTTTAACCACAAGTAGTACTCTTATTGAGAGAGCATTCAGGTTTGATCGAGGAATATTTCTCTCTTTCTCTCAATCTATGGAGAGAAAAGTTGCGGAAATGAAGAAACTTTATAAAACTCGTTTAGTAAATCAAATTTCCAATGTAATACACGCACCTTCTGAAAAGAATATGCAGATGTCCCATCTTCTTTGGAGACCTGCTTAAATACTAAAACCCCATACGGCCTTTTGAAATGCAAGAAAAACTTGCTACTACCTAGGCTTTAAAGCCAGCAAATTCGTGGGGAAGTACCCGGGGTTTCCCATTTGCAACGATAATAGATGTAATGGTGAGTTTGACATTGTGGTGGATAGAATCTATCTCTCGCTGGTTGTATGCGCTTGTTCAATCTGTAAGGGAAGTGAAGTGATCCTCGATCATTATATGCAATGTTAATCTCCCTAGTGAGGTTCTGATCGTCTTGACCAATTTGAAAGGAACATTATCTGAGGGTCTATCGAGAATAAAAGGAAAATTCATTTGCTGGTTTGGTCCGCCATCATCAAACGGAAAAGAAGAGGTGGTCTTCAGCTCTGTCGAGCCAGGGAGAAGAGCAAGGCCACTCTTGCGAGGCTCGATTGGCGTTTCTTAAAGGAGGAAGACAAACTTTTGGGTCAGAACCATTGCTGCCAAATATTTTTAAAAACGGAAAAGCTTCTGTAATAGCGGGCAAAAATGTCACGGACATGGATGACCTTAAAAGCGGGCCACTCCATTCTCCTCGAAGGCATTCGACATGTATTGGGGGGTGGCAAAACGATAAGCTTCTGGTTGGATGACTGGCTAGGAATTGGACCTCTGAAGAAATTATTATATTAGGCCTCTTAATAAAGACGAAGAGGAAATGACGGTTAACAACTTTTGGCTTAGACGTTTGGGACCTTTTAAATATTCATGTATTGGATGATGAACTTATCCAATGCATTTGCACCATTCCTATTGCTCGTGGTTCTAGGACCTCATTGCTTGGAAATTCTCTCAAAATGGTGAGTTTAGCACTACTGATGCCTATGATCTTGCGATCAACCATGAGCCCTATAAGATTTTTCTAGATGATCGGCCCTGGATTTGCAAGTCAAAAACTATCCCTCCAATCCGAACCTTTATTTGGCTTGGGATCCATAATAGAATTGTCACCAAAGTTTTCCTCCACAGGAAGGTTCTTGTTCTTCATGACTGCTGTCATATTTGCATGACTAGCAGAGAGGACATTCTCCATCTTTTGGCTTACTAAGATATGTATGCATCTGCAGTGGGACGTAATTCTGGCAAATTAGCAGTTGACAGGTTAAAAGTGCCGCTGTCTGTTGCAATCCCAGTATTAAAATGCTAAATCTAGTGCGTTAGGTTCATTCACTCCATACTATATAACTCTTATTTGTTTATTCTCTTGCGTATTGGAGATTTTGTGGCAGATAGGTTAGACCTCTGAGTTCTCTGACGAAGGCATGGGACAAGTAGCGCCTGATATTTGATTACTAAACTAACATCCATGGCTTCCATGACCCTATGGTCTGGATCATTACCGATTTCTAGAACATTTATAAACTGTAACAGAGGACAAAATGAGTACCCAGTTGTTCGCAAGAATTTATTGATTAAATCTGTAGATTAATATCAGTGGTGTTACTTGGGGGAGCCTGATCTTTGAATAACGTTGGCTGATTCAGATAATTTCTTCCTTCTTTAGTTTTGCCTTGGTGGGTTTACTGGAGTTTGACTGTTGTCCGGTTAGAGCCCATGATTTGAGCTCTTGGTGTTTGCTTCGGTTTGCATTATATTTCGTATGTTTGAAAC
Organism: Eucalyptus virginea; assembly: GCA_014182375.1. Classification (NCBI taxonomy): domain Eukaryota; kingdom Viridiplantae; phylum Streptophyta; class Magnoliopsida; order Myrtales; family Myrtaceae; genus Eucalyptus; species Eucalyptus virginea. The sequence goes on along the minus strand of CM024514.1, from coordinate 25,870,360 downwards.
CTCTGTCTGAATCCCAGGGGACCTCTTAGTTTTGTTTTACCACCAAGGGTTGACCATAAATTGCCATTCACTCCTGCACTAAGGCTTCACCTGGATAGCAATGCTCTCTGGATCTCACCGTGCATGTTCCATTTACTTTGTATCATTATCTTTCGGAAGTGAATTGTGATTAGCAGCCTTCTCTCTGGTAAAGAGAGTTTAATAGAAGGGTATAGACACAATGACAGGAGCATAGACTTACTAATTATGTGCTTGGCTAAAATTCTGGACGTCGAATACCAAAGTTTAATGCATTTTGTACCTTTCTCGGAAGGAAGGTTACTCGTAATCTCTACTTTATTATCATTGTTGTAGGTATGGGTTGGATCTGATATCAGTGTGGTTGACTTCATGCAGGATTTGTGCTATTTCTGTCATTGGTGATTGATAGATTATAACTTCGTTTGCTCAGAAAGACCATGGGGACAGGTGAGAAACAGAGTTGAGGCATTGACGAGGGGAAAGATGGCAGTGCGGGGGTCAGAGGCTTGAAGGAAGAGAGTGCCACCCTGAGGTAAAAAGTGAAGAAGCTGGAAAATGAATACAAGACAAAAGACAAGGAAGCCAGGACAGCTGACGCTGAAGCCAAGGCTCTAAAGACCACCTGCTGGCAGACAACTAAAGCTGTCGAAGTCAGCTGGAGCCTACTGCCCACTCTTTGTCCAATTCTGATGGCAAGAACACCTATGAAGAGTTTTGCTGAACAGGCGAGTTTGTGATGTTGTGTTAGCGTGGAAGACCGGATGGCTGTCGTGTTGAATGTACAGAGAAAAGAGCAAAACCTTGCAATGAGTTCTTGAAACTTGCTTTAGGACGGAAGTGAGGGTCGTACTAGGTATTTGCCTGTCGATCATTCCTTATATGCTTAATCAGCATAGCATGTCAGCAAATGGGAAACTCAGTTTCGCATGATCCATACCACGGTGACTAATCTAAACAAGTGAAGCCGTTTATGATTTATTGCAATTTTCTCCTCAATCAAGAGGGTACCAAATGAACAAGAGACTTAAACAAAGAGTATGGCTCGGTTAGAAACAAAGATTGACACGCTTGCAGGCACTGGAAAATGACAATGTCCTGACCCACTGAGTGAAATGGCCGGCAGCATATGCCGGCAATTTTCTTCAAGCTAGTATCAGCAAGTTTTACTTGATAATTACTCGTACGGATTTTTGTGACTCCATACTTGAGCAGGTGTAGTGTTTTAGTCTGCATCAATGGATGCATAAATCGCAATATTATTCCTTTCTTTTTGTCCCGTAGTCCTTGGTTTCTGCAGGGATCAATCCATGATCCAACTCTAAATTTGATGACCACAGATTATATGTTGGTTTATGCTAATAAAGAAGCTCAGATCGCTCCCAATCCGACCGCATCAAGTTCAAAAAACCAAGTTGCTCATGTAATTTTCCAAGTGACTGCTCTTCTGTCGTGTTCCTCGCCGAATCACCCTCTCTCTGTCATTAAAGAGTATTGCCATTTTTTTCTTGTCCTCGTGGTCCTTAACCCCAAATCTCTGCATAACGTAGTGAGATTGGGAAAGAACTGGCTAAACTACTCACTACTCAGTCTCGTCATCTCAATGCCGGCTTTTAATTTCCATGCAGCAAGTACACATAGGCAAAAATGGCCCAATCCAGTACAGCAAACCTCACAGCCCGTGGTCTCGTCCGCCTAAAAGAAGACGACTTTAATTATAAGTGAGATAAATTTAGGTCCATAATGCCGAAAAAATAGGCAGAGTCAGTCCATGATGAAGCCAAGCATTTTGAACCATCGGATCTAGTGGGTGCCACGTGGGGTAGTCAGATGCGACTGTTCAAACCATTCAGTTCAGTCCTAGTTTAGGTATGAATTTAACTTAGCTATAGATATTGGCACTACTTGACAAACTTGGTGCTGACAACTCAAGTAGACTAGGAGTTTGACTTCATCTGTTCGATACAAGGGAAATTAATACAAATTTCGGCATCTGATGGACAGATAAGAGAAACGGCAAGGAGATAGTCAAGCATCCCTCAGGCCGCTGATCAAGGATCGCAAGAACATGTCCCAGGGGCAGGTAATTTGATCCAACATGAAGCATGAGATTAATGGATTGATTGTGTTTGTGTAGGAAAATATACTCTACTGATCTACAGACCACGAGTATGGTGCAATGATTTTCAAGCATACGAAGTAGCTAGAACAATATGTTTGATCTTATTGGAAGCGCGCCATAGAAGCCAAGAAAGAGCTCAAGTCCAAACTCATCAACATATCCAATTAGACAAATCTTTCCCTCAAAATCTTAAACCAAAAAGTTATAGGTCAATTAGGGTATATTAACCCTTTCACACAGTAAGTGTTCATGTGAGAATTGAATGTTAGGTTTACTTCCTCTTAATTCAAGTATCTTTCTACATCAACATCACGTCAACTTGAATCTTCAATCATCGCCAACCAGTGCAAACGACAGGTGCAAACACGCAAAGATCCCAACCATGATGGCTTTGACCCGATCGTGATAGCTAGACTCATCAAATAGGGGGTCGGGTTGAGTCAAAAATGATCATCTACTCAAATAAACTCATTTAACCCGTTTTGATTCATTTTTCATGCAATGCAAATGTGATTACCCATATCCAATCTAGCCCACATCCAATAAATACCCAACCCAACCCAACCCATAATGCTAAAACTCTTTCATTTATAACCCAATCTAGAAAAATGCATACCTAAACTAACATAAGTGTGTGAGAGCGAGAAAAAGTAAAGAGAATGTCATAGAGGTAGATTGGGTTTAGATAATTTATATATTCATTTATCACTCATATAACACCCATATTATATTTAAATCCATTTATAACACATTTACTAAATATAATAAACTATATAGCAACTCATTCCATCATAAATGAGTTAAGAAATGGGTTCATGACCCATTTAACAAGTATAGTGATGGCAAACCACACTTAGCAACTACAAAGATCCATGATGATATTACTCATTGAGTCCATGATACCAATGCACATGAAGACTCACTAATCAGCCATCTGCAAAGCAGAAGCCCAATATACATTAGGAGTCGGCCTATAACTTTAAGCTAACTAGAATATATAAACTACTTTACACCACAAGAATTCTTCGATGTGAGGCTTTCTAACAAAACTCACATGTTATCTAAAATAATCTCCCCCTCACATGTGAACTTGATATTAGATCTGCTCCACATTCGATTCATGTATCCTTCCACATTAATATTATGTCAATTTGAATCTCCAATCATTCTCAACCGGTACAAACACGCCATTCACCCATAGTCTCCTCCTGGACTGAACCATGACGGCAAATCGCACACGGCAACTACGAAGATCTATGGGATTGCACACGGCAACTACGAAGATCTATGGAATTACTTGTTTTTTTTTTTTGGTCGATATGGAATTACTTGTTGAGTCTAAGATATTGATGCACATTGAGGACCTACTAATTAATCATAAACTCTGAAGATATTGATGCACATTGAGGACCTACTAATCAACCATAAACTCTAATACCATTTGTTAAGAGCGTAAAACATAAACCCGGGGCAACACTAGCGCGGGGACCCACCTCCCATGGGGCCGCACTTAAGTCACGCAAATGCAACCGCGGTGATTCGAACCTTCCCCCAGCCAGAAGAGGGGGGAACGCCCGAACCAAAGCGTCCATAGCGGGGTGGGTGCCAATGTTAGTAATTAATGTATCAAATAATAACGTGCCAGCCTCATTTCAAAAGTTAAAACTTTCTTTGATATAGTTTCGCTGTTCCTAATTCTGCAAGGCCAACTCGATCTTCTTCCCTAGATATTCCTATGGATAAGGATAGTGAAAGAGGAAAATTTAAAGATTTCATTGTACCGAGGAATCAAAGAATTTAAGTAAATCACCCTTCGAGCATCTACTTTTGCAGTCCAGTCCAATGTACAGATAGACCATAGGAACATGATCCGATCCAATCCTGTATAAATAGACAAAGAGAACCCACAATTTAGCCAGGAAAAATAGCACACCAACTCGCTCACATTTTCTTGTTCATCAAGTGGCACCAATATCTTAAGTAGGATTGACATCAACACACGACACGTGACATGAAGTGACATGTCAACATGTCGTTTTTCAAAAAATAGAGAAGTCGGACACATTGAGACACGTTTAAATTTATAATTATATATATATATATGATAAATTATCATTTTTATGATTATTTTAATCAAATTAATTTGATTCAAATTCATAAATAAATAAATAATAAAAAGGGGCATAAAATGAATTTACATTAAAAATATCAACCCACTATTTGTTAATATCATTTATTATTTCAATTTGACAAATTCAACTCCTTTCCAATAATTCGTAAACGTTGGAGGAAAAAATAAGCAATCCCTATTTTGGACTTGCATGTCAGAGCATATTGGAAGAGAATAGAAAAAAATAAACTTAGGGAGTAAATTATGTATCATGATAAGTGAGAATAGGAATAGAAGAGAATGTTAGGTTTTTCTTCTTTCTTCATTTATTATTTTTGTTTTCTTCTATATTTACATTTTGAACTTCATTTATTGAAAAATTTTAAAATTGACTTCATGTATGTTAGAAACATGTCGGAACTTCAAACTTGCATATTGGAATTCATGACTCGTGTATCTAAATGTGTCGGTAAAGTTGACCAAATGTCGGATTTTCCAACACGTGTTGACTGAGTGTCGAGAGTGTCGAAGTATTTGATATTATACGACAGCTTTCGAAGAATATCGGTACTTCCTGGCTAACATCAACTCCTAAAATACTCACCATCGGTCCACCGCCACATTCTCATGACTCTTTCTCGTGTTCACTCTCTCCATTCTCATGCATGCTAATTAGAGGCAACCCGCCAACCTTCGTATACCACTGAGATGGTCTGGTGCCATTCAGTACAATGCCTTTGGCAATTCAATACATAACTCAATTTTTCTATCGAGGACAAATCTGGTAAATCATCAGAAGACACGTATAGACAACCTGTGCCTTTTACACCGGCCAAATAACTACGGTGAAGTTCATAAAGACGGTACCTTTGCCGGGGACACTGCCGTGCGAGATTACAGCGAAGCGGCTAAATATCGGAGTTGTTTGACCGAGTCCAATGCCTTAAAGAAGGCAGGGAGGCCTAGAGCTGGCTCCCTCCTAGACCTAGTTGGATCAAGCTTACCATCAATGGTCCAGTGTAAGGAAATCCTGGCATTTGTGGGTGCTGGAAGTGTGTTCTACAATCATCTCGGCAAATGGATCGGTGAATTTCTCCTGCAATATTCGCACTACTTTCTCTGTTCTTGCGGAGCTATGGACCCTCCGATATGAGCTCTGTATTGCTTTCGACAATGATGTGCAGAGACTCCTTGTATAGATGGATGCGTGAGCGATCGGCCAGGTAATGGTTAAGGTTACCATCGACAATGTCAATGTAATGAACATTGTTAGCGCGTGCAGCTTGTTGATAGCACAAATTCCGGAAGCTCAAACTCAGCATTTAGGCACCGTGAAATGACCAGATGTGCTCTTAGCAAAATGGATAGATAGGAAAAGTATCAGAAAAGTCATAAACCTATTGTATTGATGTAAATTTAATCATAAATCTTTTAATTATATCAATTTAGCTATAAACATTTTGATTTGATATTAATTTAGTTCTTCCAATTAATTTTGATCTTATATTGCTAACGTAGATGCCGACTAACTTATTTTCTCCCTACTTCATCCTTTTGGAGATAACTGACCATTGGCTATAAGCGATGGCCGAGCAAGTTGACCTCACCTAGCCATGGCGAGAGTCAATCTCGTTTGATATAGCCTAGGTGAGGGCCAGGCGAGGGCTAGGCGAGGGCTAGTCTTGCTAGATTTGGCAAGGAGAGCCCTTGTTAGCCTAGGGGAGGGCTGGCCTCGCCAGATTTGGGGGGGGATCACTCGTCGAGGCTACCTTCGCCCAAGTGGGGGTCAACCTCGCCCATGCCAAATCAAGCAAGGCCAACCCTCACCAGATCTTAGCCTCGCCATGGCCAGGCAAGGCCAGCATACCGAGCCATAGTTGATGGCTGGCAAAAGAAAAACGGAAGGAAAGAAAAAAATAAAAAAATAAAAACAAATATTAAAGTTGAAAAATTATTGAAGTATTATTATAAATTATCCACATAAGCCTATCAGCGTCCACATCGGTAATATCCAATCAAAATTAACTAGAATAACTGAATTGACATTGGGTCAAAAAGTTTAAGACTAAATTGATATTAATGCAATAGATTTAAGATTTTCTATTATCTTTCCGAGCCAAGACCGCCACTCCCAATTTCTTGTTGCACCAGTGGACTTTGCTGTAGACACTTTCAGGAATAAATGCCCAAGGACATGTCTCTTGTTTTCATCTCAAATTCCCGCAGGAGCACCAGTTGAGTGTTGGCAACCTGTTTTTGGCCTTTCGTGGGCATTCAATCACCGAAAACTCCTCATCATTCACGTGGTTTACGATATTCATGTCATGGTTTTTGTCGGTTATGGTAAGGTCGGATCCTCCCACGCAGACGACGATACGGCGCCTATGGAGTGACCATTTCTCATGAGCTCAACTATGCCCGAGGCGCGTCGCGCGGTATGATTTCTATGAAGAAGAAGAAGAAAGAAAGAAACCGACGGCGATCGGCCGGAAAAGTACATGGAGATTGAAATTAAAAAAGTGATTATGTCATTAAGGGCCGCAAAAGCATATGGTCACTGTTCCTAATCGCAAAACCAATTTCCCCGCAATCCCATGCCCGCAAAGCGTCTCTACTCATTGCTCCATTTAACGCCTCACCGCCGACCTTCCCACCAACCGCGTCCACTTCCGACCAACCAATTGATGAATCCGCCGGTCCCCCGTTTCCCACGTCATCGTCGACGCACCCCCTGACGTCGATCCAATCCCCCTCGTCGCCGTCGCCGTCCCACATCGACCTGGGCCCCACCGAGCTCGCCGACAGCCGTCTGATCCTATCGGCCGCTGTCTCGTCGCCCTCGCATGCGCCGTCGTGGCCGGCTGCGCTGGTCTCCGGCTCTGCTGCCGAACTCCAGGCCCCTCGGTCGAGGACGCTCGTCGGAGAAGTCGAAGCGCTCGATTCCCATTCCTGAATTCGCTTCGCGCCGCGGAAGTCCAATTCGGATTCGGATTCGCATTCTCCGAGAAGGAACGGGTGCCCCAGAAGCTGACGGGGCGTCCACCGCTCTCGCGGGTCCCTCCTCAGGCACTTCCCTAGGAAATCCCTCGCTCCCTCCGACAGCCACCCCGGAATCTCCGGCGACTCGCCGGAGTACGCTATCTTGTAGAGGACCGAAGCCGGGTCTCCGCCCCTCCACGGCGCTCCTCCGGTGGCCATCTCGACGACCGTGCACCCCAGTGCCCACACGTCGCAGGCGCGCCCCTGCTCCTCCCCTCTCGCGACCTCCGGCGACATGTACATCGGGGTGCCGCCGAACGGCGCCTCCGCCTCCGCCGCCGCCGCCGCCGGGTCGTCCACCCTCCTCGCGCAGCCGAAGTCCGCGAGCTTCGGGCCGTCTTCGCCCATCAGGATGTTGCTGCCCTTCACGTCGCAATGCGCGATGCCTCGCGAGTGCAGGTGCTCGAGCCCCTCCAGAATCTGGCGGGCGTAGCGCGCGATCGCCGGCTGGCTGAGTCTGCCCCCGAGTTTCCGAGTCAGGTCGGCGAGGGTGCCTCCGGGCACGAACTCCATGAAGATGTTGTACGTCAGCCTGCCGTCGCCGCCCTCCCTGGTGACGCCGAAGCCTCTGTACTCGACTACGCGAGGGGAGGCCAGAGAGGAGAGGATTCGCTGCTCCCTCTGGAGGGACGCCGACGCCCCCAGCTCGGCGGACTTCACGGCGAAGACCTCGCCGGACTCGGCCGAGGTGGCGAGCGAAACGACGGCGGTGGAGCCGCGGCCGACGGTGCGGCCTCTGGTCCACTCCATCTCGAGCTTCCAAAAAGGGTAGAAACAGAGTCGTGCTGAGAGGTTTTAGCGGGTCCGCGTTGAGTGATTGCTAACAGAGCGGTGGTGTTCATACATATATATATAGGAGGCCTTTGAAAAGACCGAAGCTTTTTCAACGTGTTGAAACGAGTTTTGGGTTGACAGCTTTTGGCCGATTGGGACGGCGGTGGCATGGCGTAATGGGTATGCAACACGTGTAAGATGGTTGGGAGCGTTGGAATTCTGTGAGGAGCGGCCCGGGGACAACAAGGGTCTAATTCATATGAACCGTTAGATGAAATGAGATGTGCGTGACACTAACATTATCATATAGTTCATCAGATTTAACCTGATATATAAAATATATTCCGGGTTCGATATAACAAGTGATGAAGGGATGGATAATGCACGTTTTGGATGCTTCGAATCGTCTGAGAGCAAGACTTATAGTGTGTAAGGGGTTAGTATTAGATGGGTTGAACCCCCAAAAAGAGAGACAACAATAGCGTTGATTCAGAGCATCTTTGCAATAATACAATAGTCAAAAGAACTCGATACAGAAGTCTTTGGGCTGTGGAGAGGGGGCTGCAAAAGGGAATATCGGAATTCCGTCAAAAGTCAGCACAATTAGGAGGGGGGTAATACAGATCCGCCACTTGGACAGGAAGTTAGGTCTACCTCATAACAAGAATCCGGTGGCTGTTTCGGACATTTGGATTATAAAGTCCTTGAAGTTTATCTGAAGTTAGTAGTACTACCATTTGCGTTCGGTTTTCATAGCCCACCTGGCATGGAACGGCTCGCAGATTGCAATACCCGATTGGAGGAAAAAAAAAAAACCACAATCGCCCACCTGTATCTTATGTATAAAGCTTAGTTAGTACAGTGCCATACGCGACGGATAAGGATTTGCGAGTGATCTGCTAATTGCCAAGTGTTTGCTGCGCTGCTTTTTGTGTTACGTGCGAGTTTTCAGTTGCTTGAGCACCGGGTGCTTCTGGTTGCCTGCGAGTGAGGCTGAAGTAATCCTCCGCACCAAGCAATTGCAACCCCCATTTTCTCCTTCGCCCCGCATAGAGTTTGTCCCGATCCTAGTGATTAGTCCAGGTACGAAGTGATTGGACGCTCGACGCTTTTCCCCACTTCCATCTGGATATATAATATCATTACTTGACATCGTCACTTGGAGGGGCGCATAGCAATCGCGATCCTACACGCGTCCGTGCATATAGGCACATACCCAATCGCTTCGACTTCCCAAAACTTTGAAACCAAGGCTCTAATCTTCTAATCATATCTCTGTAACCCAACTTACAGGTGGGTTTGGTTTCTAATTATTCTTTCAATCTTAGTGGAAGCTTCTATACCTTGATCAATTCTCTAGTACACACAATTAAATCATTTTGCCGTTCAGAGTCAGACCAGAAGTAGCAATTCTCATGAGGATCAATTTAGTTCTCAATTCCAATTTATTGATATTGGTGAGCATCAATTTGATTTTCGGTTCTAGGTGGGGCTCCGTCCCCCCAAACCGAACAAGTACATATGTATTAAATTTTTTAAATGTTTATGTTTCCACTTTTCATATCAAAATCCTAGTTTCATTTTGTCTCTTTCCATCTCTTGCCTCACTCAACTTGCACCCTCTTCTCCCATTATCCTTCTAGCTCTAGCTCACCTTCGGAATTTGAAATGTTGTCACTCTCAAGTTTCACACCCATTCCAAAGTGGGGACATTTCAACTAGTTTCATGGACCCAATCAGAAACCAAATTATCAAGCGGTTCTCAGTTCTAATTTTTTGAACTAATTTTTAGTGAGTAATTTTCAGTTCTATGATGGGAACCGATCACCCCTAACTCATCTGTTTATTTGTATGTTTATGTAGAGAGAGAAACTACATGTGTATGACACATGGAATTTGGCTGTTAAAAGGTGGATTCATATATGCGAAAGGGATAATACTATCTCAGATTCTACGAAAAAAAAAAAAAAAAAGATGATCAAAAGGTTAAATTAATAGATAAAAGAGAAATTATATGTATATAAAAGAGATATTGGACAATATTTCAACAGCAATCATCGGGCGATGACATCTTAAGTTCCGCTAGTTGCACCGACGAAACGGGGCGACGAGAGTTAGATGCGATTGTTGAGTTATAGGGAGTACGATGCGTACCTTGGAAGACAGATAATTGATTAGGGAAAGCTTTCACCAAACGCATCTAACGTGGACTCTCCCGTCGCTTCTCGTTTAATTTGGGCCTTTTCGCGCATTTAAAGGCAAAAGGTTCGTCGGGCCCACGATCGACCCACCCAATCCCCGTCAGGCTACGGCACTCGTGCATCACGAAGTCTTTCGACAGCCAAGACCGTGAAGCACGTTCTTATTGCATACAAAGCATTAAACTCTCTCTTTCTTCTTTTCCTTTTTCTAATTTTTCTTTATTAAATTAATATCACAAAAAATCTCAAATTGACACACTTATATTAAAAATAACTTCAAATTAATATATATGTGATAAATTTATCATTTATTAATTTTCTCAAATTATCGAGTTCAATGATATGTAACAGTTAATGGGCGTACAATTGAGATTTTATACTCCATTTGTCACAAGTATTGAAGTTTATGATTTTTTGTGATAGTAATCTAAATTAATGAAAATTAAAAGAGAATAAACTTATTATAAATGCAACAATTTATGGTTTTTTTCAGTCAAAAAATTAAGATAAATTTATTATATGTGCACTTGTTTTGATTTTTTAGTGATCAAAAAATTAATTTTAAGAAAATTTATTATAAATATATTAGTCGATTTTTTGAGATATTAATTCTCTATAAAGCGGGACTGACCGTATGATATGTAATTAGCTGGCGCGGGGTAGAACCAAACAAATTGCATTGAATGTGGGCTGGACGGGAGGACCGTGAAGATAAAAGCGCAAGTACGAAACGTGGCGCTCCTGACACTGATGTCTCTCAATGCTTCGAGCCCACGACCGTGCGATATGTAATTAGCCGGCGCGGGGGTAGAACCAGACAAAATCGCATTGAATGTTGGCTGGACGAGAGGATCCTGAAGATAAAAAAGATCAGATTGATGACGCGAGTACGAGACGCGGAGCTCCTAACAAGCGTCCGAAACGTGGAGCTCCTGACGGTGACGTCTCTCAATGCTCCGAGACGACGGCCGTCTCACCACTCCGTAGAAACGATCTTAAATGTCGCTTCAACGAGTTCCTATCGAGTTTTTAGTTAAGCTCTTTCCTCTCCCTCTCTCCGGTTCATTCATTACCGGCTGAAAAACGTGGAGCAAAACCATGGTTAGAACCATGCGCACGTCGCTGTCTCTTGGACCGCACGTTGAGGATGTTTCGATGTAAATTGGGTTTCAAGCATCGAATCTCTTGATAGCTAGGAGTTCGTTTGCGAGATTCATCGCGGCTTTTTAACCTACCGTCGTCGGAAAACGCTTCTAGAAATGTTTATAGCATGAACACCAAACGTTTTCTTTTCGGGTGGGAGCCGAGAGAACCTCTCGTGATCTTCAAGCCATGCATCAGTTGATGATGATGCTTGAAGACCAAGTTCCCCAACTGGAATCTTTCCGCTTTTCATTGCTGAAGAACGACTCCACCGGCTAGGTCAGGGCTTGTCCTCTCCTTCCGCCAAGAACCAGCCGACAGATGAGTCTGGCTAAACTTTTGGAATTTCAAATTACTGCAACATATTGACAAAACTCATCCAAGCCACTTACATGGACTCCTTTCTTACTTTTCCAGTAAAATAGAGGAATCACTTTCAGGGTATGCGTATATATACAAGGACCAGAATCTAGCATGCCATCAGTTTTCCAAACAGTCGTAGGAGACGTCTCATTTCATGACCATATACTATTTATACACGAGTATAGAGATAAGACGCGAAGCACAGCAAGGAAAAGCATCAATCCATTCATGCTGCTTCGGCAAACCCGACTTGCATGTTCCCATAGTCGAACACCGTGTGATACCGGCCCATGAAAACATCTCCCAAGATCCTGCATCAGAAAAGCGACACGCTAGTTTAGTCCCTGTTAAATTGCAGCAATATTTGATGGGCTCGTGATAAGCAGTGACCCACAAAACTGATTTTTAACACCAAATAACGAATTTGCGGTCCAAATGTTGGTCATGATGTGGAATGACTTTGAAACTTTTGACACTTAAAAGATTTAGGGTAAAAAATCAGATGAAAACTGTCTGAAAGATGCTTAAGTTGCATAAGAGTATACCAGAGAGGTCCACGAGGCGGCGCCACATCTAGAGCGATGAATCCACTGACGCACTGAGCGGCAACACCCTCCCCGACTTGAAGCACATACTGGTGCAATGACACCCACCATCCAAAAGTACATGAGCAATTAAAAATCAAGTAAATTGCATAGGTATGGAAATGGAACATCACAAGCTATAGATGCAACATCTACAAACTACTGGACAAACACACAGCGAAATGCTTTTAAAGTCGGCTTCGACAATGTACCTCCTCTGGGGCAAGATCAAATACTTTTCCACCAATCGTCAAAGAAACGCTGGGCAGAGAAGATAGCTCACTACAATCGACCACAGATTCTCCCATTGGACTCGGCAAACGCTCACATAGCTGCACAGTGGAATTGGCATTGAAAGGATGAGTTTCATGTGAGGGCAGCTTTCTCTAGGAATAGTCATGGTTGAAGCTGATTACCTGGTTGACATAATCCAAGATTTGTTCTTCCGTTTGATTTTTCCTGAGCTGATTCTGCATCCAAACAACTGCCATTTCACAAGCAGTACACATTCCATCCCCCAGACCACCTGATGACTTGTGCTCATTCTTGTCCACCACGCTCTCGATTCCCATCCTGCATAAACAAGGTGATTCTGGTGACAGTGGCTCAAAGAATCTATAACAATACTATTTTCTAAGTCATCAAAAAAGGTATGTTTCTATTTTCTCATCCTGTTGTTTCCCACAAGGAGCGGAGGAAAAAAAGGCAAACTGACCTAACGCCATGAGACCCATCAAATGTACAGAAGCCCACTTGAGAACAGATTTTCTGTGGTTGTGCCTATAAAATTACAGCGAGAACAACATATAATATACCCTGTGCGGGACATCAAGCAGAAACAGAACAAAAGTTTGATTAAAAGGAACTCCAAAGGGTTTTACCTCGGCTAACAACATCTCCAGTATGGTTTTACCATATTGGCCAACCACCATCTTGCATTCTTGGCTTACTACACCAGATGCTCCTATGGCATGGTTGATTTGGGTTATCACAGTCTGAAAATCCCACAATGTCAGAACAGAGAAGTGCTTCCAGAAGTACACAGCTTTAATATATTAAAAAAATGACAAGCAAAGACAAGAAAGCCATGCTCAATAATAGGTACCGTTGGTTGAAGACACGCCTCAACAAGAAAAATAGAATAGCATAACATGGAGGGCCTCCATCATTCACAGATAAAAAGAAGATCCTACACTTTATTCCTGATTATATATTGTGTTTAATGGATGAAAAGGAGCAAAACTTTTTGCATTGTAAATTTGATTTAACAGGCCCCTAAAAATTCAAGTATTAATAAATATTTTTAACTTGTCAAAGTATGATGTTACTGACCAGTTTAAAAGTTCTACAACCCCTCGACAGCACACCTTCTGAATATTATCAACTACAGTATAGGATAAGTGAGAAAATCAGTGAATCCTGTTCATTGCATCTTTAGTATTGTAGTAATACTTTTTATTAGAACAAGATAAAAAAGCACCTAGAAACCAAGAACTAAACTGCTCCCATGTAGTACTAACGAAGATTAACCAAAAAACTTGATTATAGTAGTGCTATAGCTCTGTGCTAGGCACGAACCACTCAATACTTATTGAGAGGTACTAATTCTAGAAACAGAAGTTCTCTATGATATGAAGCTTATATATTTGATTATTCCAAAACCAAAAGTGCTTCGTAGTGGGATTTCCACACAAACGCAGGGGTGACGAAATTTTTTTATTGACAGTCTTAGGTTATAACCATTTCTTTTCTCAAACAAACAAAACCAACTGAAAAATGAAAATACTGCAGAAAATCCACAAGAAACACAGTTTCATTCACCATGATTACCAGCTCTTCAGATGCTTAACATTTCGATAAGGGTATTAAGAGAGAAAGGGAATATGAAGTTCTGCTGTTAGAAGTACATACTGTAGGGCCTGCCAACAAGGACGTTCCTGAATCAGCAATTGCTGAACAGCCACTGCCACAAAATCCTGAAAAAGAAGTACCCCAATCTCAATACCCTAAAAGGAGGAGAACAAGAAAGTAATACAAAGGAGATGTGAGCAAAACAGCTAGGAAAATACCAGTCGTTTCACCATCAATCAGCACATCCCCCATGTCAAACTGCCAAGAGAAAGCAAACATGAATGAATTTAAATGTAGCACTTTATAAGAAAGCAATAGAAGAAAGGGGTGCAAATTGTCACAAGGATTAGTTGGACTTCTAAATATCTACCTGCCAGTAGCCTTTCTGTGTCACGGGAACATATGTATGCTCGCCCTTGTAGTGACTAGAATCAACCCCACCAAACACAAGCTCGCCACCTTCATCCCCTTTAGTGTTTCGGTTTAACCAAAATGAGAAAACAGGCTCCGGAACAAGACCCTGATTGACCATGTTATACCTGCAAATTTGACCCAAAATAATATATTTAATCCAGCATATTGCACCGAGAGATAGAAAGAGATGGAAAAGGTGGAATTTATTAACCTCTCTGAAAGCTTAGCATCACAAATGTTGGAATTTTTAAAGACATCAAGAATAAAACTCTGATGTAAGATAAGCTTATAACTTGTAAGTGTTATACTCCCTCCAAAAGCTTAGGAAATTACATAAAATACTGTAATGTAAAATAAGCTTGCGAGTGTATTTCCCCAATGTTGTAAAGTGCTGACTTACCAGACTGGAACTGCATTCCCAACTGATAGCTCTTGAAAACCAAGACCCAGTATGCCATCAAACTTTGCAGCCACAAATGTGATGCCAGGCTCTTTGGTTGCCTCAATAAATTCCTATAAGGTGGTAGTAGAAAAAGCATCACAGGACAATCTATTTGACATTACATTTAAGACAAAAAAATGCGGAGACTAATACCTGCTTCTTGATGACAAGATCACCAACTTTCACATTATCCTGGCTAAAGAATCCCGCAATCGCCCCAGATCCATAATGGATATCAGCAGATTTCCCTGCAATATTAAAAAAAAATATCCTCATTCTGCAGTACTATATGAATTGCCTATATATGAAATGATAGGAAGTGCTCATTTAGAACTTTAAGAACTACGTCTATGAGTGGGTCGCACGCGTACTATTGAAAAGTATAAGAGGAGAAAGATTAAGAGGCCAAAAATAAAATTACTTTCAAGTTGATGAATTCCAGTAAAAACAGCCAAATTAGCACTCTTAAGACAAAGCAAACAGATTTTAGGGAAGAGAACAAATACCGTTCTTCTTGTAGGAACTTGATTCACTTGACTTGTATCTAGAATGCAAATAGCATGCAATCTGCAATAAAAGTTTTCAAATAGATAGCACAAGACGGATTAGTAACAAACTCAAACAAAACCTATAGCCCACTTAAGCTCTCTCCAGACAGATGATGTAAAACTAGGAGACTAACCGAGAAGTAACACTTTGAAGAGGGCACCCAAAGATTAGAGCTCCCTGTGTCAAATACCACAGTGAACTTTTGGGCTGGGGTTCCAATTCCAATCTCGCCATAGTACTGAGCATCCATGTAATTCTTCAGCGATACGATATCAGTGTCGTCATCCTCGCCGTTATAACCGTGGAACTTGTACTTCCTCCCAAGACCCCCCAGAGTCCCTCTTTCCTTGGAATATCTCTGTGCCGCAACGCGGTTGAGTTGGTCCAGCTTCCTCTTCTTCAGTCCAACCCTGATCAGCCCATCGTTGGACGAAGAAAACACAGCGGGCGATAGTAGCAACAAAAGGAAGACAGCACCCAGAACAGCTCCAGATTTGGCAGCCATAGTCAAACTGCGAAATTCCACGACCCCACAACGCGAAAATTAATTACCAACGGAAGCATGCAAGCTCAAAACGATCGTGTCCGTTTGAAACACAACACGAAAAAGAAAACGCGTTCGTTTCGGTCTGATCAAGTCGTGAGGCAGAAAGCTTAAGACTTTATTAGTCGCTTGACTTACTAAGTAGTATATACTTTCACTGGGCAACCAAAAACGCAAAACCTAAGTTTCAGAATCGACTTCAGTCTCTCAGTTACGCTACAGCCCATAAGCTATATCAAACCCAGCACCAGAACCCTCGCAATCCAAAATTCATCGCTACATGCAAAAGTCAAATAGAATAAATCGAGAATTTCAACTCCGGACCAGGTGGTTTCCGCAACATCGGAAAACTCGCGCGTCTAATTCGCCGTTTTCGCTCCGATCGGTTCGACAAAAGCAAGTATCCAAGTACAGACTCGGCTTAATTTCAACCTCAAAGAAGGAAAAGGCAGAAAGAAAGGACAGAATTCAGAGCCGAAAATCCCTCGAACACTGAAGAGACGTACCACAACGGAGCAAGGAATTCGCTTCGCAAAACTACTCCTCCACCATCACCCGATCCTCCAAACCAAATCCTCACACACGCACACGCAGTCTCCAGAGAGAGAGAGAGAGAGAGGTTGCGTCGTACCTGAGAATCGATTCGAGTCACCGGCCGAAGGAAGCGGGTTTGGAAAACCAGACGAAGATAATATATAGAAACCAGAAGAAGCGACGGAGGAGGACGGAGAGGGCCCGAGACCCGGGGCGATGGCGTAAACTCTTACGGTGCACCTCGCGGATCATCAGCCGTCGATGCCGCATCCGACGGCCTGCCGGGCTCGAGAAGCGACCTCGCTGGTCCTGACGTGTCGGAACGCCAGTGGCTGCATGCTGGTCAGACCGTCACGCCCATGTGTAAGAAAGCGGGGGGAGTGGATTACCCCAGGTGGCACGCCTCTCAACTACCAGTCCACACCTGCAAACAGCATCAGAAATATCATCCATTAAAAGAAATAAAAAATAAAAATAAATTGGAGAGAGATTGGGAAAGTGGGCCGTCGGATTGGCGTCGAGGCGAGGCACGATGAACGGACGAGATGAAAAGATCCCCCGAGGAATCTGCTTTCGATTAGTTGAATATACTCATCATGGTTTATTTCAATTCAATACCTTTCGGTTTCGTCGCCGATGGTGACTCTTAGGTGTCTAGATTCCAAAGTTTGTCCTCCGAATTTCCGAAAGATCGAATGGTGAGGAGTTTGACTTCGAAAAGGATTTGACGGTTGCGTGAGGACGAGGACGAAAGACTTATTTTCATTTTACTTCTCAGATAAGCAACTCACCAAAGGTTATTTGCCAATTACCCTGTGATAAAAGAAGTTATTTCTAAATTTATTATATAATTATCAATTTAATTTTAAATTTATTATACGATTATCAATTTAGTTTTAAAATTTTTTATTTAACTAATATATCATATATATTTATATTAAATTCAAATATAATACTTCCAATCAATTACTTAAGTGGCAATTCACAAGAAGTTTGATCGTCATTTAATTAATTTGAAATTTAATCTTGATTTCTTAATCATTTTATATGCTTCCTTTATTTGGAAAAAGCAAAATTGCTTTCTCATTTTCCACATCCACATGATTGAGTATGCTAATATTTCAAAAGGATCCTATTTCACAGCTCGGAAAAGAAAATATAGTTCTCATTCACAAAGATAAGATGAGTATAGATGGATGTAGATTTTGAACAAATCCGAGCTCAAAGGGCTGGAGGGAGATAAAAGGTCCAGTTAGAAGAAGGCTTTTCTTAGTTGGGCTTTGACACTTAGTCCACTACCTTATTTGCTTCTAGGTTGTAATGCGCGCTTTAGACTCCGAATAAAAGCTAAGTTGGGCCTAGGCTTCGTTGATACGAGACTCGCCTCCCAAGAAGCTTCTTTTTTGCGGGTAAACCATATATTACATCAAACCAATATGAGATCAGTTCAAAATAAGTACATAAGCGTGACCCGCGGAATTTTAAAGTGTCCTTCATACCCAAGGCCTCAATCCGAGCTGCAAACGATGGAATGCAAATCTAGTCAAAGCCAAGCACAATTGACATAAAGTAGAGGATAAAAATATGGGATTATCCTTTGGAAAAATGTCACAAATGGTCCCTATACTATTACTTAATGTGCAATTTGGTCCATGAACTTTCGATCGGCTCAATTTAGTCCTTGAACTATTTATAAATGTCTGATTTGGTCCCTAAACTTTCGATCGACTCAATTTAGTCCATGAACTATTAATAAATGTCCGACTTGGTCCATGAACTTTCGATCGGCTCAATTTGGTCCATAAACTATTGATAAATGTTCGATTTAATTCTTCGTTACTGTTTTTCCTTCTTTTTCTTTTTTCTTCTTCTCTCTTCCTTCCGCCGACTTCGGCGGAGGGAAGCCGGTGTCCGGTGAGGGTCGCCCTTGTCGGCATCACGCGAGGGGCTCCCTCGCTAGATTTGTGAGGCGTCGGGCGAGGAGCACCCCGGCGTCGAGCAAGGGGCTCCCTCGCAGATCTAGTGAGGGGGCCCCTTGCCCAACGCCGGCGGGGGCCGCCCTCGCTTGCATCCGCGCGAAGATGGCCCTCACCTGATGCCGGCGAGGGCAACCCTCGCCGAACGCCGGCTTCCCTCCACCGAAGTCAACGGAGGGAAGAGAGCAGAAGCAAAAAAAAAAAGGAAAAACAGTAACGAATGATTAAATCGGACATTTATTAACAGTTCAGGAACCAAATTGAGCCAATCGAAAGTTCAGGGATCAAATCTGACATTTATCAATAGTTCAAGGACCAAATTGAGCCGATCGAAAGTTCAACGACCAAATTGCACATTAAGCAATAGTATAAGGACCATTTGTGACATTTTCCCTGATCATTTTTCAAACGATTTTCAACTTATGTCAATTGTAATATGTGTTTTTTTTGGTAAGTTTTCTTTTATTTTTGCTCACTGTTTTTGGGCAAGGTTGACATATTCGTGAAAAGAGAGGTAACCGATGATTGTCACCTGGTCAGTAGTGGGACGGGTTGCTACTTAGAGAAAATGGTATTTTTTACCCGAACGAATTTACTAGGATATCCACAATTTCGAGTAAGAAATCTCCCTCACCAGCCCTTTGAAGAGGAATAGATATAAATGCTATACTTGCTCCTCAACCAAACAAAATGCCATATAAATTAAGCTCTCCAGCTATCCAAAAATCAAGGGATAGTCACCAAATCAATCCTAAACCTTTTGCATGGATGTCAATTTAGTTCTAAACATTTTTATTTTGTCAGTGTAATCCTAAACACTTGCACGAAATTCCAATGTAGTCGTTTTGGCCAATTGTAACTAAAAATTGCTAACAAGATGTCCAGTCATTATCACCTGTTTTACGTGGCATATTAATCTTAAAAAATTTTGGATTGCCATGACAATGATTTTTGGCAACAATTGGCCGGAAAGATTATATTGGAGTTTCGCACAATGTTTTAGGACTATATTGGCATAATTGAAAAGTTTATGACTAAATTGATATTTGTCCAATAAATGAGTTTCCCTTTCTTTCCCTAGGTATCCAAGTCAGTCAAGTCAAACCAGATATTCCCCATTACTTGAAAACAAAAAGGTTGATTTGGAATTTTCCCCAAAAATCAACTATGTGGACAATTGGATCAAACAGAGCAACCAGATTCTCTTTCTTTAAAATGCCTAATCCTTTTATGGAAAAATGACAGAAATGTTTAGAAAAGGTATTATTACAAGGCAACATTTGAGGAAATAGTATCCTTATTTCTTATAAATCAATAAATCAGGAAAAATCTTCTGAACTAGTTAAAGTGGACCAAATTTGTTTTGGCATGAAATTGATTGCTTCCATCGAGAGTAAGTATTCTCATATGGAAAAATACCCAAAAGGGAGTTCAGTTTTGGTCAAGAACATCAGCTTCCTTTATAAGAGAAGTTACCCATATATGACAACTATTCAAAACGAGTACTCTATTTGCCTAGTTTTGGTCATTGTTGCATATATGGAAAACCATTAAGAAACTAACTAGAAACTAACTGGAATGGTGCTTTTTCTAGCAAAGGTTTACCAAATGCCATGTTCTTTAGCAGATAATCTGTACTGCATTAATGACAGACATACATACATACGGTTTAAACGAAATTAGAACCTTGTCCAATGGGCAAAAGAAAGATATATGTCGCACGGTGTAAGGATGAGATCCGATGCTGACATGTATGTTTTTTTTTTAATACTGCAAATGTTTTTTTTTAATACTGCAAATAGTGTATTTCAGGACTACGAAGAAGTCTCGTTGTCGCTCGAGATCCTGCTCATTTGGACAAAACGTGATCATTTTTCTTCACACCATCGCCTGCCAAAGGATTGTCTTCATTTTTGTCATTATAAACCATGCACACCTGCATTGCAACGCCACAGTCGCATGTATGTTGGCAAATCCTAACGTGCATAATGTCCACAGTTTGGTTCAGTGATTAAGCAAATACCATTTTTGCTCATCTGGTGTCACTGTACAATTATTATGCTGCAAATTCTCTAGCCATGCGCGCGGTATCCTTCCATTTCTGCATGAGCTCCTCGCCATTGATTTCGTGACGGAGGCATTTCCAGTTTCACCTTCACCATACGATCGGACGGCATTCAAAGAACGCGATGTTAGTCGAGTGAGATCACGCGGCTGCTTGGTTGGATTTTTTTTTCCTCTTTCAGCGCGGCCTTTCCGCTTGTGCCCCTGGTTTTATAGAGCAGCAAGTGCTGCATAAATTTTTTCACTAGATACAGAATCGTGAAGAACTTGAATTCCGAGCGAGTTTTCTCGTGAAATTAGGTTAAATACAGTCTCTCGTTGCAGTGAGGGTCTCGCTGCGCTTCGTTGCTGAAAGGAAAACCCAAGTTAGTGCCTCCTAAACCTCTGTAGAAAGAATTCAAAGCCCTTTTTCAATGCCCTTCTCTTCTCATCATTAAGATTCTCAGTCGTATCATTGTACAAGCATTATCGCGCAAAGCATCCTTCCTGTTTAGCTTCATCGTCTACGCTGTTAACGCTGTTTGCCATCGCTTGGTGCAGACTCTATCGAGGGTTGAAGCGAGATGGAAGACTTTGGCAAGTGGTTCTTCGGCGAGTCCTCGAACCTGACTGGCTCGTGCCTGTCGAGGGCGGCAGCCTTCTTTGCAGAAGGCCAGGGCATGAGATTCCGAATGGAACTTCAGATTCTCGCCCTTCACCGGAGGGAAACGCGACGAGACGCTCTTCGTTTCCTTGTCGCGGTACAGAATTCGCCCTTCTCTTTGATCCTTCTCTTTGACGACGGTTTTGAAGTTGACTTGTATTTTCCTGTTCGTGCTTGTCTTGTATCGCGTTATTGCAGTGGACACGACGACCGTAAGCGTTCAAATTCTTATTTTCTGTTTTGCTTTTGATCGTTTGGAGTGGATTATCATCTTGACCATCGCCTTCATGCATTGCATATCCGTTTGAGTTTTGATGGACGGGGTTGCAATTTTTTTCTTTTCGATTATCTATTTCATAACAAATTTTGCCAAAAATGAATGAATGATTTAGAAAATATTTTCAAAAAAACAAATATTTGAATTATTATAAAAATAAATGAATGACAAATATTTACAATCATTTTTTTGTAAAATATTTTTCAAATAATTTATTTTGTGGAAAATAAATGGAGCCATATTTCCCTAATTTTCTCCCGGTCACTGTCCTGTTTTAAAATTCGTACTTTTTTTTTTTTTTTTTATCAAATGTGAACAAATTTGGCATTCACCATATCTCACATAATAAGGGATAGATGTTGACACATCATTTATCTTGTTCTTAGACATTCAAGTTAAACCGGGTGGATTCTGGTTTTTATCATGTTGCTACATGCGCTGGCGTGTATTTGTGCACGGAAGGATCAAATAATTGTGATCATTACAAGGATAAAAAGACCAAACATTTATCATGAATCTATATGTGGTCACTCCTAAGTTTTCCTATTGTCTTATGTTCTTTTCTTTATCCTAGACATATAATACAATGTCACTGTCATTTATTTGTTGACAATTGGCCCAATTTGGCATGCGAATTATTTGGCACGCGAATTATTTGACACATTTTTTTATTATTATTTTGGCCCAAGAATTATTCAGTAGTTAAACAATGAAAATGGGGTGGGTTTTGTACACGGTGGAGCAGGGCGAATCCAATGTTTCTTTCTCTTTTATTATCTTTTTGTTGCATTTAACTGAAGTCTCTCAGTTTTTTATACCAGCTAGGAAAGTCCAATTGACTTCATTCAGTGTTCTATCACTTCGGCAGTTCACTTAATGTCGAAAATAAAATCTGAAAAAAGAAAGGTTAGGTCGAGCTTAGACCGCGAGCTTATGTTTGTATGGATGGTTGCATTAGCAACTCAAGTGATGACCCACTCAACGGGCCAAGATCACACACAAAAGCTACACTTTTTGGAATAGATTTCAACACTATCTTGATATATCTAGCATTCCTCTTGTCTGCTCGGCAGCACCAAGAATATCACCCGAAATTGGGGCCGATGCTGTGGAACACCTGCAATACCGTGTTCGTGCTTCTTCAGGTACATCGATGCTCATGCTCCTCTTCTCTGGGTCATCATGTGCATAAGGATCGTGCAGTTCGTACTTGACAGTAACTATCTTCTCCTTCCTACTCTCTAATTTTCCTTCACTTCCGCAGGAAGTCTTTTCTGCATGTCCCATGCTGAAAGTGCAGTCTGTCACCATGGCAGCCGCAGAGCGAGCTTCCAATGCTCTCATCCTTATAAAGGTTATTATGATCATCATGGCTCTCATTGCTTCCTCATATCTGTTTTCACTTATCAGAGATCTGAAACCTTTGCATATTGAAATGATTGGCGGAGTTGCAGGTGTTACGCATCTCGCCCCGATGAATGCATGTTTTGATTTCTCTTTTATTTTTCCTTGTACAGTGCGCAGCTTCTCATCGTGATGCCAAAAGGTTGCTTGTCAATGGTAAGTCGAAAACTTCTGCCACGTAAATTGCGTAACTTCTGGTGTCCGATATTAAAGGTGATTTGATTCTGAAATCCATGCGTACAGAGATAGCTAATGTATTGCATTTGCTTAGGGGCATCCCAAATGCTGAAGGCGCATTTTTCCCTCCATTTTCTTTAGTAATCCAGTTCATCAATACACGTACTTATTGAATTTCCTGCATACTTGTGTTTCCTCGTGAAAGTAGTTGCTTTTGTGAGTCAAGACTTTGACACTTGACAGTTGATACTGCTCTAAGTTGTTTGAGGTTGGTTCCACCATCAACATGCTTCCGCATTTCTTGTACGAGACCTCACTGTTGAAGTCAATCTATGTAGCATTTTATCTGACGTGCTGCATATGCAATCGAGGATGCATTTAGTCAATATTAAAAACTTGGATGAGATGATTCCACAGCTCTGAGAATCTTATGTCACTCGCCTTTCACTGCAGCTGAAATCCAAGAGTATCTGTATGCTATATTAAGAACCACACACAGGGATGAGCCTCATGATAGACTGAAGCTGCGAAGCTTGGAGGTCATCAATAAGTTGTTAGAGGTACTCCCGTCTTCTCTGTGCAGGACGTTCCTATATTATTGTCGCATCTAATTGTCTCAGTAAGTTATATCCACAGAATCTAGTCTCCTTCCACTATAGCCAATAGAGAGTTATGATTTCTCTCCCCCATCAATTTTTCTTTCCCTTCACTTAGCAGGAGGGGGATGAAGAGACTGTTCTGGCGCTTGCCGAAGATCGCATGGTGCTGTACTGTCTTCGTGCCATCCTGGCGAGCCCCATATCTGCAAAGGAGGTCAGAGCTCGGACTTTTCCACTAACTTTGTCATTTAGTTTGTTTTTATGCCGACTTCCACAAGTTGATAAGGAAAACATGAAGACTGTCTGATGTCTGATCAATTTTACCATGTCCCGTGTAACCCTATGGCCTTAAACATGTTTAAGAATGACATTCGATCAGTGTCAGTTCGTTTATACACCAACTTCCACAAGTTAATAAGGAAAACAGAGACTGATTTCTTACAATTTTACTTTGTCCCATGTGACCCTAAGGCCTTAAACATGTTCAACAACGACATTCAATCAGTGAAGAACTTCTCTACGTCACAACTTCTGCTTTTCTAGAGTATGGATATCAGTACTCCAGGGTTGTGCTTCTCTCAAATGACATAAAACATAATTTGACAACCAGGTCGCTGCTCTCGTTCTCCAAAGGCTCTTGATGAATGAATCGGCAATGAAGTACTGTTGTAGGCCTATTTGCCAATTCATAATGATAGCCCGTGCTCTGACGTTCACAGTTGAAGAGCGTAGTATTGTGCTTTCTAGACAGCTGCTAAGACGCATTGCCGCTTGTTTCTTGTGCCTCTCGAAGCACCCAAGGTTTGCGTAACATTGCTCATAGTTTCTTCAACTGTAGTTTAGATGATGTTTCTTGATGTACACCTTGATGACCAAGTGCTGCAGGAACATCCTTAAAATCTTTCTTCCTCCATATCATCTCAGGGCACTGGAGGTTCTACATGATTGTCTTCCCATGAGACTAGGAGATCCCTATATATCCAACCTTATTCAAGTAAGTTGTCTTCTAGCTGGGTTTTGAGGAACTTAATTGGACAAGGGTGGCTTAAATATCTCATGTAACCAAATATTGAAGAACAAAGCCGAACCATCATACTAGTGATCTGGTTTTCAGCTCTGATAATGTCTTGAAAGAGTTTCAACCTAATGAGAAATTTGGTAGGCGAGTTTGTTGATCCTGATCCACATTCACAATCCATTCATTAATCGGAAATGTACATCGATAAAACCATCAAAGAAGGAAAACTTCCGTGACTTTGCCAGACAAGTACATGGGTTATTTCCGTGCACTAAAAACCAATGACTTTTTTCATGCTGTTTCCCCTTTGCAGGCAGAAC
Organism: Eucalyptus virginea; assembly: GCA_014182375.1. Taxonomy (NCBI): domain Eukaryota; kingdom Viridiplantae; phylum Streptophyta; class Magnoliopsida; order Myrtales; family Myrtaceae; genus Eucalyptus; species Eucalyptus virginea. The sequence continues at coordinate 25,845,194 of CM024514.1, read as the reverse complement.
CAATAGCCTGGGAAATATTAAGAGAGGCAGTTGCCAATCTCACTGGTGGCGGACGTGGACATCACCATGTGGAACCGCGAGTTCCGCGATTTGGGCCAATAGGTAAACCGCCTGGAACGTGGGCGAACTGAGTGATTATGCGCCACCAGCTGAGCAAGTGGAGTTTGCAGGGTGAAATTTCCGTTCGTGCGTCCTCAAGGTTTCGCCTATAGAGGTCGACAGTATAAAAGCAGGGTCCTTGAGCTTAGAAGAGGCAGGCTGGACAGTTGGTTGGCTTGTGTTTTACTTTGGCTCTATAAACCCTTGGCCAGTGACATTGGCATACTTTCTTGCCTGGCATCTGATCTGTTGTTGTAAGACAGTTTCGAGTTTGCATAACCGTACTTGAAGAGTTCCTTCGAGGCATTAATAATTATCATGTGCCCCAATGTGCGAACCGGCTGCCGTCCACGATCCATCGACATCGTGCTACTCCGCCGCCCACGGCGTCGCCTCCTTGGACATGTCGTCGGGGGCTCAGCCGGGCCTTGGGAGCTCCTTTGATACGGTTCTCGGAGCGACCCTTTGGCAAAGCAGTGATGGAAAAGAAGAGGATGGGAACGGAGGACTAAAGATGAAACTGTAGGAATTAGAGTGTTTGCGTGTCGGTGGAGAAAATATTGGGTGATCTGCAAGCGCCATGTCAGCATGGTCCCTGGCTACTCACGCGGCGCCATGTGGAAGTGTGGCCCACTTGATTCTTCTGCCTTCTTCCCTCTCTCCTCCTTCCCTCCGATCCCTAGCCTTCTTTCCTCTCTCCTAGTACGGTGCCCACAAAAGTCTGGATTTACGCGGTGGGGCCTGAAGTTCGGCATTTTTTCTTTTTTTGACTTGCTAGTCTACCATAATCGTACTTTTGGTCCGTCCACAGTAAAGATCAAATCGAGTAGCGAGATAAATCAAAGCAATACTCGGCTTGGAAAAGAAAATTTTAAGCGGATTTGCAATTTGATCCTCCCTCCATTTAAAATTGTGCCGAATAGGCTACCCATCTGTCTTAGTGTAATTTTCGCAATTACAGAATAACCCGACGGTCCATGGGTACTATTATTTAGGCAACCGTATAACAACTTAGCGGGGTGTGAGGACACATACTTTATTTTGATGTGTCGGTATGCTCAGTACTTTTTTTGTTTGTGTTGCATCTAGGTATCCTACGGTTCGGATTAAGACTCAAATGAGATCTTTTCAGGACTTGCTTTAATACTTGGAAAAAAACAAAAAAAAAGTCATGTCGCTTTGCAATTTGACTTTTCCTCCAATTAAAATTGCCGCAAAACAGGCTGCCCCATCCGACTGGGTGTAATTTTCGCCTTTGCAGCTGTGGTCGGGCCGTACAATTTTCACCCGAAACTGGAAACAAACGGGGGGAGTGAATCAGTAAAGATGTCGGAGAAGACGGTGGTCAGATTTAGGTGCGAAGTCATATATAAAGCTAAGCGAGCACGATGAGATCGGCTTCGTCGTCGTCGTCGTCGCCGCCGTCGTCGCTGTGAACGGAGAAAGGCTCGATCTCTTCTCCTCCGCAGATCTCCAGTCGCGTCTCCTCCTGCTCCTCCTCCTCCGGCTCGCGGCCCCGCGTTAGTCCCTCCCCCACTCGATCCCTCCGCCGCCTCTTCCGCCGTCTCCGGCGGACGAAGCGCAGCCGCCGCCGATGGCGCTGAACCAGACGCGCGCCTGCTCGCCGGCGCTGCTGAAGCTGGGGCTGGGGATCATGGCCCTGTGCATCGCCGGTTACATTCTAGGCCCGCCTCTGTACTGGCATTTCGTGGAGGGACTGGCCGCCGTCAGCCGCTCCTCCTCCTCCTCCTCTTCCTCCTCCTCGTCCTCCTCCGCCTGTCCCGCCTGCGACTGCGACTGCTCCTCTCAGCCTCTCCTCTCTATTCCCGAAGGTAATGCTCGGCGGCGCCGATGGATCTGTTGACCGGTAGTCTTCTTGGATCCGTTCTAGTTTGATGGATCTGTTCGGATCTGTTCATGTTTGTTCTGGTTTTCGTGTTGTCGATCTTGCGAAGTCGTTTCTCTCTCTTTTCTTCTGCTGATGCTTGCGGAAGTGCGTCCACATTTAGAAGCTGCGATTGTTGGGTGCAAATTTGGAATGAGTTCTTACCCGCTTTGTTTCGAACAGGTTAATCAATAATTGAATAGCTTATTGAGTCTGTCGAAACCAGATTTGATAGTAATAGCTACTGGATAGCTTGTCGAGTCCGCCGTAAAAGGACAGTTATGTGTTTTGCTTCCCTCTGAAGAATATCATTTTGTGCCTTAAATTAATGAACTCATCATGGTTCTGATCTAAGTCTGCGGCCTTTCGTGAACCATATCCTTTAACTCCTTACTTTCTGCTGAATTACTTCTTTTTTTGAGTTGGTTTGAAGTTGAATTTGAGCTTTGCAACCGCATCAGATTTCTTTTCTGTCCTGCTTTTCTTATTGAATTCACCCTCATATGGAATGTCTACTATGCTCTGGCATAGTCTTGATCATGTCGCGTTGTGCTTGATGATTATTAATGCTAGAATTTCTGATTATGAGCAATGGCTTTCTGAATTTGGTGACCTATGCTTATTGAAAAATAACCTTCGTGGCATAAATGCAACTGCTACTTGCCCGTTTCATGTTTAGTTAGTGCATCATAATGAGATCTATGGTATTTGGCAGGACATATGCAGAGTTTGATACTCCTTTGAAAACAATCTAGGATTCATCAAGTAGGATCTTTATCAGATCTTTGGCTTCCATGATAGCAATAACCTAACATCTAGGCTGCGTATTTTGAGGGCATTAAATGCAAATATCCTCAAGAATTTGATAGCACTTATTTTGTTTTCGAGCAACACTATGTTCTCAAAATTCATAGTAGTAGCTGAGTGTGATTTATCTGTTTCACCATTGTTGCTTCCATTAGGTATCCTGAAAACTCTGAGAGTGGACTTGAGCATTGAAAACTTGAATAATTGATGATGAAGCTAGCTTGGCTTATGGGTAGCAAATCAATTGTCTTCTTCTTGACATCCAATGTGCGATGCATGCTACCATTGATGGACCATTCTTGTCCCACTGGATAATGCCTTGTTTGAAATTCCATATTCTGTTGACTCTTGGACTATCTGGGACTGGACAATTTCTTGTAGGCATAATGTTTTTGGCTCTCCTTGTAAATGTGAAACTTTCATATTTTGCTGATACTTTTAATATATCTGGCCTGCTTTTATTAAGTTTCTGTTCCCTGGTACCTTAATTTTTTGGTTCTTCACTGGTGCATCTGTTGATTATCCTCTGACTCTACTTTTGAACAGTTAATTGATGGCTAACCTTTACTTTTCTTATTTTCCCGTTCGGCTGCAGGACTCAGCAATGGTTCCTTTGCAGGTTAGTCTCTTCTTTGTTATAGAACTGTATAATGATCCAAGAATGTGAAATTTTTTCATAAAGTTGGCATGTCTCTCTCATGTGCATGTAGCTAGTTGACAATTGGCAGGCAATGGTCAAATTGTCTCTGTTAAGTCTACTTATCCACTTCATTGCATTCTCTGTTTGCAATGGTATCTAATGCAATCCTTTCAGTGGCTACTACATAAGTCCGGGTTAAGTGCATACGTCCAATATGGACAATTCGACGTCGACTCTTCATTGACATGGAGTTCAAAATGAGAAATTCCATCATAAGTAGAATGGAATGAGAAAGTGAGAATGCAAATGTTCTATGTTCATTGAAGAAAGCACTATGGGCTTGTTTGGAAAAAAAAAGTTTGGGGAGATGTCAAGAGAATGATTATGGGAGAAACAGAATTCTTCATCCCTTTTCTTTACGTGACCAAAGTGAGGAGACTGAAAATGCTGAGAATATTAAAAGATTATTCTAAAATGTAAACTACTGGAATGACATTGGCATTTTATCTCTAGAAAGCTACGTATAGTTTTTCCTTTTCAGTTGTTGGTGAGGAGACTAGCATAAGAATTTTGTAGTTATTTGCCCACTTTAATTGGGTCCTTAAAAAAAAAAAAAAAAAATGAAATGGTCATGAATATTGTGGCTATTTTCCTTATAGAAAAGGAATTTTGTAGTTATTTTCCACCTCCGTCAATCAATCTTATTTTCCTCCCATTTTTGTTCCTCTCGAGCCCTTCCTCCGAAATGAACATTGCTATTGAGAACTCCATCAGCTGATGTAGGAAGCTTGGAAATGGTCACTGCTCCTAAAAAGACAGATGTAGGAAGCTTGGAAATGGAGAAAATTGTAGCAGTTCCAATAGAGTATGAATGTCACTAGTTCAGTCTAGTTAAATTATTGGTTCCTGCTTACCCAGGTCCATTCATAACGAAATTTCAATTTCATATTTTTTTCACTTGATCCAGCACAAGTTTTTGAATGATGTGGTGTTGTATATATGCAAACATTTTTACTATACAGGATCTGTATTCTCAAGAATGAGACCTGTAATTTTAGGGAACCCAATGGCATAACCAGAGAGTATTTTCCTGTGACTTGGGTGCCTTTTAGTTCTTACCCTTTTTCTCTTGGCATCGTTAACCTTGGAATGGTTGCTTCTCAGAATGACATACTTATCTTTAACTATTATGTACCTCACAGATTGTGCAAAACGTGATCCGGAGGTCGGTGAGGATACAGAAAAGAATTTTGCGGAACTTCTTTCAGAGGAACTGAAGCTGCGTGAAACTGAAGCTTTGGAAAGTCAACAACATGCCAACATGGCTCTGCTCGAAGCCAAGAAGTTGACATCACAGTATCAAAAAGAGGCAGACAAATGCAATTCAGGAATGGAAACATGTGAAGAAGCAAGGGAAAAGGCTGAAGCAGTACTGGTAACGCAAAAGAAATTGACAGCTGTGTGGGAAATGAGGGCTCGTCAAAGAGGATGGAGGGAAGGAGTTGCCAAAACTCGTTCCCAGTCTCAGGGAAATGTCCAGTCGGCTTAAAATAGCAGGAGTTGCAAAATGCTCATGTTCGGTTGAAAAGGCACCAGAGGAAATTGTGCTCTTCGTTTCCAGGATTGGCGTTTGGTTCAATCTGATCTCAATCTCTGGCCACCGTCAATATCTGTCACCATTTTCTACCGAGTGAGAAGTTCATTGCATTATGGAGCTATCTGAGAAAGCAAAGCAGATCAGATGACCCCGGTTCCTGGAAGATAAAAGACCCTTAAATACCTTAGGCTATTAGGTTACTGTGTGAACCCTGTCGATCTTGAGAGTGAACAATGAAAGTCCATTTTGCTGGGATAAGTGATTAGGATATGTTATGTAGGGATACGGATGGAATTAGGGGAACCATGAAGTCCTGAATCAATTTGGAAAACTATGGCTGATTGCTGTATTTTATTGCATCATATTTTCTGTATGTCCTTTCCTGAATATTTTCTGTCATTGACAGACAGGATAATAAATTATTATGTAGGGGTTCTGTTTCTATTACGACTCAATGGCGTATGCCAGGTAATATATCTTCCACAATGATGGACACTTCAAGAAAACACGTGCAAGGAACATGGTTCCATGAGTAGTAATCTTCTGTGGCCGGTTGTTGATGATATTCTCTCATAACCTGGTCTCCTTTGTATTGATCTCGCTGGAGTCTAGGACTTTGTGCACGCAATTTCCTCTCATATGTTAGGCTCAGAATCTCCGCACGTTATCAGTATCAGGATACGGGAAGACAGGATCAACCCCATGGTCAATAGTGAGTTGGCGACAACATCAATTCGACGGAGCTTTTACGGAGATTTCTGCTCCAACAGTTTGGAAGGGTGCATCTGGAATGTAACGCAGAAGCCTTCACTTAATATCATGGGCTAAATCAGTAAGTCTTCGAATGCGTGCCCCGGTGGCTGCACCTGTGAGCATGAGTGTTAGATCACCACCGTGGACAAAAGCACGACTCAGTTCTATCCAAAGGGTAGTGAATGGCAATTAGTGCATGTGCCACTATGATTGGAACAGAATTGAGAGTTTGAAGTACAGAAATGATTTGAGAAGTTACATTCTCACATGTCAGTCGCCGTGAGGGGAGAAAACCCTCCATTGTTACAATGATCTTTACGACTAGAAAAAAGATCTACAGTGATTTCATTGCCTCCCTAGGACGGGGAGCAAAACATAGCCACACCAACAAGAGAAACACAACTAGACCTCTAAATTTATATTACGAGGACATATCTGCACATGGCACGATAAGTCTCTAGGCACCATCTTCTCGACGCACGTCATGAACAGGAACACGGATGCTGAGGTCGTCCATGTTGATAGAGCCTTGGATGCTCAACCCGTGTTCATTTGCCAAGTGCAACAAGCATATGAAGCATAAATGAGGGGAGATCTCGCGGATGCTCGCAGCAGCTCTACAGTCGGCTGGAATACTGGCCAAGATCTGCTTGAAAGATACGGCTTCTTCTGGATCGTTCTAATCAAAGCAAATCGATTATATCACCTTCTTCTTCTTTTTTTAAAAGAAATGAATAATATTTTAATATCCAAAATAAAGAATACACCACAAGACAATTGACAAGTACAGGACTATTGCATGAGTCAATAAAGGAAATCGGAGAGAAGGGTAGTCCAAAGGCCTTTGAGTGCAATTTGGACATAATACTTGTCCCCGCCTATGCATGCAAAACCATAATTCAAATCTTCCTAGAATCGTTCACGACGGAAATTGAGAATGCTCAGACCTACTCACGTATGGATGGAGGGTTTCTACAAATCCTCAAGGATCAAAATCCTCTAGGATGTCTTGGCCGTTAGAGTGAAAATGTGAGTCTATCTCACGTTGGTGGCAAATCCTTTAAGCATTTGTGTGTTACTACACTGTAGAGGTATTACGACAAGATAAATGTGATTACGATAGAGCGACAATGACAGATCTGTTACTCAGGGATCCATAGAAGCTCCTCACATGGATGATTTGGAAACTACAGTACTGGAAATTTTGATGAGTAGTGCTTCCACTTAATTTATTTGACAAGTTGAAGAACTAATTACACGACTGTGAAAGAATGTGCTCACCAAGGACATCAAGTTCAAGCATAGATTTATCATCAGCATCTTTAGATAAATAAAATTCTTATATCGACAGTAAAGCCATAGTTCAGCTAGAAATAACAATAACAATTGGCTTTTCTGGTGGTGACTATGACTTTTAAGAAAGCATGACACAGTCCACCATCTTGGATTTTAGGACAGGATGCACTAGCAGACCTTTCAATTAGAGTTGGCCATTTAAGGAGAGAAGCTAAGCATACCTGAATAGACATTTCGGGAGGTTTAAGAATATGGTCCCAAAGAGTCTCTTTCAGTGCTTGGACATCAACTTGCTTAGAAGTTTTGTCATACTGAACTTCAATTTTATTTACCTGAAAAGGAAGCCATTATAATGATAAGTAAATATGAAAAGATGCACCTAGCGCACTCTGCACCTTGAGGAACAGACTAAGAGGTAAACTAACACAACGAACGTTGAAAAATTGAAAAATGACCTGGCGGGGCTGAGAAACAAGTGTGTCAACATCTTCCACATCACTATGGATATTTCCATCATCGAATTGTGGGTCAAATACACTCTCGTGGTCCCAAGAGGTTGAGGGTCCATAACCGTCAGATTCTCTCAGCTCATCTGAGATTGAAGGAAGGCTTTTCAACATTACCAAAATCGCCAAATATACCTGAATATGCATTCATAGGAAATAGCTATACCTGACCGTTTTTTCTGTTTCCTGCCAAGGCACTGCAGCAAAGTGAAGCATATATCATTGGCATTGTTTGGCAGGATTAAAGAAGAAAAAATATATCCACCACTTGTAAAAGCTTACCATTACATCCGGGAGGAGAAATAATTTCACAAGACTCTCTGGTTGGTAATGGCAATCTTCCGGCAATCTGATGTTACATGAAGCTCTATTTGCAGGCAACAGCAGTGACTTCGGATTCTTGGGAGGAGCAAATATATCTGGCATATCCTTGTCCAGAAAGCTTGTGAAATCGATGTCAACTTCCGCTTGTTTCTTATATCTAGTTTTTTTAGCAGTAGTTGGTGAACCATTTTCCACAGCATGCTTCTCTTCCTTTCCTACATCAAGGTTCAAACTACATTATCTATCCACAAAGTGACAGGAATGATCATGCCTTCTGCAACAACAAGTTCACCAAACCTTTAGGTTTCCGAAACTTCCAATGGTCAGGACCTGCCCAAGCATTGTGCTGTGTGTTAAAACCCAAACCAAGGAATAGATAGCTTTCGACTTCCTCTACCTTTTCTTCTGAATCAGGGTCATGATGAGAAAATAATTCATTGTCCTGCAGATGTTATAAGAAACAACTTCATCAAATCCACTATAAAGAAATAGAAAATCATAATAAATCTCTATTTGGTTGCAAAAACCATAAGAATATGTGCAATAAATACCTCAGCATGCATGGTAACTGTTGGATCCACACAATTTAAGTCTTCCACAACCACACTCGAATCACCATAATCATCATCCTGATCCCAGGTACTAGAGTTTTCAAATGTGTCAGGAGCATCAAACACATTGCTGCCGCTACATGTAGCATCAGTTTGCTCTTCTGGCTTCTGAAAGACAGGATCCGTTGGCCTTCTATTGTCTTCATCAAATTGATCAACTATAATCCTTAAGGTTGGTGTAATTTCATCCTTCATTTGCATGTCCAGTACCATTTGTTCAATATATTCTGTAAAGTAGGCCAGTGAAATTTCAGTAATTTTGGACAAAGCCTCGAGTACAAGAGCAAGTAGACACAAAATACTATGTGTTGTATTGATAGCAACAGAAAAGCAACAAACCTTTTGCAAATGAAAGATCGACTGTCTCTAATTTATCAATTTGAATGTCTGACACACACTTTCCAGGTACTTCCAAAGAGTCAAATAGCACCCGGCACCCACCATATACTCCAAGATTATTCAACAACAAGCCCTTTGCTCCACCTTCATCAAATTGTGCTGACGTCTGATGGTATAGAGGATCCACCAAAAATGCAACTAGAATGGAAGAGATCAAGCTAATTGTCAGAAACATTGACCACTAAATCTCAAAATCATACAAGATGAGGCTGAATGAGCAGTCACCATCAAATTTCTTCACATTGAGAGCCTCAAAGGACGATTCAAGTGTTGATAATGGTGATATCTGCAGGCAAAGACTTCTGTTTGCTTAAAGATTGAAATTCGATTACTTGGAATTCTAATAAATTTGTTCTTCATTTTCATTACATAAAACCAAAACCTTCTTGTCTGTATCTTTCTTTGAATGACACTCTTCTTGTCCACCATCACCATTAGGATCCTCCACGACACCATCTACAACAGATTTATAAAGAAAACGCCACAGTTACATCAGATTATTGATATGAAGCAAATTCAAGAAAGCTATAGTATATTTAAAACCAGAATCATCTCTATGTAAGAGAATTATACCCTACCACACAAATCCATTTGCAGGTTAACAGAAGATGTTGTATCTATCATTGATAGGCAAACAGGACCGATGCCACTGACCTTGTTCGTTGTCTTGACCTGCTCTGTTCATTCCCCCAAGGACTTTGTAGGCCTCTGAATGCACAGAATCAACTCTCATGGAGTATATCTTAACTCCAGCTTCCAACGTGCAACTTGCCTGAACAGAGAAATGCAAAGGTACAACATACAGATTTAGGCATCAAAATTTCCCATGGAAAGATTTGCAATAGAAGTACAACAAGAGATTTGGGCATCAAAATTTCGCTAGAAAGATTCGCAGCCAGTGACCACTCCAACCCTTCTTCTAACTTCCTAGAAGAGTTGCTTATGAAAAATTGACCAGCAACTTGTTTTTACTGCATCTAGACAGTTACACTACCTTAAACCGATTAGCTGCTTTCAAAACTTTCACAATTCCCCCAACAAATGAAGTTCAAAATGTGAGCCCATGGAGAACTGTTCCTCAACGGGCACAAGAGCTCACCTTTTGAAAATTCGTCTCCGTGTCATTTTCTTCCTCGACCTTAATAATCTCATAGAGATGGTCTATCAATCCCAGCTCCCACGTGTTCTTCTGGTTGATTTTCTGCACCAACAACACTCAAAAGTAACCAGACGAGTCGAGAGCGCGGCCAATCACACTCGACCGAGGCCAAATCAGGAAGCCAAAAAAAAAAAAAAAAACCAGCATACGTTCTCGCTCGCGAGCTTGATGCAATTGTGGAACAGCTCGAAAATCTGCTGCTTCCCGAGGCCGGGGTCGGCGTCGCCGCCTGCAGGCGGGACGCGCTGGGCGGGGGCGGCGGCGGCCGCGAGCTTCCGGCGGACGGCGGCGGCGCGGGCGGCGCGGGCCTGGGCCCGCTCGAGGTCGTCGTCGTTGGAGCCGAGGAAGAAGGGGCTCGTCGGGGACTGGATCCGGTTGGCGATGGGCCGGTGCCTAGGGCTGAGGATTTCGGCCATGGAAGCCCCGCGGCGGAGGCGGGCGGGCCTTAGGGTTCCGGAGCGTCGAGATTTGGGGAGGAGTTTGCAGTTGAGAGAAGGAGGAAGCACGGAGCGTCGGAGAAAAGGAGAAGGAGAAGGAGAGAGTGAGGAGAGAACGGATAGATCCGGTTTCGGTTTTTCCCTCTTTTCCCTCCGTCCGGTGGTGTTTGAATTCTTGCGGGGACGACGGGAGAGCGATTTGCTGTGGTCGGGTGTACCTGTTGTTACGGTCGAGTCAGCGATGGATTGGCGACACGTGTGCCGTCTCCCTTTGCCTTTTAAAGGATTACGCGGTCTGATCGTGCGAACCCGGCTGGAGTTGCATCGACGAACTACTTATTAATATCACTTATAATAATTATTTGATTATGAATATTTTATTATCGACACTAATTTATATCTGAATAATTTTGTAAATGATGAATTTTTTTTTAGTCATTTATTTTATAAGAGATATAAGTAATAATTCTTAAAATAATAATTTCCGCGCCATTCATTTTCACACAACAAATAGAATCTAGATATTTTAAACCTTTTTACCAAAACCGAAAAAAGGTGAAAAATGTATTTTAAAAGAAATTCACCAGCGAAGATAAAAGAAATTTGCTCCTAGTGCGTATTTTCCTTGTAGATGCACTAGTATTTTGATCATGGTCATACGAGATAAATTAATTAAATTTCCCCAACACATACGCATACTCACATAGATTTGAAGATCAGACTAAACAAGAAGATTAATAATTAGACTTGAAGGCCTTCCAAACAGTCGGTCCAAACCAATGAGAAATCGAAAGAAGATACAATAGATAAGATCTCTCCGAGTAAATCCTTCTCGTATGACCCGGGAAACTTACTATACACCGGCAGAAGAGTCACTTCTTAACCTGCTGCTAAATGGGGAAGGATCCAAAGTAACTCGAATGACGTTCGGCACATAGAAATGCAATACATTCACCAATGATCAGGATGAAGACGGCCCTGCATTTTCGAGAGAAGCATTTCCAAGCAGCAGCATACCCCATGCAAGTACAAATTCACCGTCTCACACCAGTCTCAACCACGGGAATTCTGGGAAAGCAGTCTGCTGATACACCCGGATAGATCGATTCATGCAGTGTGGCGATCGGATAAGATTGAGAAGGTTCTTCATCTAGTTCTTTTGGTGAACGGCTATTTGGTGTATGTCCATGTCCTTCAACATGACAGAACGGCCACATGAATCACAAGGGGCAGTTCTTGATCCACAGATGCTCTCATGCTCACACAGACCTCTTAATTTGTCTCTCAGGTCCACTGCAGTGTCTCCTGCATGGACCATGTCCCCGCAGAAACGACACGCGATCAAGCGTAAGGGGCAAACTGAAGCTTGGTGCTCCACCTGCCAAACAAAGACATAACATAAGTACAATAATTAAGTAGACGTATTCTAGCCTCGATTTTTTCTCTCCTCAAAATGCTCGCTATCCCAGAGATGTAATGTCATGTCTAATATCTAACTGCATTTTTGCCACAATGTGCAGCCCAAACCTATCATTAGGGTATACTCAGTATATGCACATCTCGACAACATGTTCGAGACATGCATTCATGTTGGACATCCAGACACACTGACCAATTCATGACAGTCAATGATTCAAGATAACGTACTAAAGAAAGCAAAAATCACAAGAGCCCATGGAAATAATCTAAGACATTAATGTGAAAGATGTTTTAGCAATTTTTAGCAGGAGGAAAAGCTGTTTATATCTTAAACAGCAGAACTACAAGAACGCATAGCTTACCATTTGCACCTTTTCCAGGATAACTCCGCAAGGACATTGGATTGGCTCATGGAACACTTTCATATGCTTCTCCATTTCTACTTGCTGAAACGCTTGTCCACATTTGTCACAATGCACATGATTCTTAGCCTCCTCAACTCTTAGAACTATTCCACAACCCACATGCTGACAAACTACGTTATGTCTGCTGCAATATGCTTCATGCAGTGCTACAGTTCTACTGGGTATGAAACGCTTGCAGTTTCTACACTCCACAGTATCCATCTCTGCAGGTGAAGATGAGGATCCAGCCTGTTGACCCACTGTCCTCTGAATATTATCACTAATAACAACTGATACCACGAATTTACTTGTTCCCTTGAAGCCATAGACACCAACGCTATAAGTGCCTGCTCCAAGACCCTTATCCTTGAAGCTAAGAATCAGTGTCTTTGAACCCACATCATGTGAAGACCATTCATGCTGATGTCGGTTTGGGAATATAAGGGGATGCCTGGATATGTAAAGATCAGTGTCTCCCTCATCCGTTTCTGCTTCTATCTTCACCTCCACCATGGCATTTTGAGAAGATATCTTCTCCCAGACATCATTTTCAATGGAAAACTTGTAATAAACATAGTTGCCTTCGTCAACCATTCCAGACTCAGACTTTCCTGGTGTCAGGGGTATGAGCCTGTGCTGATCTGTCCCCTCCAGATTAGAATCAGGGCCAACTATATCAACCTCAATGTCAGTTTCTAAAACTGACACACTTGAAGCAGGTTTCAAATCAAGTACACGTAACCTGTATATAAAGTCACCATAATTTACAGTCAGAATCTCATTTTGAGAAAGAGTCGCATGCTGCCGCAGGCTCGTTTCAAGAATAGCCTTGTGATTGGGCAAGTCGGAGAAGCCCATCCCATCAGGCTGAAGTTTTGCATAAGTTCCTTTTGGGAGCCAGACATAACGGACTTCAACCAATGGAGTTGCTGGCGAATCTGACTGGAAAATGTTACTCCATACATGAGGTGGAAGTCCAACAGAACCTTCCTCTGCAGTAAACTCTAACACACCACAATGGGTGGCCCCATTCTCCTCATTGTCAGTTTTCATATCCACAGGATTACCCTGTTGAACCACTGCCAACCGAAAGTACATAGGCCCCTTATCAAAGACACCTTGATCAGACAATTCAGTGAAACAGGAAGGAGGCAATTTGATCTTATCGCCACTGCCCTGAAATGGCACTGCCTCCAGCAGGCGGTAGAATGAAATTCCTTTCCCAGTCAGCAAACTCTCACTCATTTGCTGCTCCTCCTGCAGTTAGGGAAATGTAGAGTTAAGCTAAAGGTTGCATCTCCTAATCACATAAACGAGAAAGAACATACCACTAAAAGATCAGAGAACATATGTAGTGCGCCAGAGTATTAGCATTACTTTAACTGACTCCAACCTGAGAGATACACTTTCTTTGTAACTTATTCAAAAAACCACAGGACCTGAGTCTACAAGAAGGAAGTTCAGAGAACTCTAATCACAGAAGTGCAGCTTGATTACAATGCACGTCAAAGATTTTAATAGTCACCATCTCGAGGAGAAATAACACGCAATAAACTCAAAAAATTTGGCAATTGTTTTTTGAATGCTACCTTGTGTGACCTCATGCCACCATCCTTTCTGTTAGAGTTGAGAGGTATTAGATGGGCCCCACTCCTTTGCGTTGTGTGAATAATTGGCTCAAAACAGAAGATTTTAAAGAGACAGTTATTAGTTAATGGAAGAATAGTTCTTTTGGAAGGTATGCCAGTTTTGATTTTGCTTCGATGCTCAAGAAGCTAAAATACGTTCTGAAACAATGGAGTCACAAGAAGGTAGAAACCTGGGAAATAAAATTAGTGAGACAATTCAACAAGTTGATAAGCTTGATGATAGGGAGATCCAGGTGACTCTATTGGAGAAAAGCTTTAGGAGAATAGAATGGGAAAAGGAACTCGCCTTGTTGATTCAAAAATGGAAGAAACCTCCTGAGACAGAAGTCTCGGGAGATTTGGCTTGATGAGGGTGACAGAAACACCAAATTTTTTCATAAGATGTCCAATGCTCGTACAAGATATAACTTCCTCAATAAGTTGGAACTCTTTGGCAGAGGTTGTTGAAAATTGGATGCCATGAGTATGCAACTATCTGAATTCATGCTGGTTTATATAGGGAGAGATGTGTCGTGAGATCAGAATTGGAGGGGATGACTTTTACTTCTTGATCCTGATATGGCTGAAATGGCAAATACCTTTCGAGGAGGAGGAGATTAGAAGGACATTCTCGTATTGCAATGGAGATAAGGCACCAGGTTTGGATGGATTTATGGTGATTATCAAAAAAATTTCACGAAATTGGGAGGTTGTTCATGAAGACCTCCTGAAAGTTTTCAAAGAGTTCCATACTTCATCAAATGCTAAACACTTTGCGTGGCTCATGCACTTAAACGAAAGCATAAGTTATATGTTCTACACCTGAAAGAAATTCCAAAATGGCCGGAGGTGAAACTAGCTAGTACAGACAATCATCTGAAATCTAAATTGAGCATTACTAGCATGCCCTGACCTTGACATACAGGGTGTCATATGTTAGTCAGGAACAAAGCATGTAAAATTTGATTTCTTTTCCTTTTAAGTTTTCCAGCAACTAGATTGATTAAATACATAACTTTAAACCTCAGGAATTCCTATGCATGATATCACCACCATAACACCATTCACATGAGAAGATAAACTTAAATATGGTTCTGGCTAGTTGAAAGTTGCTTTACCCAGATTCAGCGTAATAATCAGTAGTTGCCTAAGATGAGAAGGGACATCTTAAAGCAAAACTGGCTACATCTGCAGCCCTCACTCAATTAGTTACCTGAACATAATCGACTTGGGACTCAGCTCTACATTGCATATCATTCAAAGCGAGATCCTACTTACATGTTCCAGATCTTTTCTAACGACAGCCCTATCCATTTAACTGCTAATATTAATAAGCACTAAGCAGAAGGGTAGAACAATAGCAAGCCACAGGGATTACCAAAAGTCCGAAAACTGCACGACCTAAATATCCAGCATGGTTCATTAGAAGGAAAATCATAGAACACAACTGGAGGTCACATAACAATGGTAACATCAGTCCATGCAAGAACTTCGATCAAGGCTATACGGCACACCCACGGCTTTAGTGGCAGCTGCAATAAGATAAGGTCAAGGGCAATACTTTCTCCGATCCACAATGGATTACAAATATATCAAGCTTTAAGCCAATGGCCTCAAGTGGAAGTTTTGTGCAGAATGATCTAAAACTAGAGCTACAAACACTAATTCCACAACGGGTATTTTGCTTTGATAAGTAATGAACCACCCATTGACATTTTCACTGATAGCAAATTTGAGTTGGGAGACTACTTGAGCACGTTCATAAGGAACCACCCACTTCTAAAGGCCACAAATTGTGCCTACATCAAAGCACCTAAATATCCACCCCACCAAAGAATCGAGCTTTCCTAACCCGACAGCCGGATTCGAACTCAAGTCATGCGTCGAGCAACCAAAGCGATTCGAATTCGATAAAAAGGAATTTACTCAAGACTAGGAATAGCAACGGCCGACCGGAATTCCGATCACCTCATTCCATCGGAACGAGGAGGAAGCGAACGAAGGTACCTTCTCCTGCGCTTCGAGCGCGTCCAGCCTCCGGGATCGCTGGACCGCCTCGATGGCCTCCCGCTGCTTCCTGGCCTCCCCCTTCGCCTTCCTCTCCCTCTCCAGCCTCGCCTTGGCCTGCGCTTTCCGCTCCTTCTGCTCCTTCTCCAGCTTCTCCCGCGCCCTCCTCAGCTCGAAATCCATCTTTCGATGCCCTCTTCTTCTCCGCGACGACGACGCGATGAATGATCGAATGGCAATTGCAAGTCGATTTTCCTTCCTTGTCAAGAAAGAAAGGAGAGAGAGAGAGAGAGAGAGAGTTGGATTCGTGCTCCTGCTCTATTTGCTTTCGTCTTCTCTTCGTCCGTGGGAAATCGAACGGAAGAGACTCCGGAACAATCTGGGCCTTTCCGGATTTCACACTGACTTTGGGCTGATGTCTTCTCGTTTTCGGCCCACTTATATCCTTTCTTGTCAAAATAGGCCCAATTAAAATTTGAACGTGAAGCAAGGTCCGATAACACGGTCGTCTATACGGGCAAAATTAGATTCGACCCAAAATAACATTTGGGCAAATTAAGATAGTGCGCCCCCCCCTTGACTCAGGGTTGTTGCAAATTGCCCCCCCAACGTTTCAGCTTTCGCAATTTGTCCCAAGGAGTTTGGCAATTGGTCCCCCGGCATTGACTCTGATTTAAATATGTTTGGAGCTCTGGCCATGTGATGGCATATGACTAATTATCAAGGGAAAAATCTGTCATATAGATTCATACATGTATAAGTGGTAGAAGAAGAATTTGAGAATATAATACATGTGAGCATGTGAGCATGTGAGTAGAAGTTTTGGGGAGAATTTTTTCAAAGTCAACGCTCATTACACATTGATATACAATTCTAAAATACTTTGTTGAATAGTCTCCACGTCTTTTTCCTCACATGTATACACTATTTATGATCAAGTCACATTCCACAACTAGCCATGTGATCAAATATGTGAGAAAATTTTGGATGGAGTCAATAGTTAGGGAGCACATGACTACAATAATCTAGAATATCAAGGGGAAAATTGTAAAAATTGAAACAAAGCGAGGTAACTTGTCATAATTCCAAAATGTTTGAGGGCAAAATGCAATTTTTCGTCGTGTATTTTGGAAAAGGTAAAAGAAAAGGAAGAAAGTGGTTTGATAATTTCAATGATATACCTTTTGTACTCCTATATGTACGGACAGAGAACAACTTTAGGAGATAAAAGAGATTAATTTAGAGCATGGAACAATTTAAGGAATTTGAGAGCATATGTGTGCAACGGGAAATTGCTTGTGCATCCCGGCATTTGTGCGACAGGAAGATCGACACATTAGTAAGAATTGATAGAATATTTAAAGAGTTTCCAACACCAAACAAAATAAAAAGAAATCACCAAAAAATTGCATATCATGGAATGGAAAGGGGTATCTTTGTGATTCTCCAGGCTTTCCGATTTGTTATTTCCTAAAGAAAAATTGGCACGGCAATTGAAATTGCTTAATTTTTTATTTTATTTTCGTTCACTTCGATCAAGGTCCATGTATCAAAATCAAAGATGGGGACATAACAAAGATATCCGGTGAACGAGAAAAGCTAATGAGCATAACAATTCGAGGAAGAAACATGCCGATTTATTCAACAAAAATGGTGTTGAATTTTGAAGGAGATATTAAGAAAAAGTTAATCTAAAGGGTATACACGAAGGATCAATCAACTTGGCAAGTTTAATTGTATATCATATTCTCCTTTAAATTGTTTGGATCCTCTAAATGACATATTTCGTCATTTATTTCTGGGATTATAATGTAAAAATCATCGGTATGTAACCCGTGACTAAATGGCAAGCACTTTCTTTCAAAATGATTGAAAATGGATATGACATGAAAAACCATTTGGAATTGACATGCTCAATAGAAAAGTGTCAGAGGTCTATGAGTAGTAATGTAGTTAGCTTAGTAAAGTAACTTTATCCTTTAATTTGGTAAAAAGACTATCTATTTTCTATCATATAAAAACTTTACAAAATAAAAATATTATAATTGTCATAACTTTTATATGATACTCACTTGAGAGTTATAACTTTTTTTTTTTCGATTACTTGAGTGACATAAATTTTAAAAAACATTCACTTGATCATCATAACTTTTAAATGATCATTTTAAATGCTATAACATTTTATGAATAGTCATCCATAACTTGATCTAGTATAGCACTTGTGGTAAACATTTTTAAAAATTTATAATACTCAAGTAATCGATCGACAAATTATATAATACTTAAGTAATAGCAAAAAAAGTTATGGCGCTCATACATAAGTGATCACATCTAAGTAATCGGAAAAAAAAATTATGGGCCTTAAATGAGTATCGTACAAAAGTTATGACTCTTGTAATGTCATTTTCCCAATTTTTCAAAGAGTGCCACAAGATGTGGCAACCAAATAGTGTTTTCTAGGAGATTAATGAGACTCAATATAGCTATTCACGGTCAATCCTAAATCTATTGTACCCGCCAATTCAATTCTAAATTTTTCGATTTTGGTAATTTAGTCAACTTTCAACATTATTATTCTGGTCAATTTTCACCTAAAATTGTTGATATGATGGTGCACCACGTAGGATGGGAGGCAATGACTAGATTGTTGCATAAGCGATTTCCAGCGAAAATCGACTAAAATGACCATATTAGAATTTCGCACACTAAATTGGCAAAATTAAAAAGTTTGGAATTGAAATGACATCCGTATAATAGGTTTATAACTCATTGGACAATGTCTTCATTAGTTTAATGTAGCTATTTATTCCGTTGAAACAGTTTCAGAATTGGAATCTGTAACATTGCATGTAACACCCGTTTTAACAAGAGCCTCAAAACTCAACAATCAACATATATAAGACTAGAATACTCTTTACCAGTTTTATTTAATTGATCATGAAAACGTGACAGAACAGCTTTGACACATAAGTTTTTCGAGCACAGCTAACAGGTCCGAGTGGATGGACCAAGGAGTAAACTATTAGCGCCGTGGATAGTGTTGACGATCATTCTCCGGGTCGTTTGGTAGTTATCGAAGTTCATTGTCCTTTTCTCTTTGCCCCTTATATTTTATCTCTGTAACGTGGAAAATTCTGGGGATGAGCAATAGCAAAATCAATGCCATCGACACTGCACACTTTCCTCATCCGTACCTTCTCACGCTGAGTGAGCTGCGTGCACTTGAGACCTCGCCCTTCTAAATTGGATCTCATGGCTATCGCATCTATATTCCGAGTAGCAAACGTTGCAAGATTCTGCGAAACTGGACAGAGATCTAGGAAACAAGGTCTCCTGGTCCAGAAAGAACTCTCGGTTTGCCAGATGACACATGCACCTGCCTCTTCCTAGGTTCATTCTGCTTGTTCTTTTGGTCGCAAACATCATACCTCAAATTCAGTTTTTAATGACAGCGACATTAACAAGAAGTACCCTACATTTTCCTGGTAAATCTGCATCTGATGACATGAGGCCCATCGCTAGAAGTTTAGAACTCTACCATGGAAAGCATTTGGCATTTGATTCTCTCGATTAACCATCCCCTTTTTTCTGCTAATCATGCATCTCCAATGTGAGTTACCGTGTCCAAATTAGGCTGGGCCAGGTCAAACCGACAAAGGAGATCACAGGTTTCTGCTACTTCAAAGGCTTTATTTTAGATCATCCGATCATGCTGTTTGTTGTAGCATGACAGGGTCTCAGTATGTATGTACACTATAGAATGTACAGAAAACTAATGTGCGTCGAAATAGCTCCGCAAGAATTTTCTTTCTAGGGTACAGAAGATAGTAATTTATTAGTTGTCCATGACCAACTACACGAATATACACATACAACATAGGAAGGAAGGCTTGAAAAATGCGATTGCATGACTGGCAAAGAGGGGGGATTTCTACCTTCCAGACATTAGATTCACCAGAGCGTGGTTCTCGTAGAAGGAGCCAACATCCCAATCCTCCGTCGAAGATGAAAGCGTCATCAGGCCCACCACAATAGCTCTCATGCTGGGGCGCAGTTGAGGATTCTCTTTTGTGCAACCTCTCGCAAGCTGGGCTATCTGTGCACGTAGAAAACTCAGCAGTTATAATGTCGATTTACCCAGAAAGGAAAACATAAATGGCAGAATGATTCTCTCAGGACACCCCCTCACCTTCCAGACGGAATCAAGCGGATAATTATCTCCAAGCCTAGGGTCAACAAGCTTGCGAAGGTCCTCTCTGGGATCGGGTTGGTCAAGAACCTCTTCAAACTGCAGATGATGAGATTAAAGCAATCAATTATGATAATTTTGCCAGAAGCAGTCCATGAATTGCAAAAGCATACAAGGAGGCAAATCGCTATCATTATATGTGTCCACAAAAGTGTAGAAAAAGCTCCTCGCTAATTCACATGAAACTGGCAGCAAAGTAAAAGTTAAAATAATAGATTCCAGATATAATTTGCTTGTTCAAGCTAAAGATAAAGTTCTAAACCTATATCGAACATTTTGGAGCAAAAGTTTCTGATTACTATTAACCAGCTGTAAAATAGAACAAGGGAAAGAGAATAACCAAAGCAACGAGGCCCCTTGAGTCAGCAACAGAACCATTTGCCTTGACTATAGCCTCCTTGGCAGAAATAAGTTCATAAAGGACCACACCGAAAGCGTAAACATCAACTTTAGGAGAGACATCGCCATACTGGGCATATCTGCACAGACAAGAAAAATTAATTACGCTGTTCGTGTATTATCCAAAGCCAGAATAAATCATTAATCTCAATGATTTGCGTTAATGTTTGGGTTAACTTGCAAAGGAAAAAGCATAACTCTTCCACTAGTTTTGAGCTCAACTAAGCAACAGCGGTGATGGATAGTTAAGTAGTGTTGTTTCTTTAGTCATAATGATCATATCTTGTCATAATTTGATTAGATTCTGCACAGCAAATGATATTGTACTTCATGAATAACAGTTTTTCTTGGAATAGCCCCTTTATTTTTAACTTGAAACCTGGATGCTACCTATCACGATCCCAAAAATGCTCACAATCTCAAATCAGCGATGGCAGAAATTGCATTACAAAGAACTTGGCTTCCTAACTTCTTCCAAACAGAGGATTTCTTTAACACTGTAAATGAATAAACAATTGCCTGTGTTTATTCTATCCCGTCAGCGTGACCAGTGTCAATGCCCTCCTACATAGATATCACATTGAGAAAGAGAGAGAATCATACTCAGGCGGCATGTATCCAAATGTCCCTACAAGTCGTGTGGGGATAGATGTGCTTCCGACCTCAGTCAACTTTGTCAAACCAAAATCTGCCACCTGTCATACACTACCTTGTTAGTCCAAGAACTGAAGGGTTCATCCTGGTGCAAAATTCAACAGAGAATAACCTTTCCATGGAAGTCCTTGTCTATCAATATATTTGCCGATTTAATGTCTCGATGGATATATGCTGGTACTGTATGCTCATGGATATATTCAAGACCTCTTGCAGAATCCAGGGCAATCTGAACCCTGGTAGACCATGGAAGCGGCTCCTTATCTGAAAATCGATGGAACGTAGAAATCGTCACTGGTCAGAGAACATATAAGATACTCAACAAATAATGTACTCAAAATGTGCCCAATCTCACCCGAGCGACGCAAATGTTCGCTTAAGTTTCCATTCTCGATATACTCGTAGACAACGCAAAGAGAACCCTCAACACAGTATCCAATCAAACGCACCTGAATTAACCATTAAGATAAGTCTTTATTTGATAACTAGTAGAGAGTAATGACATGAATTTAGATGCAGTTCAGGATTTTTGCAGCAACAAGGGGAGCTTCTCAACAACAGATTTTTATAGTGGACATATCCAGATGATACGCATCACTGAATTTGGAAATTCAGAGAAATTGAAACAGATGCACCAAATATTAATCATGAACAAACAGCACGTGAAAGCTCTACGTCTGGGTGCACGAATATCACAGCCACACAGAGTCCAAAATTTATACATCCCCACATAAACTGTAGGAAACGCATAAGATTGACTGACGTGGAAAGGTGTTTCCTTCATAAAGAACAAACTACTATAGGCTGGAAATTATGGATTTACCAGGTTAAGGTGATGAACACGCGTTAGAACCTTCAATTCAGCAATAAATTCTTTTGTAGCTTGCATATCCATCTTCTTAATTGCAGCCCTCTGCATGGTTTCCAAGAAGAAAGTTCTGTGAGTGTAATAATACGAAATTGTACCGACAAGTAATTGCAGCATGGTAGAGCATAACAGCGGTTTCAACTGAATACAGAATCCCCTCATCTTATTTTCTATTATTGAACCAGATAGAATACTACTGGAGAATTATTGCGAGCTAAGCAGCATGTAAGCGACTGGAGTCAACTCTGGAGTCTGTAGAATCAAATACGATGCCGCTGCCCAGATTAAATTTCAATAAGTTCTCCCTCATTACCATGCTTCTCATGAACTCACACCACCTTAACTAACGATATTAGCCATACATTAAGTGCAAAAGCTATTTTCTGACGAACCTCGCCTCTCAATTCAGCATAATAGACAGCTCCGAAGCCACCTGCCCCAATTTTATTAGCCAGGCTAAAATTTTCCGTAGCCTCGGCCAATTCTTCATATGAAAACACCAATGACTTGTCCACAGTGATTCCTGTAAAACCTGCTGCTGGGCAGTTGATTCAGAAGGTTTTGCTGGGTCACTTCCTGGAAATAGACCAAGAAGATGGGGGAAATATCAGTCAGGGTACTCTTTACTCTCTAGGAAAGTTAGGGAGACTAACAAATCTTCTTTATTCTGTAGATAAGAGCTAAAACTGCTTGCCAAAGAGAGAACACCGTGACACCAATAAAATTAAGGAAAGTATGATGAATAAGAAAAACATATGAACCACATATCCCTGTTGAGACGCAAAGTATTCTCTAGTATATCTAGAACACTGGCTAAATAAGTATCTTAAGCAGCACCAAGTCTCATCTGCAGTGTGACCGACATAACGTGCATGCACTGTTGGTAACCAAAGACATATAGATTGGAATGATTTCATCAAGATAGTAAATGGATATATCTAGAAGCATAAATTTTATCTGCTCGTGCTTTTCATTTGGCATCAGTTCTTTTGCCAGTCACAGTATTCAAGAACGTACAAACTAGTAAATCCTTAGTTCAGAGATATAAAACAGATGAAAAAGCAAGGGATTAATATCAGCAACAACACTACCATTCCCTGCTCGATCTGATAATTCATGACCTCCTGAGAGCAAGATTGCCTCCTTCGCTTTCTTCTTTCGGTATATTCCAGCATATATACAAAATGCTAAAAACGACAACACTGCTATTGCTGCGATAGATATGCCGACAATTGCTCCAACTGATAGTCCTGCTATGAAAATGTCAAAGATAAGTCTGAATTACTCTAATATATTTATGGCCTGCCATCACCCATTAGGATATCGAAATGAAGTTGTGATCAGAAAATTAACATGCGGAGAGGGACATCCCACCTGTGCTGGAAAGAGGAAAAAACAAAAGGATAAGTTAGACAACTGAAACAAGGATGGAATACTAAGCCAACTTCCATTTGATGAGCAGACTACTACAAGCTACCTTGGGTTCAGAGCTGGATAGTTTCCATTTGCATCTGTAAGAAGAGGGAGATTTAAATCAATACCACTATTGCAACTTCTGTCATCATGTAATTAAAGCTCAATACTTAGGTCAGGTATAAGATTTCTAGAACCCGATACTTCACCACTGCTATGATATCGGGACAAAGGAATGATAGGCGATGTCCCAAACATGACTATTTTTATATTGGCAATTAGCAGATTCTATGCAGAGTTTATGCACTCCAAAAAAACATATTTGGCTAGAACACCTGGAGAAACCTAATCATAAAGAAGCACCTCATCCGTGCTACAACAAGAACTAAAACAAAATGCCTAATCAGTTAAAGATAGCATAATAGCTTCTAAATGATCGGCATCATCTAAATAGTGCCATTGCATCTGCTGCTACTTTGCTCCATATGCCATATAAATCTGGTCATAATAGACACAATTAGATCGATATTATGTTGAATAATCACCATCGGGATTAGACAGACGAGTCAGCACTTCATGCAGAATAACCAAGCTAGCTTCCTTTAAGTAACTCTCACATTTCACAAAGAACAATCCACACATCATTTGTCTCTTCAGAAACATCAGACGTAATTGGAACAATACCGAGATCCACAAATTCATTCGAACCCTTGGGGAGATACATCCAAACCCAGTCTAGACAGTCACTTTAAACGTTAAGAATCCTTCGTAATCATCTGGTCGCTGAGAATTCCATTGCTCGGATGGAAAATTAGCAAAACCAAATAAGCATGTCCTCAAGGGAAACTTCAAACAAACTCACCTTTCCCCGGAATATACACCAGACCACTCCCTTGGCTAAAATTCACACCAGGATTATAGCTCTGCAGCAAAGTAGTCGGCAAATTCAACCCCGCCGCGATCGATTCGAGAGTGTCCTCCGGCCTCAGCGGATACGTGATGAACAATCCATAATCCTTGGAAACAGAGCTGTTCCCGCACGAACAATTAACAACCACTTTCAAAACGGAGTTGAGCGGTATATTGGTCGCGGGATAAGTGTTGAACGCCTGCAACCATCGCACGGTCGTCAAGTTCGAGTAGTACTGCGTCGCGACCTTATAGTAGGTGTCGCCCTGGATCGCCGTGTAACTGAACTCGTGCCCGAGGAACGAGTCGTTGATGCAGCCGCAGCTGAAGGGGACATTGATCCTGATCCCCCACGGGACGCTGTCCGGGTTCGAGATGCCGTTGTAGCTGACGATGTCCGCGATCGACGCCGACAGGACCTGGGATGTGAACGACAGGTTGGTGCCCTGCCAGACGTAGTACGAGGCCAGGGCCAAGTCGCAGCCGCCGCTGCACTTCGATTGGACTCTGCTGCAGGCCGAGATCAGCACCGTCGCCAGCAAGCCGATCGCCCATAACCGCGGCTTCATCTGGATCGCAGGGAACGGCGAGGACGGAGCTCGGATCGGCCCGGAGGAAGTTGGAAAAAAGAGACCCGAAAAAAGCTCTCCGATGACGAGGCTGCGGTTCCAGGGGACTTTGAATGGTCGAACGCGAGTTTGATTTTTCCTCCTTTGCGGCTGCTTCTTCTTCTGCTTCTTCTTCTACTTCTTCTTCGTCGTCGGTTGTTGGCGTTGACCGGCGGTTTTTGGGCGCTTTCGGAATTAAGAATTCGAGGGAAGGACCGGGCTTGCTGTGCTGGGGAGAGATGACGACGGCCGTCGGTTCGGCCATTGTTGGCAGCTTTAAAAGCATTAAACAAATCTTGCATTTGTCGTGTTCTCCGTCGGCGCCGAATCGATATAACGGTAATTTCCCGCGGTTCCCGGCAGCGGTCCCGCGGTGAAAGAGGCGGCGCGTGAGGACGCGAGTCGACACACGACCGCTCATTGGCCAAAACCATTTGACGATATTGCCCTGGCCGGGTCGATAATGGTCGGCGGACCCAGTAAAATTTTTACGGCTTTGTTTTTGCCTTTCACCTGTTGGACTCAGTCTTAAAAAAAAAAAAAAAAGACTTTTAGTCTGACAAACTTCAACTTCTCCGTGTGTATTTGGGTCAAATCGAATCGAATTCAAAGATTTGAAGCGTCGGTCGTTAAATTCGTTAAGTAACCTCATTAGTTAAAATGGGCATTTAGCCGATTTTTTAATGTTCATGCATTGCGTTCAATGGGCAAAAAGGCTGCTTGCTCACGAAACATAAGGGCGATGTAGATTTTAATTGAGAGTTCTTTAGACTTGTATTGAGCGAGTATACTTCAATGCCTTTCCTTTCTTGAAGCTACCTGTTATGGCAGAAGAAGCAACAAGCGAATGAAGGTACCTTTTCCCGCACTTCCAGGAGATCGCTGGACTGCCTCGATAGCCTCCCTCTGCTTCCTGGCAATTTTAAGGGTTGTTACAAATTGCCTCCTAACATTTTAATCTTCTTCAGAATTTGTCCCACGGACTTTGGGAATTGGTTGCAATATGTCCGGCGGCATCGACTCTAACCCAAATTTGCTCGAACCTCTGCGACTATATTACCAACAGAGAAATTCATCATATAAATGTATACACATAAAAATAGTACAAGGAGAATTTGGAAATATAATATGTGTGAGAGCATGCGACTAAAAGTTCTGACGAGAATTTGATTGGAGTCAATGCTAGATGCACATCGATATACAATTTTGAAATGCATTTTTTAATAGTCCCTATTTTTTTCCTCACATATGCACATTGTATATGACCAAGTTGTATTACATAACTAGCCATGCGATCAAATATGTGAGAAAATTTTGGATGGAGTCAACGGTTAGGGAGCACATCACCACAGTACTCCAAAATATCGAGGGGCAAATTGTAAAAATTGAAATGCAGAGGCTTGCTTTAATTCCAAAATCTTTGAGGGCAAAATGCAATTTTCCCTTGGGTCATTAGCAAAAAGTGAAATAAAAGGAAGAAAGTGGTTTGGTGATTTCAACGATGTACCTTTCCTTTCCTATATGTAAGGACAAGGGAATCTAAGTAGAACCAACACCGACATCAACACGTGATCTATGACACAACACGACTCATTGACATGTTATTTTAAAAAAAAATAAAGAATTCCAATACGTTGGGATTCATTATATATTAAATATATACTTTTATATATACGTGATAAATTATTATTTTTTATAATTATTTCAATCAAATTAATTTGATTCAAATTCATAAATAAATAAATAAATAATAAAAGAGTCTAAAATGAATATACACTAAAACATTAATTCATCATTTATTAATATCATTTATTATTTTAATTTGACAAGTTCAATTCCATTCCAATAGTCCATCAAACTTGGATGAAAAAAACTAGCAATCCACATTTTAAACTTGCATGTCAAAGCATGAAGGAAGAGAAGAGAAAAAAAACAAACTTGGGAGATAAATTATGTGTCACTTCAAAAAGTGAGAGTCAGAAGAAAAGAGAAGACTAGATTTTTTTTTCTTTCTTAAGTTATTATTTTTTCGTTTATTAAAATTTTTTTAAATTAATCTTGTGCATATCAGAATCATGTCTTAGAGTTCTAAACTCGCTTATCGGAATTTCGGACTCAAGTGTTGATTAGGTATTGAATTTTCGGACACGTGTTGATCGAATGTCAAAAAGTGTCGGATATATGTCGGAGTATTTGATATGATATGAAGGCTCTCAAAGAGTGTCGGTGATTCATAACAGAGATCAACTCTAGGATATAGAAGAGATTAATTTAGAGCATTTTGAGGGGCTTGAGGGCATATGGGAAGTTCCGGGAAATTATTCATTTTGTAATAATTGATCGAATAATTAAAGAGTTTCCAACAACAAACAAAAGAAAAAGAAATCACCAAAGGAAAGTTAAGGTGATTTCACACAAACCTTAAAATAACGGTGCGCATGCTTTCGTATCATGAAATGGAAAGATATATTTTAGTGATCCTCCCGGCTTTCCAATTTATTATTTTCGAAAAAAAATTGCGACGGCAATTGAAATTGCATCATTTTTTTTTATTCGTTCACTTCAATCAAGGTCCATCCAAGGATCAAGATCAAAGACGGGGACATAACAAAGATCCGGCAAACAAAAAAAAGCTAATGAGCATAACAATTCGAGGAAGAAACATGCCGATCTATTCAACAAAGATAGTTTTGAATATAGAAGTAGATATTAATAAAAGGTTAATCTGAAGGGTGAAGGATCAATATGAAGGATCAATCAATTGGCAAGTCCTTGAATTGTTGTCGAAATGACATATTTCGTCATATCCATATTAGAATGTAAAGGCAATCAACATGTAATCTATGACAATCTCATTTCAAATGGCAAGCACCCATCTAAAAAACTGAACCGAAAAGTTTGATTTTTTTCAGTTTGGTTTTCATTAAAAATCAAAACTTTTTAACTAGTTCAGTTTTTATCAGTTTGATTAACCAATCCAAATCGATAAAATCTAAAAAAATTTCATTATATTTTTTAATTTTAATTTTTTGAAAATCTTTTTTGTGATTTTTTTCTTTTCATTTTGTCTTTTCTTCTTCTTCTTCATTGGCCAGTTGTCGGCCACACTAGTAGCCGGCAATTGACCAAAGGTGAGTTGGAGCCTTGCCATAGGCCGGCGAGGCTTGAGCTCGCCTGATTCTAGTAAAGTCGAGCCTCGCTAGCTTGTGACGAGGCCGAGCTTGCCTTGATGCCGGCGAGCTCAAGCCTTGCCAAATCCGGGCCACCTAGGTGGGGCTTGAGCCTCGTAGGAGGTCACTAGACGTCAAGGAGGCTTTGGCAACCTCCAATGAGGCTCGAGCCTCACCTAGCTCGTTAGATCTGGCAGGCTCAAGCTCACCGGCATTAGGTGAGGCGGAGCCTCATTGGCTTGTGGCGAAGCTCCAACTCGCCTTGGCCGATCGCTGATCGCCGACCGCCACCGTGGCCGGCGATCGGCCAATGAAGAAGAAGAAGAAAAGGAAAAAAAAAAAAAAAGGAGAAAAGAAAAGAAAAATAATAAAAATAACTAAAAAAATCCATTTTTTAAAAATAAAAAATTGATTGAAAGGGATGCATGAAGGGAAAAAAAAAAAAACAAAAGTAAACACCAAAAAACTGAACCGAACCGAATCAATTCCTAATAGTCTTTCGGTTTGGATAAATTTCGGTTTAGTTTAATAAATTTCCTTATCGATTCGGTTCGGCTCGATTTTTCAGAAAAAACCGAATCAAACCAAATCATTTACACCTCTACCCTCTTTCAAGAAGGTCAAGAATAGATAGGAAACGAAAGACTATTTGGAATTGATGCATTCGGAAGAAAAGTGTCTGAAGTCTACGGCTAGGAATGTAATTTGTCGTTTAATTTGGCAAAAAGACTATCTATTTTTTGTCATATGAAAGTTTATAGGAAAACATTATGAGTGTTATAACTTTCATACGACGCTCATTTGAGCGACATAATTTTTTTTTGTTCAATTATTTGAGTACTTTAACTTTTAAAAGATGTTTGTTTGAGTGTTATAACCTATCATTAATCACTTAATTGCCATTACATTTTAAAAACTATTCATTCAAGTGCCGAAATTATGATTTGTTAGAGCACTTGTGATGAACATTGTTAAAAGTTATAACACTTGCGTAATTGATTGACATTCAAGTGATCGTAAAAAATTTATAGCGCTCAATTGATGTGTATATAAGTTATGACACTCAAGTAATCGAAAAAAAATAATTATGAGAATCAAATTAGTGTTGTACAAAAGTTATGACACTTGTAATGTCATTATTCCAAAGTTTCAAGGAGAGTGGCACATGATGTGGCAACTTGCACTTGTTAATCAATCCAACCAAATAGTGATTTGTAGGAGATTAACAAGACTTAATACAATTATTCAAGGAAAAATTACCCAATCAATTCTAAACCTATTATACATATGCTAATTCAGTAATAAATTTTTTGATTAGCAATTTAGTCCTAAACTTTTGCATAAATTTTTAATGCGGTCATTCGGACCAATTTTCATTTGAAATCGTTGAATACGGTAGGTAGGATGGAAGGCAATGACTGCATTGTCACTAAAATTTTTCAATTAGACAAATTCAGTCCTAAGCGAAATTGACTAAAATAACTATATTAGAATTTCATGCAAAGATTTAGAATTAAATTAGCAAAGAAAAATTTAGGACTGAAATGATATCTGTGCAATAAGTGTATAACCGTTAAATATAGCTATTTATTTTATCGAAACAATTTCAGGATTGGAATCTGTAACATTGGATATAACACAGGTGTTAACAAGAGCCTCAAAACTCAACATATGTAAGACTAGATTACTCTTTACCAGTTTTATCTGATTGATGATGAAAACGTGACAGAATAGCTTCGACATATGAGTTTTTCGAGCACAGTTAAGAGGTCCAAGAAGATGGATCGAGAAGACAATTATTAGCGCCATCGACAGTAATAAGGATCATTCTCCGGGTCATTCAGTAGTTATCGAACTTCACTGCCTTTTCCTTTTTCCCCTGATCTTTTATCCCTCTAACGTGGAAAATTATGGGGATGAGCAATAGCAAATCAATGCCATGGACACTGCAGATCACGGGTTTCGGCTACTTCGTAGGTTTTCTATTAAATCATCCGATCATGCTGTTTGTTGTGGCACGACAGGGTCTTAGTTTGTAGTATAGAACGTACATAAAACTAATGCGCATTGAAACAACTCCACGGGAATTCTCTTTCTAGGGAAGAAAGAAGACCCAAGAGTAATTTACAAATCGTCCATGACTAACTACATGGATATGTTGAATGTCTTGATACCAATTTGATGGGATAATTTGAAGGTTAAACACTTTGATTAATAACACTCACAACTCCCACAAAGAAGAGAAGGAGGTAGATAGGCTTTTTGTTTATTTCACCTTATCGCCTGCATCGGAAACAATTACAAGGCACGCCTTTTATAGGCTTGACATATGACTCTTACACTAAGGGCCTATTTGGTAACCATTCAAACAGTGCTCGATTCTGATTTTTTGTTTCCGGGATTAGTTTGGGAACATAATTGTGTTTGGTAAAAATTTTGTTCCTGAGAACAAATTTCTATTTTTTTTGTTCCCGAAAGTAGATTTGGAAACAGAATTAAGAAAAAAAAAGTTGATTTTTGTTTCCGGGAACAAATTTAAGAATCAAAATCATATTTCTATTCTTCTTCTTCTTCTTCTTCATCTACCGCCATCCTGTGGTTGCCGTCTGCCGCCGTCCGCCGCCCGCCGCCATCCGCCCCCATTTGCCGTTGTTCGGCGCCCGTTGCCATCTACCGCTGTCCACCGCCAGTCGCCGGCAACCGGTCCAGGCGAGCTCGCCGAAGACAAGCCCAGCCATCGGCGAGGCTCAGCCGACGAGGGCGGCCTCGCCGAGGGCAGCGCTCCGATGAGGTCGCCGAACCGGTGACCGGCCACTTGAAGAAGAAGAACGGGAGAGAGAAAGGAAAAAAAGAAAAGAAAAAAAAGGAAAAAAGAAAAAAATTATTTAAAAATGAAAAGAAATTGATTTGGAATGTAATCAATGAGCACGGTACTAAACGCAATTCTATTCTAGAATCAGAAATTTTGAACAGTTACCAAACGGATTAAAATACTTAGAAATTATTCCCAGAACAAAATAAAAAAAGAATATTTCTGATCAGAATTTGTACCGGGAACAGATCGTTACCAAACGCGCCCTAAATGACTCATAAATATAGTTAGTGTTTGGAGGAGATAAAATCTTAGGAACTTACAAAATATTAATTACATCTAAAAACATGAACAATCACATATAACACCTAAAAACATGAACGGTCACGACATAGAAATATGAGCAGTCTTCTCAAAAGCAATGCTGCAATAAAGATTACATTTAACTTGTACACCGAACAGTCATTGACATCAATTCTGGAATATCGACAACCATTAACATGACAACTTCTCCATGGACATCGACAACTCAGTAGTTGATTGTTAGTCTTGACATTGGCAGCATTTATGAATTTGGTTTAATTACTCACATAATATACACATACAACATAGGAAGGAAAAGCTCGAAAAATGTGATTGCCTGATTCCGGCAAAAAGGGGGGATTTCTACCTTCCAGACATTAGATTCACCATAGGGTGGTTCTCGTAGGAGCCAACATCCCAATCCTCCGTCGAAGATGAAAGCGTCATCAGGGCTACCACAATAGATCTCATGCTGGGGCGCAGTTGAGGATTCTCTTGTGTGCAAGCTTTAGCGAGCTGGGCCATCTGTGCACGTAGAAAACTCAGCAGTTATAATGTCAATTTACCCAGAAAGGAAAACATAAATGGCAGAATGATTCTCTCAAGACCCCCCCACCTTCCGGATGGAATCAAGCGGATAATTATCTCCAAGCCTAGGGTCGACAAGTTTGCAAAGGTCCTCTCTGGGATCGGGTAGCTTAAGAACCTCTTCAAACTGCCGATGATGAGATTACAGCAATCAATTATGATAATATTGCCAGAAGCAGTCCATGAATTGCAAAAGCATACAAGGAGGCAAATCACAATCATGATATGTGTCCACAGAAGTGTAGAAAAAGCTCCTCGCTAATTCACATGAAACTGGCAGCAAAGTAATAATAGATTCCAGATATAATTTGCTTGTTCAGGCTAAAGATAAAGTTCTAAACCTATATTGAACATTTTGGAGCAAAAGTTTCTGATTAGTATTAACCAGCTGTAAAATAGAACAAGGGAAAGAGAATAACCAAAGCAACGAGGCCCCTTGACTCAGCAATAGAACCATTTGCCTTGACTATAGCCTCCTTGGCAGAAATAAGTTCATAAAGGACCACACCGAAAGCGTACACATCAACTTTAGGAGAGATATCGCCATAGTGAGCATATCTGCACGGTCAAGGAAAAGTTAATTACGTTGTTTGTGTATTATCCAAAGCCAGAGTGAATCATTAATCTCAATGATTTGCGTTAATGTCTGTTAACTTGCAAAGGAAAAAGCATAACTCTTCCACTTGTTTTGAGCTCAACTGAGCAACAGCGGTGATAGATAGTTGAGCAGTGTTGTTTCTTTAGTCATAATGATCATATCTTGTCATCATTTGATTAGATTCTGCACAGCAAATGATATTGTACTTCATGAATAACAGTTTTTCTTGGAATAGCCCCTGTCCTTTTAACTTGAAACCTGGATGCTACCTATCACGATCCCAAAAATGCTCATAATCTCAAATCAGCGATGGCAGAAATTGCATTACAAAGAACTTGGCTTCCTAACTTCTTCCAAACAGAGGATTTCTTTAACACTGTAAATGAATAAACAATTGCTTGTGTTTATTCTATCCCGTCAGCGTGACCAGTGTCAATGCCCTCCCACATAGATATCACATTGAGAAAGAGAGAGAATCATACTCAGGCGGCATGTATCCAAATGTCCCTACAAGTCGTGTGGGGATAGATGTGCTTCCGACCTCAGTCAACTTTGTCAAACCAAAATCTGCCACCTGTCATACACTACTTTGTTAGTCCAAGAACTGAAGGGTTCATCCCGGTGCAAAATTCAACAGAGAATAACCTTTCCATGGAAGTCCTTGTCTATCAATATATTTGCCGATTTAATGTCTCGATGGATATATACTGGTACTGTATGCTCATGGATATATTCAAGACCTCTTGCAGAGTCCAAGGCAATCTGAACCCTGGTAGACCATGGAAGCGGCTCCTTATCTGAAAATCGATGGAATGTAGAAATTGGCACTGGTCAGAGAATATATACAATACTCAACAAATAATGTCCTCAAAATGTGCCAAATCTCACCTGAGCGACGCAAATGTTCGCTTAAGTTTCCATTCTCGATATACTCGTAGACAAGGAAAAGAGAACCCTCAACACAGTATCCAATCAAACGAACCTGAATCAACCATTAAGACAAGTCTTTATTTGATAACTAGTAGAGAGTAATGACATGAATTTAGATGCAGTTCAGGATTTTTGCAGCAACAAGGGGAGCTTCTCAACAACAGATTTTTATAGTGGACATATCCAGATGGTACGCATCACTGAATTTCGAAATTCAGAGAAATGGAAACAGATGCAATGAATATTAATCATGAACAAACAGCACGTGAAAGCACTGCGTCTGGGTGCACGAATATCACAGCCACGCATGGTCCAAAATTTATACATCCCCACATAAACTGTAGGAAACGCATAAGATTGACTGACGTGGAAAGGTGTTTCCTTCATAAAGAACAAACTACTATAGGCTGGAAATTATGGATTTACCAGGTTAAGGTGATGAACATGCGTTAGAACCTGCAATTCAGCAAGAAATTCTTTTGAAGCTTGCATATCCATCTTCTTAATTGCAGCCCT
This sequence comes from Eucalyptus virginea, assembly GCA_014182375.1. Classification (NCBI taxonomy): domain Eukaryota; kingdom Viridiplantae; phylum Streptophyta; class Magnoliopsida; order Myrtales; family Myrtaceae; genus Eucalyptus; species Eucalyptus virginea. Next base: position 25,811,206 of record CM024514.1, on the reverse strand, counting down.
CTGCAAGGTTTCCAAGAAGAAAGTTCTGTGAGTGTAATAATACGAAATTGTACCGATAAGTAATTGCAGCATGGTAGAGCATAACAGCGATTTCAACTGAATACAGTATCCCCTCATCTTATTTTCTATTATTGAACCAGATAGAATACTACTGGAGAATTATTGCAAGCTAAGCAGCATGTAAGCGACTGGAGTCAACGCTAGAGTCTGTAGAATCTGTTAAGTTACTTTAGTTGAGTTATTTTTAATTTTTAGAGTTTTATTTCTCTTTTACTTACATAAGGGTATTATGGTCATATACAATCATACTTAATATAAACACAATGGGTGTAGGGTTTCTGTTACATAGAAACCTACAGCCCTCTCTTTGTTTTTTTTTTTTACGTTCTCCTTCTCCTCCTTCTCTCTATTCCTTCTATCTTCCTTATTTCTCTTTTTCTACTTGCTGCGGGTTCTCTGATCAGCTTTGTGACATGATATCAGAGTAGGTCTAACTACTTGATTACTTGATCCTATTGTTGGTTTGAGAGTCCCCTAGTAACCCTACTTTTTCTCTGGTGCGCAACCACCTAAAGCTGCAATTTTTATCGTTTTTCTCTTTGAGTCTCAATATGTATGAAATCAGAAGATATCATATTCATCAGGTTCGATTTGTTAACATGGATTACAACACTTACTGATCAGTGGATTTAAGAATCATAGTACTTCATTAATTATTGTTGATTGATTTTTCTGGGTTCCCTTTGGTTAACTGATGGAGCCAATTACATCTGATTATACATTAGTGTTGCTGTTTTGTTTCTTGCACTAAAGTTTCAGCCTTCTTGATTAAGTGGTAGATATATTTATATTAAGACTATTGTTATGAGTGATACTAAGGCTTCTATAGATAGTGTCAATGTTCAAATTACCACTATTAAATTACATGGATCTTCCAATTACTTGTTATGGGCCCAAGCTGTGAAGGTCTATATTAATGTCAAAGGGAAACTCCATTATCTTATTACAGATTCTCCTGCTGAAAATTCTAAAGACTATATGATTGGATGAGAGAGAATGATACACTTTTGGTGTGGTTATGGAATAGCATGAAATCATCCATCGCTGCTAAGGGAGTGTGGGATGATCTTATGGAGAGTTACTCACAAGACAAAAATATGTCTAGAGTTTATGAACTATATGAGAAGATCTTTAAATTTAAACAGGGAGACAAGTCTCTTGGAGAGTATGATAGTGCTTTGAAAGGTACGTGGGAAGAACTTAATCTTTATTAGCCCATCACTATTGATCTTGAGAGACTTAAGACACAGCGAGCTGAATTTCAAGTGGCCAAGTTTTTATCTGGCTTGAATGCCGACTTACAGCCTGTGAAGAGTCAGCTTCTTGCTGGAGAGAGAGTTCCTTCTATGAATGAAGCATTTTGTCGAATTCAGCGCATTGTCCCTCCGTCTTCTATGTCATCTAAAGACAATTCATCATTTATGGCTAGTAGTGGTGGACGTGGTCATTAGTTGATCTTCCTCTTGAGAAAGATGTGGTGAAGTGTCGTTGGGTGTACACTATCAAGTACAATCCGGATGGCTCAATTGAGCGTCTTAAAGCTCAGCTCGTTGCTAAAGGTTTTACTCAAACTTATGGAGTGGATTACTTTGAAACTTTTTTGCCTGTGGCACGTCTCAATTATGTTCGTGTTATTATTTCTCTTGTTGTGAATTTCGATTGGCCATTATATCAATTGGATGTTAAGAATGCTTTTCTTTATAGCAATTTGTCTGAAGAAGTATATATGAAGTAACCTCCTGGGTATGTTGCTTAGGGGGAGAATCGTAGTAAAGTATGTCAGCTACATAAGGCCATTTATGGGTTGAAACAGTTTCCAAGAGCATACCATCGCTCGCAGCGGCAGCGTTGACTTCGCGCTCTCACCCTCATCTGGGAGGGGAGGAGTTCGAATCTCAGCGCTATCGTTAGGGATTCTTAAGTGTGGCGCCCTGGTGGTGGGTCTTGGGCTAGCGCCGCCCCTGGTTTACCTCGCCGGCTTCCGACTGTACGAGAGTTCCAAGGTCATTAAAAAAAAAAAATAGTTTCCAAGAGCATGGTTTGAAAAATTCAGTTCGGTAATTTCCATATGTGGTTTCCACCAATGTTATTTAGATCATTCTGTTTTTGTTCGCAAGAAGGAATCGGGGGTTGTTATTCTTGTGGTATATGTGGATGATATAATTGTCTCTAGTAATGATGTTACCGGCATTTCTGAGGTTAAGTTCTTTCTTCAGCAGCAATTTCAAATTAAAGACTGGGGAACCCTTAGATATTTTTTGGGTATTGAAGTTTTACAAAGTAAAAAAGATATTAATTTGTCTCAGCGACTTGATCTTTTGTCTGAGACTAGTACACTAGCTTCCAAGCCAGTTGATACTCCTATGGATCCAAATCAAAAGTTTAGAGTTGATGATGGAAATGAAATTGAAGACAAGCAATAATATTGCGACTTGATCTTTTGTCTGAGACTGGTACACTAGCTTCCAAGCCAGTTGATACTCCTATGGATCCAAATCAAAAGTTTGGAGTTGATGATGGAAATGAAATTGAAGACAAGCAACAATATCAACGTTTGGTTGAGAAACTAATTTATCTTACTATTACACGTCCTGATATTTCTTTTGCTGTTGGTGTGGTGAGTCAGTTTATGGAGTCAGCTAAGAAGGCTCATTGGGATGCTATCTGTCGCATTCTTCGATATCTTAAAAGCTCTCCTGGTAAGGGACTAATTTATAAACCTAACGGTTCTTCCACTCTTGTTGGCTATTCTAATGCTAATTGGGCTGGGTCAACGTATGATCGACGGTCTACGACTGGGTATTGCACCTTTATTGGTGGTAATTTGGTTACTTGGAGAAGCAAAAAAGCAGACTACTATTGCTAGGTCTAGTGTGGAGGCTAAATATCATGTTATGGCACATACTGTGGCCGAATTGTTGTGGTTGAAATCTCTTCTCCAGGAGCTTAGATTTTCTATTAATCAACCTATTGATATGATGTGTGATAATCAAGCAGCTATTTATATTGCTGGGAATCCTGTTTTTCAAGAGTGAATTAAGCATATAGAAGTTGACTGTTACTTTGTTCGTGATGCTGTGAAGCAAAAGTTGGTTGCTACTCCTTACGTTGCCTTTAGAGATCAGCTTGCTGATATGTTCACCAAAGCATTATTTCATCCTACTTTTGCTGTTGGTTGTTCCAAGCTGGGCATGGGTGACCTATATGCTCCAACTTGAGGGAGAGTGTTAAGTTACTTTAGTTGAGTTATTTTTAATTTTTAGAGTTTTATTTCTCTTTTACTTACATAAGGGTATTATGGTCATATACAATTTATATTTAATATAAACACAATGGGTGTAGGGTTTTTGTTACGTAGAAACCTACAGCCCTCTCTTTGTTTCTTTTACATTCTCCTTCTATTCCTTCTCTCTTCCTTATTTCTCTTTTTCTACTTGCTGCCGGTTCTTGATCAGCTTTGTGACAGAATCAAATGTGACGGTGCTGCCCAGGTTGAATTTCAATAAGCTCTCCCTCATTACCATGCTTCTCATGAACTCACACCACCTTAACTAATGATATTAGCCATACATTAAGTGCAAAAGCTATTTTTTGACAAACCTCGCCTCTCAATTCAGCATAATAGACAGCTCCGAAGCCACCTTCCCCAATTTTATTAGCCAGGCTAAAATTTTCCGTAGCCTCGGCCAATTCTTCATATGAAAACTCCAATGACTTGTCCACAGCGATTCCTATAATACCTGCTGCTGGGCCAGTTGATTCAGAAGGTTTTGCTGGGTCGCTTCCTGGAAATAGACCAAGAAGATGGGGGAAATATCAGTCAGGGTACTCTTTACACTTTATGAAAGTTAGGGAGACTAACAAATCTTCTTTATTCTGTAGACAAGAGCTAAAACTGCTTGCCAAAGAGAGAACACCGACCAATAAAATTAAGGAAGGTACGATAAATAAGAAAAACATATGAACCACATATCCCTGTTGAGACGCAAAGTATTCTCTAGTATATCTAGAACACTGGCTAAATAAGTATCTTAAGCAGCACCGAGTCTCATCTGCAGTGTGACCGACAAAACGTGCATGCACTGTTGGTAACCGAAGACGTATAGATTGGAATGATTTCATCAAGATAGTGAATTGATATATCTAGAAGCATAAATTTTATCTGCTCGTGCTTTTCATTTGGCATCAGTTCTTTTGCCACGTCCACAGTATTCAAGAATGTACAAACTAGTAAATCCTTAGTTCAGACATATAAAACAGATGAAAAAGCGAGGGATTAATATCAGCAACAAAACTACCATTCCCTGCTCGATCTGATAATTCATGAGCTCCTGAGAGAAAGATTGCCTCCTCCTCTTTCTTCTTTTGGTAAATTCCAGCGTATATACAAAATGCTAAAAACGACAACACTGCTATTGCTGCGATAGATATGCCGACAATTGCTCCAACTGATAGTCCTGCTGTGAAAATGTCAAAGACAAGTGTGAATTCCTTAAGTATATTTATGGCCTGCCATCACCCATTAGGATATCGAAATGAAGTTGTGATCAGAAAATCAACATGCAGAGAGGGACATCCCACCTGTGCTGGAAAGAGGAAAAAACAGAAGGATAAGTTAGACAACTGAAACAAGGATGGAATGCTAAGCCAACTTCCATTTGATGAGCAGACTACTACAAGCTACCTTGGGCTCAGAGCTGGATAGTTTCCATTTGCATCTGTAAGAAAAGGGAGATTTAAGTCAATACCGCTATTACAACTTCTGTCATCATGTAGTTAAATCTCACTACTTAGGCCAGGTACAAGATTTCAAGAGCCCGATACTTCACTACCGCTATGATATATCACTACCGCTATGATATCGGGACAACAGAATGATAGGCAATGTCCCCAACATGACCACTTTTATATTGGCCATTAGCAGATTCTATTTAGAGTTTATGCACTCTGAAAAAACATGTTTGGCTAGAATACCTGGAGAAACCGAATCATAAAGAAGCACCTCATCCGTGCTACAACAAGAACTAAAACAAAATGCCTAATCAGTTAAAGATAGCATAATAGCTTCTAAATGATCGGAATCATCTAAAAAGTGCCATTGCATCAGCTGCTACTTTGCTCCATATGCCATATAAATCTGGTCATAATAGACACAATTAGATCGATATTATGTTGAATAATCACCATCGGGATTAGACAGACGAGTCAGCACTTCATGCAGAATAACCAAGCTAGCTTCCTTAAGTAACTCTCGCATTTCACAAAGAACAATCCACACATCACTTGTCTCTTCAGAAACATCAGACGTAATTGGAACGATACCGAGATCCACAAATTCATTCAAAACCTTGGGGAGATACATCCAAACCCAGTCTAGACAGTCATTTTAAACGTTAAGACTCCTTCTTAATCATCCGGTTGCTGAGAATTTCATTGCTCGGATGGAAAATTAGCAAAACCAAATAAGCATGTCCTCAAGGGAAACTTGAAAAAAAACTCACCTTTCCCTGGAATATACACCAGACCACTCCCTTGGCTAAAATCCACACCAGGATTATAGCTCTGCAGCAAAGTACGCGGCAAATTCACCTCCGCCTCAACCGACCCGAGAGTGTCCTCCGGCCTCAGCGGATACGTGATGAACAATCCATAATCCTTGGAAACAATGCTGTTCCCGCACGAACAATTAACAACCACTTTCAAAACGGAGTTGACCGTTATATTGGTCGCGGGATAAGAGTTGAACGCCTGCAACCATCCCACGGTCGTCAAGTTCGAGTAGTACTCTGTCGCGACCAAACCGTAGGTGTCGCCCTGGACCACCGTGTAACTGAACTCGTGCCCGAGGAACGAGTCGTTGATGCAGCCGCAGCTGAAGGGGACGTTGATCCTGATCCCCGTCTGGACGCTGTTCGGGTTCGAGATTTTGTCCTTGTTGTAGCTGACGATGTCCGCGACCGACGCCGACAGGACCTGGGATATGAACGACAGGGTGGTGCTCTGCTGGACGTAGTACGAGGCCAGGGCCAAGTCGCAGCCGCCGCTGCACTTCGATTGGACTCTGCTGCAGGCCGAGATCAGCACCGTCGCCAGCAAGCCGATCGCCCATAACCGCGGCTTCATCTGGATCGCAGGGAACGGCGAGGACGGAGCTCGGATCGGCCGCAGGAAGTTGGAAAAAGAGACCCGAAAATAACTCTCCGATGACGAGGCTGCGGTTCCGGGGGACTTTGAATGGTCGAATGCGAGTTCGATTTTTTCTCCTTTGCGGCTGCTTCTTCTTCTGCTTCTTCTTCTACTTCTTCGTCGTCGGTTGTTGGCGTTGACCGGCGATGTTTGGGCGCTTTCGGAATTAAGAATACGAGGGAAGGACCGGGCTTGCTTTGCTGGGGAGAGATGACGACGGCCGTCGGTTCGGCCATTTTTGGCAGCTTTAAAAGCATTAAACAATTCTTGGATTTGTCGTGTTCTCCGTCGGCGCCGAATCGACATAACGGTAATTTCCCGCGGTTTCCGGCGGCGGTCCCGCAGTGACAGATGCGGCGCGTGGGGAAGCGACCGCTCATTGGCCGAAGCTATTTGACGATATTGCCCTGGCCGGGTCGGCATCGACTCTAACCCAAATTTGGTCAAACCTCTGCGACTTATTACCAACAGAGAAATTCGTTATATAAATGTATACACATAAAAACAGTACAAGGAGAATTTGGAAATATAATATGTGTGAGAGCATGTGACTAAAATTTCTGTCCTTAGTTTGATTGGAGTCAACGCTAGATGCACATCGATATACAATTTTGAAATGCGTTTTTTAATAGTTCCTATTTTTTTTTTCCTCACATATGCACACTGTATATGACCAAGTTGCATTCCATAACTAGCCGTACGATCAAATATGTGAGAAAATTTTGGATGGAGTCAACTATTAGGGAGCACATCGCCACAATACTCCAAAATATCGAGAGGCAAATTGTAAAAATTGAAATGCAAAGGCTTGCTATAATTCCAAAATTCTCTAGGGCAACATGCAATTTTCCCTTGAGTCATTTGGAAAAAAGTAAAATAAAAGGAAGAAAGTGGTTTGTTGATTTCAATGATGTACCTTTTCTTCTCCTATATGTAAGGATAGAGAATCTAAGTAGCACAAATACCGACACCAACATGCAATACATGACACGACACGATTCGTTGACATATTATTTCTCAAAAAAATAGAGAATCCCGATATATTGAGACTCATTATATATTAAATATATATTTTTATATATACATGATAAATTATTATTTTTTATAATTATTTCAATCAAATTAATTTGATTCAAATTCATAAATAAATAATAAAAAGAGCCTAAAATGAATTTACACTAAAAATATTAATTCATCATTTATTAATATCATTCATTATTTCAATTTGACAAGCTCAATTCCATTTCAATAATCCATAAAACTTGGATGAAAAAAAAAATAGCAATCTACATTCTAGACTAGCATGTTAAAGCATGTAGGAAGAGAAGAGAAAAAAACAAACTTGAGAGATAAATTGTGTCACTTTAGGAAGTCAGAAGAGAATAGAAGTTTATGTTTTTTTTTTCTTTCTCAAGTTATTATTTTTTGCTTATTGAAAATTTTTTATATTAATCCTGTGCATGTCAGAATCACATATTATAGTTCCGAACTCGCATATTAGGATTTCGGACTCGAGTGTTGACTATGCGTTAGATTTTCAGACACGTATTGATCGAGTGTCGAAAAGTGTCAGACACGTGTCGGAGTGTCCGATACGATACAAAGACTCCAAAAAAAATGTCAACGCTTCATAGCAGAGAACAACTCTAGGAGAGAGAGAAGAGATTAATTTAGAGCATGGAACAATTTGAGGGGCTTGAGGGCATATGGGAAGTTCCAGGAAATTATTCATGTAACGGGAAGATCGACACATTTGTAATAATTGATCGAATAATTAAAGAGTTTCCAACGACAAACAAAAGAAAAAGGAATCACCAAAAGAAAGTCAATGTGGTTTCACACAAACCTTAAAATAACGGTTTCGTATCATGAAATGGAAAGATATATTTTAGTGATCCTCCAGGCTTTCCAATTTATTATTTTCGAAAAAAAATTGCGACGGCAATTGAAATTGCATCATTTTTTTTTCGTTCACTTCAATCAAGGTCCATCCAAGGATCAGGATCAAAGACGGGGACATAACAAAGATATCCGGTGAACAAGAAAAGCTAATGAGCATAACAATTCGAGGAAGAAACATGCCGATCTATTCAACAAAGATAGTTTTGAATATAGAAGTAGATATTAATAAAAGGTTAATCTGAAGGGTATATATGAAGGATCAATCGACTTGGCAAGTGCGTGCTTAATTGTATATTGTATTCTCCTTTGAATTGTTAGGATCCTCGAAATGACATATTTCGTCATTTACTTCTCATATTAGAATGTAAAGGCAATCAACATGTAATCTGTGACTATCTCATTTCAAATGGCAAGCATCCTCTTTCGAGACGTTCGAGAATAGATAGGAGATGAAAGACTATTTGAAATGATGCATTCGGTAGAAAAGTGTCTGAAGTCTACGGCTAATAATGTAATTGGCCGTGTAAAGTAACTTTGCCGTTCAATTTGGCAAAAAGATCATATATTTTTTGTCGCATGAAAGTTTCTAGAAAAACATTATGAGTGTTACAACTTTTCATTTGAACGACATAACCTTTTTTTTTCAATTACTTGAACACTACAACTTCTAAAAAACGTTGGTTTGAGTGTTATAACCTATAATTAATCACTTAATTGCCATTACATTTAAAAAAATTCATTAAAGTGCCGAAATTCTGATGTGGTAGAGCACTTGTGATGAACGTTGTTAAAAGTTACAGCACTCAAGTAATTGATTAATAAGTTATATAGCATTCACAAGTGATCGCAAAAAAGTTATAGCGCTCAATTGACGTGTACATAAATTATGACACTCAAGTAATCGAAAAAAAATAATAATTATGAGAATGAAATTAGCGTTGTACAAAAGTTATGACACTTATAATGTCATTATTCCAAAGTTTCAAGGAGAGTAGCACGTGATTTGGCAACTCGCACTTGTTAATCAATCCAACCAAATAGTGATTTGTAGGAGATTAACAAGACTTAATACAGTTATTCAAGGAAAAACTATCCAATCAATTCTAAACCTATTATATAGATGCTAATTTAATAAACTTTTCAATTTTGGCAATTTAGTCCTAAATTTTACATAAATTTCTAATGCAGTCATTTGACCAATTTTCATTTGAAATCGTTGAATGCGCCACGTAGGACGGAAGCCAATGACTACATTGTCGCTTTGGTGATTTTGACGAAAATTGACTAAAATAACTATACTAGAATTATGTGCAAAGATTTAGAATTAAATTAGCAAAATTAAAAAAAAAGTTTAGAATTGAAATGGCATATATGCAATAAGTTCATAACCGTTCCATATAGCTTTTTATTTTATCGAAACAATTTCAGGATTGGAATCTGTAACATTGGATACAACACAGGTGTTAACAAGAGCCTCAAGACTCAACTTATGTAAGACTGGATTACTCTTTACCAGTTTCATCTGATTGATGATGAAAACGTGACAGAATAGCTTCAACATATAAGTTTTTCGAGCACAATAAACAGGTCCAAGAAGATGGATCACGAAGACAATTACTAGCGCCATCGATAGTAATAAGGATCATTCTCCGGGTCATTCCGTAGTTATCGAACTTCACTGTCTTTTCCCTTTTTCCCTTATCTTTTATCCCTCTAACATGGAAAATTATGGGGGTGAGCAATAGCAAATCAATGCCATGGACACAGCAGATCACGGGTTTCGTTACTTTGGAGGTTTTCTCCTAAATCATCCGATCATGCTGTTTGTTGCGGCACGACAGGGTCTTAGTTTGTATGTATGTACACTATAGAACGTACATAAAACTAATGCGCATTGAAACAGCTCCACGGGAATTTTCTTTCTAGGGAAAAGAGAAGACTCAAGAGTAATTTACAAATCGTGCATGACCAACTACATGGATATGTTGAATGCCAGAGGCGCAGCTCTGATACCAATTTGATGGGATAATTTGAAAGTTAGACACTCTGATTAATAACACTCACAACTCACACAAAAAGAAGAGAAGGAAACAGATAGGCTTTCTGTTTATTGGAAACAATTACAAGACCCCTTTTATAGGCCTGACACATGAGTCTTACACTTAATGACTCATATTTATAGTTAGTGTTGGAGGAGATAAAATCTTAGAAACTTACAAAACATTAATTACATCTAAAAACATGAACAGTCACGATATAACACCTGAAAACATGAACAGTCACAACATAGAAATATGGACAATCTTCTCAAAAGCAATGCTGCAATAAAGATTACATTTAACTTGTGCACCAAACAATCATCGACGTCAATTCTGGAATATCGACAAGTATTAACATTGTCAACTTCTCCATTGACATTGACAACTCAGTAGTTGATTGTTAGTCTCGACATCGACAGCATTTTGAATTTGGTTCAATTTCTCATAGAATATACATATCCAACATAGGAAGGAAAAGCTCGAAAAATGTGATTGCCTGATTCCGGCCAAAAGGGGGGATTTTCTACCTTCCGGACATGAGATTCACCAGAGCGTGGTTTTCGTAGAAATGGCCAACATCCCAATCCTCTGTCGAAGATGACAGCGTCATCAGGGCCACCGCAATAGATCTCATGCTGGGGCGCAGCTGAGGATTCTCTTGTGTGCAAGCTTTCGCTAGCATGGCCACCTGTGCACGTTGAAAACTCGGCAGTTATAATGTTGATTTACCCAGAAAGGAAAACGTAAATGGCAGAATGATTCTCTCAGGACACCCCCCCACCTTCCAGACGGAATCAAGCGGATAATCATCTCCAAGCCTAGGGTCAACAAGCTTGCGAAGGTTCTCTCTGGGATCGGGTTGGTTAAGAACCTCTTCAAACTGCAGATGATGAGATTACAGCAATCGATTATGATAATTTTGCCAGAAGCAGTCCATGAGTTGCAAAAGCATACAAGGAGGCAAATCACAATCATGATATGCGTCCACAAGTATAGAAAAAGCTCCTCGCTAATTCACATGAAACCGGCAGCAAAGAAAAAGTCAAAATAATAGATCCCACATATAATTTGCCTGTTCAAGCTAGCGATAAGTTCTAAACCTACATTGAACATTTTGGGGCAAACTCCGGGTTTCTAATTACTATAAATAGAACAAGGGAAAGAGAATAACCAAAGCAACGAGGCCCTTTGATTCAGCAATAGAACCATTTGCCTTGAGTATAGCCTCCTTGGCAGAAATAAGTTCATAAAGGACCACACCGAAAGCGTACACATCGACTTTAGGAGAGACATCGCCACACTGGGCATATCTGCACGAAGCCAGAATGAATAATTACTCTCAATGATTTGCATTAATGTTTGAGTTAACTTGCAAATGAAAGAGAATAAACACTTCCACACTAATTATGAGTTCCAACTGAGCAAGAGCGGTGATGGATGGTTGAGGTAGTGTTGTTTGTCCAGTCATAATGATCATACCTTGTCATTCTGGATTGATTAGATTCTGCATAGCAAATGATATTCTACTTCATGAATTACTTGGAATAGCCCTTTCCATATTACTTGAAACCTGGATACTACTTATCACAATCCCAAAAATGCTCACAATCTCAAATCAGTGACGGCAGCCATGATTACATTACAAAGCGCAAGGCTTCCTAACTTCTTCCAATCAGAGGATTTATTTAAGAACCGTAAATGAATAAACAATTGCCTGTATTTATTCTATCCCCCCTCAGTGTGACCAGTGTCAATGCCCTTCTACATAGATATAAGAGAGAGAGAGAGAGAGAGAGAGAGAGAATCATACTCGGGTGGCATGTATCCAAATGTCCCTACAAGTCGTGTCGTGAGAGATGCGCCTCCAACCTCAGTCAATTTTGTCAAACCAAAATCTGCCACCTGTCGTACACTACATTGTTAGTCCAAGAACTGAAGGGTCCATCCTGGTGCAAAATTGAACAGAGAATAACCTTTCCATGGAAGTTCTTGTCTATCAATATATTTGCTGATTTAATGTCTCGATGGATGTATACTGGTACCGTATGCTCATGGATATATTCAAGACCTCTTGCAGAATCAAGGGCAATCTGAACCCTGGTAGACCACGGAAGTGGTTCCCTATCTGAAAATTGATGGAATGTACAAATCATCACCGGTCAGAGATTAATGTACAAAACTCGCCAAATGATATCCTCAAAATGTGCCCAATCTCACCTGAGCGACGCAAATGTTGACTTAAGTTTCCATTCTCAATATACTCATAGACAAGGAAAAGAGAACCCTCAACACAGTATCCAATCAGACGCACCTGAATAAACCATTGAGATATGTCTTTATATGATGACCAGAAAAAAGTAACGACATGAATTTAGCCACAGTTCATGATTTTTGCAGCAATAAGGGCAGCTTCTCAACGACGGATTTTATAGTGGACATATCCAGGTGATCCGCATTCTAAATTTGGTAAGTCAAAGAGAAATGGAAACAGACGCACCATATATTAATCATGAACAAACAGCACATGAAAGCACTACATCTGGACACACGAAGTCACTACCACACGCGATCCAAAATTTCCACATCCCCACATGAACTGTAGGAAATGCATAGGAAGGACTGAACATGGAAAGGTGTATGGATTTACCAGGTTAAGGTGATTAACACGCGTTAGAACCTTCAATTCAGCGAGAAATTCTTTTGAAGCTTGCATATCCATCTTCTTAATTGCAGCCTTCTGCATGGTTTCCAAGAAGAAAGTTCTGTGAGAGTAATAATACAAAATTGTTCTCACAAATAATTGTAGCATAGTAGACCATAACAGCGGTTTTCAACTGAATACAGAATTCCTTCATCCTATTTTTAATTACTGAATCCGATAGAATACTACTGGAGAATTATAGTGAGCTACGCAGCATGTAAGCAACTGGAGTCCGCTCTAGAGTCTGTAGAATCAAATGTGGTGGTGCTGTCCAGATTGAATTTCAATGAGTTCTCCCTCATTATCAACCTTCTCATGAACTTACACTGCCTTAACCAACAATATTAGCCATACATTAAGTGCAAAAGCTATTTTTCAACAAACCTCGCCTCTCAATTCAGCATAATAGACAGCTCCAAAGCCACCTTCCCCAATTTTATTAGCCAGGCTAAAATTCTCCGTAGCCTTGGCCAATTCTTCATATGAAAACTCCACTGACTTGCCCACAGTGATTCCTGTAAGACCTGTTGAAGCACCATCAACTGGGCCAGTTGATTCTGAAGGTTGAGCTGGGTCACTTCCCGGAACTAGACCAAGATGGGGAAAACACCAGTCAGGGAGACAAAACAAATCTTCTTTCTTCAGTAGACAAGAACTATAACTGCTTGCCAAAGAGAGAACACTGTGACACCAATAAAATTTAGGAAGGTACGATGAATAAAAAAACATATGGACCACATATCCCCTGTTGAGACACAAAGTATTCTCCAGTAATTCCATATCTAGAATGCTGGCTAAATAAGTATCTTAAGCAGCATCAAGTCTCATCCGCAGTGTGACTGACATAATGTGCATATACCAAAGACATATAGATTGGAATGATTTCATCAAGATAGTCAATGGAAATATGTAGAAGTGTAATTTATATCTGCTCGTGCTTCATTTGGAATGAGTTTTTTTGCTACAGTCACTGTGTTCAAGAACGTACAAACTAGTAAATCCTTAGTTCATACATACATACATGTGTGTGTGTGTGTGTGTGTGTGTGTGTGATGTGGACAAACAGATGAAAAGTGAGGGATTAGTATCAGCAACAAAACTACCATTCCCTGCTTGAGCAGATAATTTATGAGATCCTGAGAGCAAGATCGCCTCCTTCACTTTCTTCTTTCGGTATATCTTAGAGTATATACAAAATGCCAAAAAGGACAACACTGCTATTGCTGTGATAGATATGCCAACAATTGCCCCAACTGATAGTCCTGCTATGAAAAATTCAAAGATAAGCCTGAATTCCTTTAGTATAGTTATGGCCCACCATCACCCATTAGGATATCAAAATGAAGTTGCAATCATGCAGAGAGGGACATCCCACCTGTGCTGGAAAGAGGAAAAATCAAAAGGATAAGTTAGACAATTGAAACAAGGATGGAATGCTAAGCAAACTTCATTCTGATGAGCAGACTGCTACAAGCTACCTTGACTTCAGAGGTAGATAGGTTCCATTTGCATCTGTAAGAAAAGGGAGATTTAAGTCAAAACCGCTATTGCAACTTCTGTCATCATGTAATTAAAGCTCAATACTTAGGCCAGGTACAAGATTTCTAGTACCTGATACTTCACCACCGCTATGATATCTAGACAAAGGAATGATGGGCAATGTCACAAACATGACTATTTTTATATTGACCATATCAGCAGATTCTATTTAGAGACTATGCACTCCAAAGAAACATGTTTGGCTAGCCAAAGCAAATAAACACCTGGAGAAACCTAATAATAAAGAAGCAACTCATCCGTGCTACAATAAGAACTAAAACAATATGCCCAATCAGTAAAACATAGCATAATAGCTTCTAAATGGTCGGCAACATCTAAATGGGGCAATGGCATCTGCTGCTACTTTGCTCCATACGCCACATTAATCTGGTCGTACTAGACACAATTAGATCAATATTATGTTGAACAATCACCATCTGGATTCGCACTTCATGCAGAATAACCAAGCTAGCTTTCTTAAATAACTCTCACATCTGATGAAGAAAAGTTCCACCCCATTTCTCTTCAGAAACATCAGACGTAATTGGAACGATACAGAGGTCTGCAAACTCATTCAAACACTAGGGGAGATGCATCTAAACCCAGTCTAGACAGTCATTTTAAACGTTAAGACTTCTTCGTAATCGTCTGGTCGCTGAGAATATTATTGCTCCGATGGAAAATTAGCGAAACCAAATAAGCATGTCCTCAAGGGAAGTAAAATAAATAAAAAAACTAACCTTTCCCCGGAATATACACCAGACCACTCCCTTGGCTAAAATTCACACCAGGATTATAGCGCTGCAGCAGCTCAGCCGTCAAATTCACCTCCGTCGCGACCGACTGAAGAGTGTCCTCCGGCCTCAGCGGATACGTGATGAACAACCCATACTCCTTCGAGACAGCGCGGTTCCCGCACGAACAATTAACGACCACTTCCAAAACGGCGGTGTCCGGTATTCTGGTCGGGGGATAAAGGTTGAACGCCTGCAACCACTCCACGGTCGTCAAGTTCGAGAAGTACTTCATCGCGACCGTATCGTAGAGGTCGCCGTGGCCCAACGAGTAATTGAACGCGTGCCCTAGGAACTTGCCGTGGATGCAGCCGCAGCTGAAGGGGACGTTGAGCCTGATCCCCGAATGGACGCTGTCCTGGTTCGGGACCTTATCCTTGTTGTAGCTGAGGATATCCGCGAGCGACGCCGACAAGACCTTGCTTATGAAGGTCAAATTCGATTCGTCCCAGACGTAGTACGAGGCCAGGGCTAAGTCGCAGCCTCTACACTTCGCTTCGACTCCGCAGCGGGTCGAGAGCATCACCGTCGCCAACAAGCCGATCGTCCATAACCGCGGCTTCATCTGATCGAGGGAACGGCAAGGACGGAGCTCGGATCAGCCGGCGAAGTTGGAAAAAATGCTCTCCGAAGACGAGGGTGTCGTTGGTACGGCCATTGTTGGAGCTTTAAGAGCGTGAAACGAAGCTTCGATTTGTCGTACTCTCGGTCTGAGCTGAATCCGACCAAACGGTAATAATTTCCCGCGGTTTGGGTTGGCGGTCCCCATCGAAGCTGGCGCGAGGAAGGAAGTGCGCTTGGAGGACGGGAGTCTACGCTCACGCTCGTTTTGCCCGAAGCTTTTTGACGGGTCGTTAATGGTCGGAGGTAGAGATGGGAATGCTTCGGATGGACGGTTCCCACCCTATCATTGCGAACCACACATTAAAAATTGATTCAAAAAAATTGAAATCGGAAATCACTCATTGATTTCAAAGATCCATTCGAGAATCGAATTATCAGTCCGGTCCGATTCCTGAGTAGATTTGTAGAACCGATTCCATCAAGCTTTATGCATTAGCATTGTAATATGTAATAAACAATTACATGACGGAATCACTTTGTCAAAGACTCTCCCAATTGGAGTCGTTGAACCAATAATATCAGTATGTTAGGAAGTGTTAACCAAGAGAGCACACTCACCAAACTTATTATAAGTGGGCAAAAGCAACTATAAACTTGTAAGTAGCCTAAAAATTTAAGATTTTTTATTTTTTAATCAAAAATTAAATTATATATTATTAGTTTAGTCCAACTCGGGTAGAGGCAGTTCCACACCTAGAACCACCCATCGGTTATTGGAACTGAGAACCGGCCCAACTCCCTTAGGAACCACGAGTTCTTGAGCGGTCCGATTTAGCTCAAAACAATTCGGGCGGTTTTCAATTCCTTTGCATATCCCTAATCGGAGGGCTCAGTAAAATTTTACAACCTTTTTTAACTTATTCATGCATTTCATTTAATGAGAAAAAAGGTTGCTCGCTCATGATTCATAAAAACGACCTAAATTGTCCGAGAGTTCTCGAGACTTTGTATTGACCAAGTATAATTCGATGCTTTTGTCTTTCTTGAAGCTACCTCTTATGACAAAAGGAGAAACAAGTGCGGTTGTTTCTTCTTCGGGCATTTTTAACATTTAAAAAATTATCTAATCAGCCATAAACCTATAATAAGAAAGACCAATTCAATCCTGAACTTTTCAATTTTATCAATTTAGTAATCTTAAATCTTTGTGAGAATTTCAACACAATCATTCATTTCTAAGCTACAAACCATCATTTCAACAATCTCCGACGAAATAATTGATCATCATTTCAATATGGTCATGAGACCGACAATTATATTATTGTCGTTTCCCTTCGGCAAAATGGAAGGCGCAACTGATCTTCTTATGCGCGTTTGGACTTAGGTCAGTGATTCCTATAGCAGCAATGGCCGATGTCCCAGGCATTGATTTGGGACTCTTTTTGGCACCATATGCTGACCTGCCCAACTTCACGGGCACGGAAGGTAGCGGCGGTCCATTTTGGTTTTGAACCGGACCTTTGACCCGATGGGAAGAGGGTAAGTTCACGATCGTATTAATCAAATCTTCTCCAGGATTAAAAGTCGCACCGTGAGCAATCCTTTTTGTAAGCATCTTGAAAGAGTAAATAATACATATAATAAGTTCTCATTCTCGTTATATATATTTTGAAATAATAATAACACAAATAGTCTCTAACTTTTGCCCTAACGTACAATATAATGCTTGAACTTTTAATTTGTTTAATGTGATTCTTGAGTTTTAGCCCAATATGTAGGATGATTTTTAAATTTTTAATTCGTTCAATATGGTCCTTAAACTTTTGATACATATTTAATATAGTCCTTTAAGCAATATGAAAATGTTAAATATGATCTTTCCATTAATTTAAATTCAAGGATCACAATTAACATTCTCATATAGTTCAAAGATTAAATTAAACATGTACCAATAGTTCAAAAATTATATTGAATAATTTAAAAGTTCGGGTACTATATCGTGTATTGAGTTAAATTTCATGAACTACATCATTATACATTGAGGCAAATTTTATAGATCATTTGTGTTATTTTTCCTATTTTAAACTACGCAAAAATGAGGGGAGACACATAAAAAAGGATGTGCTTGAAGGATAAATGGGCTAAAAGCCCAGGCCCAATAAGTGAACACAATTAACCAGCTGATCATGATGATCCACTTGCATAAAAAAACCCAGTCGCAGTTTCCTTACAATGTCACTCGTCAATAAGATATTAAAGTTACTAGACCCGTGTTAATATGCATAGCCCACATTGAAAATGTGTAATTACTAAGGCAAATGCCTCAATAGTATCTAATTTATGCGTGTACTACACCAATGAGCACATCGCATGGTGCATGCATTGCATGAAAGAATATCTCCACGTCTATACTCTTGGGTGCGACCAGTCACAGGCCGAACAGACCCAGTATTTTGTATCCAAGATAGAAATAACAGGACCTTTTGAATATCTCAAAAAGAAAAAAATCAACATTAATCACCACTCACAATGATGTCATTGCATATACAAAATTCAGAGGATATGGTAACAAAGAATACAAATTAGACACAGAGTTGGCAACGAGCATCGTATTTTGATAATGCGTATAGTCCCAATAGAGAATATCCCATCCCCACATCAGAAAAAAAAAAAAGGGGGGGAGGGGAACAGCTTTTATGCTAGTGGCTTGACCGATTCTAATCTCTGAATATTGGATTAAGCAAAGGTGCTAATTTCTACTTAAATGGGACATAATACGTCCATGTCTATCGAGCACGTCAAGTTCTCACTCGATTAACGTTGTAGACAAATCGAGCATGATGAGATACCATTCAGATCTAATCTGCTTATAGGTCGTCAATTCCTCTTTTCACTCTGTCAGCAACCCTCTCTGTTCCAGAAAAAATCTCCTCACAAAGAAATTTCACCCGGAAGCTCTAGAGCCTGCTTTGCTATGCTTTTCTTTTCTAGGCCTTGATTTCTTTTTTTCTTTTTTTTTTTTTTTCTCTTCTCTTCTAACCTAAATTAGGGGTCTTTTTTTGCCTCGTTTAACATCTTCTTTCACTCGCTGTTGTTGCTTTTCTTCGCTTGTTATGGTGAATAAATTTTCTTATAGCTAAAAATTGGGAAAATTGTCCAAAAAGTCATAAACCTATTGCACTTTTACTAATTCAGTCATAAACCTTTTAATTTTATCAATTCAGTTATAAATCTTTTCACTCCTTGGCAATTAAGTCCGCCAATTTTTGCCAGAAAATGCTAACGTGGACACCGATAGTACCATGTAAGATCACCGACGTTGACGTGGACAATTTTTAATAATATTTTAATATTTTTTTAAATTATTATTATTTTTTTCTGTTTTTTTTTTCTTTCTTTTCTTTTTGGCTTTCTTCTTTGCCTTTTCCGGTGGCCGCCCAGCCATAGGCGACGGTTGGCCATCGACCATGGCCGGCTGGCCTCGCTTGCCACAGGCGAGGCTCGGCGGGGTGAGGGCTAGCCTCGGCAAGGGGAGCCCTCACCCAAGCACGGCTGAGCGAAGGTCGCCTGGGCCAAGATGGCCTCGCTGGGCATCTACCGAGCGACGGCGATGCTAGGCAAGGCCGTCCTGATTTAGGCGAGGGTCGACCTCGCCATATTTGGCAAGGAGAGCCCTCACTGAGGCTTGCTCTCGCCTAGACTAGATCTGGCAAGGCTGGTCCTTGCCCAGGCCAAGGAGGCCTTGCCGAGCATTGGTCGGCCAACGGCGACGCCAGGTGAGGGGAGCCCTCGTCGGGGCTCGCCTCGCTAGATTTGGCGAGGCCAAGTGAGGCCGCCCTGCCCTGGGCACAGGTCAGCTTCGCTTAGGACTGAAATGGCATTTGTGCAATAAGTTTATAACTGTTCGATATAGCTATTTATTTTATCGAAACAGTTTTAGGATTGAAATCTGTAACATTGGATATAACACAGGTGTTAATAAGAGCCTCAAAACTCAAAATATGTAAGACTAGATTACTCTTTACCAGTTTTATTTGATTGATGATGAAAACGTGACAGAATAGCTTCGACATATAAGTTTTTCGAGCACAGTCAAGAGGTCCAAGAAGATGGATCAAGAAGACAGTTATTAGCGCCATCGATAGTACTAAGGATCATTCTCCGGGTCAGTCAGTAGTTATCGAACTTCACTGTCTTTTCCATTTTTCCCTTACCTTTTATCCCTCTAACGTGGAAAATTATGGGGGTGAGCAATAGCAAATCAATGCCATGGACACTGCAGATCACGGGTTTTCGCTACTTCGGAGGTTTTCTATTAAATCATCCGATCATGCTGTTTGTGGTGGCACGACAGGGTCTTAGTTTGTAGTATAGAACGTACATGAAACTAATGCGCATTGAAACAACTCCACGAGAATTCTCTTTCTAGGGAAAAAAAGGAGACCCAAGAGTAATTTACAAATCGTCCATGACCAACTACATGGATATGTTGAATGTCAGAGGCGCACCTCTGGTACCAATTTGATGGGATAATTTAAAGGTTCAACACTCTGATTAATAACACTCACAACTCCCACAAAGAAGAGAAGGAGATAGATAGGCTTTTTGTTTATTTCACCTCATTGCCCGCATCGGAAACAATTACAAGACATGCCTTTTATAGGCTTGACACGTGACTCTTACACTTAATGACTCATAAATATAGTTAGTGTTTGGAGGAGATAAAATCTTAGGAACTTACAAAACATTAATTACATCTAAAAACATGAACAGTCACGACATAACACCTAAAAACATGAACAGTCACAACATAGAAATATGAGTAGTCTTCTCAAAAGCAATGCTGCAATAAAGATTACATTTAACTTGTGCACCGAAACAGTCATTGACATCAATTCTGGACTATCAACAACTTCTACATCCACATTGACAACTCAGTAATTTGATTGTTAGTCTTGACATTGACAGCATTTATAAATTTGGTTTAATTACTCACATAATATACACAAACAACATAGGAAGGAAAGGCTCGAAAAATGTGATTGCCTGATTCCGGCCAAAAGGGGGGATTTTCTACCTTCCGGACATTAGATTCACCAGAGCGTGGTTCTCGTAGAAGGAGCCAACATCCCAAACCTCTGTCGAAGATGAAAGCGTCATCAGGGCCACCGCAATAGATCTCATGCTGGGGCGCAGCTGAGGATTCTCTTGTGTGCAAGCTTTCGCTAGCTGGGCCACCTGTGCACGTAGAAAACTAGGCAGTTATAATTTACCGAGAAAGGAAAACGTAAATGGCAGAATGATTCTCTCAGGACACCCCCTCACCTTCCAGACGGAATCAAGCGGATAATTATCTCCAAGCCTAGGGTCAACAAGCTTGCGAAGGTCCTCTCTGGGATCGGGTTGGTTAAGAACCTCTTCAAACTGCAGATGATGAGATTACAGCAAAGAGTTAAGATAATTTTGTCAGAAACAGTCTATGAGTTGCAAAAGCATACAAGGAGGCACAACACAATCTAGAAGAAGCTCCTCGCTAACTCACGAGAAACCGGCAGCAAAGAAAAAGTTAAAATAGTAGATCCCGTATATAATTTGCTCGTTCAAGCTAGAGATGAAGTGCTAAACCTATATTGAAAATTTTGGGGCAAACTCGAAGTTTCTAATCACTATTAACTAGCTATAAATAGAACCAAGGGAAAGAGAATAACCAAAGCAACGAGGCCCTTTAATTCAGCAATAGAACCATTTGCCTTGACCACAGCCTCCTTGGCAGAAATAAGTTCGTAAAGGACCACACCGAAAGCATACACATCGACTTTAGGAGAGACATCGCCACACCGGGCATATCTGCACGAAGCCAGAATGAATCATTACTCTTAATGATTTGCATTAATTTTTGAGTTAACTTGCAAATGAAAGAGAATAAACACTTCCACACTAATTATGAGTTCCAACTGAGCAAGAGCGGTGATGGATGGTTGAGGTAGTGTTGTTTGTCCAGTCATAATGATCATACCTTGTCATTCTGGATTGATTAGATTCTGCATAGCAAGTGATATTCTACTTCATGAATTACTTGGAATAGCCCTTTCCATATTACTTGAAACCTGGATACTACTTATCACAATCCCAAAAATGCTCACAATCTCAAATCAGTGACGGCAGCCATGATTACATTACAAAGCGCAAGGCTTCCTGACTTCTTCCAATCATAGGATTTATTTAAGAACTGTAAATGAATAAACAATTGCCTGTATTTATTCTATCCCCCCTCAGTGTGACCAGTGTCAATGCCCTTCTACATAGATATCAGAGAGAGAGAGAGAGAGAGAGAGAGAGAGAGAGAGAGAGAGATAGGATCATACTCGGGTGGCATGTATCCAAATGTCCCTACAAGTCGTGTCTGGAGGGATGCGCCTTCAACCTTAGTCAATTTTGTCAAACCAAAATCTGCCACCTGTCGTACACTAGCTTGTTAGCCCAAGAACCGAAGGGTCCATCCTGGTGCAAGATTCAACAGAGAATAACCTTTCCATGGAAGTTCTTGTCTATCAATATATTTGCCGATTTAATGTCTCGATGGATGTATACTGGTACCGTATGCTCATGGATATATTCAAGACCTCTTGCAGAATCAAGGGCAATCTGAACCCTGGTAGACCACGGAAGTGGTTCCCTATCTGAAAATTGATGGAATGTACCAATCATCACCGGTCAGAGATTAATGTACAAAACTCGCCAAATAATATCCTCAAAATGTGCCCAATCTCACCCGAGCGACGCAAATGTTGACTTAAGTTTCCATTCTCAATATACTCATAGACAAGGAAAAGAGAACCCTCAACACAGTATCCAATCAGACGCACCTGAATAAACCATTGAGATATGTCTTTATATGATGACCAGAAAAAAGTAACGACATGAATTTAGCTGCAGTTCAGGATTTTTGCAGCAATAAGGGCAGCTTCTCAACGACAGATTTTATAGTGGACATATCCAGATGATCCGCATTCTAAATTTGGCGAGTCAAAGAGAAATGGAAACAGACACACCAAATATTAATCATGAACAAACAGCACATGAAAGCACTACCTCTGGACACACGAATGTCACTACCACACGTGGTCCAGAATTTCCACATCCCCACATGAACTGGAGGAAATGCATAGGATTGACTGAACATGGAAAGGTGTTTCCTTCATAAAGAACAAACTTCTATAGGCTGGAAATTATGGATTTACCAGGTTAAGGTGATTAACATGCGTTAGAACCTTCAATTCAGCGAGAAATTCTTTTGAAGCTTGCATATCCATCTTCTTAATTGCAGCCTTCTGCATGGCTTCCAAGAAGAAAGTTCTGTGAGAGTAATAATAGAAAATTGTTCTCACAAATATTTGTAGCAAGGTAGAGCATAACAGCGGTTTTCAACTGAATACAGAATTCCTTCATCCTAGTGAGCTAAGCAGCATGTAAGCAACTGCATTCAGCTCTAGAGTCTGGTAGAATCAGATGTGGCGGTGCTGTCCAGATTGAATTTCAATGAGTTCTCCCTCATTATTAACCTTCTCATGAACTTACACTGCCTTAACCAACAATATTAGCCATCCATTAAGTGCAAAAGCTATTTGTCAACGAACCTCGCCTCTCAATTCAGCATAATAGACAGCTCCAGAGCCACCTTCCCCAATTTTGTTAGCCAGGCTAAAATTCTCTGTAGCCTTGGCCAATTCTTCATATGAAAACTCCACTGACTTGTCCATAGTGATTCCTGTTGAAGCACCATCAACTGGGCCAGTTGATTCTGAAGGTTTAGCTGGGTCACTTCCCGGAACTAGACCAAGATGGGGAAAACACCAGTCAGGGTACTCTCTACTCTCTAGAAAAGTTAGGGAGACAAACAAATCTTCTTTCTTCAGTAGACAAGAACTATAACTGCTTGCCAAAGAGGGAACACCGTGACACCAATAAAATTTAGGAAGGTACAATGAATAAAAAAAACATATGGACCACATATCCCCTGTTAAGACACCGTATTCTCCAGTAACTCCATATCTAGAACACTGGCTAAATAAGTATCGTAAGCAGCATCAATTCTCGTACACGGTGTGACTGACATAATGTGCATGCACCAAAGACATATAGATTAGAATGATTTCATCAAGATAGTCAATGGAAATATCTAGAAGTGTAAATTATATCTGCTCGTGCCTCATTTGGAATGAGTTTTTTTGCTACAGTCACTGTATTCAAGAATGTACAAACCAGTAAATCCTTAGTTCATACATACATACATGTGTGTGTGTGTGTGTGTGGACAAACAGATGAAAAGTGAGGGATTAGTATCAGCAACAAAACTACCATTCCCTGCTTGAGCAGATAATTTATGAGATCCTGAGAGCAAGATTGCCTCCTTCACTTTCTTCTTTCGGTATATTCCATGGTATATACAAAATGCTAAAAACAACGACACTGCTATTGCTGCGATAGATATGCCAACAATTGCCCCAACTGATAGTCCTGCTATGAAAAAGTCAAAGATAAGCCTGAATTCCTTAAGTATAGTCATGGCCCGCCATCACCCATTAGGATATCGAAATGAAGTTGCGATCATGCGGAGAGGGACATCCCACCTGTGCTGGAAAGAGGAAAAATCGAAAGGATAAGTTAGACAATTGAAACAAGGATGGAATGCTAAGCAAACTTCATTCTGATGAGCAGACTGCTACAAGCTACCTTGACTTCAGAGGTAGATAGGTTCCATTTGCATCTGTAAGAAAAGGGAGATTTAAGTCAAAACCGCTATTGCAACTTCTGTCATCATGTAATTAAAGCTCAATACTTAGGCCAGGTACAAGATTTCTAGTACCCGATACTTTACCACCGCTATGATATCTAGACAAAGGAATGATGGGCAATGTCACAAACATGACTATTTTTACATTGACCATATCAGCAGATTCTATTTAGAGACTATGCACTCCAAAGAAACATGTTTGGCTAGCCAAAGCAAATAAACACCTGGAGAAACCTAATCATAAAGAAGCAACTCATCCGTGCTACAGTGAGAACTAAAACAATATGCCTAATCAGTAAAACATAGCATAATAGCTTCTAAATGGTCGGCAACATCTAAATGGGGCAATTGCATCTGCTGCTACTTTGCTCCATACGCCACATTAATCTGGTCGTACTAGACACAATTAGATCGACATTATGTTGAATAATCACCATCTGGATTCGCACTTCATGCAGAATAACCAAGCTAGCTTTCTTAAATAACTCTCACATCTGATGAAGAAAAGTTCCACCCCATTTCTCTTCGGAAACATCAGACGTAATTGGAACGAGACACAGGTCCACGAACTCATTCAAACACAGGGGGAGATGCATCTAAACCCAGTCTAGACAGTCATTTTAAACGTTAAGACTCCTTCGTAATCGTCTGGTCGCTGAGAATTTTATTGCTCCGATGGAAAAATAGGGAAACCAGATAAGCATGTCCTCAAGGGAAGTTAAAAAAAAGAAAAAAACTCACCTTTCCCCGGAATATACACCAGACCACTCCCTCGGCTAAAATTCACACCAGGATTATAGCTCTGCAGCAAAGTGGTCGTCAAATTCACCTCCGCTGCGATGTTATCAAGAGTGTCCTCCGGCCTCAGTGGATACGTGATGAACAATCCATACTCCTTCGAGACAGCGCGGTTCCCGCACGAACAGTTAACGACCACATCCAAAACGGCGGAGTCCGGTATGTTGGTCGGGGGATAAGGGTTGAACGCCTGCAACCACTCCACGGTCGTCAAGTTCGAGAAGTACTTCATCGCGACCGTATCGTAGTTGTCGCCGTGGCCCAACGAGTAATTGAACGCGTGCCCGAGGAACTTGCCGTCGATGCAGCCGCAGCTGAAGGGGACGTTGACCCTGATCCACGTCTGGTAGGTGTCCTCGTTCGGGACCTTATCCTTGTTGTAGCTGAGGATATCCGCCATCGACGCCGACAAGACCTCGCTTATGAAGGTCAAATTCGTTCTAGGCAAGAGATAGTACGAGGCCAGGGCTAAGTCGCAGCCTTTGCTACACTTCGCTTCGACTCTGCAGCAGGCCGAGATCATCACCGTCGCCAACAAAGCGACCGTCCATAACCGCGGCTTCATCTGATCGAGGGAACGGCAAGGACTGACAGAAAGGTAACAGGAACTTTGGGGAAATTGTGTTGTCTTGACTTGTATTCAATTGTGCTATTACATTGTACATAAATAGTGCAAGAAGGAAAAAGTAAAATAGGAAAAGTAATATACATGTATCGGAGTTTCCTATTTACTAATATTTACTAGAATCAATTATGTACAGAATCGATTTTAAGATCTTCCAACACTCCCCCTCAAGCTGGTGGCCTATATATGTCAAGGACACTTAGCTTGCTTAATAGAAACTTGTGTTGTCTTTGGCAGAGCGGCTTAGTGAAAATATCTGCTGGTTGATCCGCTGTTCCAATGCCTTTTGTTACGAGAACTCCCTCTTTGATCTTGTCACGAGTGAAGTGACAGTCAACTTCTATGTGTTTTGTTCTTTCATGAAAAACTGGGTTTGCTGCTAATTTAAGTGCAGCATCATTATCACAGAACAATACACTTGGTCCACTGACCTGTATTCCCAAATCAGAAAGAAGTCCTCGTATCCAGACTATTTCGCAAGTAGTTTTCGCCATGGCTCGATATTCTGATTCAGCTGATGAAAGTGACACAGTGGATTGCTTCTTTGTTTTCCACGAAATCAACGTTTTTCCCAGTTTAATACAAAAACCGGTGATAGATCTCCTAGTCATTGGACAAGTAGCGTAATCAGTGTCACAAAACGCTGTCATCTCCATGTTGCATTCATGTGATAAAAATATACCGAGTCCTGGACACCCCTTCAAATATCTTACAACCTTCAAGGCTGCATTCATGTGTGACTCCTTTGGCATATGCATGAATTGACTGAGTATCTGAACCGCATAGCATATATCAGGTCTTGTCATAGTAAGATATATCAATTTACCAACAAGCCGTTGATACCTGGACGGATCCTTAAGTAATGGATCCCTGTTTGATGAGGAAGAATTGAGATCATACTCATGTGTTGTCAATTTGACATTCTGTTCAATGGGAATCACTGTTGGCTTGCAACCTGATAATCCGGCTTCAGAAACAATTTGCAAAATAAATTTTCTCTGACTGAGGGAAATTCCTTTTTCAGACCTTGCGATTTCAATGCCAAGGAAAAATTTGGGAGGTCCCAAACCCTTGATGTGGAAAGCAGAGTGCAAATATTCCTTGAATCTTGCAACATGGGAATCATTATTTCCCATAATCAATATGTCATCAACATATATCAGCAAGTAAATCGACGAACTTCCCACATTTCGTTTAAATAAAGCATAATCATGCTTGGAATGTTGAAAACCAGCATTGGTTAACGCAGCAGTAAATTTGGCATACCATTGTCTAGATGCCTGCTTTAAACCATACAAGGATTTGCGAAGACGACATACCCGATACTCCCCCTGTCTGCATAATCCTGGAGGAAGATCCATGTAAATTTCTTCATCCAAGTCTCCATGAAGAAAGGCGTTGTGGACGTCCATCTGGTGTAAGGACCAATTTAAATCTTTCGCAACAGATAGAAAGGACCGTACAGTAACTTCCTTGGCGACTGGAGAGAAAGTCTCGTGGTAATCGAAACCTTCTCTTTGAGTAAAGCCTTTGGCCACCAACCTAGCTTTGTAACGTTCGATGGAGCCATCGGATTTGAACTTTATCTTGTAAACCCATTTACATCCGATCGGCTTTCTATGTGGTGATAAGGGACCAATACATGTATATTACTTTTCCTATTTTACTTTTTCCTTCTTGCACTATTTATGTACAATGTAATAGCACAATTGAATACAAGTCAAGACAACACAATTTCCCCAAAGTTCCTGTTACCTTTCTGTCATGGTATCAGAGCATCGTTTCCTGCCCTAGCTTCCGCGACCTTTCTTGAATTGCCATTGCTTCCTTCTGATCTGTAACTGAGGATCCCTTCCTGCAGAACAGATTAGCAGAGCAATTAGGAATTCATCCTTGTTACCATGGCAAAAGACAAAGAGGTTATGAATCCCTTAGTAGAAGCTTCATCAACCCAGGATCAGACGATCACATCTTCTCATCCAGATGGATTGACTGGAGAAGAGCAGGTAACCAATGTTGCCTCCCGCACCGCTCCCTGCTTGAGTGCATTCCGGGCCAACTTATGGCCTCCACCCCGTGGTACGCCACACCATGGCCCCAATATCCATATGGGGCCAACCCGACTGGTGAGTCGGCACAGGCAACTGCGGGTCACAGACCCGGGTTTACACCGGGACAGGGGATCGAACCCTACCCGGTTTCCCCTTACCTGTTTCCGTTCAACGGAGGACGGCCGGAGCTCGGAGATCCGCTTTACACTTCGCCGGCGGACGGGCCAGAGCTGCGGCTGATTACCCAACAACTTACTGGAACGACGAATTATCACGCCTGGGCCCGTGATCTTCGACGTGCCCTTGTTACCAAAACCAAGGATGGTTTTATTGATGGAACAATATCTTACCCGACGGACGAACGACTGCAAAGGCACTGGAATCGCTCTGATACCATGACAGAAAGGTAACAGGAACTTTGGGGAAATTGTGTTGTCTTGACTTGTATTCAATTGTGCTATTACATTGTACATAAATAGTGCAAGAAGGAAAAAGTAAAATAGGAAAAGTAATATACATGTATCGGAGTTTCCTATTTACTAATATTTACTAGAATCAATTATGTACAGAATCGATTCTAAGATCTTCCAACAAGGACGGAGCTCGGATCAGCTGGCGAAGTTGGAAAAAAGGCTCCCCGAAGATGAGGGCGTCGTTGGTACGGCCATTGTTGGAGCTTTAAAAGCATGAAACAAAGCTTCGATTTGTCGTACTCTCGGTCTGAGCTGAATCCGACCCAACGGTAATAATTTCCCGCGGTTTGAGGACGCGAGTCTACGCGCACGCTCGTTGGCCGAAGCTCTTTGACGAGATTGGCCTTGCTGTGTCATTAATGGTCGGAGATAGAGATGAGGCGGTTCTCACCCTAACTTCGGGAACCATTCACCAAAAACTCATTCAAAAAAATTGAAACCAGAAATCCCCCGTTGATTTAAAAAATCCATTCGAGAATCAGATTGTCGGATTCTTGGGTAGGTTTCTAGAATCGATCCCATCAAGCTTCTGCATAAGTATTATAATATGTAATAAAGAAGTACATAACGGAATCGCCTAATTAAAGACACCCCTAAGTGGAGTCAATGAACCCACACTATTAGTATATTAGGATGTGTGTAAGCAAGAGACCACACTCACCAAACTTATTATAAGTGGGCAAATGCACGTATAAACTTGTAAGTAGCCTAAAGATTTAAGATTTCTTATTCTTAATAAAAAATTAAATATATATTATCAGTTCAGTCCAGTTGAGGTGGGTGGTTCTACACCTAGAACCACCTGCAAGTTATTGGAATTGAGAATTGGCCCAATTCTCTTAGGAACCATCGGTTTTTTAGCGGTCTGGTCTAGTTTTAAATGATTCGGGCAGTTCTCAGTTCCTTTACACATCCCTAATAGGAGGGCTCAATAAAATTGTACACCCTTTTTTAACCTATTGGATTCAATTAAAGGAATGGAATCAAGGGATTTGAAGTGTTGTTAAATTCGTTAAGTCACCTTGTTAGTTAAAATGGGCATTTAGCCAATTTCCGAATGTTCATGCATTGCGTTTAATGAGAAAAAAGGTTGTTCGCTCATGATTCATAAAAACAACCTAAATTGTATGAAAGTTCTCGAGACTTGTATTGAGCAAGTATAATTTGATGCTTTTGTCTTTCTTGAAGCTTCCTCCTATGGCAAAAGGAGAAACAAGTGCGATTGTTTCTTCTTTGGGCATTCTTAACATCTAACAAATTACCCAATCAATCATAAACCTATAGCAAGAAAGACCAATTCAATTATGAACTTTTCAATTTTGTCAATTTAATAATCTTAAATATTTGTAGAAATTCATGGCAATCATTCCTTCCTAAGCTACACACCATAATTTCAACAATTTCCAACAAAGATGAATAAGAAAGATCATATTGAAATCTTGTACAATAGTGTAGGACTAAATCAATAAACACTGAAAAGTTTAAAATTGAAATGACATTTGTGTAATAGGTTTAGAAATGATTGAATAATCACTTTCGAGGGGAGGCAAAAGGAGAAACAAGTGCGATTGTTTCTTCTTTGGGCATTCTTAACATCTAACAAATTACCCAATCAATCATAAACCTATAATAAGAAAGGCCAATTTAATTATGAACTTTTCAATTTTGTCAATTTAATAATCTTAAATCTTTGTAGAAATTTCATGGTAATCATTCCTTCCTAAGCTACACACCATCATTTCAACAATTTCCAACAAAGATGAATGAGAAGGATTATATTGAAAATTTTTACAATAGTGCAGGACTAAATCGATAAATACTGAAAAGTTTAAAATTGAAAGACATTTGTGTAATAGGTTTAGAAATGATTGGATAATCACTCCTGAGGCCTACTGAGGCCTACTCTAATGGGGCAACGATAGAAACGAATCCTTTGAAAAAGGGGAGAGCATTTTAGTAGCTTGACCGCGTTTTTTTTTTTTTATTATAAATATTTTTAGGTGAGAGATCTGAAAAGTTTCATGGCGTTATCGCAGGTACCGATTCAGCCAGGTGTATCCATCATCATCATCATTATTATTCTCAATCTTCTAGAGAAGCAGGCCAGCAACTTCGTACAAAATGAAACCAGTCTCCTCTCCACACTGACCATTTTAGTTACAAATTGCGTCTTTCGTTCGCATATGTGCAAGTTGGCATGCATAGAAAGTTAAACCTGACCCAGGACCCCGAGGGTCAAGGTCCAGTTCCGATTCCCTTGACCGTAACTTATTTGATGGGTCACAAAGAATTGTCTAAGTCTCCCTTTTATTCGCAGAAGATATTTTCCTTATTTTTCAGCAATTGAATTACTTAATGAGTCAACGAATTCTTTCTTTCTATTTAACGAAAAACCCATATTTAAATTTGGAAAAATGATTTCCATTTAAAAAAATTGAAAATTATTTCCTAAAATATTACTAGATATATGCACTTAGATTGGAAACTCTACATTTGGGCACAAGAACGCTAATGCTCATTTCTAGGTCCCTAGCATCTAGGATCGGGTCATTAAGGCCAAGTTCATTGAGGCCAAGCTTGAGACCTCTATGCTGATGCTTGTGTCTTCAATGCTTAGGCCTAGATCCATAGAGATTGGGCTTGAGGCATCAACACCCATGCACAATGCCTTGGCACTAGGGCTAGGTCCATAAAGGCCAAGTGCAAGACCGCGATACCCATGCCCAGATACCCTCCACGCCTAGGCCTAGACCCCCAAATGCAATGCTTTGGTCCTTAGTGCCTATGCCAGGATCCCTCACGCCTAAGTTGGGTCCATCATGGCCAAGGCCTAGGACCTCAATGCCTATACCCGGGTCCCTGGCACCCAAGCCTGTGTCCATGTCCCTTGATGTCGAGCCCAAGTATCGATGATCAAGGCTTCTAGGCCCAACCTCGATAGACCCGAGCTTGGGTGCTAAGGACCTGAGCCCAATTGCCGGAGACTCAGGCAAAAGCATCTGCAACCTTGGGCTAATAGATTATGACTTGAGTGTTGAGGACCCATGCTCAACCATTGTAAACCTATGCTCGAGTGCAAGGGAGTTGAGCACGGGCATTAGGGCTCAAGAAGTCGTGGAAGGGCACCAAGTTCTCGATTTTAGCTTCTGTGGATGCGGGATTAGAGCCTGCACTCAAGTGGCCTTGCTTTAGTCCCTAGTGCCCGGGTCAAGGTCCATCCAAGTTGGACTTGGGATCATGGTGCCCATGCATAACTCATCAGTGCCTAAATTGTATATATGTATATAGGAAAATCAAATCAAATTTTTATTTCCAAACGACGGAATTCTCAAGTTCTTTTTCATATTTCAACCAAAAACTGAAAAAATATTATCATTTTTTGAAAAAATATTTTTTAAGAAACATTCTATAAAAATGAAATATTTTCTACGGAATAAACACACTCTTAACATATAGATCTTTTCATCTCGAGATACTTATTGATGATGTTTGCTCGTACAAGACGGAACAAAAAACCTCGCAGCATAATCATTCATGCGCAAATTTCGATGATCACCTCCTCATACGTTATGAAAGAAAGGATACTTAATCGCTCATTCCTGACGTGAATTAATCGAGTGCTGGCGATGTATGATACTTCCACCCCCATAAAAAAGAAGATTTGAAAATTTCATTATCAATATGGTCATCAGACCGAGCAAAATGGAAGACGAAACTGATCTTCTTATGAGCGTTTGGACTAGGTCAACGATTCCCGATAGCAGCAATGGCCGATGTCCCAGGCATTGATTTGGGACTCTTTCTGGCACCATATGCTGACCTGCCCAACTTGACGGGCACGGAACGTAGCGGCGGTCCATTTCGGCTTTGAACTGTACCTTTGACCCGATTGGAAGAAGGTAAGTTCGCGATCGTATTAATCGAATCTTCTCCGGGATTAAAAGTCGCATCGTGAGCAATCCTTTCGTAAGATCCTCGAAAGAGTAAATAATACATATAATAAATTCTCATTCTCGTTACATATATTTTAAAAGAATAATAACACAAACCTAATGTATAATACAATGCCTAAACTTCTAATTTGTTCAATATGATTTTTGAACTTTGGCTCAATAAGCAGTACGAGCTCTGAACTTTTAATTTATTCAATGTGATTTCCAAATTTTTTATACATATTCAATATTGTTCTTAAGCAATATGAAAATGTTCGATGTTATCTTTCCATTAATTTAAATTCGAGGGCCACATTTAACATTCCTATATAATTCAGAGATTAAATTGAACATATACTAAAAGTTCAAAAATTACATTGAATAATTTAAAATTTTAGGGACTATATCACGCATTGAGCTAAAGTTTAGGAATTACATCATATTATACATTGGGGCCAAGTTTATGGATCATTTGTCCTATTTTAAACTACAAAAAAATGGGGGAAGACACATAAAAAAGGACGTGCTTGAAGGATAAATAGGCTAAAAGCCCAGGCCCAATAAGTGACCAAAACTAACTAGATGAATAGTGTCGGATTCAGATGCTAATCATGATGATCCGCTTGCTTAAAAAAACCAGTCGCAGTTTCCTCACGATGTCCCTCGTCAATAATATATTAAAGTTACTAGACCCGTGTTAGTATGCATAGCCCACATTGAAAATGTGTAATTACTAAGGCAAATGCCTCAATAGTATTTAATTTATGCGTGTACTACACCAGTTAGCACGTCACATGCTGCATGCGTTGCATGAAAAAATATCTCCATGCACAGGCAAAACAAACCCAGTGTTTTGTATTTGAGATAGAAATAACAGGACCTTTTGAACATCTTAAAAAGGAAAAATCCACATTAGTCACCACTCACAAGGATGTCATTTCATATACAAAATCCAGAGGATACGGTAACAAAGAATACAAATTACAGACACAGAGTTGGCAACGAGCATTGTATTTTGGTAATGCGTATAGTCCCAATAGAGAATATCCCATCCCCACGTCAGAAAAAAAAAAGGGGAGGGGAACAGCTTTATGCTAGTGACTCGACCGATTCTAATCTCTGAATATTGGATTAAGCAAAGGTGCTAATTTCTACTTAAATGGGACATAATACGTCCATGTCTATCGAGCACGTCAACTTCTCACTCGATTAACTTTGTAGACAAATCGAGCATGATGAGATGCCATTTAGATCTAATCTACTTATAGGTCGTAAATTCCTTATCACCCTGTCAGCAGCCCTCTCTCTTCCATAAAAAATCTCCTACAAAGAAACTTCACCCGGAAGCTCTAGAGCCTGCTTTGCTATGCCTTTCTTTTCTAGGCCTTGATTTCTTTTTCTTTTTCTTTTTTTCTTTTCTCTTCTGACCTAATTTCGGGGTCTTTTTTTGCCTTGTTTAACATCTTCTTTCACTCGTTGTTGTTGAATTTCTCCGCTCGTCATGGGGAATAAATTTGCTTACAGCTGAAAATTTTGTGAGAACTTCGTCACCAATCGAGCCAGTAGGATTTTCGAGACATGATTCTATGATTTTTCCGAGATTTGGTGAAGGCTCTTCTATCCCGATTTAAGTGTAGATATGAATTTGAGAGCTTTTCTCTTTCAATCTAAATCTAGATTTAGGAGTTTCTTGAACACGTTCGATCTGTTATGGTTTAACATGTTATTCTCATTGTTTTCGTAAGATGATGATGTTGAGGACATTGAATTTAAGCGCGCAACACAAGCTATTATCTCTAAAGGGAAAGATCTCGATGTATACCTATTAATGATAATTCTGGTAATCAGCCACTTGTTGTTATTTGATATTGTGACAAATCGGACTTTTTGGGATGAGAGCTTGTTTATAACTACAA
Source organism: Eucalyptus virginea (assembly GCA_014182375.1). NCBI lineage: Eukaryota > Viridiplantae > Streptophyta > Magnoliopsida > Myrtales > Myrtaceae > Eucalyptus > Eucalyptus virginea. The sequence goes on along the minus strand of CM024514.1, from coordinate 25,776,832 downwards.
ACTGTACCGTTTTGGTTTCTGAGTTTTGTTTTGTTTTAAAGTCTTTTTAGGATTTGTTTTTCTTGAAAGTTTTTAATGTTCCTTTCATATTGATTATGGTAAATGGATGAAATTTTCTTTTCAACAATATATATCCGCTTGATGCCAACGTTCTCATGGGAAATCAAAGCCCATTTCTCCATCCACACCTAATGAAACCGAGCGAGGTTTGAATCGAGACCGGTAGCCTTTAACGCAAGTTTGGAAAGATGCATATTTTGGTTACAGTTCATGGAAATTCCCCGTGTACGCTACAAAATTAGAGGAGAGAAAAGCAGTTCCGAAGCATCGATTTCTCTATTGTATTTGCTTCTCGTGAGATATTTTATTAAGGATCGGATGCCTTTAACATCAGTGAAAAATTAGGCGGTCTTCGCCAAAATTGAGACTCCATATACTTCTAAAGTACACTTAATTCACTAGAAAAAAGAACCTAATCAACCCCCCTCAATCATGGTAGATGAGACTACATTTGACTTTGAGTAGGGCCGTCAAATTGGCGTGTCGTGTTTGGACTGAGTCGAAAAATGGTTATACTCTAATCAACCCAATTAACCTTTTTTGATTGACTTATATGCAATATAAATTCAATAACCTATACTCATTACTGACTTGACCCATATCACAAATATACATAGATATTTAAAAACATGAACTTTTATGCTAAGTGCATAGTGTGTAAACAATAAAATTTACGATAGTTTTATAAGGTTCTCAATAAGATTTTCGACTTGTTTGCAACTTTTTCTTTATTGCAAATTATTCAAGTTTCACAATGAAGTATCCAACATCTCTTAAACTCAATAAGTCAATAAATATTTATATGCAAAATCTTATACTAATTTTCATAATTTTCTAAAACTTGGAAGATAGATCTTTTACTAATTATCAATTTTGAAAAATAAAAATAAAGTAAATTGTAAGTAGAAGATGATAAAATTAGAAAATAAGTTGCTCCACTCGAAAACCCCCAACCTGAGCTTGAAGACAAGTACAGAGGGATTGAAGGTAAGGGTCATAAATGGGTTTTCAATCCATTTTGATATCTATAATTGTAATATATTTGGATGTGAAAGCATAAATAATTAAGTGATGTCTACTCTTTTCATAGTGCGCGAGTTTAATTTTTCTATAGATGGGTGATTAATGATGGTTCCTTGAATGAATAAAATTGAAATTCCAATAACACGATCGAGATCTCCCGTGAACGTCACCACGATTGGGAGTGTTCGAGGGGATTTGACGCGTTGGGAAGAAAAAAAGGTGGGGAGGAAATAATTGCTTGGTTTTGCTCGTGTGGTGGGTTACAAAAGAGAGAAAGATAGGCAGAGAATGTCAAAAAGCTTTTAACGTCACGTCGGGGAATATTTTAGGATCTTGTGTAGCTGGGAATGGACATATATGATCGAATCATTGGCTTGCCGTGGCCAATCCTCGTCCTCTTCTCCGTCTTCTGTTCCGTCGCCCTTCGACCAACCACTATTTTATTTTATGTCATGATTGTATTGCTTACCATGGAATATTTCAAATTTAATCCCTTTTCTTTTTATCTAATGTGAAAATTTTTGTCCATTGTGAAATTAGATAAATATCAATTGACTTGTTACACCATGTGTAATTGACAAAAGTGGTGTGGCTGATTCGTTTGACACATTTGTGCCAGATGAAGTATAATAATGTTTCTTTGCCACCCTCTTATTTGCAATTGCTACTGATATTCGAATAATTCGTTTATTCAGATAATTTTTAGTAGGTCTTGAGATATGCATGTTATTTGGTCTCCACTTATTTATGAATTGCGATTACACTAATGAACGGAAAAAAAAATGGTCTTACAAACATAATAAGTGTTCGAGTTATATCTCTCCTCTTTTTCCCCCGTTTTCTTGGCAAGTTTCCTTGAGGGCAAACATAATTGAATTTGTCAAAACTAACCATTGTGAAAGTACTCTTGAGTCATTCACTCAGTGATCCGATTAACATATAAGAAAAATCTTGCCAAATTTTGCGGTACAACTTTTGCCGCCAGGATAAACATGAGTATGTTGTTGAAGGAGAAGAGCTTTGTAACGTGTCATAGGTTGAAATGCTCGGTGCTAGTTGGTGTGATGTCAAGTTTAAACATGTCGAGAATGGAAACATTCGTCTCTAACTCAACTTGCGCAATACCCTTTTAATTTCGAAAAAAAATGGGGAAAAAGAAATGGGTGTCGGCCTGGTCCACACGTTCTCCTAGTTCCACCAAGAGGCGACACTGTTAGAACCCACCCTCGTTGTTCTTGTAACAAGTCGGTCGAAAGGGGGAACGAGCACCCCCTCCGATTCGCTCTCGCTCTCCATCTCTCTCTTTCCTTCAGTAATGATTCATGATTTGACAAAAATGGAGCTTGGAGCTTCGAATTTTCTAAGGTGGTGGGAAATTCTGTGCCCCCCCAAGATAAGGAAAAAGAAGCCCTTTATTCGTCGCTGTTCATTGCACATGTTGCCGTACAAGAATGATTTTTTAATTATTCCTTCCAATAATGTCCGATTCCAAAAGTGAGCGCTTCTCGATTTCCAACAATTTCCCTTGTTCGGGTTTGGTCTTGTTTTTTTTTTCTTGACATTGAAGTTGAGAAATGTATTGATAAAAAAATGTAATATTGTGTACATCTCTACTGAAGAATACATGAGCTTATATATAAGATTTTAGAGCTTAACTATTTAAGGTAACGAAATATCAATTACATAAAAAAATTAAATTAGAATCAATTAAGATACATCTCCTAAATACATCTATATCTCTAACATCGAAGAGATCTAAAAAACACCCAGGTGGATGTGTCTTGGTAAAGACATCAACAGCCTGTTCAGCAGATGAAGTAGATACTAGTCGAACAGTGCCATAAAGAACATGAGATAAAATAAAATGACAGTCTATCTTAATATGCTTGGTTTGTTCATGGAAAACATTATTATGTGCTATCTAGATAGTACTTCGGTTGTCGCAATGAATTACTATTCCACTCTATTGATGCACTCATATGTCTTCTAGTAGCCAGAGCAACCATAGTAACTTTGATGTTGTATTAGCAAGAACTCGATATTTTGCTTCTATACTAGATCGAGCAATGGTAGTCTGTTTCTTACTATGCCAATAGATAAGTGAAGTGCCCAAAAAGAAATAGTAGCTCGTAGTGGAGCGATGATCTTGAGGGTTACCAGCCCAATTAGCATCAAAATAAGCCTTCAATTCCAAGCTAGATTGAGAAGAATAGTGAAGGCCATGAAATAACGTAACCTTGATGTAGCGAAGAATTCGAAGTATGACAGCAAAATGTGTCGTGCGAGGCGTGATCATGTACTAACTAACAATATGGACAACACAGGCAATGTCAAGTTGAGTGATAGTAAGATAGATAAGACTTTTCAACAAGCTGTTGATAAAGTGTAGGATTCAAAAGAGGAGCCCCATCTTTGGCATCAAATTTGGCATTACTCTCAATAGGAGTGGTAGTGATGGCATATTTGACCTGTGAAAGATAATAACCAGAGGAATTTGGATAAACCTCCAAGCCTAAAAAGTAAATGAGTTGCCCGAGATCTTTCATATCAAATTGTTGACTGAGATATTGCTTGAGCTTTGAAATGCCAATATAATCATTGCCAGTAATAACCATGTCGTCCACATATAAAAGCAACATAATATACCCACGAGATGTGTGTCAAACAAAAAAAAGCATGATCATAAGGACTGGATTTGAATCCGAGAGATTACTTGGTAGAGCTGAATTTGGAATACCATGCACGAGGAGCTTGTTTCAAACCATATAATACTCTGCGTAATCGACACACGTTGGAAGAATGAGTATATCCAGGAAGAGGCACCAGATAGACTTTTTCAGTAAGATTAGCATTCAAGAATGCATTCTTAACATTCATCTGGAATAGAGACCAGTGCTTAACTGCGGCAATAGCAAGAAGACTACGGACAGAAGTAAGATGTGCAATAGGAGCGAAAGTGTCTTCGTAGTCAACAACATATTCCTGAGTAAAGCCTACCGCCACTAGCCGAGCTTATAACGATCCACAATACCATCTGCCTTTGTTTTAATCTTATATACCCGTTTACAACCTACAGCAGACTTACCGAGAGGCAAATCAACCAAATCTCATGTACAAGACTTATCTAAGGCCTGCAACTGATCTGCCATTGCTTGTTGCCATAGAGGATTAGTGCTAGCACAAGGTTAAAAAAGGGAAGCAATGGTAGAGTGGATCCTACATATGACAACCATGTGAAAAGAAGTGGACATCAAAGCCAAGTCCATACAATTGTCCTACTGAAATCAAATTTTAGGACAATTTGGGAACCATGAATGTATTAGGTAAGGATAATGTAGATGTTGAAATGTTTCTCGTATCGCTAACTCTCATTTGAGAATTATCTACGGTGTGAATAGTAGGAGCATGTGAATTGAATGATTTGAATTGAAATAAATCAGAATTGGAGGTCATATGATTGCAGTAGGTAGAGTCAAAATACCATGAATCAAAAGTACCTGAAGCGATAACAAAGGGAACAGGGAAGCTAGAAGTACCAAACTCTTGAATAATGCAATGAAAATCCTCTAACGAAAAAGTAATAGACGATCTATTAAGAGAAGTCTTTACGGTAGCAGTAGTGACAGATGAACTTGCATGTAGGCCTTGATTTTTGGATCGATTAGCTGTCGCTGTAAGTTGTGTAGGTCGTACTTGATGGTAATTGGACATCAAAACTTCTAATTTATCTATAATAGCACTAAACCAGCATCAACGCAATAGATTTGATTGGACCAAAAAATGTGCAAAAACTAGTATCTAGAGAGCTTATATGGAGGAAATAAAGCCAAAAATGTACTAAAAATGTCAAAATACCTCGGGAACCAGTTTGTGATGACCAAGAACCGGTCTAAAAACACATGAACCGTCAGAAAAGCAACGGAACCGATTCGATCTGTCAAGTATGAACTGGTCAACGGCCCAGTCTAATCGGTCAACGGTCCGATCTGACTTGGTCAACGGCCAATCCGATCAGTCAATGGTCAAAGGATGACGTGGCTATTACATCAGCTGAGCGGAGGCATGACAGTACACACAGGCGTGTCAATGACAATGCGCATGGATCTCACGCGCACAGACTTCCGACGGCACATAGAGGCGCCTGCGGTGGTGGTTGGCGGCAAAATTTCACCGGCGGCCTCTTTTGCCAAAGGCGAGTCACGTGATAAGCTTCGTTTTTAGATAAACTCGTTGAAAGGCATCCAAATCACGACGAAGTAGTGGAGGTTTTCCTGTGTTCGAGACACAACAGCGTATGGTGGGGCGTGTGACGGCGTCTGATGGTAGTTGGCGACCAAATATCAGTATTTCTCTCATCTGAGGGTGGCAAGTTTGATGGTCATGACATTTTTTTTCTGAAATCAACAGTGTATGCTGAACAGCAACTCAAAGTTTCGGTCTTGATGAATAATCGGTATAGACGCGGCCAGTGCCACTAGTGTCGTGGTGGCCACCTTGTAGTAGACTCGATGGGCGCACCTCGGTTGCCTCAGGAAACGAGGCTCTGATACCAAGTTGAGAAATGTAATGATAGAAAAATGTAATATCTCTAATGAAGAATACATGAGCCTATATAGAAAACTTAAGAGCTTAACTATCTAAGGTAACGAAATTTCAATTACATCAAAAGAATCAAATCGGGATCAATTAGAATATATTTCCTAAATATATCTATATTTCTAACAATTGTTCTATTTAATTTGCTCTCTCTCTCTGTCTTTGCTTTTTAATTTTTTTTTCTTGGGGGTGTAATCTCTTCTTGCTTTTGATTCTTCCGGATCTTCCCTTTGTCAAACCATATGATTTCCCAGCTTTTTCATGAGTTTGACATCGCGGATCCAAGGGTTCCTTGGTCATCGGTTCTTGATTTTTGACCCATTCAAAGCCTCTATTCAAACCTTATGTCACTTCCCATTTGGCCAAAGCTTTTTGAAATGTAGTCGGATTTTGTTGTCTAAACTAGCGTATCAAGTAAAGCGGGAGTCTTATCTTCGAATGATAATCGCTTCCCCTCCCTAATTTGTTCTTAATTATATCCTTTCAGATACATTGAATATAGGAATAAGGTTTTCTCCCTAGCATAAACTGTTTTCATTTCCATATTGACATGAAATACTTTTGCTTTTATGTGAGACGATACCAAGGGCTTTGATCTAAATAGTCGACGACGAAATGGTTTCTTTGCAAGATCGTACTAAACACAATGTGGTGTTTGCGTGTACAGTAATCTCTAAGACATTGCCCGTCATCATTGTACAAATGAATTGTGGACCCTAATCCATCACTGTACAGAAACAGTCCCACTAGATCGCAAATGTCTCATGGAAATCCACTTTGATGTAACTTGAATTAATTTAATAAAGCACGGTTCTCCTAATTTTTTTACTCAAAAGAGAACCCCGAAAGAGAAAAGTAAGTCCACTTCACGAATTGGCCTGAGGCCGCACCTTTCTAGTGCCATGATAATCAAGTGCTTGAATAAATTCCCTTATCTTGAAAGGAACAGCTAAACCACAAATAATACATAAACATCATTGATTTTGTCGACGACTGGACGGTTGCGTTCTGTCTCGGTATTGGCTTGCCTGCACACAATTGTCTTCTACAAACGCATAACTTTTGACTAACGCTGGAGATACCAAAGATCGATTTTAATCAACGTGAGAAGTGAAAAAGACAGATTTTGACTGCGGCGAATATAACCCTTCTATGTCTACGCCGCCTTGAGATCATACCAACACATGCGGCGGCGTTTTCGACCACACATAGTATAACTTTCTCTGAATAGGTAAAAATGCAAGGCCAAATGTTGTATGCGATAATAAATTGGGTTAATATTACATAAAAATCTTAAATTCGTATATTCGTAATAAATTTATTCAAAATTAATTTTTTTGATCATAAAAATTTCAAATCGGTACATTTGTAACAAAATTAACCTTCATTACTGAATTGAATGACACGTTGCAGTTGACAGATATACCAATTTGGAATTTTATCATTTTCTTGTCATAGATATATTGGTTTGTGGTTTTTCGATATATTAATCCAATTTAACGGAAATTAACGAATTGATATATCAGTTTTGGATTTTTTATTGTTAAACAATTAATTTATAGTAAATTTATTGTAGGTGTTCCAGTTTAGAATTTTTTGTGATATTAACCTCTTAAAGGTCGATATAATCATGCCCTTGCCTTCCTCTTCTACAATAAACGATTGAGTGCGTCGGCGTTTATTTTTTGACTTCGGTTCACAAAGAATTTGTTAGAAACTACGTCAATCGGTGTTCTGCATTGAGCGTCTCCACACGACTTGTCCAATCACAAAGTCCATGGTCGCGACCCTCGCGCAGCACCGTCCCCAATTGAGAAAGTGACCCCCTCTTAACAAAACGCACCGTCGTTTTTTACTCCCAGTTTCCATCTCCATACCGGATGATTATTACTTCCGGTTGTCGACACATGACGCTATTTGAGTACATATAATATACCTTTCTTCGAAGAGGGCAAATGCACGGCTAAATATTGTATGCGATAATAAATTAGGTTAATACTACGAAAAACTCTAAATTGATACATTTATAATAAATTTATCATAATTTATTTTTCTGATCATGAAAAACCTCAAATTGGCACATTTGTGATATATTTACCTTATGTTAATTTTTGTTAAATTTTATTATCGGATTATTGAATTGGATGACATGTTATAGTTAGCAAATGTATCAATTTAAGGTTTTAACCTTCGCTTGTCATAGATATATTTGTTTATGATTTTTGTGGTATTAATTCAATTGAGAGTAAATATGTTATAGATGTGCTAATTTGAGATTTTTGATGGTCAAAAAATTATTTTATAGTAAATTTACCACAATTACACCAATTTGGATTTTTTGGTGGTATTAATCTCTTAATAAATAAGGTCAATATAATCATGCCCTTGCTCTCCTCTTCTACAAGAAAAGATCGAGTGCGTCGGCGTTATTTTTTGACTTCCTACGGTTGGTTTACGAAATCGACTCTTTCACAAAATTTTGTCGGTAAACTGCGTTAATCCGTGTCAAGCATCGAGCCTCTCCACACGACTTGTCCAATCCCAAAGTCCACGGTCGCGACCCTCGCACAGCACCGTCCCCCAATATAAAAAGTGACGCGTCCCCCCACCAAACGCACCGTCGTTTTTACGAGCCACGGATCCATCACTAAGATAATGCAGTGTTACGCCAATCCCAATTCCAATGGTCAGCCACCTCTCCCCATCCTTTCATCATGGACGGCAAATGTACGACGGGTTTCCATTAGGTTCATGAAGCGAGACGGTCGGCATCTCTTCTGATTATTATGTTAGGTGGTGGGGGGATATTGTTCTATTTTGGTTAGTTGTGATTTCTGGACGGCTTGTATGTCGGGTTATAAGCAATTAGCAATCTACCTGACGTCCAATGCTATTGTTCGGATTCGCCGGCGATGTATATGCCGTGGGTAAATCATATGCCGTGGAATTTGAGAGTCTCGACCGGCAGCAAAAACCCTTCGTTGCTAAAGTGAGCGGGTGGAATTGCATTTCGAACGTGTTAGAATGGTCTCTCTTTTCTTTTTTTGTGAGTTCTGACCCATTTTGATCCTCCGTGATGAGAATATAGTGAGGTCAATATGCTTAATGCATTGGTCGGGCGGATGCTCAATACGATAGAAATATCTCCTCTCGACATATATCATCGGGTAAAAAGAGTGGCTACGCGTGTGACATTAGATATAAGTCAAATAGACTTATACATATTAAGATAAAATAAGTATTCTAAACCGGGAATTTTGCTCATGCCTTACTTGGTATACGAGGTCGGTAGGGTATTTCCATTGATTTAATGTCCACCTATCTAAGATAGTCTTCATGTTTTTGATCATTATAAAGATGAATAAGCATATAAATACTCCTAAAGTTCCCGTAATATGAGGGCTAATCCCCAAAAAAAGTATAAATTTTAGGTCGAGTAACAATTATGGCCCCAACTTTTTTTATTTCGTAAAAAGTCATAAACTTTTACCTGTATTCCAAATTTGACTCCTTAACTCTCTATTTGAGATCAACCTTGTTTCAAAATTTGAAAATAAAAAAAGTTCTAGTCGTGAATTTGGCAGATCTTGTCCATGGCATCTCTCGATGGGCGGCAATCTACAACTTCAAATTATGACATAACAACTAAGTGAGAGATTCAATTTGGAGACCTTTTTGATTTGCTGGTGAAATGTAGAAGTGATGAACAGCTTTGCTGTTATTCTCCAAGTTGTGGCTCAAAGAATAGTGCTTTAAATCCAGCTAGCAAGTCATTTGTAGTAATAGCTGAGGACAATCAATGATTCTAAGAAGGTTAGATTTGAGATTTAAGTGTTGTCGCTCCGCTTAAAATTGGTGCATTTCTTTTATTTTTATTTTATTTGGAATTAGGCCCGAAATATGATGAAAGTCTTGCGGGGCACATAGGCAAGTCAATGACAGGGACCAAGCGATGTCTTCGCATATATATTCACATATACCTCAAAACCAAGAAGAAAGGGATCTTCTGTTGCTGTCAAAAACATTCTCTGCAGATATGAGTAATAGCTTTCGCCTCTGTCCTCTCCTCCTCCTCCTTCTTCTCTGTCTGCTCTTCCTTTTCGCTCCCAGAATGACTCAGGCCGCCGGAAGGAGCTTGTCCGTCTCTTCATCATCGTCGTCGCTGTCGAAAGAGCAGCCTTTTGAACCCAGCATGAACACGGCAGGTGTGGTCGCCGCTCCAGTCGACGAAGGCCAAGCCGGAGACTTCGCAACGGCCGAGAAGAGAAGGGTTCCGACTGGATCGAACCCGCTCCACAACAGGAGATTGCTTTGAGTGAAAGCCAGCTGTTACAGACGGTTTTGGAGGAGAAACCCTTTTTTCTTTTTCTCTTCATTTTTTTGTTGAAATGTTATCCTGGATGATTATTACTTCCGGTTACCGTCTCCATACTGGATGTGTATAAGATTACTGATATGCTTATTCTGAAAATTTTTAAGGCTTCGTATCTTGGTAAAGTAGTTTGGAACGAGCAGGGGTGTATGCAGCTGTGCTGAAGCAATGCTTATGGTGAAAAGAGCTCCAGTGTAAGATGCGTTTTTTCTGGCATGTTCATATGTAAAAACGAGCGACGAGCAAAGACAAGATTAGATCCGATCATGTTTCATCACGTTGAGTCAGATTGCATGTCGGTAATTGGGTTTACGTAGGTTTCCACAGACAATCCAATTTTCAGTTTGTGCTCTTGTATCAGTTCCCTTCGTGTTTTGTCATGAGGAATTGATGTTCCCTCGCGCTCCATTTGGAAAAATTAGAGAAAGGGAGATCAATGGAAAGTTGAAGAGAAATTCTTGAGAAATTCTTTTTCTACCTCCGGCGAAACTTTATAGTATTTTGATTTCCGTTCGTTTCCCTTTCTCTCTTTTCTCGAAAATGGCATTAATTCTTTTGTTTTCTTTTATCTAAATCAATTTAGGAGATAAAGTAGCATGAAACTATGAGGACCCGTTGTCCTTGTTGTTGCAACCTTCATTCTCAGATCCTTTTTACACCGGGCGTGAACAAAATTTCTCTGAACTTTTTTTTGGTTTGTTGCTGGTATACACAATAACTTAATTTGATTACACAATTGAGTTCAAACACATATATCACTCATCCATTGGTGATCGTGGAAGTTTTTTTTTTTTTTGATGGTGTGAACCTGACAAAGACCCAAATTCTTCTTCATTTTCCTTTTGGAATAGACTGCTTGTAATGCCTTAATTTTCCAGTCAGTTATTCCACTAGATAAACCTCTAACCAGAAGTCATCTTCTCCTTTTCATGGTGAAACGAGATTGCTTTCTCCTTGGATGAGTAGCTAATATCTTCACTTGCATTTGAAGAGGCTGATTGATATCCACAAAATCCTCAACTATACAAATGACGTACGTGAAAGCTCGATAGAACTGTGCAAAACACCGCAACCAAGAGATTGGCGGATGCATTAAACAAAAAAGAAGACTAACATGCCCCAGAATATATGCGGTCCAGAATGAGAATTCTTGAACTCAAGAGTTAAAAAGAATAGCAAGTCCTTTGTTGCCTAGAATAGAATAACCACTTAAAATAATGAAAGATGTGAGGCCCAATTAAGCCTTTTTTTTTCTTATTTGTTTATTAGGGCCTCCAACTTAACTTGTAAATGTATTATATATTCAGACAAGATTTTTTATATTTGACCAGTGCAGATCTTATCTATTTTTCTTTTTTTTTTTAATATGCCCTGGAATATATGTGGTCCGGAATGAGAATCCTTGAACCCAAGAGTTAAAAAGAATAGCAAGTCCTTTGCTACCTAGAATATAATAACCACTTAAAATAATGAAAGATGTGAGGCCCAATTAAGCCTTTTTTTTCTTATTTGTTTACTAGGACCTCCAACTTTAACTTGTGAATGTATCATATATTCGGACAAGATTTTTTATATTTGACCAATGCAGATCTTATCGTTTTCTTTTTCTTTTTCTTTTTTTAACATGCATCGGAATATATGCAGTCCAGAATGAGCATTCTTGAATCCAAGAGTTAAAAAGAATAGCAAGTCCTTTGTTACCTAGAATAGAATAACCACTTAAAATAATGAAATGTTAATACTTTGAAAAACCCCAAATTGATACACATGTGACAAATTTATCCCAAACTATTTTTTTGGCCATGAAAAACTCCAAACTTGTACACCTGTGACAAATTTACTCCGACTGACCATAAAAAACCATAAACTGGTATATTTATGATAAATTTACCCAAACTAATTTATTCGACTGCCAAAAGTTCCAAACTAGTACATTTGTAACAAATATACCTCATGCTAAAGTGGATTAATACCATAAAAAAATCACAAAAATTGTAAACTGTGATAAACGGAGAGTAAAATTCTAAATTGGTATACCGGTTAACTGTCACATGTCATTTAACTTAATAATTTGATAGTAAAATTTAACGAAAAATAACATATGGTAAATTTGTTACAAGTGTATCAGTTTGAGGTAAATTTGTCAAATGTGTACCGGTTTAGCGTTTTTGGTGGTCAAAAAATTAGTTTTGAGTAAATTTATTACGTGTGTATCAGTTTTGGGTTTTTTAGGGTATTAACCTAATAATGAAAGATGCGAGAACCAATTAAGCCTTTTTTTTTCTTATTTGTTTATTAGGGCCTCCAACTTAACTTGTAAATGTATCATACATTCAGACAAGATTTTTTATATTTGACTAGTGCATATCTTATCTTTTATTTATTTATTTTAAGACTTAGATACAGATAACATAGATATCTATTTAGTAGAATATGGCAGCTTCCTCCAAACGTAGCTCTTATGTATGTGTGAATATATGGATAAATAAATTATAACAATTTTTAAATAGATTGGAATCAAGGTGCGAGAAGAAGAGTATAAATGCCATAACTTTCGTACGGTATTCCTTGAATGCTATAACTTTTTTTTTGCTCACTTAAGTACCACATCAAAATAAAATCAATAATTTGAGTGCCAATTCCGACAAATCATCCTACGTGGATACTTTTAATTTTTTTGAATTTTTGAATTTTATTTTTCTTTTGCTTTTTTTTTTTAGGGCTAGCGAGGGTCACTAATGACCCTCGCCAACTGCAAAACCCTCACCCAATCTAGACAAGGGTTGCCTCTCCCTCGATCGTGAAGGCCCTTGCTAGATTTGGGCAACTCGGCATTGCCCATGGTTGCTTAGAGCTGGCAAGGGCCTTCATGGCTGAGGTTGAGGGTTTGGCAGTTGGTGAGAGTCATCGATGACCCTCACCAGCCCTAGTAAAAAAAATGAAAAAAGGAAAATAAGAATTCAAAACAATAATAAAATAATTTAAAATATTAAAGAATTGTTCACATCAATGTTTGGGAAGTTATGTAGGATGACTGTCATTCACATCAAATTTTCCAATGAGGCAAATTGACGATGACACTTAAGTAATTAATTTTTCAAATAAGTGTCACTCAAGTGAGCAAAAAAAAAAAAAAAAAATCATGGCACTCAAGTAAATGCCATACTAAAGTTATGGCACTACTACTATATATGAAATGTAAAGTCAATGGATCTCTATATGGATATCTATAGGAGAGATGTGTTTTTGGGAATTCTTTTATCATTTCGTCCAAGAATTAAGTCACAATCGAAGTCACGGGGACCATCTAAAACGATTCTCTTTTTATCATACTTATTTCTTTTTGCTTTCCACAAAAATTAAATCATTAAAAACTATGGAAAGAGTGACAAAGAATAACCCAGGCAAAGTTCCTCACCAGATATTTCATCTAATTTCTTATGGTGTTTCATTTTCTATTCTTGCTTTTGGATGAGTTTCTAAGCGAAAAATGTGTTTAATAACGATACAAAATTTTTATATTCAGAATAGACTTTCGTTTGAAAATGACACAAAATTTCTCTCTCTTGGGTGGTAGCAGATGGCAATTGGCAGCAAACGACAATTGTGACCAGTGGCGGCAGCCAGTGGACGGTGATTGGCGGACGGTGGCGGCCGGTGGACGGGAAACAATGGTTGGTAGTAGCGATGGGTGGCTAGCTAATAGCGGGAACGAAGAATAAAAAGAGTTTTTATTTCTCACTTATGTTCTAGAGATAAAGAAGTAAAAAAAATTTACTTTTGATTTATGTTCTAAACTTAATTCTTAAGTAAAAATCTATTTTAGAAATAAAAAAATGAAATAATTTTATAAAATGGATTTCTGTTTTATAAACAAGTATGGATTACAAAAGTAATTATGGAATAGAAATAGAATTATTATCATATGTGCCTTTAAAGAGCACAAGTTTCGAGGAGTTCGCATCGTCAGGCAAGCCTAGAACACCCTCTATCTAATAGGTGTGGTGGATTCGACCAAAAAAAAAAAAAAAATAGGTGTGGTGCTCGCCAAGCCCTTGACCTTCCTATGTGGTTTGCGCCCTTTCGACAATAGAAACTCACTGGAATTCGTTTTATAAATATGGTTCAAATTTATTGAGGAATTCTAAAAGATGGTTCGAAGTGCTCTTATTTTCTTAAATAAGAGCCCAAAATAGACACTGTTTTAAATAATGGTCTAAAATGGCATCACTTTCTTAAATAAGAGCATGAAGTGAATCTTATTTCAAATAAAGACTTTAAGTATTTATGCTTGTTTCAAATAAAAACTTGATTTTCTAGCGGTCAATGATATATTCGTCATTTACCATCTTCCTTTGTTTTTTTTTTGGTTCTTTTTCTTCCTCTTTGTTGTGGCTGGTCGGCCATCGACAATGCTCGTAAAGGGTTGGGCAAGAGTCATGAGGGCCATTGATGTTGGCTGTTGATGAGGGACAGCCTCGCTTGGGTGAGTGATCTTCGCCTTTAGGGAGGCCACCTCTCATGGCCATCTGGGAAGTCAGCCCTTTCTTGCTGTCGGCGAGTGCTCGCAAGTCCTCACCGGCCCTTCTTAGTAGCCATCAAGAGTCGCTAAGCCCTTGTCGACAGATGCTAGAAAATAAAAAATAAAAGAAGACTTGGACAAAAATGCCCTTGACTAGTAGGAAAATTTAGTCGGCCGGTAATCGGCAACCGGCAACTGGCGAAATCAAACTCTTATTTGAAACAATCATAGCTACTTTAAACTTTTATTTGAAACAACTAAGGTCACTTCATGCCTTTATTTAAAATAAGATCCACTTTGAGCCATTATTTGAGAAAAATAGGGATTTTGGGCCTTTTTTGGGAATTTTCCCAATTTATTGTGAATTATTATCACACGCTTTTGCCTCTTTTACAATGTTTTAGGCACTTTTATCATCGAAATTTTATTAACCTATTATATATACCATCAAAAACTCCAAACCAATATATTTCTGTTAAATTTACGCTTTGATAATTTCAATTAAATTGGATTAAAAAACCTATATATTTCTGTTAAATTTACTCTTCGATAATTTCAATTAAATTGGATTAAAAAACCTGAAATTAATATATAAGTGATAAATGGATAATAAAACTCAAAACCTGTACACCTATTTATTTTTACGTATCATCCAACTTAATAATTTAATTATAAAAATTTGAATGAAACTAATGTAACAGTTTGAAGATTTTGGTGGTTTCAATTCAATAATTGAAAAAAAAGGGGTGTCTCCTTCCGTGTTGGGAACCTGTAAGAATTAAGAAATGAGAGAGAGATAGAGAGAGATTAAGCTGCAATCTCTTCTTGTGGCGCAAGAAAATGGCGCAAGCCTAGCCCAGCTGCATTCGTATACAAACACGGTCCGACCTAAAAAATTCATCATCATCGTCGTCATCATCATCATCGACACGCGCAGAGCATCGAAAAGCGATGAGCTTTCTGGCGGCAAGATTGGCCGGGAAGGAGGGAGCCTACTTCTTCGAGGAGTCCAAGCACGCCGTCGAACGCCTCGCCCGGAAAGCCCAGCCCTCGAACAAGACCAACGCCGCCGCCGCCGCCGCCAGCGGCGGCAATCCGATCTCGCGGGAGGCCGAGGCCGACGTGTTGCCCGAGGTCCTGAGGCACTCGCTGCCCTCCAAGATCTACTCGCAGCGCTCCGACCCTTCTTCCTCCTCCTCCTCCTCCTCCTCTCTTTCCAAGGCCTCGAAATGGGCTCTCCGGTGGGACCCCGAGTCCGGGTCGGCCGTTTCGTCCCACGCGCTGAACCCTCTGAGGGCTCACCTGGCTATGCCCCAGGTCACATTCGGTCCCAACAGGTTCGTTGCTTTTCTCCTGGCTTGCCTCGGTGATTTGCGTGTTTTGGGAAATGGAATTATGTATTTTGATCGAAGAGTTGGTGTGCGTTGCATTGCTCTTCTTTTTTCCCCTCTGGGTTAAGCTTAATTCAGGGTGAAGTGTGAAATTAAGAGTAGTTTCGGAAGATTCCGGTAGTCGAAATGGCTAAATGAGATATGATATCCATGGGATAACTTTTTTTTTTACCTGCGTTAATCCGTTGAAATTTTTTCTTTTTAAGCCAAATTAATGGATTTATGCATTGAATATGGATGAGGGGCAGAATGTCCTCGTGTTCTACATGTTAAAAAAGAAAAAAATTGGACGTTTTGTCTGAAGTTGTGACGTGACTGTTCATTGCAATGGAGGCATTGATTCGCACAGTTTGGTGGGAAACACCCACGGCTAAAGTTTAGCGTGAATTGGTGCTTTAGAAGGTTGAAATGAAAATGTGGTAGAAGCTCGTCCATTGTTGCTGTTGGTGCAGAAAGGCTGCTAATTTTCCGCTGCTCGTGCTTGATTATCTCAAATGTACTTGTGTCTGCCCTTGTATGTTTCATTGGGGGATTGGTATTGTTGGTTGTAGCTCTTGGAGGATTGATAGGAATTGGCGCAGCATTAACACTGCATGAAAATAAGCGAGGAAGTAGAAACTCATCCGTCACAGTTGGCAGTGGCAAAAAGTTTTGCAATGATGTGTTGCTGACAGGTTGGTATTTAAATGATTGTAGGTGGAAGTTGCCTCCTGCAGGGAGCTCGGTTTTAGCATCAACAGCCAACGAGTTGCGACAAGATAGATATACACATGCTAACCCTGAAAAGTTGAAGGCTGCAGCTGATGGCCTCGCAAATGGTGGGTCCATTGCTTCCTAGATCTCTCACACTGAGAAATAATGTGTTTGCATCCAATTTTCCCTTTTACCTGACCTTAAATATGGTGGATGTTTCTATGATGTTGATAGGAAGTTATAAAAGCTGACTTTGGGATGCTTTACATATGACTTAGCCACTCTACCGAAGAATCATTAGCCAAACTAAGCTAAAGTATCACTTTTGAAAGGAAAGATGTCTCAAATGTCTATGTGAAAGTGATTTCACACGCTTCCAGTCTGCCACTTGTGCAGCTAACATAAGCAAAATAGAAGATTTTCAATTTGTCTTTGGACATATGGATTCTGTTAAAGTGTTCATTCTCAAGATAAACTTCTTTGTTTGATCAGCACGGTCGAGTAAGTTGTATTAAAATACTCTTTCAAGCGTTGAGTTTAGTGCCAAATTAGTCTGAGCTTTATAATTGAGCTCTAGATTATATGTGGCATGACTTCTTCGTTTTGGGTTCTGAAATTTTTCTTGGCTCTTACACTACATCTGTCTCCCTGTCCTTGTAGTTGGGAAGGCATTTGCTGCAGCCACTGTCGTTGTCTTTGGTGGTGCATCCATAATATTTGGACTAGTAGCCTCCAAGTTACAGGTTCAAAATGTATGTCTTCTTCTGTCTTCATATTTTCCCCTTTAGGAAATGGAATTTCATTCTGAAAATTCTAATAGATGTGAAGAAGGATAAATTAATTATTTGCTGTCTTTGAACTCTTGATACATTGTTATGGAAACAAAGAGAAAAAAATCTCAAATCTGTTACTATTGGTTTTCACATGCCAATTACTTGTTAGTTTAATAATTTTCATACTTTTCTTTTCTGAAATTATGCCGTGGATCTAATTTTTGTTAATTCCTGTGGTCCATGTCTTGAAAGGGTGAAGATATTTATGCTAAGGTGAGAGACTTTGCTCAGCCAACATATATGACAGTGAGAGAGCAAGTGGCTCCTTTAAGGACCTGGGTATGCCTAACCAGAAATCTATAGATGTTCTGTTCTCCATTTTGTTCTGTTCTTGTGTCTCTTACATGCTTGGAAAGCTGTTGTTGGTTCTCTTGTAGGCTGAGAACATGTCAAGAAAATGGCATATAGAAAGGGAGGACGACATCAAGCAAAACCCGATGATGAAGGAGCTGTCAAAAACGTTAGGGAGGAGGACTTCAAATTGACTTGCATAGTGTGTGATTGCTTGTATAGCAAATAAGAAAAGCTGCTAGCAGAGATCATCATCTCTGGTGAATAAAGGAAATCGTGCAGATTTTCATTTTGTTCCGATATTTTCGTCATATTGTTTGAGATACGACTGGATCCTTGTAATTGAATAGTGTGCTGTATGGATAATGAAATGGCTGCTGAGTATGCGTGACACTTCGTTGAGTATTGTCATGCATTTGTTAATTCCAGTGAATTTTTGCTTGTATTAATTACTTACACAGATGGCCGATCCATTATCAGGTGAAGCTCTTTACCAGTTTTATTTTCCAGAAATTTGCTACGGCAAGATTACTAGGAGGCGATTAAGGTTTCTATTTCTGAATATTTTTTGTAAGGATCTGACTAGTTTTGTCTGCTTGCTCGTATGACTTGCCTTTAGTCCAATTCTAATTGAAGTATATGTTATACAGATATATATGGTTATTTAGATATATGTGGTCATTAACAATCTCTATGATGTTAAACAAGTATCCGGAAGTAAACAAGCAATCGCGATTTTTAGCGAGTGACCACCATCTATAGCCACTAACTTGGACAAAGGTGAATGTGCAGTTGATCTATGCACAAATGGTGGAAAAGAATGGAGTCGAATGGTAGCAGGGTAATCCTCCTGCTTGGTTTAGATAGGATATGCTGCTTGTTTGATCATTCTCCATTTCCAACAACTATCCAACTAAAAATGGGCAATTACAGAGCGAAAGATACATTATTAAAGTGCCACCAAGTTTCTTTACAGCACTATATTCAGCATATTCAGCGACCCATTTGACAAAGATCTTGTCCTGCGGCTCTCTGTCCTCACAGCTCATAGTCTAAACCAGATCCGTATCTCCAAGCCTCTAAATACCGCTTCCACTCGTACTTCATCTTAGCAGGAAAAGTATCGATCAAAGGCCTTCACAATTGCAAAACTAGTTAACTCAAAATGTGAAATATGAAACAAAATGCAAGTTCTGCCGTTTCTACGCTTCTAGATAATAGACATACAAGGCAAGAGACATTTTTTGCCTGGTAACCAATTCTAGCTTTGTGTTCATTCTGAAGACGGAACTTAACCACGGTCTGGGTAGAAGCGACCTACCTAATTGCAGGGTCAACAAATGTAGAGAGGAACGTGTAATGGCCCAGCATGGAGAAGTGTCCAAACCAGTCAAGAAGCTCGGGAACTCCAACCTGACAGCGAGTCAATGCATTTCTACCAATATCAGCTGAACTGCTCGATGTTTAAAACTCATTTTCTACCTAAAGACTGCATTTTAATTAGATTGAACCATGAAAACAAACAAAATGGCGAAGCAGAAAATATTTGGTTTCCCCTAAAATCATCACTTAGCCACTTGTCATCACTAAGCCTAAAATCATCCCTAAGCCACTTGTCAACTGTCTATGCCTGATGTGCATACGACATGTCCATAAATGAAGCAGCAGAACTGGGTTGCAGGTATTGCAACAATAAGATGTCAATTATCTCCTGGGTAGACTATCTCATGGAAAAGCACTATGGCCTACTACAAATTGTATGATTACTTTATTCCCACTTCCAATAATCTTTTTTCATACGACATTTGCAATATCTGATCTGATGCTTATGATGGGAAAGCAATATGAAAGAAAATGCATTATCAGCCTAACCTTTCGTTCATGATTAGATAAATTCTATAAGCTCAACACATTACACGAGATGGCCAATCATGATAATACATTTGAGAGGTTGAATTGCCTGTTGCTGCTTGCGAGAAGTTTGAAAAGTACTGACTTCAAGAACTACTCCATAAGAGAGGGTAAGATTAAAGGAACTTGGAACTAATTACCTGATGAAATATAGATGGAATTATAAGTGGCTCAGTTACCATGACAAGACCTAAAGTCTTGGCAAGAGGCCAAAATTGTACAACATCCTGTCATTTAGAGCATATCAAAATATTAGCAAGCTGTAGCTTACAAACATAAATATCAGCCAAATAGTCCAGTCTACTGATGCAATATGGGCAAAAGAAACAAGCTAGGAGAAAAACAAAAACCTGAAGGAATGGTCTCAGCACTGGATCTCCCAATCTCTGTAAAAGAAAGGAGATTATTCATACACAACAAAACCACAGGAGTACATAACATGACAACAGGTCCAGCCAGAAGGAATACACTTGCACTTTGATCCATAGTAATTAAAGCATACCTGCATACTCTGGAAATTGACATAAAGAAGCTCATTAATAAATTCCGGTGAAATATTCGCCTGTTGCTTAGCTGACATAGCTCTTTGAAACAACCATGAAGCACTGAGGTTGGGCTGTGCTACAAAAATATTTTCCTTAGATAATCTCCAAGAGGATGTAATAACCATGTAGCTGAAAAGAACAGCAAGTCACTTACCATGTATGGGTTCAACAGGGACAACTCATATGAGCTGAGGAAATTGCCACTGATTGCTTCGTATATTCCTTAAACAAGCCCCAAAAGAAACAATATTCAACATGTTATCGTCAGGTCATCTGTATCATGTTCTTCCCTTAATAGTATTTGAGCAATTAATTTTTGTTTTCATCTGTTGTTTACACTGCAGAGGAAAGAGAACATGATGCTATCGAGTATCAACTTATTCCACCCACCATCGGTAATCAAGAAAGAGTCTTGTGCTACTAAGACGCAAGTTATATCATAAAAGTTTTCCAGCAAAAAGATCCCAGTGCTATTAATATTATGAACTGGAAGTGAGGAGAAAAATATGTTACTGTAACTCTACCATCTGACAATCTGCCAAGGTGCCTAGTCAAGCTTCCAAAGCCTCCAAATGAAACTGGTGATTGTATGCCGCTAGCATCACCAAACTGCAAACAAGCTGATACTTTCATGATACTTGCTTTCCATGTAAACAAAAGAAGACAAGATTTTTAATCTGAAAATCCAAATGACCTGTAAAATGCGATTGAAAGCAGCTGGCAATGGACTGTCAGGTTGATCATCCCATTTCAGGAGAACAAAAAGGAGTGAGATCAACACATAGAACACTTTGAACTTAATGCAAGCTTCTTTTACAATAAAAAAGTAAACAAATAAATCTGAAATTGGAGTTAGCATCAAATCTCAAGTTCGCTTGTTACCCTAGCAAAAGCTTTAGAGTAATGAGTGACTGACTCATACATAAAGAAATATGAAGCTCCCAAAGAGTCTGCTTATACATGCAACCCGCCAAATAATCGTGCATGTGAAAATCTAGGAGAATTTGATCATTCATTTTGTGAACATGGTAGGACCGCAAGAGAGAGGAAGAGAGAATTACCCAACTAACTACATCTTTACTCAATACACTTCAATCAAAATTACACAAGACCTCTCTACATAAAAACATTCCGAAACTCTAACAACCTTAGTTTTAATTCACAATGCTAGTAAATGCACTTCAACCCATTTAAACACCAATAACATGACGAGGAAATTCATTTGATTTTGTCGGGCACGTCCTCCCTGACCAAAAAGCAGATAAACTAACTTCTCAAGCTTTGGAGACTTCATGGCAAAGCACCAGTCACAAACCAGCATTGATACTGCTTTAAAAACTCAGTAATCCCGATTTAGAAGAAAAGCTCTACTTAAAAAGTGCCACCATTACCTTCCACGGTAAGTAGGGAAAATGCCATAAATAACTCGCAATATTTCTAGGTCATCCAAAGAGACTTTCTGCAAACAATAGCAGAGAGGAATCATTTGTCTCTCTACTTAGGCTGCTGGCAATATCAGTCATCTTGCAGATGAATTATCAAGCAGGACACACATCAAGCTCAAGTAGCACATAAGTGAAATAATAAATCTGTCATAACTCAAAGCAATGCATTGTGTAGACCGTCTGAGAGATTGGAAAACAAACTCATGTCATTGGACAGATCTGGTACAAGAATTAGACCAATCGACGAGATGCAATTAAATGAGGATTCTGCACAAGCAATCTATCTGTGGGTTTCCTACAGTATCATCGATGATTGACAAAGCTTTCTTTAACTTTCATTAGAAAAAATCTAATAAGTTGAAAAGAACAATTACTTCCACCAATACCAAGATCGAAACAAATCCCTCCCTCCCCCCCCCCCCTCTCTCTCTCTCTCTCACACATGCACGCGCATGCAAGGACAGATTGATGAGGAGAAATCAAGGTATGCAAGAAATTCAAAGATAATAAATAGAGGGTACATAATAGCAATTAGAGAAAGAGACAGACAAAAGTTCAGTCCGTCAAATTTGCACAAATCACTGTGTAAAAATAATTTGACACAAGATAGTGACCATAGAATAGGCACAAAACTTTGAACACAGAATTAGCGCAAAGACATTGAACAAAGCAAGCTACTCGGTAGGAAGACAAATATCAACCTGATATTTGGGCATTAAATCCCAGTACTCTTCCAGTAATTCTTCCAGTGCTGGGCAACCCGGCTGAGGATTGACATAAGTGAACATATAAGTGGTACGATCCTTGGGACCTGAGCCAGAGGGAAATGCCTGTTTGATGGTTAGAGAAAGCTAAATACACAATTTGGAAGTATCTTCAGATATGTTTCTATTAGTAATATACTCAACCCACCTCCCAGAAAAGATGTACTTTTGAGTCTCCAATTTGCTTTGCTGATGAGCTACTGTATATGACATCACTAGTGGAGTTGTTCCTAAAACCACGAGCACAAGATCCAACAACAAGGCAAACACCATCTGGCTTTCGTTCCCTTCTTATCTGTAAAAAAAGAAAGTTTAAGACCACATAATGCGTGCATGAAAGGAAGCTACATCATATGAGATGTTTAGTCGTGAAGATTAATTTTTAATTGTTAGAATTTGAAAAAGAAGAAGAAGATGACTTCGTTCTGAAGTTTCTTTCTCAGGTTAACTTGTCAGTTCACTCATACAGGAGTCAACCAAGATGAAGTTAAGCCCTATCAGCACCACTGTAAATAAATGCACTGTCATTTAAAAGAATTTTGTGTTGCTCTATGCCTTTGCTATACTGAATTGGAAGAGCATTTCCCTTATCAATGATGTAAAATTTAAATGTGTGTACAGGAAACTGTACCTGTTTCAATATGGGAGAGAAATTACCCATTGCATCGATAATCAGAAGTGATGGCAAAATGATTTCATCAGTTGTTTGCAAAACCTGCATTACAAGCACTAAAAAGTAAGAAGTTCCATGAAAGATGAGGAATCAGACATTGCCAAGCAAAGCAAATTATGATAATGATATTTTATCTGGTAGGGATATGCTGAAGCTTGAATTTGAGAGTTACAGCAGAGCAAGTAAGGCTTAAATAAACCCCAAGTTAAATACACAAATACTTGCCACTGCATCATCATATACAGAGAATTTGGACACACTGCAACCCTCGAAGATGACTCCACCAAGTGCTTCGAAACGTTTCTTCACAGTTTCTATTAGCTTTACAGGCCTGTGGAGACAATGAAGAGGCAAAATATGAAGAAAAGAATAGCTGGCAGAAGTATCACTAGCTATGAAAGTAAAGTTTGTCAAAGTGAGAGCTTCAAAAAAATAATGGACAGCACAAGTACATCAGATATAATAACTAAGACATGATCAATGTCATCTATAAAGTTATGTACAAATATATCCTAGTCTCTACTGCTAAAATACAATATCATTCTGAGAGGCTGTTCTGAAACATCATATGTGCACTTCCTATAAAATACAACTGAAGATTCCATAAAGTTTTCTAAATTACTGAGATGGCCCACCCAGGAGCTTTCATCCCCGCAAAATTTGTTCTATGATGCATATGGGAATATGAGAACCTTAACTTCATTCTCAAGAACCAAGCAGACATCTTATATACAGGGGCTGTTGAGACGTGTATAGTGAGGTCCATGATGATACTTTAAAAATTCAATGATATATTAAAGAAATAGTGTGGCATGGACAAATGTACTCTGGAGTAAAACTATATACAATGAACAACATGCGACGTTATTGATAAATTTCAGAAAATTTTCAAACAGACTCAATAAAGAAAAGCAAATGATAACTCACAAAATACCAAGATTTAGAATATCTTCAACCCAGATATCATCTTTTCCCTCGAATCCACATCTATTCTGAGAAGCTCAAGACATGCAATGAAAATTATAATTAGTTGGTTCATCAGACGGGGGAACAATAGGGATAGGAAATGCATTAATCTACAACCATGGCAGGAAGTTATCTAACACTAAAATATGATCTGGACAACATTCTTGAGATATCACACGTCAGCATGTCCTTCAGCCATACTTTCCCTCTCTAGTTGGAAGCAGCCAATTATTCCATGGACGTACAATTATGCTTGAAACCTATAGTACTAAGTAAATTCCTTCTCTATTAAACTATTTGGACATAAACATAGAATGTTTTGTTTGGCGCCAACGATGATGCCCATCTATGAACATAACTCAAACAACTAAGGGACTACAAATTGTCCACTGCCATTGTTTATCCCGGATCGGATTTTGGACAAATTTAGCCCTCAGTGCATGCCATACTTCCTTATTAGTGAGGGGGAGTAGATATAGTACTCATGTAGCAGGTCTAAGACTCACAGGATTAAATTTTGCAGCTATAGCTTGGTCTATGTCATCTTCTTCAAGAATACCAACTTTAACAAGCTCCAGGAGCTCCTTCTTCGAGATATTCCACTCTTGTTCTCTCTGATAATGAAAAAGAAAGTAAAAGAAACTACATCAAATAGTTCCTTAGAAAACTAATCGGGAGTTTCCTGTGTCATTTGAACCATAATGAATTTATAGTAAAAGCATACCCCTTTCAGAATATTCCTTTCCACAACTGCAACTTTAAGGCCTTTGCAACTCAAGGCCGTGGCTAGGAAAATACCCAAAGTGCCTCCACAAACTATAACATCAAATGTGTCTACTGCTTTCCCAGCCAGATTAGACTTGCTGAAGAGACCAGGTATTGTTGAAACCACCTGTTGTGGCTCTTGCTTGTCTGCGATACACGCAAAATGGTGCAGGGGCGCTAAGTGATCAATGTACTGTAAATACTTTATCGTTGTCAAAAGCAGCAGCAGTGCAAAATCCACCTGTCTCGACAGAACAGATACTGGACCAAACTTGGTCCAACCTCTTTAAAGCATTATAAGAGTATGCTCCGCCTGCACCGCCGACCTCCCCGCTCACTGCGATGCCCTCCATTATCCTCTGCATAGTTGAAACCGAGCAATCAAATTAATCAGCATGAGATGCAATTCAAACCATCAAGTTACCATATTTCCTAGCCACTTAGTCAATATTTTCCTCAGGACTCAAGACCGGTGGTTGAACTGAAAACTTCTCATCACCGGCACCACAATGTCTACAATGACTCCCCCTGAAGAACATGGCTGACTAGAGGAGTTCATTTTAGGACAATGGTACAGCGACAGTTTTGCTCGCTTGCTCACAGACTTCTTCAGTAAACAGCATTTTTCGCTGCTTAGACGAAAGCAAATTCCCACCCAGATTCCAAAAACTCCCACTTTCCAAGAATTTAAGCGACTGGAATCTTATAAACCAACGCCGAAAAGATATCTGAGAAAAATGCGCGCGAACCTGAGTTCTGGAGCGGACCGTCTGAGCCTGCAGGCACTGGACTCTTCCCGCCCTCTTCTTCGTCTCGTTCCGGAGCAACGGGCTCGCTTTGAGGCCACGGTGGCACCCGCTCAGGAGCCCGAACTCGGCCAACACCGCCGCCGCCATTGTTGGTTCCTCCAAGCTCGCTCGCTCACTCGTCTCGTCTCTCACGCCGTCGCCATTTCTCGAAGCTGTAAGGGATCGCGAATCGATGGGTCACATGCGTTCCACATCTCGACACGTTAACAGCCAAAACGGCCCTTTCCTCCAACTTCACTCGTTTATTTCCCGCTGTCGGATATCCCCAGGACGGGCCGTACCGGGCCGGTTCGGTCCTGTCGGGGGACCGGAATCGACCCGGTTGAGACTCGGTTTCGTAATGAACTGTTGTGGCTCGAAAAAGACCAAACCGGAGTCCCGGACAAGAAAAGACGCGTTTCAACCGAAGTATTGAATTTAGTATGATGTTTTTCTTAGCCAGTTAATTAAGGTCGATTACGTTAGGTAGATGAGGCAATTTTTCCAACTCTCTTTCAAGGTCTTTGGTCGAAAATCGGGTCACCGGCTACGCGTTCGACCCAGTGGTAGAAAGGTCGAGGCTCCGACTGTTTACGTTCAGGTCACGCGATCGAATTGCATGGACTGCTATGGAGGGGAAGTCGACTTTCGTATATTCCTAGAGCTCACAAAACAGAAGCAGCTACAACTGAGGTGACGTTAGCTCGTGTGACTCAAAAAGGCAACATAATCCCTCCGAAACAAATCAACATGTCCCGTCGATTGGATCCGTTTGATTTGATATACTTTGTCCGAGCACTCGATGGACTTTTTTTTTTTTTTTTTTGGGGGTCAAATCTCGATGGAATTCGAAAGTATAACTTGTTCTGACAATCTTCTATAAAAGTTTCAAGTCGCCTTTCCTGGAAGGACATGAAAATTGAAGAACCGCAAACAAACCTCCCGTGTCCACGGTACATCCGGAACATCTGAATCGCATCCCTTCATAATTGTTAGAATCAGCGGAAAGACGAGCAAGGCAGAAGCAAGACCACTGCTCTTGGTGCCTAGTTTTGGCATTTCGGAGTAGAAATATCAATGTGCCCTTTTGTTCTCCGGTTGCATCGGACTTTGCCCTAAAAATGGGTCAAAGAGAGCATCCCATGAATGATTAATTTCAATCAGCTGAAAACCAAAGGAAACAGAAACAAGAAAATGACTTGCAGGCTGCCGTGCACTTCGGGATCATTTCTTTGAATTCGCTCCTCGGTGGGAGTCGCTAAAGGTGTGGAGGAAGCTGAATCATGTGCAGGTTAAGGTATCAAGACGACTTACCTACGTATTCAGAGCTAAAAGACCAAACTGGCAATTGTAGCTTTCTGAATTATGGTTATTTCAAGCATTTTTCTGTTTTTAACGAATCATTGTGTAAGAACCTTTATATGCCAACATACCAAGGAAGCACTCAGATTGTGAAGAATCAATACAACATTCCCCCCTTGAATTCCTCCTCCCTCTTGTTTCTTCTGTATCCATGTCTTCACATACTCCTTTCCACTCTCCTTATTCTAGTTCTCTCTCTATGTACCCTATAATAACTCTATCCTACCCAGTTGCTGCTAATTCGAGCTCATAATTTACAGGCATAACAAAAAGCAACAAGAATGAGCCTGCAACTTGGTATTCACCAAAAATTCAACACGTTTGCACATGATACAAAGAGATGAACAAAAACACAAGCGAAACCAACAATTTGAGGAAAAAGAAATGAAAAATCCTCTGGCAGTCACTCAATTCAACCACATGCAAAAACTATGGAAAAAAGACTGAATGATTTCACTGTGTCTGTCCCAATAAAGCGACGTATGGCATGAGTTTAGTCTGAGTTCCCTCGCTCGTAGTGCTGAAGCGTGGGCCATGCACTTTTTTCCAAGCAGATTCAATGCACGTGGCAACGCAAAAGATAGTGTCCTCTACTCACTCTAGTCTACCATAGAAAGAAAAAGAAAAATTTAATATCCCTAATGGATGCTCACAGTGTTTTTTGCTGTACAGTTCAAGAACAGGGTAACAACACCAGAGCTGATACCAGGAAAATAAGCACCAGCCCTCTCCGCATCATAGTCTACAAGTCACCTCTTCCGACGCTTCGTCTCCACCTAAAAGACAATGCATGGGGACATTAAGAGGAAATGCTTTAGAAAATGTGACAAAGCCACAACACAAACACTAGAATTTAATCTAAGCACATCAGAGTTAGTCACTTGAACCTCATGATGAATGAAAGTTTCGCTGCTATTTGACAACAGGATGGGTCTGTGGTGCCCTAGTGTGACACATTGTAGCCACACACATATACTCATAATTTTGCTTTTCGGTGACAAAAGTATTAGTGATTTACAACACTTCCAATTCAGTTACGAAAAAATGAACCTAAACCAGATGCACTCATCTGCCCCACATTGAATTAGGATAAAAAGTGTGTAGCGGCGAGGTGTTTTTTTTTTTTTTTTTTTTTTTTTTTTGAGGGGGGTTGGGGGAGGGCGCTGGATAGTGGGAAAACCCAGGCCATTTACAGAAAGTGAGCATTATGGCCTGTGGAATGGTTCCCTGGGAGATCATAGAAGGCAAACCCACAACATGAACCTCAGGCTTCCTTCATAACCAATATTCTCAGGCAGCTTATTGATGTGGATGGTCACCTGTGAAACTGAATCTATTTTTTGTCTTTACTGCGAGAAATGGAAGACAAATTTCATTGTCCACTGCTCTCCCTTGACACACTTTATTCCACTTTGAATTCAGAATTAGACACTGTCCTCCAGCCAGCAGCGGAATCACAGAGTAGAAAGCAGAAGACAAAGAAGAAGAAGAAGATGCTGATGCTGATGATGATGAAAAAGAAAATCAACCATCTCTGCATTAGAAGATTACAAAAAGTTGCAACTTTCCACATGATTTACGTTTAATAATGATGCATGGCAGCATGTACCACACAAGGCACATTGAAACTAAAACCAGAGAGAAAGGAAGGCACATTTTCACCTTTGTCTCAGTTGAAGGTGATACAGGAAACTGATTTATGGATCTTTTCGCATCATCTTCGGCAGAACAGTCGGTACATAAAAAGTATTCTAACTTCTTTGCTTCTTCAATTGTCATACCCATACAAGAAGGATGGAACCTACGACATTCAATCACCGACAATTAAAATGCTCAATACAGAAACAAACTGAAGAAATGACCACATCACAGAGCAGCAAATTCAGCTTGGCAAGCTTTGGTAATTAACACAGATGCATGCAGAACCAACTGCTGTGAAAGGACCAGTAAAATGCAACCATTGGCCAACATGTCCCTCATACAACAAGAAATTGCTCTGTGGCGACAAAGGTTTGCCTTTATGCTACCATTTAACAAAGCAAAACAAAGTAACAACAATTACAAATTCCCTCTGTAATTTATGATGGTCTTCATATGATAAGGAAGTGCTTGGTAGAGACATCAAAAGGTCCGCATGCCACATTGTTCAAGTCACAATGGAGACGAGTAACTTTATGACATCCTTTTGGATGAAGGGAAAAAGCAAATCGTAACCACATCCTTGTGATTTTAGATATTTTGACATAACACATATAGATGTTAGTTGAAGGGGCATCCTGAAAGGAATCAACCTGTGTTAAAGCTCCCAAGTATAATCTTCAAAGAAAGAATGCAATGACCAAGTAACCAGAGAGCTGCGGGTGAACTTAACAAAGAAGATTTTTTACAGCGGCTCAATTCAAAAGAGAAAAAGTAGCCACTAGGACATTCACTATTTATGCATATGCACCTTCAGGAGGATATATAATGTGCTTGAATTATTTACCATTTATTTCCACAAAATCATCCTAGCTGTAAGTTCATTGATGGATGTCAAACCTTATCAAGAGTTAAGTAATCATTGAAGCAGATACAACCATCTATAGCAGGATCAAGCTTCAGAAAAGTGCACTCAATGGAAAATAAGAGCAAATAGAGACACCTGAATAGCTAGTCCTTGCTTTCAGCAACAGAGAAGACTAGGCTCATTTAAATTCCAACAAGTGCAGAATATAGAAAGTTAGCTTAGGCATGGGCATCATCTGCGACAATGCTAAAGACCTGGCACCCAACAGCTATTGCACATCCAAATGATGACGGAAGCTTATGAAGAGGTGATGCTCCAAATTGTTGATGTATCACAACAATTAAAGCAGAAACAGGTTAAAAGGAAATCAAACATATAACAAATAAGTAAACATAACTTAAAAGAGAACTTATGCGCATGGATACAGCATAGGCCACTCAAATGGGCTGCCTGCTTGAATCACTCGGACATAAGCATTTGCTTGACAGCGACATTAAGCAAGCATGCACTACCAAATGTATGAGGTTACATTAAGAGAAACTGAACTAACAGCCTTATATCTATTACCAGTCCTTGCAACCTTCGCATTGTACCATGAGATCATCTGGGTTATACGGCATCTCGCACTTGCAATACCTTCAAAATACAAACCCAAAATCAGTGCCTGTCAAATACCAAAAGCGAAAAGGAAGACATGAAACAGAAACTTAACCATGAAAGACCTTTCTCTTTCTACCAGTATCAAGAAACCGATTCAAATTCCAAAATGAGAGAGCTCTAGAAACACTCAGTGGCCCGTACTAGAAAATTATATAGAACCAATCGCCAAAATGAAAACAGAGAAATTGGTAAGAAAAACAGATACGCAAGTTGCCACATGACCTTAAAGAACTCACCATCCATGTCAAAAGGCAAACAAATAGCAAACAGGAACTAAAATTTGAATCAGGCAAATATGTGCATCTGCAATGACACTAGAAAGCCCATCACTATCCACTAAACGATGCCAACCCTCTATGATCGATACTATTTCCTATGGCCAAGCCAAATTGGATTACTTAAATGAATGACCAGTGACAAAAAAAAAATCTGGAGCTCACACGGCTACTCGGTCCGGAGTGAACGCCCCAGTGGCAGCCTTGTATTCGAACCGGCAGAAGTAATCTTCTGCCCCAACATTCTCGAGCTTGGTGTAGTTTTTGAAAGTGTGCACCGTGCACTTCCCTTCGATAGTGTGGGCGCTCTGCACGTCGAAGTGATCCGACAGGAACAGCTCCTTCACCCCGTGGAACTGCCTGCGCCCGCCAATCGACTCCTCCGGCCGGTAGTACCACCGGACGTGGACCTTGACGTTGTTGCGGTGGTCGGCCTCAATCTTCTCCACGCGGGCCACGTACGGCGGCTTGCCAGCCTCCGGCGAGCGCATGAGCACGCAGTCTCCGGCTGCAACACAAATAGAAAGGAATTCTCGCGTCAAACTTCCCAAGAAAATATCCAATCATCCGAGCACTGGAGGGAAAGAAAAAACCAACTCAAACCCTCGAAACTTCGAGAAACTTCGAGAAACTTCGAGACAATGTCGCTCGCGCAAGCGAAATGCGCCCACTAAAAAAAAAAACAAAAAAACAAAAAACGGAAGACCACCAGCGACTTCATCAACGCACGCGCGCAATTTTAGTAACGAGAACACTCCAGAGCACTGCGCTCGAATGCAAGAATCTATATCGACGGAGGCGACAGGCGAGGCGAGGCCGCGAGGAGAGAAACGAGGAAACTGCGGGTCGCGAGGGAGAGGGGGGAGTGGGGTGGAATCGGAGAGGAGAGGGGAGGGTTACTTCGGACGACTTTGTTGGTGCCCTTGATGGTGTAGGAGTCGAGGTCCTTCCTTCCCGGCTTGGTCTTCGCCATCGGTCGAGGAGAGTGTGAGCTTCGCGCGGCGCTTGCTCGCGGAGCTCGGGATTCGCGGCGCCGCCGGGGCCGGAGAATGCCGATCGACGGAGGGAGTGGGGCGAGTCGAACCGGCGCGCGAGCGGAGGCCGTTCCTCGGAGAGCGAGCGCAGGGTTTTTTGGGGGAGGGGTGGAAGCTCGGCAGGGCGATTCGGGGAAGCCCTAAAGCGGAGAAGCGATAATGGCGTTTCAGCGCAGAGAGAGAGGGAGAGAGAGAGAGAGAAGAGAGAGGAGGGAGGAGCGGGTTCTCGTGTCGCGTTGTCGGGGTGCGAGGATGATTGAAGCTGGTCACTCAGGACCCGCCACGTCATCCGCTGTAATAAATCCCACAAGCGCCTTTTGTCCCCCCCGCTCCCCTTCTCTTTTTCCTTTCCTTTTTAATCTTTTTGATCTTCTCTCCGGCGGAGAAATTGGGTTTGGCTTTACTAAGGCCTATTTAACCACCGGAAACCAGTAACCACCTTCCAACATGAAATGGAGAGTGGGAAGTTCAAATTTTCATCCCGAGACGAATTAGTTTTTAGAGTAGATTTCAACTTTTACGCTTTATAAAGAAGCACGACAAAAGTCTGAGAGTAAAAATTAAAACAGAAATAATGTAGGATCAACAAAAAAAAAAAAAAAAAGACCTATTTGATGTAAATAATTTTTTTTAAAATCTTGAAAACATATTAATTGCGCAAACACATGAGAGGGGAGGAAAGTTTTTTTTTTTTTTCTAACTTAATCGGTATTTCGATTATTAAGGCCGCACATGATAACCTTTCCAGCCCAAGAATTTCTATTATTTTCTTTCCAGAACAAAAGAATAATAGAAACCGTTTGATAATGGCAAGTTAGTTTTTATTTTCGGGAACAAAAAGTTAACCCGAGAATGGTTTTGAAATAGAAATGAGAAGTAAAAAAAAGTTGCTTCTTGTTCTCGGGAATAAGTTTCGAAATAAGTGAATTTTTTTCTTTTATTCATTTCTTATATCGCCGCCGACCACCGCCCCCGCCGCGCCGATCGCTGGTCGGTCGGTCGCCGCTGCTCGCTGCCGCCGCGCCGATCGCCGCCGCCCTGTCGGCGCCGCCGCTGTCGTCCGTGCTGCCGTCGCCTGCCGCCGCCGGCCACCCGCGCCCTCCGCCGACTACGTCGCCCAGCCCATCGAGCTGCAGAGAGTCGCCGAAGGGCGATAGTAGTCGGCGGAGGCGGCGGTGGCCGACGGACATGCGAAGGCGATGACAAAGCGGTGAACGGAGGCGGCGGCGATCGGCGGCAGCTAGCGCGATCCGTGGGCAAGAATAAAAACGAATAAATACAAAAGAGAAATTGTTGTATTACCAAACGCATTTATATTCTTTTTCTATTCTAAGAGTAGAAATTTTGTATTGTTATTAAACATATTTTTTTTATACATAAATTGTTCTCTAGAATAAAAATAGAAAAAAACTATTTTTGAAAAAAGCTCTTCTCCAGTTAAGAAGTGTTATCATTCGCACCCTAAATCGCGTAACAAAAAAAGAAAAAAAAACTGTCAAAGGAGCGGGAGCGACGTTGACTTCAGTCAATTTTTAGCGCAAATTCAAACCTTGTCTACTGCTGTGATTGCGGAATTACCCACCCTTCTGATTCTTCTTTTCTTCTCTCTCGTGACAAATCTCTAGACGTCGAATCAAGCTCACAGAACACCGCTTTGATTCATCGCGCTCTGGATTTCGTATGTACTCATCGCTCTTGATTTCGTGTGTAAAATAGACCGCGCCTAGAAGCTATGATAGGTCGTACGACTTCGTGTAGAAGACTTGCACTAATGCGTCGACGTTCGGACCCACTGGGATGGTTTATACCTGGCTTTCGTGAGAACCACAACAAAAGTTTGGTCCGGTCGTACGCTTCAGCTCACACTTGTAGATATGAATGATAGGTTGGGCCATCTCCGATTCGTCCCCAACTCGGCACGATCATGTTGTTGGTGCTTCGGCATATGATATAAAAAGCTAGAATTCCTACCGGAATCGTCGTTCGGCGAAGGATGAAACGATGACGTTGACCACCCTTTGGAATCAGTACATTTCCAGCATTCAGAACGATGCAACCACCAAGACCAGGGAGCTCCATGCACAGAGAAGACATCGCCTCAAGTTCATAGTATATAAACACCCTCTTTGTCCCGCATCAAGGGTTCATGATGTCCCTACAAGCATCAAATCGAGATTACAAGATAATCATCTGTTACGCGAACAAGACGGCTGCTCTTTATGCGGATCGATTCGATAGCATTTCCTTTCCAGATCAGCCACAGTTAATCAAGGAGCACCTGTGCATGTGCATAATAACATGATTCAGTGGCACCAATGCTGAATATAATGGGTTTTAACTGAGGAATTTAATAAGATTGACATCCACACTTAACAAGCAAAACTCTTGCTTAGCAGCAAGAATATGGCTCCTTAGGGTCGTTTGGATCTCATTCAAGGGCAAGTTTTGTAAATAATAAACATGCAATGGAGCTTAATTTAATCTGAGAGTAGCACTTTCAACTTCTCCCAAGAAGCCATTTAGAACTTTTGGATAACCACCGAATTGGCTATTCCAGCTTGCTCTATTGTCTGATCCAGATCATTGAGTTGCTTGGGAGGGAACCCCATAGTCTGCAACTGGTAGTTTCTTTCCCCACCAGGCCTGGACGCATCGATGAAGGCACGAATATCCTGGATCGTATGGCTATAGTTGAAGCGGGATACCATGCGTGTCCCATCGGCTAACCTAAGTTGAATTGAAGTGGACGGTGACGAATCATCCACCACTAGACCCATCAATGGAGCTGGCGAAGTATGAAGGGAAGAGGCAGCAGCAACTGGTTCAGAGGCAGCAGGAGAGCTACTTGTGCTGCCTAGAGTTCTTCCCGTTCCACGGAATGGAAGTTGGCGCTTCTTTGGTTCCTGCAGGGAAGAGAACAGATACCACATAATCTCATTGCTGCAGTGACAAAAGGACTAGCAGAGGCAATTTGGGAAGGGAAAGAGGACTTACGGTGTGGGGTTCTTCGCGCCTCACAAGATCAACATGCACTGCGGTCCTCCGATCAGCTGGAGCAATTTCTTGAGGACACTCTGAATTCTTGATGCTCTGCATGTAACATTAACAAAATCAGTAATGCGACAAACTAGCCAACTATTGAAAATAGCAACCATATATTTTTAGCCATTCTTGTGAATTGTGATATCATTCATTTTCTGGTTCTGACATGACTCAATATAAACAGAGCCAAGAACTTAAATAGCTATAGAAATGGATCAGACAATCTTGCCTGAGCAGTAAGAACCTCAAATTTCTTGAACTTAAACACAAACAACAGGCCTAATACATACCTTTTACATAACAGAGATGGATGTCAATGGCCACAAGAAAAAGCCTTGCAATAATCATGAGACATACCTCCAAGAATTGAGCATTTTCGGGATCATCCAACCTCCTCAGAGGACCATCATCAACAGTAAATCCATTCTGCCAAAACGTAATAGTGTGAGTGACCACTTCAGGGTGCTCAGGAGTAGATGAGACGACATCCCCAGAAAGCAATCTCCCTCGTCCAGTAAAGCTTCTTGATCTTGATGACTGGTTATCAGCAGGTCTTTCCACGCCCCTTTGTCTCGCTTGACTAAAAATTGAATCCACATCATTCCCCTTGGTGGGATCTTGGACAAGCATTCCGCTGCTCCAGAAGAACATAAAATTTGAAAGCACTCAATCACTAATCAAACAAAATCTAATATGACAATACTAGTAAGAACATCGCATGAATACTGTCATTGCCCAGTGAAAATTTCAGCACTGAATACAGGACAGATGTTCTATTATTTCTTCTTCCCTTAGAGTTTTCAAGGAGGAAGATGGAAATGGTGGAGGTTTTCCAGTCATTGTAAAATCACCCACACATTAGTTCGGCGAAAAAAAAGTTCATGGTTTCATTTTCAAAAGCCTTCCAATGCTACGCCACACCAAGAGGTTGTCTGCTTATTGCAAAATCACCTACTTAAGTTTGGTCTTAGACTTATTTCATCAAAACCACATAACACTTGCTCTGGCACACAATACCAGAAGAACAGGCAGGATTCTTCTCTCCGGCTAATATCCTCCCTACCGCTGCTCAAGGAACAGTTACAAGAATGATTAAAATCACCTGGTGCTAACAAAACGTCCAGCTTACTTCTACTCTACCAACTACACCGGTATAATTTGAAAGGCTAAAATACGAGGTAAGTTGAATAAGTGAATGCAGACCCTCATCACAAAAATCTTATGAGAAAGCTCAAGTGTTTATCTTCCAAAGGATTCCATGGAGAGATGCTGGAAGCCATTGGCTGAGCATGAATTTAGCTTTTGCTGCTAGTTCCAAAGAGGAGCACAAATCGTTTCTGATCGATGGGTATAAATTAGGAAAAATTGAACGGAAGTTCTACTCTAGCAACTCACCACTCACTAACAGATCAAACAACGACAGCTTTAGATCGATCTTCAATTATGCCTAATTCGCAATTATCAAAGAAGCAAACAACCTCAACTCCTCAATTCCAGAGAGACGGGGCAACTACTCGCGGGTCACTTATTTCGTGTACCTCGATTCCACGCATAAATTATTGAAACAGCGCCGCCGCCGCCGCCGTCAGCATAGCTAATAGTGTGTCTAAGTAAAGCAAATGTTAGAGACAGATAAAAGAGACCTTTTTTCGCCGCCAGTATAGTACTCCCGCGGTTCATCGGAGTCGCTGTCGGAGTCGTGATCGACCGGCCGGTTCAGATCCGCGAGCGTGCGGACGCCGCGCGCCCCCCTGCTGCCGGACGGCTTGTCCGGCTTCTTCTTCGCCTCGGCGGCCCGGCGCGAGCGGAGCTCGTAGGGGGGCCTGGCCGGCGAGGCCGATCGGGACCTCGACGGGGACCGCGACGGGGAGTACGACAGCGACGGGGACTGCGCCGGCGACGCCGAGGGCGACCGGGAGGGCGAGTTGGGGGAAGCCGGGGCGGGGTCCGGGACGGGGAGCGGGGGCGCGTCGCCGTCGCCGTCGGCGAGGGCGTTGCTGTCGAGGAACGTCGAGACGGCGGCGTCCAGGTCCCAATTGTGGCTCTCGAGGAAGAAGACGGCCTCCTCGCGGGTGGCAGAGGTGATCTCGCGGAAGGAGTCGATGGTGGCGGTGGCGGTGGCGGCGGCGGCGGAGCTGTCCTCGCCGCCGCCCTTGAGCGCCGCCGATTCCATGGGCTCGTTGTCCATGGGCGATCGGTGGTGGTGGTGGTGGTGGTGGTGGGGGAAGGCTCTTCCTTCCGATGGAGCCGCTTCGCTTTCGTGCTGCTTCGTTCGTTCTCGGTCAGCTGCTGCGATTCGAATATCGATGGAGTGACCACAAGGGATCCATATGCCGTCCTGTCTTTGCCGCTACGGCACCGCTTCGTTGGAGGAGATCGGCAATTCCGTCGAAGATGCCCTCCTCTCTCGGGATTGAATTCGCTCGATAGATGGACCTCGACGGGCGGGCCTGGCCCACATGGATATTATGGGCTTTTCGAGGCCCGCCTACATGACCACATGTGGATATTTTCAAAAAAAGAAAAAGAAACATGGGCAGAAAGTTCAAATGGGTTAGACCCTGAAAAAGTGTATAAAGCAATGTGAGCATGTTAAAGTATAATAATAAATAAATAAATAAATAGCGTAAGAGATGGAAAATTGTGAGGTTCCAAAGTTATCTTTTCAAAAGTAATGCTTGTTAGGATTGAAGATGGTGGGCAGACCGAGGGTCCAAACAAATGGCCCGAGCCCGCCAACAAGTGTGAAGGGATTAGACCAAGCCCACCCATTCCTGATTCGCCCCATTAGGCCTCAGGCCCATAAGGCTCTAATCTTTAATGTCCTTGTAACTTCCACCCGCTTGCTCGTCACATTCATCTCTAATGTTGACTTATATAATCATTCTTAGAAGTGCATACGTGTGCGTGCGTGCGTGTGTATATATATATATATTTCTTTTTTTCTTTTGGTCACCCTTACAAGCGTGTTTTAATTTTCATCACTACCATACTTATTTTCAGGAGATTTATTCGATATTTCACTCTATTCCTTTTTGAATTCCCCCATCATTTTTTTGTACCACCACCGGGAATAATAGTTGAAATACCATTCCGTCATACATACCTAACATCTCAAGTAAAATGCGGTGGTGTAGTACTTTTAGCTGTTCTACAACCCTTATCATCCGTAGATCCATTTCAACGATCCGACAGTGTAGATTGACCGATCCACATGCTCCGGTCTAACGTTCCCTGAAGGCTAAAGCGGAGCAAACATGACCTTGGTAAGTGTAGACTGCTAAAGTTCTTGATTCACCCCTTCAGCTGATCGTCTTTTATCGCCATCTCAAGAAAATAAAGTTGAAGAAATAAACGAGTCGGAGAACAAAAGAGTAACATGAACAACTTTTAGAACACCGCTGATCAAGCATTCCTACAGCAATAAAGAAAATATCACGGCGAACAGATGGAAGACTAGAAAGAGAGGATAGTTCAGAATAACACTTGCAGCCTCATAAGCAGGAGGGTCCAATCGTTCATCGAGCAATAATCAAGTTTCTCAATGAGAGCATCAATCCCCACCAGCACAGGTTGTCAATGAGTACCCAATAAGGCATGCTTATGGCTTCCAGCGACTAGCATGACTCATGGCCCTCCACAGCCTATCACCATAATTACCGCGAGGTAAAAAGGCGAATTGACAAAGTTACCAAAATAGCTGATGATTAGATCTCAGTAATAGATCCTCCAGGTGATTGAAAACCAAGCTTCATCAGTATTTGACCCTCCAGTGAGATCAAGCTTCATAAATATGGATTACAGCCATTCCCCTTTCACCGGGCAAGTTGATCCACTTCCTGGCCAAGACCAGTCTTGATCTCAAGCTGCATAGAATAGAAGGGTCGAAAGGTAAAGCTATCAAAAAGATCACCACTACTACCATTGGTAGTTAATAGTGCTAATTACACATCTTCTTTTTCTGCATATGAGAGCAGAACTACTTGCCACTCTTCATATGAGTCAGAATGCTATAAGCAGCAAAAGGTGGATTTCAACTAACAAAAACGAGGCTCAGACCTCACACTGATCTTTCAGCCTAGAATGGCGTTAATTGCATTAACAAATTGCGTATTGATAAGCTATCTGTGAGTTATAATTCCTATTAATATTAGGTACAAGCAAGAAAGCCCTTTTCTTTCGCAAGGTGAATTCAATGATACAGAGCACTGAAAGGATATGGGGCTATCACGGACAATTTAGGTGTCTTAGCTACTCTTTTCGTAGTTAGTCAATGCTGAGATAAAGAAAATACCAGAAAAGATCACCACTTCAGACTGGTGGCATCATCATTACTTGAGAGGCGAGGGACGACAACTGGAGCACCACGAACCTTTTCAAGAGCATAGCTTATCCTTAAGGGTCGGCCTAGCAATGCCTACAATCAAA
The DNA here is from genome assembly GCA_014182375.1 of Eucalyptus virginea. Lineage (NCBI taxonomy): Eukaryota > Viridiplantae > Streptophyta > Magnoliopsida > Myrtales > Myrtaceae > Eucalyptus > Eucalyptus virginea. Next base: position 25,737,887 of record CM024514.1, on the reverse strand, counting down.
AGTGCCATAGTTGGAATGTAGTTCTCAAATTTTGAGAAACGTGAGCAGAACTTGAACCTAATACGATGCCCCAAAAAAAAAAAAAAAGAAATTGAAATAAGGAAATCTCATACTTATTCACCTTCCCATCCATGGCATCTTTTGCGCATGTAGCATCAGCTTGGTTTGTAAAACAAACAAAACCAAAGCCTCTTGATCTGCCACTGTCTTTGTCATACAAAATCTTAACTGAAACAAAATTTGAGGCAATTAGCGAAAGAAAGCTTCAGACACAGTTGTATGCCATCAGAAAGTAAGACATCTTTCCCTATCGTCTTCCTATGGTCTAATCCTGAGCACGTTAAGCATCACTAACCATGAGAAAGGAGAGACATGACTGGTACTTGTGTTGGTAAATGTCTTCCTTTGAGTGACGGTGTTTTAATAGATGAATTTTTAGAAGAAAATAACTTTAAAAGAATCAGCACAAGAAGTCGCAGAACTAAACAATACTGCAAATTTGACAAATAGAAATGAGCGGCAATTATATAGCTTTTTTTGCTGCCATCGTGTGCGACACATGGCTGCATACAAACCCACAGAGCATAGGTTGGAGTATATCACGGCAAGATTTAGCCATCTCCAAAAATATCAGATCTAGTTACTGAGAAGATCCTTAAGTGAGCCTATCAAATAGATCTTGCATCATTCCTTTTGTCCACTTCATTTGACCAAATGGGAAATTAAAACAATTTCCATTCACAGTCAGAGTCTCACTTTGTTCACAGGAGACGCTTGGATGATCTAGAACATAAATTAGCAAACCAGTACAGAATTTGCATCAATATTAGCTTTTGGAGATTGCTTTACCTTCAGTGACCTCCCCAAATGAAGAGAAAGCATCTTGCAAGGACTTCTCATCAACCGACCACGACAGTCCTATTGCACCAAGATCGATAAAATTAGACATCCAAGTGTTTCACGTGACAACATAATCTCATATGATAATTGACTGAAGGTGAGAGAACAGAACGCACCGCCAACAAAGAGTTTACCATTGGAGGGAGGGGAAAGGGACATAGGGGGAGAACAAAAGCAGCGCAAGCTAAAGGTCTGGTTCGGGTTTCGAACCGTCAAAGCTCTTCGCACCAGGAACATCAAACCCCTGTCCATACCGAGCACTGCTACCAAAAGGAACCAGAATTCACTCTCTTCTCTCTATACTTCAAGAGGTATGCACAAATGATGGCAACAAACCTATTGCTCCTTAAAAGTTGAAGAATTTCAGCATGCAAAAGCAGGACATTCATAAGAAGTTTGTCAAGTGTGAGTCATATAATCTAGGACAACATCACAGGGATCTAATCCCTCACTGTGCAGAAAGACACAAAGACATTATCATCATTCAAATGCAATAGGAATTTTAGTATTTGATTAAGATGCCCTATGTTCTTCAATCTCACGTAACACCACCAACGACGGAAAAGACAATTCCATTTTCTCAAAATCAATCACGCAAGCTGCAGCATTTCGATGTTCTAGATCACTAAATTCAGTCTGACCGGAGAAGCAACTGAACGACATCATGAGATTCTCACTGAAGGACTCCTTTCCGTTCGGGTGATGAACACGACGAATTGCTCATCCTTCGTGCTCGAGCAAAAACCGAACCCGACAGTTCAGTTTCTCTAACATCGGCTTTCGCTCCTGGCTAACGAGTGAAGAAACTAACTAGGTAGTGAAGAAATTCGCTCAACCAGTCTATCTTCCTGAGACGGCCTGCGTACCTTGCCGCGATGAAAGCCAAGGTCCCCCCAAATCTCTCCCAGAGGTTCTTCAGCTGTGAACTGGAGCGGCGTCCGTTCCGATCGGCCGCGTGCGGGGTGGCGTCCTCGCCGTAGCCGGAGCCGCAGGCGGCGGAGAAGGAGAAGGCGGCGGCGGCTGCGGCTGCGGCGGCGGCGCGGTGGTTGGTCGGCCGAGCGGAGAGGCGCGAAGGTGGAGAGACGAGAGAGGCGAAGTGGAAGCCCGAGGGGGGCCCTCTTCTGTACACCGAGCCGAGAGTCGGCGTTCGTCTCCCGGTTCGACCGGTAAACCCGGTCCAGTAAGCACCGATTCGCTCATTTTTGACCGTTCTCGCGTCGCTCTCGATGGATAGCTTCTGGAAAAAGAAAAGAGAAAAAAAAAAAAAGAATGCGCCAATAGCCAAAATTGGAACGGTAACGACGAATGACCATTGACCTACCGTCTCTCAAATCGCCTCCGCTCGCGATCCATCGCTGAGGAGGAGAGCTTCGATGCGCGAATGGCGTCGGCGGAGGCGAACGAAGGAGATCGCGCGGTGGAGCTGATCGTGAGCGTCGCTTCTTCGCCGCCCGAAGCCGCCGCCGCCGCCACCGCCGCCACCGCCGCCGATGTCATTGGTGATGACGCGCCGGAGATAACGCCTCTGTTGAATCAGTCCGAGAAGCCTAAGATCAACATATTCGCCGTCTCCTATCCCCGACGAAACCCTAGGGTAACGAATTCGACCGCGATTCAGCTCCGACGTAGTGTAATCGGATGGCCAGTTGAGCGTGTGCGTTCATCGGCGTTCGGTTTCTGTTGTCGACGCTCGTTAATGCTTCATTGATAGTGTTTGAGTTTCTGTTGCGTGTTGCGTCTCTCCTTTCCTCGTAATTGCGATTTTGCAGATGAAGCCGCGATTAGAGAAGTAACCTTTGATCATTTTTGTACGCGTTAGCAGGAGCAAGTAATCAGATCGCACGATGCCGAGGTGTCTCCTGCGGTTCAGTGTGCTCTGTGGGTGTGGAGTGGATCCAGATACTCTGGTCTGCTATGCATGGCCGCCTCATCGATGATCTACTTCTTGATGGAAGCTGTTTCTGATGCTTTCGCCGGTTAGTATTTGCTCTTCACCAGTGTCGAGTATCGGTACCTAATTGACGGACGAAACGCACTGTATATAAGTACGTATTAGTCCAAATGTAGCTGCTGGAATTTTGTATATATAACATTACCGAAGAATCACAGTTGCCTAATGTATTGCCTTAGCAAACCATGGAGAAGAGCCTTACATCATGTGTAGCTCAGAAAAGAAGCTACTTCCCCATTTACTTAATGTACTGCCTTCTAACCCTTATAGGACAGTGAGAACTTGGTAACTCAGATTGGAACTATTTACTCTATATTTGTTCTATCGATTACTTCTTGAATGATTTTGTCCTTTATCTTATCAAATCTCAGGGCATCATAATACAGTGTCTTTGATAATCATTCTTAAACTTTTCGACCTCCATTTGATATAATTCTTTTCAGATGAGAATTGAGATGTCATTTGTTTTGGATGCAGACTGATTTTTTCCCCTTATTTCTGTTGTGACAGCTCAGTCGATTCCATTGTTTGAGACTGCATTTGCTCGATGTACACTAATTTTGATATCATCGTATCTGTGGTTAAGGAAGGGTGGACAGCCATTATTTGAGCCCAAACCTGCTAGAAAGCTTTTATTTTCAAGAGCTGTACTTGGATATCTCTCACTAATGAGTTTTATCTATTGGTAAGTGACGTTAGATCTGCTTTGTTCCTTAATTTGTCTTATCCTCATGCTTATATGCCTTAGAGGTGCTCATGTTCTCTTTTCTAAGTCCATCTGGAGTATCTTCTTGTACTTGAAAGAACAATGCATCCCCATTGGTACACGTTGGAATCATCAGCAACGTCGATAGGACTCACCTCTATATTCTCAGTTGTGCATCCATTAGATATGCATGATGGGCTGCTGTCTGGAAAGCTGGCCTCTTTCATAGACATGATATGACATTTCAAATCAGCTGACACTTAATTTCTTCACTTGCATATATAATTTCAAATATTCTGGCTATCCTCTTTCCTACATTTCCATGCTTGTATTGTGTTGAAGAATTTCAAGTACCATTCATTCTAAATTGAGTTGAACCTTCCTTCTTTTTCATTTCAGCATTCAAAGATTACCTTTGTCTCAGGCCATTGTTTTGAGCTTCACGACTCCAATTATGGCTTCAATAGCAGCAAGAGTCATATTGCGGGAGAAGTTGAGAATTGGGGATATAGGAGGTGTGTCCGTTTTTTAGTTGGAATTTTATTAACTATGAAAATCTCTTCTTATATAGCCATATCTGCTATATATTATCAACTAGTGCATGACTGCTTTTCTTGATCTTATCTTGTCTTAGGTCTTGCTTGCAGTTACTTTGGTGTGCTTTTTATCTTCCAGCAGATGCTTATCACACAAGGTATACAAGTGAGTTTGCAGAACCTTTTAAAGTAGATGCCGGATGTCAATTGCTTTAAGAATGTTAATGACATGGAGCACGCCTCATTTGATTTCAGTTGCGCTAATATGTCCTGATTTCATGATAATACAGGCATGCCAAACCAAAAAAGGAAAACAAAAGAAAAGCATCTGCAATTTTAGGCCTGATTGCTCCATTGATTCATCTTCTTTTTAAATGGTTCCTCTCAGTTTCCCTGATTATTTGTGTTTGGAGAAGAGTGTGAGCTAATAAGTTGTGAGCTAGAGAGTATGGCATGAGCATCAATGGTGTCATGGTTCAGTTCTTTGAACAATTATTGTAGATTTTCCTTCTAGTGAAAAAGTTTATGCTCTAACCTGGGAATGAGCCTGTTGTACAGGGTATGGCAGTTGGGTTATTTTTATATCAATTAAACGTGAAATTTTTTTTTTAGTATTTTACCGTGTAAGAACCACCTGTATCTGAAAGATTAGAAAGTTAACTTACTTCAAACTGATTATTGATTTTTCCAGGGGGGTTAAATAAAGCGGGCAAAGTACAAGCCTATGCTAAGGGAAGTCACCATATATTGGCAGTGCTAGGTGGCTTATTTTCAGCAATAACTGGTGGAATCAGCTATTGTCTTATTCGAGCAGGAGCCAGAGAAACAGATCAACCTATGTACAATTTTTTACACAAGCATGCTTATACTATAGATTGACATAATCTGTCATTTGCAGGCCTTTCCATGAATGAACTGGATCATAGATGCAGTTTTTTTTTTTTTTAAATAAAATTGATCATAGCTTGAATCTTGAAATGCATTAAAACATATCTAATACAATGATACAAAAGTCTTTCTTCTCTCTCTCATGCTAAAGAAACCTTGGGAAAATTATTGCATTCAGTATGATATATTTTAGTCCTCTCAGATCGTGATGTAAATTGGCTCCTTACTCTTTTGTGGAAGTGGATAAGTGTAACCTTGAAAATATCATGATGAAGATAGTCTTCCTTCTCTGGAAATTGTGTATACGACTTATTGCTTCTATTGCATCTACTTTTCAGGGTGACTGTGTTTTCATTTGCCTTGCTGGCTAGCCCTGCTGCTGGAATCTGTGCATTTTCCTTTGAGGTAGGTTCATGGAACTTGGTGTGTTTCCTTTGAAGTAAATTCTTGGTTCACTCAGGTTAAAATAGCAGGCTTTTGGCTATGTGTGTAAAACTTACTATAGATTTGACCTAATTCTGTAAGTTTTTGTTTAGGATCAGGAAATATTGACCTTAATCTTTGATACCTATATGTCTTCAAGTGTTTGTATATGGACTAAGGCTATTTACTTGTTGAATATGTTGGTTGGATGGCTAGATACTGTACAATCCAGCACAGGGCACGAGCTTGTATCAGACGTGTGCCCATCCCAAAATCTGCATTTTTATTATTTTATGTAATGACCAAGTACATCAGATTATTTCCTCATGCTGATGTGGACATCAGTTTACACATGCCACTATCGACATCAGTTTACACTTGCCTCAGCCACTGCAATTTCACATTTATTTCTATCTTTATGATGCAGGATTTTGTGCTGCCTAGCGTTTACACAGTTTTCCTGATGGCGGTATTTGGAGTGCTGGCCTTTCTGGCAGAGGTGATCCTATCATTTGTTGTGCTTATTTATCTCCACTGTTACCAAGCTTTGATTACAGTCACTAAATAGTCCTCCCCTAAATCTCTCTCTCTGTCGGGTCTCCTGACTTGCTATAGCATTTTTCTGGGGTCTGACTCCGGTGTTGAATTGCAGCTGCTGTTGGCGCGTGCTCTTCAGCTTGAAAAGACTAGCAAAGTTTCAAACATCCAGTTCATTGAGGTACTCTTTTTGCTTCAATTATTGCTGTCCTTGTCGATGGCTGAAGCGTATATTCGGCCACATTAAATTTTTATTTTTTCTATTACTAGCTGCAAGGTTCTAATTAGTCATAGTATTCCGATTAGAGGAGCATATTCATCTTATACCCAATTGCACAAGTAATTTCAACAATGCTTGATGTGCCTCAGTGTATCCACTATGATTTCAGCTGGTTGTGATCAGTTTTTCTTAGTTCATTATTGATGAAGGATATGTTGATTTTGGATTGAAGTTTTTGCATCAATGTCAATGACTTACTCACAATCCTTTACTATTATTTCTGTCGTTTAACATGCTATGATCATACATCAATGACTTATCCACATCCTTACTTCCATTTCTTATTAGGTTGCCCTATCACAGTTATGGGGAATTGGCGCACGAAGGCTATCTCCATCTTTTGGGCGGCTTGTTGGGTGTTTTCTCATCCTAATTTCAGCGTGCAGCACCATGTACAATGGACCCGATAAAGAGACTACCTAAGGTGAAACGATAGCAAAGGCATTCTTTTAGTTCCATTTCACAAGCAAACATTCGCCAGTCGCCACCAGGTGTACTCATTCTTTGTAGCTGTCGGAAAAATGTTGCACAGAAATGAACCGGGGCTATTATTGCCCCTAGCTGGTTTTTAACTCTTGGCATTTGCAAACTCAACGGTATTTTGAAGGCAAGAGGCCGTCGACTTTTTGTAACTAGAGAAGGTCATGAAAAGAAATATACACGCTCACTCTTTGGAGCAACTGCTTACAGATCATTACTCTGAAAGTCTTCTTGGAAAAACAAAGGACGATGAATGGGGTTCTGGAGTAACTTTCACTTCACAACTCGTTGACTAGAGTTTAAACTTCCGTGGCCTCGTATTTTGCTCTTCTTGATGATTCGCAGTATTTTCTTGCACTGCACCGTGCATATGTGATGTCGGCATACGTACAACTGTACCGATTGGCATGTAGACAAACTCAATGTGTCCCATTATGACTCTCGGCCCTTTGCGGGTGTGTATGGGCTCTCGTGCACGAGAATAACATATTTCTCGAGGAATGCGTCTTTAGATTTACGAGGGCCGCGCTGTTATTTGGGAATCGTTTTGTCGGCTATAGGCAAATGAAAATCCGTAAAACGAGGACGATAGGACAAAACAGAGGACCAGACGGTCCGGGCGATAGGATCTCCCCCGCTCGTCTCTTCTCCATGTCGCAGAGATCATCAATTCTGCGATCAAACCGAGGTCTACCTCTCGTACCTTGCACCGTCGTTTTCTCCGAGGGCGAAGCCGAGCTCCTGAGTCATCTTCCAGCAAACGGCGACAACCCTTGTTTTCCCCTCCCCGGATCAGGACAAGGACCTGTCGGTGCCGTACTGCTGGTTAACGTTCGAAATTCGGAGCGAGAGGTCGGGTGGTGAAATGCTGTACAGATCAAATCATCATGGCATCACAAGGCTCGTGATAGAATGGATCCAAGAGCCTAAATTCATTGTACTTCCGAGTTATATGCCAACAAGAAACATAATCACCAGTTCAACCAGCGACTAGGGTGGAACATGTGCAAATTACGGACGAGATGGCATCAGAATGTCTCGAGGTCTCTCTTTTTCCTGTTTGCGGCAGGACAAAAAGAGTAAGTGCTCGGCATCAATTCCGGCGGGCATTTCCACGGAAATTTTCACATTCCACGCAACGGATCTATATCTATTCCAAGCCTTGATTTCAAGGCGTCGGCAATGCCGTGGAACTAAAAGGTCGGCAAGCTCATCGCTACTTCGGCATCTAATTTCACGGGGAAATCTCAATGCGGGTTATCTGCGCATGATTTAGCATCTCTCGTACGGTCGCGTCGATAAGGTTTATAAATAAAATAAAATCTCTCTTATACTAAGCTCATCGAGTCTAAACAACAAGGAATCTGTACATTGCGGATAAAAAGTCGTGGCAAAAAGCGAGAGATCGCTCTTCGAATATCTATCGAGTGTCAAAGTATGGGTATGGATAACAGAGAAAGGGCAAGTAAAGGCGCACTTCTTTTTTACCATCATCGCTCAAATACCCTTTCGCAGCAAAAAAATAAAATAAAATACTCGGGTGGGGGAGGGGGTGGGACGCCGCGATGCGCTTTTCAATGAGAGAAGCGGGGATCCAAGGGGGTGCGCAATCTGGCCCAGCATCGAACGGTCGAGTTTCCGTGAACAGCACGTGCATGGGGACACGTGCGAGAGAGAGAGAGAGAGAGAGAGAGAGAGTGTGTGACGTGGGCCCACGAGTTTCTCCCTCCCTTTGTTCCCACGATGCCCTTGGGCTCAACGGCACACTGCCCTTCCACCTCTTTATCACTCACTCCACTCCACTCGTTCCACTCACTGCCGCCCCATCGCCCGCAGTTGCAGACGAGAAGAAGAAAACAGAGGAGAGGCATTCGGCTCCTCCTCCTATCCCAGCTTCTTCGCTTGCTCTGTTTCTCCTTTGAAGAACCACCACCGACATTATGGACCGTCTTCCTCTTTTCTTCTTCTTCTTACTTCTCTCTGTTCTCTCTCTTGCTGGTAAGTTTTGGAAGCTCTCTTCTTTCCTCGTTCGCCATGTTTCTTTCCTGTTTTTTTTTTTTTTTTTCTCGGGAGACTTTCAAATGCAGCTCAAGTCGAAAGCTTTCCGGCTCACGAGGGGCAGAATGCCGCGCCCTTTTTCCTCTGCTTTTCTCTCTTGTAATGGGTGTCGTCGTTTAGTGTGGACAGACGGTGGTTCCATCGGAGTGAACTACGGGCGGGTGGCCGACAACCTGCCGCCGGCCACCAAGGTGGTGCAGCTCCTCAAGTCGCAGGGCGTCCAGAAGGTGAAGATCTACGACGCCGACCCCTCCGTCCTCCGCGCCTTCGCCGGCACGGGGATCCGGCTCACCGTCGACCTCCCCAACGATCTCCTCTTCGCCGCGGCCCGCAGCCTGTCCTTCTCCCTCGACTGGGTCCAGCGCAACGTCGTCCCCTACCACCCGGCCACCCAGATCGAGGCCATCGCCGTCGGCAACGAGGTCTTCGTCGACACCCACAACACCACCAAGTTCCTCGTCCCCGCCATGAAGAACATCCACACCGCCCTCGTCAAGCGCAACCTCCACAACGCCATCAAGATCTCCTCTCCCATCGCCCTCAGCGCCTTGCAGGTACGCAGGCTGTCCATTTGTGTCGTATCAAGACATGTTCAATCATGTTCCGCGTTCTTTCTTCTGTTAGTGTAAAGAGAATCGACGATTCGACACCCATTTTTATTTGTTTTGTAGGCCTCGTACCCTTCGTCGGCTGGTTCGTTCCGGCCCGAGCTCATTGAACCGGTGTTCAAGCCCATGCTCGAGTTCCTCCGCCAGACCGGTTCCTACCTCATGGTTAACGCCTACCCGTTCTTCGCCTACGAGTCCAACTCCGACGTCATCTCCCTGGACTACGCCCTCTTCCGGGAGAACCCGGGCGTCGTCGACGCCGGCAACGGGCTCCGCTACTTCAGCCTCTTCGACGCCCAGATCGACGCCGTCTTCGCCGCCATGTCGGCCCTCAAGTACGACGACATCAAGATGGTCGTCACCGAGACGGGCTGGCCCTCCAAGGGCGACGAGAACGAGGTCGGCGCCAGCAAGGACAATGCCGCCGCCTACAACGGCAACCTCGTCCGCCGGATCCTCACCGGCGGCGGCACCCCGCTGAGGCGGCAGGCCGACCTCACCGTCTACCTCTTCGCGCTCTTCAACGAGAACAAGAAGCCCGGCCCCTCGTCGGAACAGAACTACGGCCTCTTCTACCCGAACGAGGACAAGGTCTACGACGTACCCTTGACCGTGGAGGGTCTCAAGAACTACCACGACACCGGGAAGTCGGCGCCGGCCAGCGGCGGGCAGAGGGGAGTCGCGGCGCCGGTGAAGGGCCGGCGCGGCGGAGTGTCGAAGAGCTCGTCGGCGAACACCTGGTGCGTGGCCAAAGGCGAGGCCGGGAAGGAGAAGCTGCAGGCGGCGCTGGACTTCGCGTGCGGGGAGGGCGGGGCGGACTGCCGCCCGATCCAGCGGGGATCCACGTGCTACGACCCGAACACCCTGGAGGCGCACGCGTCGTACGCCTTCAACAGCTACTACCAGATGAAGGGGCGGGCCTTCTGGACCTGCGACTTCGGCGGGGCCGCCTCCATCGTATCCCAGCCTCCCAGTACGTATTTCCTCCCACCCTCTGAACCCTACCGTATACGTATTTTTTGCACCGTATTTTGCGCCGTATCCGGATCTCCATGAGGTCGACAATGATTGAGAGAACATCATGGTGGTGTGAAAAATCCGAAGGTGGAGTCCAGGTCATACGAGTGAAAAAGGTCAAAAAATGGGTCCCGCGGAGGGAGCAACCATGTGAATGGTGGTAGCTGGGAAAATTAATCGTTCCCTTGTCCTTTTCTTACCACTGGTCTGACGTTTGACCGGTCTCTGACTTCGATGCTTGCACCGTGCTTTTCCAGTTTCTCCACTAGCTTGCAATTTTTAATTAACTGTACATCATAACGTAATTTATTTATTTAGCTAAACCCCGTTTTCATACTTGATGAGATGAGTTACTAATGATGATATGCCCCCCACTGTTCTTTTTTTGCTTCTTTTTTTTCCCTGTGCAGAGTATGGAAAATGCGACTTCCCAACGGGATACTGAAAGGTGATATGATGGATGGTGATGACAAGACCGGGGGAAATTAGGGATTAAAATTATTATTTTTAGCATTTGGGCGGGTGGGTTTTGAACGTAGAATTCTACATTTTTTGGGGGGTTGGGGTCCCTGTTGCTGATTGTATCTAATTCCAGAGTTGTCGTAGGGAGGTCATGAGAAAAGCTAATCTTATTCCACTACTTGTAGTAAGCGTTGTCCATATTTGAGAGATATGACACTTATGTTTTTTCCCCCTTCTCCATTGCTTTTACTGCTCCTCCATGCTTGTATGCACGTTCTTCCTGACCCTTTTCGGCTTCTGATTCATGACCCGTTTGTGTCCACATTCGATACGTTTTATCGTGGTAGGGCCGTGACCCGAATACCGATACCCGACGACAGAAGAAGAAGATATCGCATAAGGGGTCGAAAAATGGAGGAAGCAAACTTTCGCTTTAAACAAATGTCCATGTGGAATCTGGTCCGACCCTTTTATGACACAGTAAATGTGGAACAAAATAAGATTGCGGTCAGTTTGATAATAATGATCGAGTGATATTGCTTTTTCGGCTCATGTGAAGGTCTCAGAATTAGGTAAGGGGCTCATGTGAAGGTCACAGAATTAGGTAGGGCGGGGACGCTACACACTCGGGCTGGCAATGGCAGCAGCCGCTACAGGACGACCGCTCAGTAACCACGGGTGTGAAGGTCCTTTTCTTTTGTCCTTTTGTTTATATATGCTGAACACGAGGAGGAAAGTTGCGTCCATGTTGGCCCATGTGCCTTCCCTCCCTTCTTCTCCTTTCTCCTTTCCACACTTTCGCTCACACTGCATTTTCGCTCATCTTCTCTACCTATCTTTACAGCGATGGAGTTGCGCGAAATCTCTGGCCATCATCGCCATCTTTGCATCGAAAAAGGGTGGGAAAGAGTGGCCTATCTTTATATCGATGACTCCCCGAGAGTTGATCCGCCCCCATCGAAGGCGGAGCCGATGGGGTTGCCTACCGGATCTTCTTCTCGCTGCCCAAAACACTGTATTTAGTTGCAAAGAAACTTTGATATGTTTTTTGTACATTTGGAACCCCACCAAAACGTTTGGTACCAAAAACTTGACTTTGCCAAGTTTAAAGTGCCCGATTTACGATGTGGAATTAGGTTTCTCGCGCAAGACTGTAGTGGACGTCACATGCGGATGCGGACAATGATGGGTTTCCGAGGTAATCTTCCACCACTGGGTGCACAAAACGAGGTCGAGGAAGTCATTGAGTTAAAGATAATCTCGAAATTCCTGACTCTTGAGTAGCTCGCAAGCTTTACTCAGTAATTAAACAGTGTCTTGTCCCAAAAAAATTCTGACACTAAAGAATGCAGCGCAATTTTTATTTCTATTTTTCGTTGACAAGAAAGGGCTGAGTTCTTAACCTTTTATGTGTCAGGTCGGCACGAGATTGAGATATATGCAATGTGAACTAATTTGGGCCTAAGTTTAACGATGGCCCTCAAATTTTTAATCAATTTCGAGTTGGAAAATTATGTGTCACTCGATCCGGCAGTAGACGATGTACTCACATCATCGATCCCAGCAAAACGAGCTTGTCGTCGCCGACCGCCACCGGGATGCAAGTTGGTATGAAACGGGAATCACCCCTTACATTAATGAAGGGTCGAAAAATATAGGGGTCGGGCAGAAAAAGATGAAATGAAAGATCAGACACTGCTCACGCACGCACGTTACCCTAGGCTGGGATAGAGACATGAAGAGGTGGTCCTCCACCATGGATCCAGAGAGAGAGAGAGAGAGAGAGAGATTCGTCCTGCCTCCCTTAATTGGCTTCTTACTGCCATTATACTCTCGCATCACATGGTGAACTGGGGGATGTGATGCTGAATCATGACTCTTCCAGACTCTTGTGCCAGACTCAAAAAAAAAAAAAGACTTGTCCGCATCCTTTTTGACCCTGCAAGCCAAAAAAAAAAAAAAAAAAATGCCTGCATCCCCACTCGTTTCGTGCTTCTCCCCTTGATCCGACACCGTATCTGGACGTATCCTATCATGTGCTCGTATTCCATTACAAAAAGAGAATTATAAAAATAGAGAAGGGGGGGCGGGCGCGTTTTGAGAATGGCTCACGATCCGACAATAATTATGTTCAGTGGCAGAGGGCATGCAGTGGATTGTCCGATGGTCATTGCGAGGCCCTTTGGACATCAAAGCCCTTTTGGTCAGATGCTTTGACGGCCTAAGCTTGCGTTAGCTCACTGCTGATTTCTGGGCCTAAAGAGCTTGCGAATCGTTAACCTACCCTTCATTATTGATCCCTCCAGGGGCAAGAGATACACATTTTTACGCTTTTTTGGTGAAGTAAAAAGATACATTCTCCAGACAGTTGGAGCGATGTCTCGAAAATAATCCTCATCATCGACGAGCTCGAGATTCACTGATCGTTCTTCTCTTTCGCATTTCAAGCGCCAAAGTAAGTCTGTCCCCTCTGTCGCTCCCCCTTAAATCAGTATGTGAACGTATCGAAATCAAGTTTATGGAACCAACCTTCATGCTAAAGTGGTGGAAATCAAATCAGTGTAGTGCGGCGGAAATTCACGGTAGAGCGGTAGTTTGCTCTCTTCAGTATTCAATCACTTCAACATCTACTCAATATCTAGTCTGATGGCGTTGACAGGGCGTATCACGCGGAAAACATGTAAAGCCAAATTCCCGAGGACTAATAGAAATGCAGTATGGAAACGAATTGCCATTTCAACATAGTGCTAGAGCACTTGGGAGAATTACATTCGCAAAAGGATATTCCCCTCAGATTGCACTAGACAGGTAAGATCCCATTAACTTTACAATCCGCAAAATTCATTTGACCAAAATCCTAACACTAAAAAGTGCTGCCCTCCCCAGCTGCCAGGCCTCTAATATAACAATGGGCGAAAAACAGCTGATTACAGTTAGCAGATACAGTTATTTTGGCCGTTGGTTCATACACACGTTTTATGCGAATTGGCACCTTATTCTTCTTGCTAATTAAATGAACTAGAGGACCCGTTGAACGAATCTGAAGAGCCCCCATAGAAGTCTGTGTCCTTCTTATTAATAGCTGCACGAGAGGAAAAACAAATAAGCACTATTCCTCAGCCGCGGCAAAGCAGTCAGGAAACTCATCAACCCTTTCCTACTAATTTTAAAGCAAGACGATCGAACTGCCTCCACCACTGGAAAGCAAAATATCTGCTTAAGACTGGGAGCAGATCCTCTTTGAGAATGAAAATGTCAATGGTGCATTCTTCAAGCTAGAAATATCAAATAACTCCATGAACCTTTGATCTGAAACTCTTGCTTTCGCTGCTGCAAAGCGCTGATACTCGTCGAATATGGATGAAAGACACCACCTCTGCAATTTCCTCAAGCAGCCCACCAGACAGCCCGTACGGTGCTGCGCATAGGAGGGAAAACCCCAAAAGTCAAAACCCATTTTTAAGCAAAGCTAGGTTTAAACTGCAGCATTGGCTAGCTATATAGATGAAGCAAAATACCTTTCCTCTCTTACAGTGAATTAGAACAGGATGATTCCTTACATCTGCATTAAAAATGGCAAGAAGAAACATTAAGACCCTCAAACCAAATTTGATTACTGCATCCAGGTAAATATAGGATGAGAGTGAATCATTGTCGTACCAAGTAGAACCTTCAATGCCTCACGAATTGTCTCCTCTGGGATATATACAAAAGGTTCCTGAAAGCACAACCAAGATGATCACTTTTGAATATGGAATTACTCTAGTCTCTAGTGTAGCTAGTTATAAAATAAGGTCTGCAAAAAATTAAGATATGAACCACTAAACAATAACGAAATGCACATATTTAACCCTAAAGGCAACACAGAAAAGATATATTACTTGGACAGAACCACTCAAATGGACCACTGTCGTTAGTGCCTACATATGAAAATAAATCCAGAGAAAATAAATTATATAAACCAGCCTGAGGAGTTCTCATCTTTTAATCCAATTGCTTAGGATCGTCAACCACCAGAAACCAATAGCAACAAAGTTGGGGTTAGTTGATTTATTTGCTTGTAATTTATTGAGAGAGGTTCTAAACCTAACATGAAGACTTTATTCCAATTTTTTTCCCAGGAACATGTATCTCTACAATTATTGCTTAGCCATAAGGAAAAGTCTACCAGCCAGAAATTTCTATAGTCTAATTTCATGTATAGCTTGTATTTTCATATTTTGTCCTAAGAAGGCTGAAAAAAGTAGCCAACTTGTCCTCACAGAATGCTATGTTCTAGATGCAAATCTTGTAATCTGTATTCTTTCACTCATCATACTCGAGTCAACATCTTAGGATTGCAAATTCGGTATTAGTATTTTTCACTTGGAAATCATCACAAATCAACGTACCACAGCAATGGAAAATTTAAGAAAAATAGGTAACGGACAAGTTTATGCATTCTCTGAGTTATTTTTGCAAACTCTGTGCGTGCGTGCGTGTGTGTGTGTGTGTGTCATGAAAATAGCAATAGCAGAAAGAGGAAGGCCCTCAATAAGATCGCTCATTGAGCAAGGATCAATATCATCAAAGAAAATTCAAATCTTTACAACCAAACTGTAGATTCCAAAATCTGATTGGAAAACTTAGTTCTCGACTTTAGTTGCTTTGGGTTACTTGATTGGAAAACTTAAAGTTATATAAGGAGAAACGTTTCAATTTCAGAAGGTCATAAGATGACGCCCAATGACCAGAGAAAAAAAATGAATGGAAGAGGCTCTCCAACTTTTTATGGAGGAGAAAGCAAAAATATTGAAGAAAATGCATCCACGGGATGTGTAGAAAAGTCATCTAGAAACTTATCCAAAGATGCAAGTTGTCAAGCTAGTAAGGTGCGGACCAACCGAGTAATGAGTAGTCCCTTCATGAAAATTTCTAAAGGACAATATTCAGCTGTCATTATCATCATTTCGGAAACAATTTTACCATAAAATTTCGCTGATTTCATGGTTTTGCCTTTTCTTTCCGGTGCACGGGACAAATATAACCCAAGTGCTCATCACATGATTTCGAAACTAAATCAGTTTTACAATGCATGCGACACCCAAAAATCAAGTAGAACATCAGCAAAATTAAACCCTACCAAACAGCCAGATTAAACACACATATTGAACAAGGATATCTACTGACAATTCTCTCCGACTTCATCGTCTCAAAAAAGACTCAGGCTACTGACACGATATTACAGCACTGCCACTGTCGTTGGATCAAATTATCAGCCAACTTTTTCGGATTCCTTATCTTAAAAAAAAAAGACAATGAATGCATGTGACACTCATGAGCACTCTTTCTGGGATGTTCCCAGAATTAGGTCTTATCTCCCCTCTCTGAATATATACATAGAGGAACCCAATCAAAACGATGCCCATGATGCCCATTCAACTAACAAGATACCAATTCGGTACATCAATCGTTAATGCAATTCAATGCCCCAGTGGCTGCCATCCTCCATTTGTCCTACTTTCCGGATAATCGGAATATGAAGGGCCCCCCTTTCCACTCAAGCCACCGAGCAAACACGACCGGTGCAAGCCAAATTAGACGGCCATAAAGTCGAGAAGATGCGAATTCAAAAAAAAAAAAAAAAAAAAGAGAGAGAGAGAGAGAAGAAGAAGAAGAAGAGAAAAAAACCCGCTAACCACCCACTCGTACGATGGCTAAAAAATAATCACATCACTCGTCGAAAATAGCTTATCGAGCGGTTACCGATGGAGCCAAGCTTCCCCACGAATGCCCATTTACCAAAAGTAGGGACGAGAAAAATCGGTGCCCAAACGAAAAAGAAGATGGGGAGGTGAAGAATAAAGAAATGAGGAAAAAAAAAAAGCGAACAGCGACGTCAAAAGTAGCGGAAAGAGCTCAATCCCGAGGGAACAGAATATTCACCTTATATCCCTCGATTCCGAATTGGAAAAGCTTGATCCCGCTGGACTTGAGGAACTCCATGTTCGCCTCCGGATACGGCTCCGGGCACAGGCAACTGCTCCGTCCGCCGCCGAACCGATCCGACCGCAAGACAAAACAAACGGAAGGCGAAATTCAGCACGCACGTAAACGGACGGAAATGGATTGGAAAAGCAAAGCCAAAAAAAAAAAATCCCGCGTGGGGCGCACTCACATGATGGAGCGGAGGCCTAGGGTTTGGAGGAAGGCGAAGTTGGCGCAGTCGGGGAAGCCGGAGCGGAAGATGCCATTGTCGACCATCGCGAAGTTGAGCGGCGGCGTGAAGTGGACCTCCTCCCCGCCGGGCGCCCCGGCCGGCGCCGGCGCCGCGGCGGTGGCGGCGGGGCAGAGGTCGCGTTGGTCGAGGAGGGCCACCTCGATCTTCTTGCACATGGCTTCGGCGTCGGCGTCGGCGCCGTCACGCCCGGCCGTCCTGTCCAATTTCATTCTTCGAGCTGTCGACGGTTACGGAGGAGAGAGAAGGCTCGAAGCACAAGCTAGAGAGAGAGAGAGAGTGAGAGAGGAAGGAAGAATTTTTTTTTTTTTTTTTGAGGGGGTGGTGGTGTTGGAGGTTACAGAAGCGGTGCGCAGCGGGAAGTGGTGGAAAGAGGTGGCGACCGCGGCCAACTATTTATAGGGAGACGGCGGTTTTCCGAAAAGGTGCGGCACTCGCCATGGCGAAACTTCACGGAATAAAAGTTAAAATTTGACGTGAAATTTGGGAAAATTGATTTCCTTCTCTCTCTCTCTCTCTCTTTTCTTTTTTCTTTTCCTTCTTCTCATTTAAAAAAAAAAGGATATATATCATACGAATCTGGCCTGACGAAATTCATTAAAAAAAAGGGTTGAGAAAGCGCCGTAAAGGGGAGCTATTGCGTGAACTCGATAAGTGATTACTCCCTTTCGTCAAAGCGTTGAAAGCTTTTTGGGTCAAAGTAGAGACGTGTATTTTATGAATGCAATGAACAAGTACTAAGTAGAGTACGCCAAATACTCCCGATGTCATTGTATACGATGACTTCATAGATTTAGCGTGGAGCTCACGGTCCAGAAAACCGAACGCTCGTCGCGAGAAAGGGATGGGGCCGGGGGGGTCGTGGTCGCGAAACCGGTCCGATGACCGCTTGAGATTGCCCGGCTCGAGCATTCCATTGAGTTTGAGTTCCGACCCGCCATTACTCAGTTCAATGGCCTTGCTGATCCAATTGAAGGCCTGTTGGGGCCCTCTTTTCTCCTCCCTTTCCGTTCTCACTCGTATGGGTCCGTTGTGGGAGAGGGAGTCAACTGAACATCACATCCACCGTCGAGAATTTTCTCCCGCATCCAATCCTCCCATTGTTGTTCACTCTGGTTGATCGGGTTGGATGAATTATGAACTCGCATGACCGTGTTGAGTTAGCGATAGTCACTTAGTCACTGTACTTACTTTGGCCAAAGTATGAAGAAAAAATGATAATTACATATCGACACAAAAAATTTTCATTTTACATATGTGCTTATGCATGTATTAAATGCAGGGGAGGTACTATTTCAAACTTATCAAGCTCGAATCCGAGTTTTAGCTCTTTCATAGCTTGATTAATTATAGTCCGATCAAGGAGAGCTCGAACTTCGAACTTTTGGCTTGGTTAAAAAGTTTCAATACCCAGCCAAGTTCAAATTAAACTTGAAATACGGGGTATGTCTGGGATTCGAGTCGAGCTCCAACTAGAGTCCAAATCCTCCTGGCCTGAACCGGCAAGCTCCCGAGCCGAGCCCGTGCTACTCTGATGCCGTCGCCTTCGTATTCAACAGCCATCGCGGATAGGATCCGGCCACATGGCGCGACTCACGATTCAATCTCTGGCACCTTGTGCGATCGAGACGAGTCCAATCGCTTTGGGCTGCTAAGGCAGTCAACAGGTGCATTGAACCCAATCTCTCCCTTCCAAAATCCTCCACATAATTCTCAGTTTTCTGTTTTAGCTCATTCTCAGTTTTCCTTTTTAGCTCAACGACCTTATTTCTTAAAAAAATAAAAATGCGGTGCGATGGCCGACTAAAAAAAAAAAAAAAATAGACCAGTGCTGCTACCAACAGAGAGAGCTTGGGCAATCATTAAAAAAACACCCGTCAAGGAAAATTTATAATTTCCATAATGATGATTCGCACGAAACAAAATAATAATAAAAAAATCGATTAAAATGGGTACGATAATCGATTTAAAAAAAAAAAGGAAAAAAAGGGGGAGGAAATTGATGTGTGGGGAGAGGGGAAGAGAACATTCGGAAGGAATATGCGGAGGAAGGGGTACAGCAATTTGGTGGGTTGCGCGCTGCGGAGGCGAGGCCCGGCCGCCACGTACTTAAATGATGGGAAAATGCCTTTTTTTTTTTTTTTTTTTTTTTTTTAGCTACGTGCGGTTTCACGCCAGAAAAGCGTACAAAAAGGAGGCGGGGGCGCCAGGCGCACTTTTGCGCATTTGGACGGAAGCCGGATCTCGTTTCGCCTTCTCCCTCCTCTCACGGTCTCTCATTGGACGCCCACGTTCGTTTCTTTTGGCCCCTTCTCCCGAAGCCAGAATTTCTCGTGTAAGTTCTCCCGGGCCTATTTCGCAATCATTAAAAAAAAAAAAAAAAAAACAATGGATCTCGTTGGTGCGCTTCGGGGTATATTCAACTTAGGTGCTCTTTTTAAAGAAGAGGAAGAATAATGAGGAGATATGTGGCATGTGATTTTATTTGACGAGTCTGAATCGGATGTTTCGACCTTTTATGATCATCGCTCGATAGAGCTATCAAGATATGTCATAAACACTTTTTTTTTTTAATGCATATTTGATGGATTGAGTTGTTGTTGTTATAAGCGAGTTATATTCGGCAATTAGGTCGTGATTGAGTTTAGAATTTGCTTACATCAAACCCACATTTATACTCTCACCTCAATTTGAGTATGAGATTTTATAAATTTGATTAGATATAGAAGAGATTTGATCATGTAAGTTGGATACGATTCATTGAATTTGTATTGCATTGAATTTTTTATTCAAGTCATTTTGATTGAATCCACCCCTTTGACGAGTCTACCGCTTGAATCCGTATGAGATTAGGCTCTTGAAAGGCGTATACGCATACGCCCATTTGAGAGTGGACCCCACCTATGACCAAGATCGCGAGTCTTCTCTCATTCGCAACGGAATTTCGGTTCTTCCCCATGGATGGATTCCCGCATGCTCGTCGACGTCCCCCTATTCGGCCCCAAGATTACAGCGGGCGAGCGAGATTCCAACGGCGGCTCCCATGGGCAAACAAACACCTCGTTCCGATCGGATGCACGAGGCGTGGCCCTTGCGGAGCACGCTTTTGACCCACGTGAATATCCGATGTGTCACAGACGAGGCTGGCAACGGCCGTCGTGTCTCCCCCCTCGGTCGCTTAGCGCCCTGGTCGGTGTATTTTGTCTTTTCCGTGGTGCAAATTATCTCCACGGGTAGCTAGCGATGACGTGTCCGCTTGTCACTGCTGACAGTTGCGTTTTTGACCTATTTGATCACCCCAAAAACGTCTCTTTACATGTATTCTAGGGTAGCCTGACTTTTGACCCCCGAATAGAAAAAAAAAAAAAAAAATGTAGCCTGACGATTATAGTCGCTAGTTTTTGCCCGAATTATTCAATGCGTGATCCAAATTTTTGGGATTAATAGTGATCATGTCCTGTTCGTCGTCCTCTTTTTTTAATTCCTTGCAATGCACGTCGAGGCAGGATAGGATCCCAAGGTTCGTCGAGGTCAATAGCGTGTGACATTGTCGATCATGTATGTTCTTTGCACAGCATTATTGGAAACGGCGTGGCTAGGGGAATATCGTAGATGACGGATGCCCTCCAAAAAAGTCGATTATGCATTAGAAGAAACAAACAGCCTCGCAGCAGAATTCTATTGTTCCATGTCTAATATGTAAAGGTTTTCTTTTTTTATCTGAGCGGGAAATTTTTTTGTGAGCGACAAGTAATTGTTGGAGAAAAATGGTCCGGGGATTTCTTTTACCCATAAATTGGTGTGAACTTACCGATCTTTTTATGAAATTACCAGTTTCTTTGGGAGTTTACAAATTATCAGTTTTTGTACTAGGTCACTAAGTTTTATCTACATAACTTACTAGTGTTTCAAATTTACTAATTTTTATATGAAAGTACCAACCTAAATTGGAGTGGTTTATACACAAGTCGCGCGTTGTACCTAACTGGCTCAACAATGGAAATGCCCGCCTTCCAACTATAGACCCATTTTCACATGAAAATCTTCTGGCCTTTGGAAACTTTGATTGGCTTCCATGTCTAATTTCAATAGAGTGATCTCATTTCTTCAATCATAGCAACTAGACACTACAATGACACAAAATAGCCATCACCTCAAAGTAAAATGAAGGCTCATAAATCTCCACCGAGTCACCTATCTATGATGTGGCTATGCTGGTTGTTCAATATCAACAATGTCATGAACAAGGGCCCCATGTGCAATTTCAACCTCTATTACGTCTAAATCTCCAAAGTCTCCACCTAGAGCTCCACAACTACTAGCTTCATGATTTGTTTGCCTGATTGCTTATATCTCAAGACCCTTCTATGGAAGCATTGTAGTCTTGTCAAGTATCGCGTCTCTACTAACTAGAATATAGGATGATTACGGATCAATGCATCACAATTGATAGCCTTTCACCTTGTGTGCATAACTTGTAATATTGCACTTACCTGCACGCAACTCAAGCTTACCCAAGAAATCAACAAGGGACAATAATGGACATTAGAGATTTACATTGTACAGTTCAATTCTGATACCTTCTCCATGAAGAGAGTCGGTTGTCGAGAACTCACTATTTAATTGGAGAATTGCAAAGTTATAAATTGCTCAAATCTTATAGCCCTAAGTTACACCCGAACCCATAGCGCTTAGCCGCACTTAATTGTTCAATATAACAGAATCCATGGAGAAACTAACTTCAACATGGATTCTTAAACGTGAATAAGAGGCCAATCTAGACTTGGAAACAGTGCTACCTAGGGTCAAGCATGATTTTACAGTAGAATCAGGAATCTAAGAACCGAATCAGTGGGAACCTATTTGATTATAAGTTCCAAGGTATGCATAGTAGGTTCAAAGTTCCAATAATTAAGGAATCTATTTTGACGAATAGATTTTAAGTTTTAGGTTTAAGAAACCTAGAACCTGGACTCTGGAATCTTGAACCACTAGCCTAAACTTCCATTTTATAATCATGCAATATAAGTTGTGGTCAGTGAATTGTAATAGCAAGTAGTGGTCATTATTCAGTATAATCGTTTAATTAATAATATAAGTGGAACATGAATAAATCCTACAACCTATGACAAGATAGGTTTCGAGTTTTAGGGTATGTAAGGTAAGTTCCAAGTTCCAAAAGAATCTGTTCTAACGAGTAGGCTCGGGGTTTCAGGTAGAATCTATATAGAACTTAAAATCGCTCACCTCTAAATTGCTATCCATGCATCCAATTTGCCCTTTCACGAACTTTAATTCGAGTTAGATTTTACATATTTGATTCCAAGCCACGACATAATTTCAACACGAAACACATACAAAACCCTATCACTTTAGTTTATTCAATCGCCCATCGCTTTTGAAGATGATTGCGTGTAACTTCAGCAAAGTGAAATAAGTGTACAAACCCAACCCTCACAATCACCCCCACAAGTAAAAGAAAGACACAGAAAATTTTGTCAAAAGCAATCATCTCTAAGGGTTATCGCAAGCATGATGTAGTCGAGTGCTAAACTATAATCCCCGCCTTACCATATTTAACGATAGGACAATTCGTTCAAGTTCCTTTCCAAGGCATATGTCATGCTACAAAACTTCCTGAACGAGGCCGTGGATTAGCGACGATACGTCACCCGACCCTCTTAATCAATTCCCCAAATGTTAAGCTAAGCTTACGGCGGGATGAGCTGGCTACGAGCGTGAACCAACTCGATATCCC
Organism: Eucalyptus virginea; assembly: GCA_014182375.1. Lineage (NCBI taxonomy): Eukaryota > Viridiplantae > Streptophyta > Magnoliopsida > Myrtales > Myrtaceae > Eucalyptus > Eucalyptus virginea. The sequence goes on along the minus strand of CM024514.1, from coordinate 25,715,066 downwards.
CACAACCGCATATGATTAAATTATACCATCGATCGTGTCCATCGCTTTCCACGAGTAGATGCGTCTATTTGCTGCATAACCCACTAAGCCACAACGAGAGGAGGAGCAAGTCGTCTCGCCGCAAAAGGAGGCAAATCTCCCCCAATTATTGATTCCCCGAAATCGACAGCGACCTTGAAATTCGAGGAGGGCCGTCGGGTTTTTCCGTCCAACTCCATGATTGAATTTTCTATAACCGAGCGAGCCTCAATGCGCGGTCGAGTGATTGCGTAGACCGAAGTTGTCTGCCAATACGAACGTGCAAATAATTTGAGTCAGTTAAAATAATCGGCAGCCGGTCTCTCGATCGTCGAACCCTTTTTGTTGTGTCACTGGCATCATGGCTGTCTGGTTTCGAGTTGGATCGAGGTGCTTGGTCCCCCTCACATGGTGCGCCAAGTTGCTTGGTTCACATTCGACGGCCGGACAGATTTTGTCTCGACAAAAAGCTTCCTCCTTTGTTCAAAGATATGCGAAATCTATTCGAGCAAATTGGGGTTTGCTCTTTACCTTTTCCGAAAGGCCGTTTGTTCGGTGTAACATCGATTGCTGTTGGCATCGTTGTTTCCGATTCGATGTTCGGATCGGGAGAAAACGCCTTTTACTTAGGGCGAATTCAGTATGTTGACATCTCCATCCCTTCTGATTTTTCTCTTTGCTAGGAGATATTTCGAACTCGGGGTGTAGTTTTAGCCTCGTGATAGACACGTGTTCTCCCATCAAAACATAGGTGTAGAATATACGTCGGTTTTCCAACTTTCGGCTACATGTATGTCAATCGTGTAACGTGCCCCCTGGATGTTTGTTTTTCCTACTAGCTGTGGATAATAGAAAGTATATCGACAACGATGTGATACAATTGGTCAATTTTCTTACTTGTGTGAGATGTAAATCAACTAATTGAGATAATTATAAAAAAAGTCATACATTTTTTTATGATTTGCCAATATAGTTATTTTGCCTAATTTTGACTAAATTTTTTTAACATAAACGCCGGTCATCCTATGTAACCTGGCCAAAATTTCTTTTTTAAATTTTTTGACTTTTTATTTTTTATTTTTGTGTTTTATTTTCTTTTTCCACCTCGCTAGCCCTTAGGCGAGGGTTGCAAATCCCCCGATGGCCATGGGCAAGGGTCGTAGCCCTTGTCGGATCTAGGCAAGGGTTTGTAATGCTATGGCAAGGTAAGGCCCTCGCGTGTGGCCAATGACTCTTGTTGGAAGAGGGAAAGAGGATAAAAGAAAGAAAAAAAAATGAAAAATAAAAAAAAATAAAAGAAAAATTCTGAAATTCTTTTAAAAAATTATAAAAATGTTTACATCAATATTAATCATGTTATATAAGACGATCAACAATCACATTAGTGATTTTTAGAGAAAATTGAACAAAAAAACTAAATTGATAAATCATTTAAAGATTTAAGATTAAATTAATACAATTTAAAATTTTATAACGGAATTAGCCATCACGCAATAAAATCAGGACTTTTCGAGCAATCCTCCTCGATACATATATCTACTGTTTTTATGTATGAATCTCACTAAATTTTTATACGCAAAATATGTCCTCGGTGCATAGAGCAAAACAAACATAAATTCTACTTTACTCCGGGGAAAAACATGAACCTATCAATAATGACAAGGGATTGAATTCCCCAAGGCGGTGGTGCTACTGAATTGCGTCTAGAATCGAACTCTTGTATCCCGTTCGATCTTATCCGCTCGACGGAATCGAACGATTGAAATTATAGACCTGTCAGAAGACTTTGTGCAGAGTTGATTTCTGAATCGAGAAGGTTGACTGTCTCTTCAGAAGTTAATTTCTTGCGTCCTCTTTCAAATCAAGACTTTCGTACACATGGAAATTATAGACTTGTCATGTCAAACAATTCGCAATTGGATCGAGCCCTCGGTCCCCGAGCCCCGATGCGTGTACGCATCTGTTTATCCTCCATGCGCAAATAAAAAACTAATCATGAGATGATGAAGTAATCCGGAGAATGATAGGTGACCTGCCACGGTGCTTGGCCAACGCAAGAATCTTACCTTGAAAAAGAAAGTGCAGACTCGAACATATATTCGGAAAATGTCTTAATTGTACTAATTTTGTTCTTCATATTCACAAATTTTATAAATAATCCAGAGAAATTTAACGAAATAAGGTCATCTTAAAAAAATCTCAAGATTCATTTTTTTTTCTCCCACTGTTGGCAAACTCCTTTATCTCCTAAAAACTCTCTCCTTTTTAGAAACTCTCTTGTGGGCTCTCTCGACTTCAGTTTCTGAAGCAAAGAGCGTGCCTAGTTTTAATTTTCTTTTTCTTTGCTTTGATTGTTTTTTCTTTTCTCTCTCGATCTGTTTTGGGAGTTTGTGTATATGAATAAATGTTTGTAGCTAATCTTGGGCGAACAGAGAGATCAGTTCAGTCATTTATTTAGTCGACAATCATTAAGGAGGATGTTGTAAGCTGCTCTCCTCCAATAATTTATATTTAGGTCTAGATTTAGAAGTTCCTCACAAGCACTTGATCTGTCGATATCTCTGGATAGTGATGGTGTTAAACGAGCACCGCGAGCCATTGCAAAAGTAGTGGAGGATTTCAACTTGTAGCTTATCTTGGGTGAACATAGAGATTAGTTCAGTCATTTATTTAGTCGACAATCATTAAGGAGGATGTTGTAAGCTGCTCTCCTCCAATAATTTATATTTAGGTCTAGATTTAGAAGTTCCTCACAAGCACTTGATCTGTCGATATCTCTAGATAGTGATGGTGTTAAACGAGCACCGCGAGCCATTGCAAAAGTAGTGGAGGATTTCAACTTGTAGCTTATCTTGGGTGAACAGAGAGATCAGTTCGGTCATTTGGAAGTTGTAAGCTGCTCTCCTCTAATAATTTATATTTAGGTCTAGATTTGGAAGTTCCTTACAAGTACTTGATCTGTCGATATCTCTGCATAGTGATGGTGATGGGTACGTTGCCATTGCAAAAGTAGTGGAGGATTTCAACTTGTACTTATCATTGAATCCGATAATTTGCCAATAAACGATTACGGTGATAGATTTATTTTTGAGAGATGAGAGTGTTCGTCTAGCTGCAAATTGTACCTTTTTATTTGCATTCTTCTATTTTGTTCTACAGTTATTTGGGATTTGCTAGACTTGAAAGCTTTATATGTACCTCTCAAGTATTAGTTCGAAAAATGAGGAAATCTTTGTTTCGACCCAAAAAAAAAAAAAGAATCTCAAAACCGTTACAAATTCTAAAAGAGTTAATAATTATGTATATTTTCTCAACCACTAAAGTATACATGAAATAAACAACAATTTAATTGTTAGTTGGCTCCGGGTGTCGAGTTTTCTAATTATAAGATCTCAAAATCTATAAACTTTTGGTAATTGACCCTATACCCTTCCCGCTTCTCCAAATACACCACATGTTTACATCCCATTTCAGTTTTGGCAAATCGGAACCCTATTAAACCCGTATCGCTACCCTCTATGAAAAAATCTTGCTTTTCTTCTTTAGTATAATTCGAGACACGGTATCGTTTTCCCGTCATTCTCTTTTCAACAATATAAAACTTTAATTTACAATTCTTAGCATCAATTACTGGATACTAATAGGCCATCTAAATTTAGGCTCCATTTATTTCGTAAAAAACGTAATATTCTTGAAAAATATATTTTAGGAAGTCATTTTTCTAGTATAAGTACACTAGAAATGTAACAAGTTGTGTATGACACTTATTTTAGTGCCAAAAGCTTTTTTCAGATTACTTAAATGTCACTTTTTTTAAAAGAAAAAATATTAGCTAAAGAAAAGAAAAAAAAAAAAAAAAAATTAAAATTAGATTTTTTATACTAACAAACGTTTCATTAATCATGGACTCAAACTTGAACGCCGAGGCTTCACACATGGCCTTTGTGGACCCAGGCTTCAATGTTGGGGATCATAGCTCGAGCATCAGAGACCCAAGTATGGGCTTTATGGACCTAGGCACGGGCACTGGGGTCGGGCAATGGAAACTTGGTTTTGAATGTCAGGAACCAACGTTGAGGGTTTCCATACTTAAATATAAAGTTTTTGGTCCAAATGCTGATACCTAACCATATTTTAAAAAATGTTTTCCGAGTTCTTAAAGAGGAAATATTCTTGAATTAGGCATGGGTATTTTGTTGACTAGAAAAACATTTTTCGTTTACTCATTTTCTAAAGTGAACCAAACACCAGAAAATGAAATAATAGAGCCTTACCCTAAAAGAATGTAATTTTACATGTTTGGATATAATTTTTTTCTTACTTTTTATTTAATCTAAATCTTGTGCTGGATGCACTTTGATATTTTGTTTTGTGGGAAACATCTTTAACTTTCACTAATGCTTTGATTTTTTTTTTTTTTTTAAGTTTAATCTTGTGGCCTTCACCTAGATCTGGGTGGCCGACCTCACCCATGGTCGGTGAGGATAGCGATGGCCTCGCGTAGACTAAGTCACTAAGCGAGGGAAGGGAGATAAAAAAAGAAAAGAAGGAAAATTTTTAAAATTTTTAAAATTATCCATGTGAACATCAATTATTATTATCTATAACTTTTTTTTTTATCGTTATTTTGGGATATTTGGAGTAGAATTATAAGTTTAAGCGAGAGGACAAAAGGTTGCTTTTCTAATTTTTTTTTTAAAGAAAGGTCTTATCAAATATCTTATTGGACCAAATAAAGAGTCCCATCCAAATCAAATACGTGTCATTGTGGTCGAGCTTGAAGTCCCAACACCGAAATCTAAAAGTGAATGGCTAACGCCACAAAGCATAAAAATGGCCTACCTTATTGAAAGGAGAAAATAAAAATGACACTCTCTTTATCCTTTTCGTTGAATGGATGATGTTTTGCTTTGAGTGAGGCTGTGGATTTGGGACCAAACTGAATTTTCGCTTGCTGGCACGTCGAGTCGCGATCCAAGTTATAAAGCATAGTAGATGGAGCCATGCAAGAATTAATGCCCCTAGACCACACCTTTGATGGGTTATTGTCTTATTTTTTTTTTGAGCAAGGGGTTATTGTCTTATTGACAAGGTCCCTTTTGTTTCAACATGTAGCGCCAATGATTCCCCTCCCCCCTCGCGATCTACCTTTCTCTTCCACGAATACAAAGTATTTTACATGTTCAGAATGATATAAAAAACGCGCGAAAACCGATCTTGCATATATTTCCATTTCCAAGATAGTTAACCTCGTCCGTTGCCCTCTCTTATACTCTCCCCTTGGAAAAAAAAAAATGAGAAGCCCTGTAATCAGGTCTAGCCCTTTTTTATTGGAGAAAAAGTGATAAATGGACACTAGATAAAGCTCCACCCATGAGATGTGTCGAGCACAAAGCATTCATAGCCGACGAGATAAGGTCTCTATCGCATCTAATCCGGGCACATAACCACTCATCCAATCTTTTTTTAAAGTTTAGTTTACTCTACCTTGATGCGGCATTAAAGTTGCCCAGAGATCGCTTTCTTCTTCTTCTTCTTCTTCTTTTAACGAGAGTCATCTCCAACAGCTTTGACAATTTGCGTTTCGATTGAATCAAGCGTCAAGCATTAATGGCCGAATTAGTTCTTCGAGTTCAAACCATGACTTTAAGGCAGATGTGGTGCTTAGTCAATCATCCTTCATGTGAATTCAAGAAAAACAACACTCTTGACAATTATGGTTTCGCCAAATATAATATACTCTCACGCGATAAATGAGCACCAATCAGCAACTCCGATTCTCTCTTGTTTTTTTTCACTTCGTCTACTTTCCCGCTATCGTGTTCTCGTCGGCTTTCTCGATGCGGGTTTGTTTTCTACGTAAGATCGTAAAAAAGGATAATGTTTGGAGCCGACTTTATTCCTCAAATGCACATGAACTTCACGCAGACGACCAAAGAGGAAGAAAAGTCTTGGGGAGTAATCAAGTCGTTCGGCACACTAAGTGTTGCTTGCACGGAGGCAAACGCCGTCATCTTCCATCTCTCGACCACCTTTGAGGAATAACTCGTCCATTGTTTTCAAAGTCCGCAGCACATCCCCGATCCATCTTCGCCCCGATAAGAGCTGGCACGAGCCTAGTAATTAATGACTTGATCAATGAGCGAATCGTGTTACGCCACACGAAGCCGGCGATGTTTGACGAAAAGGCTGCATAAGGACGAGCGGTTTGCGTTGGGGATGACAACAAATCATTCGTGGGTTTCGTGGGAATAATGTGCGGCGATATCGCTTTAAGGGATTGTTTAAGAAGGCTCTAACCAAACTGTGTTTGACTTGGGCTTCTGTGCGTTTTAATTTAACGTTTGCTCGTGGATTCATCTGGAAGATGGAATTTAAAGAAGTCTTTCTTAAATGGAGAGATCGAGACCGAAAACCGCTGTCGAATGGGATCGCAAGTTGTGTCCGGATCGACTTTGTCAGGGGAAGCACTTCTATTAATAGAAAACGGATTAGGCAGATAAAGTTCGATTCTTGATTCTTGATTTCTGCAATGAGATAAGTGAGTGCCATGTGTTCAAACCTTTCTTGCTTTTTTTAATGTGTTCTTTTCCCGGTTCAAAGTTACACGCCTCAGCAGCACGAGACTTTCGCGCGCACGTCTCGACTGATCCGGTCATTTTTGGCGAGAGTTGACGTGCTTTTCGGAAAGAGATGTGTTGCTTCAGGGATTGATTTAATTAATGGAATCTGAGTTCTGCGAACTCGAACACAGTACATTATAGTAGTTGGAGCTCGTGTTTGTATGCGTCGGCCTTGTATCGGGTTGGAAATCGCGCTCCCCAAAGACTAGGGTTTTGCAGTAGATGGCAGTGGCTCCCATGCAATCTAACAGAGAACCAGCTTGTAAAAGAAGGCTCCATAGCTTCATGAGAGTGCAAGCTTCGTTCCATTCAAGAAAGGTTTCTTTTTCCCAAGCCACCTTCAAAGCATTTGTTGCCCGTTTATATGAAAATAATAAACTAACTCTCGGAATTGATTTAATTCTCCATTTGTTTAATGAAAAATGAATTACTTGAGAAATATTTTCCCAAAAATGATGACCTATATTACTTGAAATGATTAGTAAATGAAATTTTTTTTATTATAGATAATAATTTATGTCTTAAATATTTTCGTGAACGATGCAAATGCATTTTTGTAAGCCATATAAGTGATTGTTTTTAGGAAACTCTTTCCAAATAATTCATTTATCACGAAACAAACAGAGCCAAGAATTGGAATTTCTAATATGAATAAACAGCATGAAGGCAATAGAAAGAATTACCGAATGACCTGAATCGCTACTTAGGCTATCATGTATTAATAAATTTCAGAAAAAACTAGATTGTGTCTAATAATCTCACAAAATATTGTGCTTTCACGCCGTGATGGATCTTTACTCAGATTTGATGTTATAAATTTGTTGCGATAAGTACGCAGTGTACTTTTTCCTCACATAATGTTTCCCCAGTCTCGAATCCCACAACGAATATCTCTCACTAAGTGTTATATTTTGATTTTTATTTAAGGAAACTTAGGTTCTGTGCTAGTATTGGATATAATATATATATATGTATGTATGTATGTATGTATGTATGTATGTATATCTTGAATCCAATGAAATTGTTCAGTACAAGCTCAAAATCGATGATGATAAGTGCCGGAATCTAATCAATGGTTTAATTCAAACATATGTCAATATGCTAATGAGAACCCACTAAGATCAAGCAATTTACATAACGTTGAAATTTAATCGATGACATTGGATGGCAGAAACAACACCGGGTAAGCACTGCTCCTAAATAGATATGATGACACAACATCAGAATCTAATCAACGACATTGGATAATGGAAAAATACCGAGTAGGCATCGCTTTTAAATGGGCTTGAGGACACAACATTAGAGTCTAATTGACGATGTTGGACGATAGAAACAACATTGGATAGGCACTACTCCTAAATGGGTATGAGGACACAATATTGAAATCTAATCGACAATACTAGACGGTATAAACATCATCGGGGAGGCACTTCTCCTAAATGGGTTCGAGGATACAACGTCAGAATCTAATCGACGACGCTAGACGGTAGGAACAACACCAGGTAAACACTACTCCTAAATGGGTTTGAGGACATAATCTCGGAATCTAATCGATAAGGCTGGATGGTAGAAACAACATTGGGTAGACACTGCTTCTGTATGGGTATGCGGACACAACGTAAGAATCTAATCGATGATGCTGGACAGAAGGATCATACTGGAATCTAATCAACAACACTACCTAGAATTTAGACACTTGCAGGAATTGAATCAACAATGGGAATCCAAAGCTACAACTAAATTAGGCTAGGCTAAGGTAACTAAAGGATAAGATAAATGACTTTGATGTATTGTTTGTCTGGGGGAGGGGGGTTCGTTGGATTACTTGTAGAATATATAGGATAGACTGGTAACCGCCAATTGGTTAATCCTTCCTTGAAAGCCGCTCCTAATTTCTCATATGTTATTTGCTCATTTCTTAACTGTTTTATTCACATCTTGTTGTTTCTTGACTTGTCGATGATGCTCGCACGACGTGATTAGCAAGTAATAACTGCTCTTTTGATTCTATGCACCCTTTTGAGCATTTGCTATTCCCACTTAAATCTTGACACCAATTCTACTTGAATTTTACATTCACAATGGCATCTCTTGGCTGGACACGTGACAATCAACTATCTTACCATTGGATCACGCATCTTCACTTGCCCAAAGGTTCTCGAAAACCTTGACTATCCTTTGTCTCTATGACTGATATGGGCTCAATTGTTGTTATTGTTTTTCTTATAACCAGCACGTGACAGTGAGGATAATTTCAAATTTTAACACCTCTTGTGACTAGCATGTGATAGCAAAGGTAACTTTGGGTATCAACACATAAAAATATTACGGGAAAATTGTCTAAAAAGTCCTAAACCTATTGTAGTTTTGCCAATTCAGTCCTAAACCTTTCAATCTTGCCGATTGAGTCCTAAACCTTTTGTCAGTTTGCCAATTGAGTCCATCCGGCCAATTTTGGCCAGAAAATGCTGACGTGGACGCCAGGGGTGCCACGTAGGATCGCTGCGCGCGACGTGGACAATTTTTAATAATATTTTTAAATTTTTAAATTTTTTTGATTTTTTTAATATTTTCTTTTTTTCCCTTTTTTTTTTTGTTCTTTTTCGTTTTGGCTTTTCCCTTGCCCTTTTCCGGTGGCCGGCCACCGGCCACAGGCGAGGGCCGGCCACCGGCCACGGCCAGCCAGCTGGCCTTGCTTGCCACGGGCGAGGCCCGACCGGGCAACGGTGACGCCGGCCGAGGCCGGCCTCGGCGAGGGCCGGCCTCGCCGGATCCGGCGAGGGGAGCCCTCGTCGGGGCTCGCCCTCGCCCAGTGAGCGTCGGCCTCGCCCTCGGCCGGGTAGGCGACGGCTGGCCACTGGCCACAGGGTGACGCTCGGTCGGCCGGGGCGAGGGTCGGCCTCGTTAGATCTGGTGCGGGCGAGGCGACGCTCGCTGGGCGAGGCGACGCTCACCTAGGCGAGGCGAGCCTCGGCGAGGGCTCCCATCGCCAAACTGGCGAGGCCGGTCCTCGCCGGGGCCAGGGCTAGCCTCGCCCAGCGTCGCCGTCACCCAGCCGGGCCTCGCCTGTGGCGGGCGAGGCCAGCCTCGCCGGGGCTCGCCCTCACCCAGGCGAGCGTCGGCCTCGCTCGGCGTCGCCGTCACCCGGCCGGGCCTTGCCTGTGGCGAGCGAGGCTGCCCGGCCGGGCTGGCGTGGCCGGTGGCCGCCGTCGCTGTGGACCGGTGGCCGGCCACCGGAAAAGGGCAAGGGAAAAGCCAAAAAAAAAAAAAAAAAAAAAAAAAGAGGGAAAAACAGAAAATATTTAATTTTTTTTAAAAATTTTAAAAATATTAAAATATTATTAAAAATTATCCACGTCAGCGCCAGCAGTCCTACGTGGCACCGCTGGTGTCCACGTCAGCATTTTCCGGCCAAAATTGGACGGATGGACTCAATTGGCAAACTGACAAAAGGTTTAGGACTCAATCGGCAAGATTGAAAAGTTTAGGACTGAATTGGCAAAACTGCAATATGTTTAGGACTTTTTGGACAATTCTCCCAAAATATTACTAAACTCACATTTGATAAAATAATAACAACTTTTTATGGCACTTATATTGGCATTGAAGAGAAAATAAAATGGACATCATATACATTTAAGGAATGTGGCACTTATAATTTACCGCATCAACCAATTTAACTGATACTTCTTGATCATAAAGACGCACTTGGGCTCATTAATTTGACATAAGGAATGGTAAAATCCATGTTGTAGATGGTTAGTATGGGTAGTTTATAATTTTCAAAAGTTATGATATCTACATATGCATAGTCTCGCAAAAATAAAAATAAAAAAATTGATTGAAAAGCCGAGAGCTTCCTAAGCTTGGCGGAGCAGTTGTAACACACGATGCAAAGCATTCATCCAAAAAAGAAAAAAAAAGAGTGAACAGAACATAATGAACCAAAAACATAAAATTCAACAAAGTGGACGGCCATTGGTCCAATATGGTTATCTCAAATAAATACTCTCTACTTTTCGAAAGAAAAAGTTTCTTCTACACACGGGCAATATATATTTAGGCTTTGTTCATTTCGCAAAAAACAACTTCTAGGAAAACATTTTCCAGATTTTCTGATATTCGATTAATAGAAAATGAACTAGTCGTGGAAAACATTTTCCTCCAAGAAAAAAAAGCCTTCTAAAAGATGGAAAAATGTTTCCACTTTTCAAGTTGGGAAAAACAAACCATTGGGGGTTCGCCCCAGTGGCCACCCTTTCAACTTGGAAGGGGGAGGTTGGGGGTTCAAATCCCCACCTTCTCAGAGGGGGATTGGGGTGGGGACGATTTCATTTCATGAGTGGGTTTGAACTCCCACGCCCTACAAGGAGGCAAGGGCAAAAGTCTGAAAGTGAGTGTTAGAATAGGATTAGAGTAGGACCGAAAAAAAAAAAAAAAATTTGGGAAAAACATTTTCCTCTCTCTCATACCCTCCTAGCCCCTTTCTTTATTTTTTCTTTTTTAAAAATTTGAATTCTTAATTATTTTTCTTTTTCTTTTTTCTTTTATTTTTTTTCTACCTTCTTCTTTGGCTGGTTTCTAGCCATGGCTATGGCAACAAGCCTCGAGCTCACCACTGGCAACCGTTGGCCTTGGGCCTCGCCTTGCTCGCCCTTACACTCGCCGATCTCTAGCAAGGCTAGAGGCTAGCAAGCTAGTGGCGAGCTTGAGCTCACCACTCGTCAGATTGGTGAGCTAGTGGCGAACGCGAGCCTTTGGTTGGTCGCTGGCCATCATCATGGCCGACAATCGGCCAAAGATGAAGAAGACAAAAAGAAAAAAAGAAAAAGAAAAAAGCGAAAAATTAAAACTTAATAAAAATAATTAAAAATTGATTTTTAAAATATAAAAAAATAATTGAAAATCTATTTTAAAAATAAAATGATAAAAAAATTATTGAAAAAATGCATAGAGAAAAATATTTTCCTTATCAAATGGCAAAAAAAAAAAAAAAAATTCACTTCATTTTCATAATTTAACTGAACACCGAAAATAATTACATTTTCCTGAAAAATGGCTTACTGGAAAATATTTTTTAGAAATGCTACAGTTTTGGTGAAATGAACAAAGCCTTAGTCTTAATTTTTTTTTCGATGGCTACATCATCACACACTAAAGTTTCCATATATGATGGCCCGTCCCCTCCGACAGTATAATAACTTTGATGTAATGTGATATTATTGATTCAGGCCTTAGTCCATTTTTGACCGCTGCTGGCCCGAACCACACTGAAAAACCCGAGCTTTTTGGCAATAAGCCCGACTGCACATTCAGCTCGAAAGGCGAAGTCATCCGCTTCATTAACCCAACGCGGGAACTCCTTTTTGGGCCAATTTGTCTCTAAGGCGTAAAGGAAGTTGCCTTTTCTTCTAGGGCGTTGTCGGGCAAGGAATTTAAGATTCAAGGGCGTTCCCTGCCCATGTCTTGCTATTCCACAGCTCGTCCAATATCTGAGAAATCGCATCCCTCGTCGATCTATTTAAGCATGGCAAAACAAAGATTTCTCGCCCTGAGGGAACAAATTTCTGTATCAGCAAGACACGGTCTGTAGATAATTGCTAGATCACTGTACCGGATCTTTAATCAAAATCGCGTTGGCACCAGGCAACACGGATCGTTTGGAGAACTGCGCAAGACCAGTAAGAAGGAGAAAGCCAAAGCTTGCAGCATTGAGTGGCGGTGCATGCAAACCATGATGCCTTGGAATAGAACACCAAGCCAAGCGGTCAAAAGGTGGCTGGAATAGAGTGTCCTAGATTTTCAAATTTTGATCACTGATGTTGTAGAAAGTTGTTTGTGTTTACATATTAGAGTAATTTTTTTATCTTGATTATCCAGCGGCTAATTTTTTTCTAATTAACAAATGTACAGTTTATAATATCCTATTTGAAAATTTAACGGATATCTCGAAATCACTTATCGATAGAATTTTGTAAATCATTAGTAGAGGGTGATCAATGGGACAAGTGGCTTGCTCAAGCCTAGGATTATAATGTAAGAGTTTTCCTAATGTGGACTATATTAATTGATATTGTAATTTACCGTTTTATGGTTACTGTAAAACGGAATTTGATCTAAGGTGAGATAGAATGTTTTTTAATTAGTTTAATATGGGGCTGGCTAGTGTGGATCGAGTTGAGCTTGGCCTATAATGAGGGGGCCTGGTTGAAAATTCTATAAATAATGCTCAAGTCTCTCATCTAACCCTAATTTTTACATGTATCTTCACATAAAGAGTGTTTACCTAATGCTAAAAGTGAGGAGGCCGCCTAATTGAACCAGTGATACGGAGGGCAATAGAGGAGAAGGACTTGTGTGTGGAACATTAGTTTTCCGCTTCCGCTTCAAGAATAATGGATCCAAAAACAAGTGCGTTAATCTTTTTACTTAATTATGCATGTTCTTGTTATGGTTATGGAGATCTTGGGATCGCGCAATTTGCATCTAACATGTGGTATCAGAGCCTCCATAACCTTAGAATTCGAACACGTAAAATTTTTTCCCTAATTTGTGATTTTCAAGATTTTTTGTTAAGTAAAAGTAAAATTAAATCACAAATTTGGACTGGGCTTGACAAGACGAGGAGATCCGTGGGCGGCACGTTGCTAGGAATGCGCCCCCACACGCGGACATGCGTCGCTGGGGCATCGGAGACGCGCCCCACGCGCGGTCACAGGCCCCCACATGCGACTCGCGCGTGCGACGCATGCGGGTGCTGACGTCACGATGACACCTGCAACTCGGACCCGACCTGATTGGCGACCGACCCGACCCGTTGACTCGACCCGACCCGATCAACCGTTGATTAGACTGGTCAACTGATTGGATTGGGCTGATGGACCGGTTTTTGACAGGAACCTTCACCCGCGCATGAGCCCCACACGCCGCGCAGTTAGGCGGCGCGTGCGGGCGCATGGAAGCTCCGATTGGCGCGTGGTTGGTGACGTTGGATTCGTATGGTCCTCCTCTATTTTATGATGTATTTATTTTACATGTTTGATGATTTTATGAATGTGAAAATACATACAAAGCCCTAAATACGTATATTTTTAGTGTATTTTTGCGTATTTTTCTTGTATTTTCTGTGATTTTTGAAATACAAGTATTGGGTTACATGTATGTTATTACATAAACATTATAAATGTGTGATTTATTATTAAAAATTAAACTTTATTGTGAATTGAAGCTGACTTAATGAGATACAACCACTATGGGATAGTAATTGAAGTATGTATTGAGGTGATGAGAAATAGTAAAAGTTATGAAACTTTTGTTACTCAAGTATACTTCTTTATACGATGGTAACTTTTGAATGATGGACGTCTTAAGAACTTGTGATCAAACTAATTGTACGAATTAACATATCTATTGAATGTGGGTAATACGTGTTAGTTAAGTTATTGCATATTGTACCTAAACTCATCTGGTCACTTGTTAATGTCCATCAAGTTGAACATTTTATATGGTTAAGAAGTATGACAATATTTACGCAGAGCACTAGTATCTACTGTTATAGTTTAGATATTTAGTTTTGTGGTTTGACTCAATTTATAGGCCGCTGGTTGATGCAATGATATTTGTTACTTAAAATTGGCTAATATATCAGCTGTTGGCCTTGGAGTCATATTTGCTTTATGAAACTTATGATCGATAGTGGATCAGCTATCAAGCTTGTTGATCTGGTATACCCTGTATTGCTATTGATATTAACTTGTGATAGATCCTTTATATCAGCATTCTTTTTATGTTGTTCTGGTAATCTGTAATCAGGGTTTATAAGAGATGCTTACTTCTTTGTTATGAGAAGTTTCCTGTGTTACTGTAATCGGTGATTTTATTGGAGTATGTCTTTCAGGTTATATACATATATATATATGTATAATTATTTTTTTATTAATGAATAAAGCAATGTAATTAGCATGATATGTGATTTTAGTGATTTATTGTCCCTATCACTAAAGTTAAAATCACATGTATATGGTATATGTGAGAAATAAAGTTTATATCCCCGGTATGAGAGAGTTTCAAGGATTCAATTGAGTAGTGACCGCTAAAGTGGCATGTTTGATTGGGTTTGAAAAATTTCGGTCTCATATATTGATTGGGATGTCTCCTGGTCTAATGCGTAGTCATACTCCCAAAGGAGATGATTATGTATTAGTTCATGGAGGGATGCATGATGGTGTGGTGGAGGAGTGACTGATCCTAGTAGTTCATATGCCCAAAGGTGATGAATTCACAAAGATTAAAATATATTCTCATAACCGCTATCATGTGGGGAGTGTACAACTGCATGTCATGTATTCTGTTCAAAGGTGATTATATGATTATGCGTGTAACTCTCTGGATGTGTATTTGTACATCAAGTTACACGGTGCTCACATTATGCTAATTATATACATTGCTTGTTTTTCAGTCACATTTTCTGTAATTAATAACTCCACTATTATTGAGGTTTTTACTGCTTCAAATTTTAAGTTGTGAATGTATGATTTATTACTTGGGAAAAGAGCAATAGAATTTGCTTATTGTCCATGAAACGTTCCATTCTAGGAGCACTTGAAAAGTGGTTTACCAACCGACTGCATTGCTAAAAGATGATGGAAGCCTCAGTGGCTTGAATTATGTCCTATCTAATACCGAAATTAGGACACATCTGCAAAAATTGTGTTTAAGTCCCAATGACATATACATCTCATATATGATTGAAAATGTTGTTTCCAAAAGTTTTCTATTTAAGGAAAATGACCAAGATAAAGAATAAAACAATTACATTTAGTCTTAAAGGTTGTCACGTTTAATAGTGACCGTGAGTATTTTGGCAAGTATGATAATGCGAAATAGCTTAAAGGGTCATTTGTTAAATACTTGGTAAATTCTGGGGTGGTAAATTAATTACTATGCCTGAAAATCTTGACAAAATGATTTGACCGAAAAGCATAAATGCACCATAATGAACATAGTAAGATTAATTTATCCGGTTTTCTGTGGGCTGATATTTTGAAAACAACTTTTTCACATACAAAATGTTGTTTCTTATCCTCAATCAAGTATGTGGTTATATATCATAAAAGACGATATACAATCTATGAAATATTATAGTGTTTGGAAACTTATCGACTTGCCTAAAAATCACAAGTTTATTAGTTGCAAATTAACGTACAAAACTAAAAGGATTTCAAAGAAAGATTGTGGAGTTTAAAACTAAACTTATAGATAAAGTTTTCAGTTTGAAAGGGGGGTGGATAGTTTATAATGAAGAAATATTTTTTTCTTGTTTTTTTAAAGATTCTTTTAAAATGAACGTGGTAATGAAGAAATAATTATTTTTTTCTTGTTTGTTTAAAGATTCTTTTAAAATGAACGTGGCATTAATAGTTCATTTTTGATATGGAGTTACATTAAATAGATACAAAATCTATATAGTGCAACTGAAGGATTTTGCAGCAGATTCAAGTAAACTTGTGTATAGACTAAAAAGTCTTATTAATAGTTTTAAGCAAATTTCTAGATAATATTATTAAAATTTTTATAGTGTTGTTATTTTGTTCAATTGGGAACAAAGTAATTCAATATACTGTAAGGTCAGTGGGAGGAAATTTATTTTTCTCATACTCTATGCACATGATATTTTGTTTATAAGTAGTGATCTTGTAACATCTTTTATCATTTGTACTGAGATCCGTAAGGATTGTTCTCGCCATATTTTATTAGATTTATCTCATAGGACATTTGCTGATCATATTTTGGAAATATTCAAAATACATCATAGAAAGCCAGGAATTGCTCTTGTTGTTAAGAATGATGGACTGAATCTATCACATTGTCCTTATTTAGATATTGAGAAAATCTAATTAAATGGTGTACCTTGTGTCAGTGCATTTAAAAGTATAATGTATGCTCAAATTTGCACTAGGCTAAATATCGTCTTTGCGACGGAACTTCTAGGCAGAAATCAATCATACTAGGTTGTTACCAAGAAGGGTTTAAGGTACTTAAAGAGGACAAAAGATTATATGCTAATTTACAGACATGTTCAATTCTTGCAGACAGTAAGGTATTCAGATGTAAACTTTGCTGGTTGTTAGGATGACATGTGATTAATAACAGAATACATATTTATGTTAGTAAGAAGTGCAGTAAATAAAGTTTTATGTTTACTATGTAAATAAAGTTTGTAACATTCTTTTAGGTTGTTACTTAGGCTAATAGGCTTCATAACCTCATTAAGGAGTTTACTGTTTTTAACTTTATGAATATACCCGTACGGTTGTATTGAGATAATAAATTTGTAATATTATTTTATAACAAATGTTTCAAGCGGTCTAAATATATGGCGGTCAAATATTTTTGACCATAAAGAAATAGTATAGAAATGTGACGTTATAATATAACATATTTTCATAGATGATATGGTTGCAAATCCACTAAGTAAAAACCCTACGTCTGTGTGTATTTGAACTACATGTTATTAGCATGGGCCTAGGAGTATCTTGGAATACTGTTATTTAGTAGGAGCTATTTTGGCTTTATTCTGATAAAGTTCACATTTGTGTTCGTTATATTTTGTAACTGTTTGATATATATATATATTAACTTTTGCATTCAATAAAATATTTTTGAATGTGTTGTTATTATGTTGAATACATATTAATAAAATCTCAAGGTATTGTGCCACCGCCTGAGGTGGCTCTCAGTTGGATAAGGCTTTGCTGATCTTTTGCGAGGAGGTGAGAAGTTCGAATCCCACTTGACGCACGGGATTTTAAGCGCGACGGCGGGGTGGTGGGTCCTCCGCTAGCATCGCTCCAGGGTTTACCCGCCGGCTATCGGCTGTACGGGGTTCCCTGGGTAAAAAAAAAATAAAAATCTTAAGGTACTGTATAAATCTTGAGTGAAGGCTAGGGGCATCCGTTTATTAGCCTTGTGCATATGCCTTGTTATACATAAAGAATAAGGCATATGTGGGTTCATTGGAACCATAAAAATATTTTCTAGTGACACAAGTTTTTTGGTAATACTTAAGGTAAGAGAATTGTGACTAACAAATGGGATCTCTGTATGAGAGATATTATCCATTTGCCACACCACTATAGTGAATACATATCAATAAAGTTAAGAACATTCGTAACCATGGAAGGCTTTGTGTGTATACATGCAGTTACCGCCATCATTCGATATTTAAGATTTTATGGGATATGATTGACTATTAATAATTATCTCTGGATCAGTGTGCGCACATACAGTACAATTTCAATTAATATAGTCCAAGTGGGAGAATGTAAGAGTTCTTCTAATGTGAACTACATTAATTGATATTGTAATTTATTGTTTTATGGTTACTGTAAAATGGGGTTTGGTTTAAGGTGAGATATAAGGTTTCTTAATTAGTCTAATATGGGGCTGGCTAGTGTGGGTCAAGTTGAGCCTGTCCCGTAATTAGGGGGCCTGACTGAAAACTCTATAAATAGTGCTCAACTCTCTTCTCTAACCCTAATTCTCACATGTATCTTCACATAATGAGCATTTACCTAACGCTAAAGGTGAGGGGTGCCGCCTTATTGAGCCAGTGATACGGAGGGCAATAGAGGAGAAGGACTTGCGCGTGGAACATTAGTTTTTCGCTTATGCTTTAAGAATGATGGATCCAAAAACAGGTGCGTTAATCTTTCTACTCAATAATGCATGTTCTTGTTTTGGTTATGGAGATCTTGGGATTGTGCAATTTGCATCCAACATATAAATCATAAGCCAAGGTGATCGGACCACTAGAAAGGATCTTCTTACCGGCATTAGAATTGGTCTCTCGGCCTAAGAGAAGATGAGCTCCAATCGGTGAGCTTCGGTGA
This sequence comes from Eucalyptus virginea, assembly GCA_014182375.1. Lineage (NCBI taxonomy): Eukaryota > Viridiplantae > Streptophyta > Magnoliopsida > Myrtales > Myrtaceae > Eucalyptus > Eucalyptus virginea. The sequence goes on along the minus strand of CM024514.1, from coordinate 25,696,534 downwards.
GGATAATCGCCAGTGAACTTTGCCATTGGTCTGAGGAAGGACGGGTGGAGGTCTATGAGGCGGTGGATCATTGGTGAGATTGTTGATTAGCTGGTGAATGGCAGAGTAAAGCTCCAACTCCCTTGGGTGCGTGCGTGCGTGCGCAAGAGAGATATTTGAGATCTACAACAATGATGCTTATATAGTCCAGCCTAAATTGAATCTCAACCATTAATGGTCAGGATTCAATCCCACAATATAAGATCAGAGATGCTTAGGGATTATGGGTGCATTTGGTTCAGCATTCCCAATGGGTTTTTGGCTTTCAAAGCCCATTGAGGAAATGCTAGATTGTTTGGCAATTATTTTGAAGTAGTTTTCAAGAAAAATCCCAATATTAGTACAAAGATTGAAAGACCAATACTAGTGAGACTAACTTTAAGCTTTTAGCATTTGGCTAAATGCTAAAACTCATTTTTTCTTCTAAAACTACCCTCACTCATTCTTCAAATTTCTAATTTTGCCATCGTTATTATTTTTTTAAATGCTAAAAAATACTAAAAAAGTCAAATATATATATTTTAAAAAAAAAGACCAACCCTTTACCGGTCAGCAAAGGGCTATGGCTGTTGCTGATGTGTCGGTGACCATCGGTTGAGGTTGCCTAATGTCGGGCAACCTTCGACGAGGGTCGCCAAAGGTTGCATGACCTCGTATGACTAATGCACTATGTGGCCCTTGCCAAAGGTCACCCGAGGTGGGGTGACCTCTAGCGGCCCTCACTAGGGTTGCACGACCCTCGCCAAAGGTTGCCCAATGGCCATCGACGCCAAATCTGGCTCGCTAGGGGCTGATGCCCTTTGTTGGACCGGCGAATGGTTTGATCTTTTTTTTTTTTAATTATATATATTTTATTATTATTGTCAAAATTTATATTTAAAAAGTTGCATGTATTAATTTTTCAGTTTTAAACAAATAAAAATTAAAAAACTAATATTACTTATCCAAAAGGCTTTTCAAATGTGTTTTTTACCAAACGATAGTTCTTTCAAAGTCACTTCTCAAAGTATATATTACCAAATGACCTTTACATTTATTCAAAGTCTTTTAGGCAAAATTGCTTTGCATTTTTTTAATAGGCTTTCAAAATACTGAACTAAACGCATCATAAGCAAGTTGGTGATTGGTTGAAATTTTTAGTCACATGGGTTAATGACATGACATGGCACATCTAATGGTCTAGATGAATCCTCAGATGAACGAACAAGATCATATCTTTTATTAAATAAATAAAAAAAGATTAAGGACATTTTGGTCATTTGGCCCCAAAGGGAAAATTTGTAATTTCAATTCATTGAAGGCATGGGAAGGTCAGCCATGGGTTGAGCCACTTGAGAGTGGTCGCCAGCTACTGGAAAGCCACTGGAAAATGGCTGACAAGAGGTCGGCCAAATCGATTGAATTGGTTTGAATCGGTTTTGACTGGTTCGTCTGGCTTAGGCTAGAATTTTATGCAATTAAGAGGATCTAATTATAAAGGATCTTTGTCTAGTTAAAAGAGAAATGGGTTAAATTGAAAAGAAACGGTCCAAATTCGTCCAAATTAAACGAATAAAACCCTTTTAACAACATCTTGATGGACTAAATTGGTCTAATCATATTAAAAATATCAAAAATTATGCACGGACTTAATGGGCACATGAATTCGCACTTTCGGAACAATTAGTGCAATTTTTGCAATTGCCATGCTTAATTACCAAGTTGATTGAAATTGAATCAATTAATATAACAAAATATTAGTTGGTTCAATTAATTGCACTCAATGTGGATTAACGTATTCAAATCGACATTGATATGAGCACACGAACTAGACATCAAAATGAAATTGAAATTCAATGTTCTAATCGAATTTCAATTCATCAAATTAAACTTTAGTCTAGAATGGTTTAACTTAAATCGTCTCAATCGGAATATATTAACCCTATTTTGCAACTTTTGGATGTGTCAAGTTTGCTAAATCGAGAAGTTCCATTCAAATTTGCCAGAATTAGCCCCATATTTGGATGATATTAAAAAAAATAGCTGATTAGGGGTATAATCATGTCAATCATGAAGAATTGATCGGCATCCCTGATTAGGGTTAAAAATGAAAATTTTCACCTCAATGTGCCAAATCAAAGAAAAATGTTGCACAAGTGAACTTAAAATGACCTCTATATCAAATGTTGTAAAAGAAGCTAAGCTAAAATATGACTAGAAATGAAATTTTATTTTTGACTGATTTAAAACCTAAGTCCGAAAATTTTGGAAATTGATTTTTTGGTTGATTTTTGAGAATTTTTTTTATGCCAAAGTCAAATTGAAAGTAAAATGAATTGTTTTGTGGATTTTTCAATTTTTTTTTGGTTAGGTCAACCCTTTAGTGACTAATCACTAGTGAAAACTTCGATTTTTTCAAAATATTTTTCAGCCAAAATAAAATTGAGATTATTTAGGATTTTTTTTGTGCAAAAAACTAAATTATGACTTTTCGATAAAAATTATCAAGAAATCACCCATAATGATGGGCCAATGAAAAAGAAATGAAAAACGACACTTTTTGTCCAAGAAAATGGTTTTATTGTGATTAGAAACTCTAATTCTGACATTTTTCATTTATTGACGCATCAACTGAAAATCAAAAATCAACAATACATATAATATAGTGTTTAGAGAATAACATGATGTGTCATGGACTAAAAAGCCAAAAATAAAAAAAATAAAATTCTCTACTTGCTTGGAAGACTTCCCCAAGGAACTCCATTAGGAACTAGAATCAAGTAAACTGTAAAGGATTAAATTGAATTTATTTAGAATATTAAGGCCCTTCGAAAAGAAACTTATCGATGAGATTAAATTTGATCAATACCCGTGTATAAAAAGAAATTCTCATTATAAATGGCAACTTATGGACCTGAAATTTAGTAAGAGAAAGAAATCCCATCAACGAATAAATTCTTATCATTGGACTAGACAATATGTCGAGTGTATTCTCATTCAATGGAAAATGTAATCTTTCTCCTCTATATACCTTTTTAGTTATCAACTCATTCAAACATTTGAATGAATCTTTGAGTATATAAATGTGTTATATTGAATCTACTCAATGCATCACTACACCAACTCATAAATCCTTCAATACTCTGAGAGGGGCTAAGAATAACTTAGGTGGGAATGGCTGGGGTGGTAACAGCATAAAAAGAAGGGAAAAAGCCACGAAAAACACTGAACTTTGCCCAAAGTGACACATTTACCCCAAACTTTTTTTTGTGACGTGAAAAACCCAAAACTTTACCAACCGTGACACATTTACCCCAAACTTTTTTTTGTGACACAAAAAATCCTGAACTTTCATTATGTGACACATTTACCCCCAAAATTAGAGGGCATTTTGGTCTTTTCATTTTTAAAAATTTTTTAAAATTTTTTTTACTTTTTTAATTTTTTTAATTTTTTTTTCTTTTCTCTTCCCTCCGCTGGCGTCCAGCGAGGGCTGCCCTCGCCGGCGTCGGGCTGCCCTCGCCGGCGTCGAGCGAGGGTCACCCTTGCGGTCTCGGGCTAGGGCGGCCCTCGCCGGCGTCGGCGAGGGCCGCCCGCTGCGTCGGGCAAGGGTGCCCTCGCCGGATCGGCAAGGGCCGTCCTCACCGATGTCGGCGAGGGCCGCCCTCGCCGACGTGGCGAGGGCGGCCCTCGCGGCGTGGGGCGAGGGTGTCCCCGCCCTCGCTCGACGTCGGTGAGGGCCGCCCTCGCTGCGTCGGGCGGGTGTCCTGCCCTCGCTAGATCGGCGAGGGCCGCCCTCGCCTGCGTCGGGCGAGGGTGTCCCTACCCTCGCTAGATCTGGCGAGGGCCGTCCTCGCCTGTCGCTGGCGAGGGCCGCCGTCGCCGGAGTCGGGCGAGGGTGTCCCTGCCCTCGCCAAATCTGGCAAGGGCCGTCCTCGCCCGACGCCGGCGAGGTCGCCGGACGCCGGCTTCCCTCCGCTGGCTCCGCCATGGCCGGCAGAGGGAAGAAGAAGAAAAAAAGAAAAGAAAAAGAAAAAGGAAAAAACAGAATAAAAAGACAAAAATGCCCTTGATGGGGTAAATGTGTCACGTTTGGCAAAGTTTGGGGTTTTTCACGTCACAAAAAAAAGTTTGGGGTAAATGTGTCACTTTGGGCAAAGTTCAAGGTTTTTTGTGGCTTTTTTCCTAAAAAGAATGGGGTCGATGATGCTCATAGCAGCTCTAATACTGTGGTCATCCATCAGTGTGGACGCGAAGTTGTCATCCATTAGTGTCGATGCCAAGTTTAATTTATGGCGCAAGTTGAAGTGTTTAGCAATTTGTGTTTTGAGCCTTGCGAAACCTCTATGCATTTTGAATTGCCTCCTTAATCATTCTAGAAAGTCCTTGACCTTCAGGGCATTAGATCACTATGATATCGGTTGTTTCTTGTCTACTTGCCTTGATCACCATCCAGATAATATTTTTCGCGGTGAGATTGAAGATATGACTTAGCTTCTTAAAATCAAGAAAATTATCGTGTAATCTTCTCTTTTTTTTTTCTCAACATTTTATCGATATATTTTAAATGTGAGGGGTTGCATACTAATTTGTTTCATTTCCTTGGATTTTGATATATGTGCTATTGTTAAAAAATTCGATTTCAATTTTGATGTGAATAACTTTTTTAATCTCTTGTTTCATATTTGAATTTATTTAGACACCAAGAAAGCTGGAGTTGATGTGAAGGAGGTGACAGAAAGTGCGAATTCATGCTCTCAAGGTTGCTAGAAGACCTATTCGTCACAATAAAGTTTGAAAATTTTCCTTTTTTATGTTCAAACAAAGGCAATTGAGTTAGTAATGCCTTTATTTCACACATCAACTAATAATAAGTGCCTTTTTTATTATCTGCTTGACCATGAGTGAAGTACATTGCTATGAAGTTTCAATTGTTATTAAATGAGTTTGCTCTCCATTATCTAAAATTAGATTATGAGATATAAACACGAAAAAAAAGGGTAACCTCTACCAAATATCGAAGCCCGCTCTTCATGCCTCTTTGAATTTGAGTCGAAACACAATTCTGTGTCTTCATGCAATCAAAGTTTTACGATGGCCATAAGATTGTCAATCTCTGGCACGACATGAGATCAGTGAGCGCCATGTATTCAAAACTTTCTTGCATTTTTAATGTGTTAGATGTCTCAGCAACTCAACACTTTTGCGCGCACGCCCCGGCTGATCAGGTCATTGTTGGCGAGACTCGACGTGCTTTTTGGAACTCGTGTTTATATGCGTCGGCCTTGTATCGGGTTCGAACTCGCGCTTGCCATCGACTAGGGTTTTTCAGTAGATAACAGCGGCTCCATGCAGTCTAATAGCGAACCAGCTGGTAAAAGAAGGCTCCATAGCTTTATGAGAGTGCAAGCTTTGTTCCATTCAAGAAGGTTTTCTTATTCCGAAGCTACCTACAAAACATTTATTGCTCGTTTCTATGAAAATAATAGATTACCTTGTGAAATTTGTTTAAGAAATTTGTTTAAGTCTTTGTTTATTTCATGGAAAACGAATGATGTGAATTTTTTTTTTTTTTTAAATGATGGCTTATATTGCTTGAAATGGTTAGTCGATGGAAAATGTTCTCGTTATATATAACAGTATGCCTAAATATGTTTGTGGATGATGAAGATGTTTTCATTTATTTATTTTTTGTAAATGATACAGGCGATTGTTATTAGGAAAATGCTTTCCAAATTATTTATTTTCCATGAAACAAATGGAGCTAAGGACCAGAAATTTTAATATGAAGAAATGGCATGAAGGCAATAGAAAGAATTACTAAATGACTCGAATTGCCGCTCAAGCGATCACGCATTAATATGCTTTAGGCAAAATTAGATTAGACTTAATAATCTCACAGAATAATGTGCTTTCATGCCGTAAATGGATCTTTAGTGTGATTTGATGTTGTCAATTTGATGGAACGTACGCACTTTACTTTTTCCTCACATAAGAACATCTGTGTAAATCCACTTTTGATAAAATAAAATCACTTCTTATGGCATTTATATTGGCATTGTAGAGAAAAAAAAATGGACATCATATGCATTTAAAGAATGTGACATTTATAATTTACCGAATCAAATAACACTAAATACAATTTAACTAATACTTTGTGGTCATAAAGATAAACTTGGGCTCATTAATTTGACTTAAGAAATAGTAAAATCCATGTTGTAGATGGATAGTACGAGTAGTTTGTAATTTTCAAAAGTTGTGATATCTACATATGCATACTTTCACAAATATATATATATAAAATTGAGTGAAAAAACCAAAAGCTTCCCAAGCTTGACGGAGCAATTGTAATACGTAATGCAAATATTTGTCCAAAAAAAAAAAGGTCGATAGAATAACGAACCGAAAGCGTAAAATTTAATAGGACGGACGACCATTGTTCCAATATGATAATCTCAAACAAGAAAATCTCTAATTTTCAAAAGACAAACTCTTTTCTGCACGCGGGCAGTATCTATTTAGTCCTATATTTTTTTTTTCTTTCGGTGGCTACAGTTTCCATATATGATGGCCTTTGGTACAATGTAATATTATTGATTTAGGCCTTAGTCGATTTTTGACCGCTACCGGCCCAAACCAAACTGAAAAACCCAAGCTTTTTGGCAATAAGCCCAACTACACGTTCGGCCTAAAAAGCGAAGTTATTCGCTTCGTTAGCCCGACACGAACTCCTTTTCAGGCCATCTTGTCTCCAAGGCGTAAGAGGAAGTTGCCTTTTTTTGGGGTGTGTCGGGCCAGGAATTTAAGATTCAAGGGCACTGCTAGTAGGGGTGATCGGGTCCAGGGTGGGTAGGGTCTAGACTTGGACCCTGTACCCAACCCTGTTATAACCGGTTCTCTTTTTTTGGACCCTGTACCCGACCTTGTTTGCATTGGACCCTGTTCCCGACCTACCATGTTTTTCCGGTCCGGGAACAGAGTTAACCCTATTTATATTAGAACCTGTTTTGCATAAAAATTGATGTACAACACTCATATGTAAACACCCAGAGCAACTCACCTTTAGATGTGGACAGCTATTGGCAATTACATATAATGATTCATCGGTGATGAATGTTCCGCCGATATTCAGATGTTGCAAAACAGTAGCTCTTGCAATTTGCAGAAATGGCTCAATCAGGAAGCTAAATTTACATACATATGAGGTGGACAACGCTACACAACACGCCCATGAGGGAGCATGTGTTGAGACAAAAAATCAGGTGTATGGATCGTGATTGTTTTATAAAATGATGCTCAGTGACAAACTGTTGCGACACTTCATCGATCTAAAGAGTAGGTCTCTACCAACTACCATATGTCAGATGATGGGGAAAGCACGCAAGAAGTTCTAAGCCTCGTGCATCACAAGAACTTGATGGTCAAACTTTTTTTCCAAAAAGTTAGGACTGGATTGTGAGAGAACTTCAGGCTCAGTTATCCCATAGACAAGTGGCATGCGAATAAAACAGATAATCATCAATAGAGCAAGGTACATTGACAATTTCAAGTTCTTGCACTAATTTTTATCAGATTGCACAATATGACTAATAAGCAACGCCGACACTATCACTGAGGAACACTAGCATCAGAACTCTGAATGAAGAAACGACCATTAACACCCAGAAATTGCTCCAACCACAGAACAAGACTAAAGCCTACACACATAACATCTGCAGAAGCAAACCATCACTTCGAAACAACAAACATACTAGCTTAACAACACCTTGGTCGGTGACCCGTCATCCCCAACAGAGAGATGGACGTAAGCTTCACCACGCATTTCGTTAGTGAAATTCTGTACAGCCCTTCATCGGTAATATGGCAGCCCCAACAAATCTTCGAATTGCGGACAATTCAGTCAGCAAAAGTTAAAAAATCCATAAAGACACATCATAAGCTAATCATCAAACAATTCCTAAGTAACTAATCCTCCATGTACCAATCTCCAAATTCAAGAAGAATCCTAACAAACTGCCAACAACCCTCCATCAATCATGTTGCATGGTAAATAGAGAGACAGAGACAGATAGAGGGAGTACATGTTGAGTTCACGGAGGGCGTATGCGTGGCGAATGACGTGGGCGGTGGAATCGTCGTCCATCTTCAGCCTCGCGAAGCTGAGCCTCTTCCTCCGCCCCAACGACAGCTTCACCCCACGCTTCCATTTCTTGCACACCCCGCTCACCCTGCGAGGAAATTTTGGTTTTTGATCACAACCCACGTCTCAGAATCATCAACACCACACGGAACCGCAGACAAAACAACTTCTTTCCCCTGAACCAGAAAGCAAGAATGGGAACTCCCCGCGGTCAAGAGCACGTATCGTGCCAAATCAGCGAGGACGGGATCATGAAGAAGACATGCGCCAGCACGTCGACGGGCAGGCGGTCGATCTCCACTTCCCCCTCCTCCTCCACCTCCTCCTCCTCCTCCCTCATCCCCGTGGTGAGACGACGGAGACGCTAGAGAGAGAAAGGGAGATGGAGATGGAGCTTCTTGGTAGAGAGAGAAAGCGTCGTTGCCGTCTTTCCTTATTTAAGGCGGAGGGGACGGAGGAAGGGCTACTGTGGGTTGCTCGAAGATGTGACAAGGTGGGCTTGCGGACGCGAGATCTGCGGGTCAGGGGTGTCGGCGAGGCAACAGCACCGGGTGGAACGGTGAGATCGAACAGAGGCGGCGTTGGCGCTCGGGTGTGAGCTCGACGGGGGTCAACCGCTTCGCGGGCAGAACCAGTGGAGCGGAGCTTTAGATGACCGGCGGAAGGGCGGCGGTGGTGCGAGCGTGAGGGGTGCGATGAGAGCGGCAGAGGTGGCATCGGCTTCACGATTTTGGGAGGGGAGCTCGAAGCAAGGCTGGCCCTGAGAGGTAAAGATAGAAATTTGAAACAGATTAGGGTTGCGTTTTGGTCTTTTTGGGGGTGGCTTACAAACCGGTTCTCCAACCGGTTTCCAAACCGGTCCGGTCGATCCGATTCCCGGGTGGGTAATCCCTCGGAACCGGTTCCCGGACCGGTTCAAACAGGGTCTGAGTTTTGGGAACCGGTTTCAACCGGAACCGATTCCCGACCCTATTTTCCGGGTGGGCCGGACCGGGAATCGGGTAAATCCGGTCCGGTTGTACACCCTTAACTGCTAGCCTATGTCGTGCTGTTATCTCCATGGCTCATCCAATGTCTGTGTTAGCTTTGGACATAGAGAGTCAAATGCGAATGAGACTATACACTATATAATCTCAAAGTCAAAGAGGTTGCTGATTTAACACAGGTTTATTACCAACGATAATTAATATAGAAGCCTAATCAATGATATCATCTAAACTCACCTTAATGTAATAATGAAAGCCTATTAAAATTAAAGTGGTTTATACAATATCAAAGATGGTTCGACAATGCTGGATATTAATAAGACGCCTAGAAGCACTACTCTTTGACATAACGTTAGAATCTAATCAACGACGTTGGATAGTAAGGTCAATGCCCAGTAGATGCTACTCCTAGATAGATGTGAAGACACAACATCGGAATCTAATTGACGATGCTGGACCATGAGAATAACACCTAACAAATACCGATTCTAAGTGCATATGATGATACAATGTCAGAATCTAATAGACGACACTGGATAATAAGGACACCACCTAACAAATGCTGCTTCTAGATGTGTATGATGACACAACGTTGGAATCTAATTGACGACGTTGGATAATGGATTAACACTGGAATCTAATTGACAACACTACTCGTGATATAGACACTCGCTGGAATTGAATTTATGATGGGAATTTTAAGCTACAACTAAGCTAAACTAAGTAGGGGTGAAAGTAAAATAAAGTAATTTTGTGTGTCGTTTTGGAGACTCTTTGTTGGATTGCTTGCGGTATTTATAGATCAATATGGTAACCATCAAAAATCGTTATCTCCTCCTCAAGAGTCACTTCATGTTCCATGTTGAATCGCCTTATTCATGTTTAATTTATGACTTGTTCGACAATATTCTCGTGACTTGTCCAATAAGTATTGACTACTCCTCTTTGAGTTTGGCGCCTTTTTAATTGTTCCTGCTTATTTTCACCGTCAAGGGTGCATCTTCATCAATGATCCTTAGCTTTGACACATGGCAATCAATTGCTTCATCATGGTATTACATGTCTTTGTTCGTTTGTCGAAATTCAGCTCAAAGTTTCTCAAAGTCCTTAATTATCTTTTCTTGTATGACTACTTATTGGCTGAGCCGATGTGGATTATGGTTCGTATATGGCTATGACAGCTATTTTAACACTCTTTGTCCCTCATGACTAGCATATGTTTGTAGGGGTATTTTTTAGGGTCAACATATGCCTCCTTTTAAAAGAAATAATTAATAATTTATTTCTTTTAAAGGACATACCTCGTTTTGCACTCAGTTTGCTACAGACTATCATTATACTTTTCTATTCTCTAACATATTCGTAGCCGATACGAATTAACGGCTCCTGTTGTATCTTGACACATCTTCGGCTTTTGGCAGATATCTTTAATTTTGAATCGTCATCTCATCATCCCTTTTGTACCTTTGTCTTCTTCCTTAAACCCTAAATCCTTCATATTTTGCTTGTAAGCTTTCCATGGCTGCCGAAGCTCCCAAATTTGAACCTGAATCTTATATTTCGAATTTCGATCATTGTTGATACTTGATTTTTAGTCAACATATCATAAAAGATAAAACTTGAGATTAGGGTTTTCGATTGCAACAGAGTCCATTTCTCGATTAAAAAACATTTTTTTTTTCATTTCGTTCTTTTACATTATCACTTTAAAGAGATTTCCTATTTATTTCTAAGAAAAGCTCGAAAAGTCAAACGGTTGACTTTTGAGTTGACTTTTGATCAGAGAGTTAATCAGTAAGTCAACCTCCAGTCAAATATTGGTTTTTTTTTATACTGAAAAATATGTCATATAGTCTTAGTTTCACTTTAGCTAAATCGATTTTCGAAAAGTTTAAAGATTTGACTCAAAATCAACATTTTAGGAAAAATCAACTAAAAGATTGACTTTTGGTCAAATCTTTAACCAAAAAAATAAAAAAATCCGCAAAACACATTGTTTAGTATCACTCGATTAAGAACCTTGTTTTGCGAGTTTTTTGATTTTAGGTTCAAAATCGACCAAAAACAAAATTATTTTCATTTTAATCATAATTATTATTAGTTCCTTTGAAAACATTTGGTCTAGGGACTAATTCTAATCCACTCGTTCATTCAATTTCAAGAATTGTCATGTTGAAAGGTGAATTACCATTTTAAGCCTAATTAGAGGGGTCAAATCAATCCTTTGTGAATTGCAAATGGACATTTGTATTTCTCTTATATTCTTGAAATAAGTTCAAATCCAAGGCCCGTTTTGAAAAATTCACTCAGGAACCTCTCAATTTGAGGAATTTCACTCTCTTGAATATAAGAAAATCGAGCTATTGACTTCAGTTGGAGAAATACAAGTTCAACCATCCAATATTAATGTTTAATTTCATGAATCAAGGTTCAATTTCATTATTAGACCTCGATTAATTTTTGACCTAGGTCTTGTGACGTCAATTCAAGGTCAATTTGGATGTAATAGATTATCTTAAGCATGGGCAATCGGTTGAATGTGTTTTTCAATTAATTTGCGATTTCGAGTGAGGAATTGCAAAATTACCATTTTAGCCTATAATATTCGATTACGTGTATCCATGGTCTAAGTCTGCTATTTTTCACAATAATCAATCAATTAGGCCAATTGTCATAAGGTTGGTCTGCGCTACACTAGGTCGGAATTTCATTTGCTCAAAATTAAGGTTGTAGATGAGTCCATTTGACTTCACATCCTTTATGAAATTTGTAATATATGTTGTAAGTGTTCTAAAGAGGTATGATTGGTGTGAATTGATAATCACTTGACATGTCAATTGCATGTGCGAATCCATTTAGATGCTACTGTAATTTGTGCACCTCATCATGCGGTTCTGTTTTGCTATTTTCGTATAGACTCATGTAAACTAAGTTAGGTTTAGGTGTCTCATGAAATTTTTTTACAACGACGCATTCTACATATAGGATTTTTTTGTAAGATTTTTGCATGTCATTAAATCATCGAAATTAATCATGTTCTGTGATGGTTATATTAAATTAGAGGCTTATCATGAGCTTACAAAAACTCATTTGTTTGGGTCTCTTAAAGATCAAATCATGCCTTGGTGTCTTCTCAACATTTGAAGTCTATGTTGCAAGCTTCGTATTCATGTATGGCATGCCACATTTAAATTTCATTTGTTATGTGAAAATCATGCACCTAAATGGCCAATTGCATTTGAAATTTGCTGAGGGTCTCATTTCTAGTTCCAAGTCATTTTGCAATGACTTATGTGACTTATTTGCATTCTGACTTAGCATTAAATTTTTTACCCAAATCCTTCGTCGTATGCAAGTTTCATGCATTGTTTAAGGGTGCGTTTGGTTCAATTTTCCCAAAGGGCTTTCAACCTCCAAAACCCCTTGGGAAAATGCTGAGGTATTTTGCTAGCCTGTCTAAGGGGTTTTAAGTCAAATACTGGCCTTAGGAAAGCTGAAAGCCTAATACTGATAGGGACCAACTTTGGACTTTTAGTATTTGGTCAAATGTTAAAACTACTACTTTTTTTTTTTTCAAAACTACTATCATAATTTTTTTTTTAGTTTTTCAATTTTACCTCTCATTGTCCAAAACTATCCTCACCTTCACTAGAGCCGGCAAAGAGTTTAATATTTTTTAATAAAAATAAAAATGAAATCCAAAAGCCCTTTATAAGAAAAAAAAAAGATTTGCCAAACATCCTTTACGCCAAAATAACTTTGCAAAGAATTTTTTACCAAAGGCAACCTGTATTTCTCCAAAAACCCTTTAGGCCAAAGATATTTATGTTTCTCCAAGGCCCATTTATAAAGCTAAACCAAATGTAGCCTAAATGGTCTTATAGACTATTACACATGCATCATGTTTTGTTTTGCATGTGGTTAATTTGCATGTCTTCACGATTCTCTTTTTTGATAATCAAATTGACCTTGATTGGACTCGAACCCTCTTAGGAAGTATTATGACTTGTCTAAATCTTTCCAATGCGACTGACTTCGTGCAATTTGCTCATTGTTTGATTCATTTTTCATTTTTGTCAATTTAGGTTAGAAATCTAAATAAAATTTGGAACCCTTGTTTTACCCCCATTGAGTCTGATTTTTATTATTTTTGTCTTTTTTTTTTTAGGGATTTTCAGGTTGAACCTTTAACAAACTTTGTTCATCACTCTTTTGTCTATATTGTGGTGAAATTTTGTATCTTTTAGATCTTGTTTACTAGGTCAAATCTCTATTGTTATATTTTGATATCCTGTTGTTTTGCTGATTTCTGGATGCAATGTTGCATGTTGCTGAATTTTGTTTATTATTATTATAAATTACTACACAGCTCTTCTTGGGAAACTTTCTACACGAAAGTTATTCCTTACGGTGTCTCTATGTTGTGTAATTTTCTTGGGACATTTTATCTATGGGTTCCTTTCCAATTGTGTGGACTTTATTTGCCCCGTTCTATGATGTTTTGTTACTATTCTTTGCTGTGATTTCTTTCAAGAATTTTTTAGGTTATCTTGCATGTTGAATTTGTTTCACATGTCTTCATGGATTTTGTTCCTCACTTTTCAAACTTTATACTAAAAAATTTTCAGAAAATAAAAAGCACTTTAGTGTGTTATTCAAACCCTCCGAATATTGTAACCTTGTCTAAATTTTCTTGTTTTCTCTGTTTTGAACTTAATTTTAGTTCAAGTAATGCTCATTCACACACTTTTCATGTCATCTTTGAACTCCAAACCTTCAAACCATGCTCTTGGCTTAATATTGATGTTGTCTAAAATTTGGAACATATTTAGGGTGTTTGTGAAGCTCAATCAGAGTGCACAGCATGCACCCAAGGTAGCCTTGATGATAAAATGTGTTCCGTAGCTATGATGCATTTTTGTTATACCAATTGCATTTTTTTTTCCATAATTCACTATTAATTGTTCTTCAAATGATTTTTGAGCATCACTTGAACTTCTAAGACTTTCACAACTTTTGGTCCGTTTACTTTCCTTAAATGCTTGTGGTTGTGCTTGATGCATGTCGAATGAAAAAGTGATCCAATGTTGGTTCACTAAAATTGCTCGATTGTTTAAGAACCAAGGCTCAAAGGCTTGCTTGCATATTTGTTCCCACTATGCATGTGTTTTTATAGATGTATGCATAGGTACGATGCCTAATTCCATGCGTAGACCTAAAGACAAATGATGACCAATGACTATAAGCCATAAAAAATGAATAGAGATAGACGTCTAGAGGGTCCGACACATGAATTGCAAAGGCCAACTCCGATACCCAGCTTGATTAATTTTGAATCTTGTCTCAATTGCCTGATTCTCTTTATTTGTTTCATGATTGTGATTGTTTTTGCCATGAATAGTTGTTTCTTTCATATCGTATGTACCCAGTCCTAGCATTAGATTAGGATTAGAGTAGGTTCTTGGAGGTGGAGGCCCATCAAGACATAAAGATGATAGAAAGTCGATGTCCTATCCAACCATATTTTTGTATTATTTGTCCCCGATATATGTTTTGAGTTGTCTTGTGTTGTTTAAACATTCGATGAGGTGTGGGTTTTGTTTCTTCCATTTTATTTTATTTTTTCAGTTAAGGTTGCATGTTAAATTTACTGCTTTCCTAGATTGTTCACTTGGTTATTTACTTTTCGCTTTGTTTTTAAACTTGAATTGTGTGCTTTCTTTTCTTTTTCTTAGAAATAGAATTACACGAAAACAACTATCCATGCGTGATCACTTACTTAATGTAATTGACATTAAAAAGTAAAAAATAAATGCATGGACACCTTATGAAACACGAAATATCCTTGAATCTAGGATCTTTAGTTGCGTAGAAATCGAGAGACAACTATTGACCTTTGATTGGATTTTCAAGCCAACTCACAAAAATGAGACTAGTGGCAACTCCTATATTTATTAGGTTGTTCAAAATAATTAGATAAGAAAATTAACCTGTCATAAGGGGTATGAGTCTTGATGAGATTCACCACAATTTAGCATACTTGATGTGGCAATAGCCCATAGGATGAAGTAATGCCATCCTTGTGGGTGTGGCAACTCCACATCCGACCTTCTCCTTCAAGGTGTGTCGCCCATGCAGGTGCGAATCACAACACTTTCCGCTGTCATGCTAGGTACGAGCTTGGGACAATTTATGATTGTGAACGAGCGAACTCATAAGGGTTCGTTTCAAAATGGTGAGGTGATGACGTCTTTTGGAATGCGAACCGTGATGGAACTTTCATGGTCAAATACCCATAAATCTAACCTTCTCTTCCCAAAGACTAAGGAGGCCAGGTTGCTAAAATTGTATTCTTAACACCGAGGAAGCCAGTTATTGTCAATTTTGACTGTTGAACATTGTAGAAGAGTATAAGGAAGCATTACTCCTTGGGCCTGCCCTTTTGGATCACAACCATGTTCCACCACCTCTCAAGTTGTGTTTTCCCACTAGGAGAAATGAGAAGATCCTGATACAGTATTCCTCAATCAAGGATATTTGGACATTTGCCTTTACTAAATTCCGAAGCTTTCTTTTATTTGAAGGGAATCTTCGCACCTGTATTTGCGGTTACAGGATGTTTTGCCAACCTGTTTGACATGGATGATTGCGTAGATCGAAATGGCATTAGAGATTAGCATGTTGATTCATGATTTAAATAGAGCCTTTGCAGGTTCTGTTGTCTACTTCTTGTCCCCATTGACCAATTGTTTCAATTTCCCTTATGGACCCATGTCTGTGACCCTTTTGGACGTATTCATTATCTTTGGGTTTGTTAGATGGTATTTCGGTAGATGAAATCGAAGCCTTAAAGGACTTCTCTATTCCTAATGATGTTTTATCTATGGAACTTTTCTGGATGAATATCGTAAAATTTTGGGTCTTATTCGCTTCAAAGAATAGATTGCCTTTTTGCTTTATTGGCTATCGAAATATGTTTTTTTTTTTTTTTAATCTTGCCCTTAAAGTCTTAAAGGATTTCTTTAGATTTGCTGCCAATCTTGCGAAAGGAAAGACAGTAGCCTTAGGTCTGCTTGTCTTAGCTGTTTTATACAAGAGTCTTACCTATGCTGCCCTTTCCATAACATCGAAAGAGATTGAGGTTCTATTTGGTCTGTTAGGAGTAAGAAGGGTAAATTAGTCTTTACCACCTTTAGGGTTTATTTTTGATGTATATATATTAAAGTTTATTGAATAATACAAAGCAACTTTTCTCTACATGGTATCAGAGCCTAGGGTTTAACCCTAGACGACGGAGCAGTCGCCGGACCGCCGTCGACTCGCCGGACCGCTGTCGGCTCGCCACCACCGTTCACCGGAAGAGGGCTTCTCCCTCGCGAAGCTCACTCGCGTTGCTCCCGCAGCTCGCGCGGCTCGCCCGCGCGGCTCGCTCGCGGGGCTCGCCCGCGCGGCTCGCTCGCGCGACTTCCGCGCACTCGTGCTTGTGCGATTTGCTGACCTACCAGGGGTTTTGACGACCCTATGCTTGTTGGATTTGGTGGTGTAACTGTCCCGCTTCTTGTACGTGAGATCGGTGAAGAAGGGGGAAAACCCTAGAGAGAGAAAGAAGACAAGTTGCAGTAGCGACAGAGTGCAATAGCACTCATCGGGATGATTTTGTGGGTTAGAATTTGCTTTAAAGTTGCTGATTTGGCTGATTTGGCTGATTAATGAAGCAAGTTGCTGCTTGGGTATAGTGCAGTTATTTATTTGATGATTTGAAAGTTGTGTGGTAGCTTCTGTCACTTTATTTGGTAGTGGTAATATTGGGTTATTGAATTGTTGAGGCTGAGTTGTTTGACGGAAGCTAAGGTCAGAGTTTGTTTACTCTTATTTGGAAAATGGGCGATGAGAAGAATAATACTGTGATGAGTGAGGTGATTTCCTCTTCATCTAATCGAATTACCGATAAGAAGCTCGCAGGGTAGTGCTAACTTCCACCAATGGAAGAAAATTGTGAAGCTTACTTTGACGGGAATCAACATAGACACTTAAGCGAGTTTAAGCCCGGAGATGATGTAACTTGGGATGGTGTTGATGCACGTATTCTTGGTCAAATGCTGAATTCTATGGAGAGTAATATAGTTGACATGGTAACTCATATTGATACGATCGAGAGAACTATGGGAGTATTTGAATGTGCTTTGTATTCGGCCAAGATAATTTGTCACGGATTTATGAGCTATCACGGGAGTTTTATCGATTTGAAAGAAAGGGGCGCTCTATTACTCGGTGCTTTGCAGATTTTAAGAGATTGTATGAGGAGTTGAATCTTTGTTCTCCCTATTTCAGCTGATGTTCAACAAATGCAACGTCAAAGAGAACAATTGGCTGTAATGGGATTCTTAGGATGTCTTGGTCCTGAATGTGAAAATGTTAGGTCTCAGATTCTTGGAGGAGAGAATATAGCATCACTCACAGATACATTTGCTCGAGTTCTTCGAGTATCTCGTGAGTCCTCTCAGGATACTACATCTATGGTGGGAGTTCAGCCCTTGTGTCCCAGGACTCGGGCGGGTAGTGGTAATAGGAGTGATGGAGGAACCCGTGGCGGGTATAGTGGGCGTGGTGTCCGAGGAGGAGGCCGAGGCATTGGAATAGGGAGAGGTCAAGGTAATCAGCATCCTTATGGACAATTCCATATATCTACTGATAATTCGGGAACTACACGAGTTTGTCATTACTGTGGCAAACCTGGTCATATTCAAAAATTTTGCTATAAGTTACATGGGAGACCAGGGCAGCAGCACCAGTTTGCTAATACGGCGTCTAATATTGACCCTACTCCACAGTCATTAGAAGACAAGGTGGTGGTTATGTCCAGTGAGGAATATGCTCGGTACACACGGTCTCAAATCTCACGGCTGTTTCTTCCACTGCTACTTTGGCTCGGACAGTAACGCTACGCATGTCTTTCGGCTACTTCTCGTCCTTGGATCATTGATTCAGGGGCTTCTGATCACATGTCGGGTCTTTCAAGTATATTTTCCTCTTTTTCTCCATCTTCGTCCATAGTTACTCTAGCCAATGGGTCACCTACACATGTTAGGGGAATTGGCACAGTCAACCCAAGTCCTTCATTACCTTTGTCCTCAGTGCTTTATCTTCCACAATTTCCATTTAACCTAATGTTTGTTAGTAAGCTAACCAAAAACTTTCAGTGTTCAGTAACTTTTTATCCCGATTCTTGTGTCTTCCGGGATCGGCTACGAAGAAGACGATTGGTAGAGGACGTGAGGAAGGGGGCTGTATGTACTTGAAGATGCTTCTTGATTGTTGCTTGCACAAGTGTTGCGTCCCCACATCAAATCCATTGTCGTCTTGGTCATCCTTCTCTACGTAGTCTTCAAAAGTTAGATTCTAGTTTTCAATCTCTTTCTAGTCTAGAGTGCGAGTCATGCCAACTTGGCAAATTACATCGTGTTAGTTATACACCTCGAGTCATTAAACGATCAACATCTCCTTTAATTTTAGTTCATTCAGATATTTGGGGTCCATGTCGTGTGGTTTCCAATTCGGGTTTCAGATATTTTGTTACTTTTGTTGATGACTATTCCAGAGTTACTTGGTTATATTTAATGAAAGATCGTTCAGAATTATTTTCTATTTTTCGTGCATTTATATCTGAAATTTATACTCAATTTGGCATTCGTGTTAAAGTTCTGCGTTCTGATAATGCTAAGGAGTATTTTTCCACATCCTTTTCTGATTTTATGACTCAACATGGTATGATTCATGAATCTTCTGTCCCGATACTCCACAACAGAATGGTATTCTTTGAACGGAAGAATAGGCATTTATTGGAAGTTACTAGATCCATGTTATTTGAGATGAAGGTACCGAAAACATTTTGGTCTCGATCTTTGTTCTAACCGCATGTTATCTCATTAATCGCATGCCTTCTTCTATTCGCAAGGTGGTATTCCTTTTTCCACCTTGTTTCCTAGTGAACCTTTGTTTGTCTTACCACCCCGTATCTTTGGTTGTGTCTGTTTTGTTCGTGATCATCGACCCGGAGTATCAAAACTTGATCCCGGGGCACTCAAGTGTATGTTTATGGGTTATTCCCGCACTCAAAAGGGATATCGCTATTATTCTCCATTGCGAGAAAATATTTTGTAACAGCTGATGTTTCATTTTTGAATCCACTCCTTATCATAATGTTCCAATTGATGTGTCTGAATTAGATGAAGACTTGTATGTGACCACCATTCGGTC
The DNA here is from genome assembly GCA_014182375.1 of Eucalyptus virginea. Taxonomy (NCBI): domain Eukaryota; kingdom Viridiplantae; phylum Streptophyta; class Magnoliopsida; order Myrtales; family Myrtaceae; genus Eucalyptus; species Eucalyptus virginea. The sequence goes on along the minus strand of CM024514.1, from coordinate 25,677,133 downwards.
TACTATTCCCAATGTTTCCCCAGTATCTACAGAGAAACCACCTCCTCTCCAGGTTTATACACGACGTCATCGTGATTCTACTACTGCTCCCCCTGCTCCTCATGTCACTACTACGTCGACTTCAGCTCCAGATCCGCCATTAGCTGTCCCTCCTCTTGTATCTGATCTTGATCTTCCTATTGCTCATCGCAAAGGTACACGTACTTGTACTCAACATTCTATTGCAAATTTTATTTCTCACTCTTCTGTGTCTCCTACTTTTCAAGCCTTTTTAACTCTTTGTTGAACAATATCCTATCCCCAAGTCATCGCCGAGGCGTTACAAAGTTCTGGTTGGAGGACAGCAATGGAAGAAGAATTACAGGCTCTTGAGATTAATCAAACTTGGGACTTAGTACCACTTCCTCTAGGCAAAACTGCTATTGGTTGTCGATGGGTGTATGCTGTAAAAGTTAACCCCGATGGTTCTCTTGCTCGTTTAAAAGCAAGACTTGTTGCAAAAGGGTATGCTCAGGTGTATGGGGTTGACTATCTAGACACATTTTCTCCTGTTGCCAAACTTACTTCTGTTCGTATTTTGATCTCTCTTGCTGCAACGTATAATTGGCCTTTATTTCAGCTTGATGTTAAGAATGCTTTCTTGAATGGCACTCTTCATGAGGAAGTTTATATGGAGCAACCTCCAGGGTTTGTTGCTCAGGGGGAGTTTGGACTAGTTTGCAAATTAAAAAAAGTCTTTATATGGTTTGAAACAATCCCCACGGGCATGTTTTGGAAGATTTTCTAAGGTTGTATAGTCTTTTGGACTGTCAAGATGTGGAAATGATCATTTTTTTTTTTTTTAATAAACAATCAGGAGGAGACAAACTATTCTTGACTGTGTATGTTGATGATATTATCATCACGGGAGATGACTTGATTGGTATAGCTGAGCTAAAAACCTATCTTCAACAATAGTTTCAAACTAAGGACTTAGGAAAATTGAAATATTTCTTAGGAATCGAAGTGGCGCAATCACAGAAAGGTGTTGTTTTGTCATAGCGAAAATATGTCTTGGATTTGCTCATTGAGACAGGTATGTTGGGATCAAAGCCTCTTGATTCACCCATGGAACAAGGGGTTAAATTAGTTGCTGATGGAGGAGAAATTCTTAATAATCCCGAGAGATATAGAAGACTAGTAGGTAAGCTGAATTATCTTACGGTTACTCGACCGGACATTGCTTTTCCCGTCGGTGTAGTAAGCCGTTTTTGTCTTCCCCTCGTACATCTCACTGGGATGCGTTATTCGGATATTGAGGTATTTGAAGAAAGCTCCGGGAAAATGAATTCTCTACCAAAACCATGGTCATAACAGAGTTGAAGGTTTTTCTGATGCTGATTGGGCTGGATCTCCAGATGATAGAAGATCAACTACTGGATATTGTACCTTAGTCGGAGGAAATCTGGTATCATGGAAAAGTAAGAAACAAAGTGTTGTTGCCCGCTCTAGTGCTGAGTCGAATATAGAGCCATGGCACAAGTGACGTGTGAATTAGTGTGGATTCGACGTTATTGACTGAGTTAGGCTTTAAAGATTTAGTACCTATGACTCGTGGTGCGATAATAAAGCTGCTTTGTGCATATAGCTTCCAACCCCGTGTTTCATGAGAGAACAAAACACATTGAGGTTGATTGTCATTTTGTCCGAGAGAAGTTGCAGAATGGAGTAATTCTTCCCAGTCATGTTCGAACCGGTGAACAACTTGCGAGACATCTTTACTAAGCCCTTGGGTAATGGGAGGATAGAACATATTTGTAACAAGCTGGGCATGATTAATATTTATGCTCCAGCTTGAGGGGGAGTGTTAGGAGTAAGAAGGGTAAATTAGTCTTTACCACCTTTAGGGTTTATTTTTGATGTATATATATTAAAGTTTATTGAATAATACAAAGCAACTTTTCTCTACATGGTCTATTCTAGATTTTACAAGCATGGATGGCTCTTTATTTTCCTTTCTTTTTTAGAAAAATCCCTCATGCTCTTCTATACAGTTCATCATTGAAATCCAAATAGCCAAAACCTCAAAGTCTGGGTTATCGATTGCTTACCTTAACTCCTACGAAGGTCCTTAATGACACTTCTTCATTTGTTTATTTCCTTCAGGAGATACTAAATTTTGACCACGCTCATATCGAGCTTTCCCCTTATGATACTCCCGAGTTTTATTACCTTTTCTATGCGAAGACTTGGCACCTAGAAAACTTCGATATATTTTGGTTATGTGTACTTACTCCGGTTGACCTCACCATTCACCTCTGCAAAAATGGAAGATTCTACCATGGGTTTGGAGCTTATTCCCCGCAGTACTATATCATGCAATTTAGTCTCTATCAAGGTATATCAATGCCAATTGCTTATTCCATGGATTACCCTTTGATGAATAGAAAGAAGTACAACTCTTAGAAGAATGAGCCCTTTATCTACTGCTCTCAAATAATTGCAACAATTTGGAACCGATTTTCTCCAAATCTTGAAGTTTTCCCAGTTTCCTTAGGAGTTATAGCGGAATAAACCAGCTGGTGGTTCTCTTCACATTTGAGAGTCCATATGAAGAAGCTATCAAGACTATTTTTGACCGAATAAAGCAATGCCATCCCTTGTCAACTTAAGTAACCAAGAAAGACAAAGTAGTATTGGAATATCCTCTCAATCTTGATCCTCCATTGTATCAACAACACTTAGAATTAGGGGTCGAGAAGTGACTAATACTCATTTACCAATTTTGTCACAACAAGAGGATCCAGAGCAAGAAGATCCATGAGAGAATCCAGAATCAGAACAAGAAGTTTTAGAAGAAGAAGATCTTAGAGAAAAACTAATTAGGTGTCGGCCTAGAGTTATTAAAGGTATACTCGATTGATCTCCTTTAGTTCTGTTGCACTAATTGACTCTTCTTCTTTTGTTGTTTAGATACTCCTAATTCTTCACTGCACATTGAAGATGAAGACACACTTGGCACTATAATGTCTCATCTTAAGCAAAAGAAATATGGTTATCCCCTTTCAATGAGAAAACAACCTCGACTAGCTACTGAAGATCTTACCTTATTTCTAGTTAAGGACAATCTCGTGCCTCTAGTTGAGCCAATTAGCTTTGACATCCACTTAAGACCACAACAAAAGATCGCCAGGGTAGAGAGGCTCACCTTTTGACTTCTGAGGGGGTTGGAGTCGTGCTTACCCCCGTTCCTTTAGCTATCCGTGGCAGGTGTTTTCCTCTTTTTTGTCATGTTCTTATTTGTTTGTTCTACCTTTAAATATTGTCATGATCTTGAAATAACAGCTATTGATGCATCCACTAGTGGCGAGGATTCACTTCAACATACTTTTGTTCAATCTTTGATCGAAGACACCATCATACAACCTAGTATGTATGAGGCCTCCTTGCTCTGCTTTGGTACATGGCCCAACTCTAACATTAACTTTTTTGGATATAATAGTTTCTGCCTCTCAAGCTTCACCAACCATTGCATTTTTAATAGCTAGTGTCACCTTGTCATAAGTTTCTCCTTTCACTCCTGTTGAGTCATCCATGCATAAGGAGAATATGACTTCTCCACCTATTCTGGCTATCCCTATTAGTGCTCTAGATGAAATTGTTCATGTTCTAAGTGCTAATGATTTGACCCCAGGAGTTTCCTTAGAAATGGTTAAACTTGATAATCTAATGAGAGCACAATTTCTATTTCTTTCACGTGGTGGTATGTCCACGATATTGAACAATCAGCCTACCTTTTCTCAGCTTAAGTTGTTGACGAGTGAACTGAACGAAGATGATATTGGTGATCTTCTGCCTCCAAATCTTAAGTTAGGGCTCAAAGACTTCTACAATAGGTTTTCATCTATCTTTGATACTTATTGTCAGAACTAGACTCGGTTGACAGTATTAACTGCTCCAAAAAAAACTAATTTTTTACCAAGTAATCAAGTGAAAAAAGTAGAGCGGCAAGTAAAAGAAGATCACCAATCTCTGCAAGCTACCATGAATGACATTGTTGACCTTGAAAGGGAGGAGTACACTCTTGAGAAATAGAAGGCAGCGATTGAAAGGAGATTGAAAGAAGTTCGCTAGAAGCTAGAAATCAAGGTCTATGGCAAATCTAAAATGAAGATTGACTGCGCAAATTATAACTATTCTCAAGGGAATGAAGGCAGAAGATTATGCTGATCGAAAATAGTTAAATTCAAAACGTAGTCGTGTCAGCAATGAATACATAAATCCATAACCTTAGTTTCGACCAACTCATTTAACTGATATTTAATTGAAAGCCTTCGAAATGAAATCATTTAACTGATATTTCTTCTAGAATTTTACTTTGCAGCACCTTTGTTCTTAACTTTCTTCATTGCGTGCTTGACGGAAGTATGGCGGGATCTTCAAATGCCACAAACTCATCCACGTTCCTCATACATAGGATAATAAACTACTTTCGAAGCCTATTTATACCCGGTGATCTTGTTCCTTCATCAACACTTCTGCTCACACAATGACAGGCTATTCTCAAAATTCCATAGGTGTTGAAGTAACCTCTCACTTATTATGCTTAGATGCACTTTGTGTCCATGAGAAAAAGGGGAAGCTCTCCTTGATATTTATGGAACGAAGTACTGGGACTGGTTGTATTACTTTGGGTCCTCATCTTAAACTCTTGCTACCTCCGTCTCTGCTTACAGAATGCTTTCCTCACCATTGTGAAGAAATTCTACCTATACACCAATCTTCGATATTTGTTTTTGCTTGGTCAACCCCTAATTATTCAACTATTAGAAAAGGCTGAAGAAGGAAGTCTCAAGTGCGTGGAATGATGCCAAGATCAACAAGCATTTGAAGTTCTATTGCATATCATTGACCCTTTGGATTATAGACTAATTGGTAGACTTTGTTGTTTCTGGTCACCTTCGACTAATTGTTTTTTCTTTCCAATTGGCCAAGTGACGATCACTTTGCTAGATATATGGTGTTTGATTGGTCTGTCTCCTTCTGTGGAATTCGACAGCCAACATATAAGCACTTGTCCGTTCTTTGACAAGATTCCTCACCTAGATTTTCCTTATGATAAGTTCAAGGATAGATTCGCCAAGACTAGAGACCTATCTTTGCTAAGAAACATGTCGCTTTCTTGTTATGCTAGCTTTATTGATTATCTTTCGGTATTCTTTGTTGACTGTATCCCATTAGTTCATTGATATGGCTCATGCATTGGATTGGGTCATATGGCTCTTATAGCATTATATCGAGGTTCAGAGGTCACTCTGAACCTTTCTTTGGTCCTTTATGGATTATGCATGGCTGGCTATGGTGAAACGCATGAATCATATGTCAAAAGCGAATTGGGGCTTTGGAAATTCTGTCAAGCACTTTGTTCATTACCCAGTGATTTCTCCTCATTTGAATGCTTGCTTAATATGTTGCCATCTCTGACTGACTTTGATTTCTACAAGCCTGGGGTTGATGATAAAGCTTGCAACCCTTTGACTATGCAATCCAATGTATGCTTATTCTAGTCAAGCATTCTAGCTCCATCCAACCTTACGCTAAACTTCTTTTATGGAAGGCAATTTTCCTCGGGTTTTGAGACATATAACCCACACTATTATGCCTGACAATTTGGACTGACCCAAGGTGTGCTTGTGCCAATAATATATCCAATGAACTTTCCTTTCTCCAAATCATGCCTTGGACAAAAGTAGATAGAGTCGATATCATTTGTCATAACGAAATTACCCATAATGTCCTTGGGCATTTACACTTTGCCAACTTTTCGGGTTATCCCTATAACCCTACATTCTTCGATGAGTGGTAGAATGACTATTAGCTCCAACTATTCCCCTACCATGTTAATGGGGTCCTTTCCAAAGTTACCCAATTTCCTTTGGGCTTGTTGCATCAATTCAAAAGACCTTCAAAACTATTTGAGCATCAAGCACTAAGCAATTATGGACAAGCAACTAGTGAAGGTAATTCCTTTGTTTTATTCATTTTTATTTGTTTATCTACTAAACCATCCGTTCAATGCAGATGATTCTTCCTCATCCAATGGGCAGATTTTAGGGACCTTTGACGACCATATGTCCAATTCACCTCTCTATCCAACCGATGTCAATCATATTAATATGGTCCAAATTTCAACTGGTGCCTTTGATCTTGGCTCATCATCTCTCTTCTTACCTAATAAGCCAATTCCATTTGAGGATTGTAACTCTACTCAAATTAAATTAGCAAAACTCCATGACCTATTGAAGAAGGGTTTTGACACCATATATAATGACATAGCTGTTGAGTGTGAAATCATGACCCTCCTTGCTCTCTTGACCAACTTACCTTATCCTCTGCAGTTTCAAGCCCTTGAGTTTGCTATCAATGATTTTCTCTTTCTTTTGATTCTACTCTAAAGTCATATAGGGCATGGCTAAAGCATATAGAGGATATAGACAAGCTAGAAGAGAATGTCTTTTTCAAAAAGGAAGAATTATCTCGACAGAGGACCACTTTTGACATCCTGAAGGTGAATGGCCATACCCCATTGCAAGCATTATTGATTTAATCAATATTAATCATTGACCTAGAAGCAGCCTGTGTTTCTTTGGAGCTTAAATTGTCGGAGCTTGGGAACAAAAAATATGAGTATTTTGAAGCCAATTGCAATAGTGAAATGCGCCTACATAGTTTTGTGCTAGAGATAAAGCAACACTTAATGTAATTCTGCATATGTTCCATCTGTATTCATGGTTTTATGAACTTTATGTTTCAGCTTTATGTTGTAAATAAAATTTCCTATTTTGGCACCTATTTATTGTACCTTTTCTCCTTATTATCACAATCTTAGTATCTCTGGCGTTGCTCAACTTTTCATAGCATCCCCAATACTCTGTCACCGTTGTTAAAGTACTCACATCCTCATCCTTTATCATGGACCAAGATTCATGCGAATCACGTGCAGTTGACCATCTCCATCACATTTAATGACCATCGGCTCCTCATTCATCTCAACACCTCAACATATGAGTATCATCCATAATGGCCAACCATCATGTCATTTCAATTTCCAATATAATCTTAATTATGTGCATCGTATCAATCCATTATCCCATGATACACGAATCCCTATTTTCTTGGCTATATTGCAGTTACGCACGTTCATCCTTGATTATACTGGCTCGTGAAGGGCCGCCGCTGTTTGACTTCCAAACCTAGCCTATAATTAGTGCGGTCTATGGTAACCAGATTCCCATCCATCATTCGAATCTTCTACAACCACATCAAGTTGAAATGATGCCAAAATCTTCTTCTTCCTCCTCCTCTTCTCCTTACTATGGCTGCCACTTCAACACCCCATGGAGGGAACTACTCTCTTGTCTTCGTTTCACATATAACCTATTAACCTCCAAACTCGGCATCCTTAAGAGGCTAAAGAGTCTCATGACCCATGCTACACCTAGGAACCTCCTTGAGGGTGACCCTTTTGTTGCTGACTATGATGAGTTCATGGTAACTTTCAACCACCATATTGAAAGTTTCCAATCCAACCTGGGGGACATCATCGTCTTTGATGTTACAGAGAACGAATATTGGAGCAAGAAGGAAGAGATTGAAAATGCTAATGCGGTCTACTATGAACTCACAAAGGCGTAAATGACCATTCATGCTGTATGTACTCAACTATCAAGCTTCTAGGGAGTTGTTTCCAATAGGGCAAAAGTAGTAAAGAAGCGACTGAAGATGTGGCACCCCGAATCCCTCGTAGGTCGCCACAAGCACCAAACATTGCACCTGATTTCAACTCTTAGAAGAAGCGTCGTAAATCATAGACACATTTTTTTTTTTTGAAAACGGTCCCAGCGCGACTCATTTAGCGGAAGCAAAATATAACATCGCCATCTCTTCCTCCATCAACCATGATACAATTGCACACCACTAAACATCATAATAAAGACAAAGCCATGACACTTTATTTACATATTTTCAAGATGGGTTTCCTTGGGTCGGTACATCAAAAGAAAGGCCAGGACATGAAGCCACACTCGGCCTAAACCCCAAAAAGAAACAGTCGACCCACTATGACTCACGTGCAAGATCCCCCATCACTAGTGTCGGCTAACCATCCCAAAAAGTTTCAGCTCCTACTTGTCACTCACGGGCTCTCACACCCATCCCGGTGCATCAGGCGGTGGCGGCGGCAACATCCCACACATCACTCCGTCTCGGCGAACATGGACGGATATGAACTCCTGGACAACAGGGCCCCCAGCCAGGCCCACATCGTACATAACTAAACAGCGCACTCGACCTCTACATCGGAAGGTAGGCCGTAAAACACGCCCCGCGTGACAGCAGGGAGCGGCATCCTACTAATCTGAAATGTTGGTCCCCAAAAGGGGTGAGTACAGCCACTCAGCAGGTAAAAGATCCGATAACCACTCAAAGCATCATACAATACAATCATAGCATAATACATGTCATACATGCATTCCAGGCATCACTTACCTTGAAGCCATGCATATACCATCATACATCCTCATCACAATCATATCACATACATGTCGTCATGTCATAGGTCATCATCATCATGTCATACACATGTATCATCATCATCATCATGTCGTACACATGTATCATCATATCATAGGTCATCATCATATCATACACATGTATCATCATATCATAGGTCATCATCATATCATAGATCATCATCATGTCATATCATCATGCCATAGTAATCATTATCATATCATATCATATATGCATATCATCATGCCATAGGTGATCATCATCATATCATATCATATATGCATATCATCATGCCATGAGTGTTCATCATCATATCATATCATATATGCATATCATCATGCCATAGGTGATCATCATCATATCATATCATATATGCATATCACCATGCCATGAGTGATCATCATCATACCATATCGTATATGCATATCATCATGCCATGAGTGTTCATCATCATATCATATCATATATGCATATCATCATGCCATAAGTGATCATCATCATATCGTATCATATATGCATGATTCAATTTCCACTTTTAACTTTCAATTCGATCACCACATCAACATCACTCTTACTCGGGATCATCAATTTCATCCATACTTTACACTCGCACCCCATCCTGGCATCGCGAGAAAAACCTCCGGCATTCAGCCATTTAAGGCCATCGGGCATCTTGCACCCCTGCATTCCGGGCATCTCGCATCCCAACTAGCATCACGAGGCATCCCCTCGGGCAAAGACCTCCAAGGCTTCCGGCACCCAACCATTCCGGGCATCTCGAAACTCCCGAGGCCATCCGGCCATATATCTCTATACATTCCGGGCATCCGGCACCCCCCATCCCGGGCATCCTGATACTCCCAGGGCATTATCATCCGCCACAAACAGTTTCCTCATTTATCATTATTCATGTTCACCAATTTAGGTCTCAACTCAGCATGGCACATGATGTAATGGCAAACAAAATCACTTTCATCCTTCGATCTATACATGCATCTCAATTCATTATCATGCATGCATCAAGACATCATCATCCAATCCATACAAAATTCCAGCAAGTACCATTTTTAGAAAATATTTAAATTAAATATCCATATGCTTCTCAAAAATCATGAAATTAAGACATGTGCTAGACAAGACAATAAGATAGCAATTTCATGAAAAGCACATGCCCAATAGAGTTCCACACAAGAAGGTACAATTCACACAAAACAGCATGCAATTTTCGGATAGAAACAGAATGCACAGTTTCCGAAATAATTTGATTAAAATATCCAAACTACCTCCGAAAATTATGAAATTTTACCAGGTTATTTTAAGACACTAAAGTAGATTTTTCATGAGGACTTCTAAGCCAAATTCGTTTTAGATTATTTTCTATAGTCATACGAAGCTTCTGGATCTAGCACCGAAACGTCCAGTGTATGTTTCTTCGAAATACTGATTTTTCAACAACTTATTCTTCTTCGTTTCCTCTGAAATTTGGATATGTTTTACTTCAAGATGTCCCCTACAACTTTCATTAAGGGATCTTAGTCAGATTTCCAGAGTATAGTCATCATATGGGTCCATGAAGTCTCGGGTATCCTGTACCGCGTCTCCAGATTTACCATCTTCAAGAGTAAGTCGATTCACTAGGCTACACTTGTTCATTTTACTTCAAATTTGAGTATGTTAAACTTCAAGATGTTATATACAAGTTTCATGAAGAAGTCGAAGAGAGATTCTTAGTAAAAATCAACATGCAACCACAAATCCACCGAAAGGTCAGTGAAATCGTTCCAGATCTAGCGTCTTCGTAGAATGAGGGTTTGACCCCTTAAATCTCCATATTTTTGTCTCAAATTTTAGTATGTTTTAGTTTAAGATGTTGGCTACAACTTTCATGAAGGAATAAAAGTCAAAATCGAACTTGAAACATGCATGAAAGCTCTCACAAGATTCTGGGTCAGGCGGATCTCACGAAAACAGCATGCAAACTCAAGAACAAGTCATTCTAGCTTCGGTTTCTCCCTCCTTCACCCAAAATTCGACACTACTCCAAACATACATGCAACACACACATGCAAGAGTAGAAAACGGATCCCAACTTGCCTCTAGACCGAGGAGAACGACGGCACACGGCGGACGAACGGGCGGCACACGGGCGGCGACGGGCGGCTCCTCCTCCCTCTCGGCTTCTCTTCTCTCGGCCTCACTCTCTCTCTCTCGCACGATTCTCTCTCTCTCTCTCTCTCACTTGGACGGTAACCCAACCGGCCACCCTCTCTCTCTCCTCTTCCTTTTATTTCCCCAATTCCTCATCATTTGCAATCATGAGCTTGCCTCTCCAATGGCCAATGCATGCCATCTCCCTTTTTGCCACTTGTCATGATACATGCATGGGCTTTGGGAGCAATTGGGCCAGCAAATGGGCCGGCCACTCCTCCCCACTTTCACGGTCGACGGCAGCCCACTTGTGGGCTTCAATGGGCCGGCCAACTTGGCCCATCAAAATCCACCTTTGGGCCTAAGGCCCAAACCTAAATAAAAATCAAATTTTCCCCTTTCTTATTCTTCCTTTAGGAATTTAATTACTAAATTCCACATGGCCAAAAATCTTGTAACATTTTATTTATAGGAACTTAGTCTATAAAGTGCATAGCCAAGCATAGATTATTATCATTAATTTATCTAATTTAAAATCTCATAAACACAAGCACATATCACTTAGTCTTAAAAGGAGACTAATGGCTAAAGCATAAACCATAGGTAATTTCATTGCCTAATTATGGGCTTTAATACACCTTAGAGCTTGTCTTGAATTTTGGGATGCCACAGAAGAAAGGGCTGGGCTTTGCTGAGCAAAGGGAGTATGAGATCGACAAGGCTTTGCTCGCCAGGTCCCTATCCTTTGTGGACTCCAACACCAAAAGCGTTGAGACCTTGCTTAAGAAGTTGATGAAGTGGTTGAAGAATAGTTAGTCCTTTTCTAGCACCTAGAACAAGAGAGATGTGCCCTCAAAGCGAAGATGGATAAGTTGCAGAAGCCCAAGGAACGCACGGAGAAAGCAAAGGACCACTTGGAGACATGGCTATGCCACTTTGTGGTTGCCTTTTGGCAACACCTTGGTTTGAGTGGGCTAGACTAGTGGCGAGGCCAGGAGTGTAGGAGAAGGAAGGAAGGAAGGAAGAAAAAGGAAAAAAAAAATGAAAGGGGGAGAAAGTGAGGGAGAGAGCGAGTGAAGGAGGGGAGATAGAGAGATGTAAAACGAAAATAAATAAAAGGAAATTTTAGAAATTCTTTGGCCTTTCATTTTTCTTCCATCTCACTCATCTCCCACATAGTCGGATAGTATTTCTTCAGGAACTTGCCATTTATCGATCGCCAAAACTCTTTTCCATCCAACTCCAGTAATCAATATGCATTTTCAATAAGAATATCACTAAGCATGGGCTTTCCCAAGTTAATGACCATTTATCAAATTTTTCATTGTTATCACTCATGGGTAAGATGGTTTTCCAAGCCAAATCACCAACATCAAAATACTTAGGCTCCATGTGTTTATTATACGCTTTGGCAACCATTTGCTTTTGGTTGATTAACTTTTTCAACATTGAAGCTTTACTTTCACCAAGATCATCAACATTAGCATACATTAGCTTTTCCTTTTATAAATTATCCTGTAATCTCACCCTAAGTGATTGTACAGTAATTTCAAATGGGACGGCAGCTTCTTTTCCAATATTGAAGCTTTACTTTCACCAAGATCATCAACATTGGCATACATTAACCCTTCATTTGATAGATTATCTTGTAATCTCAACCAATGTGACTGTACTATAATTTCAAATGAGAGGACAACTTCTTGTCCATGTGTTAGCATATATGGGCTAACTCTAGTACTCAATCTTCTTGATGTTTGGTAAGCCCATAACATCGTGGACAACAAGGAGTCCTATTCTCATAGGTTTTCCTCCAAATGCTACTTAATAAGATTAATAATGATCTTGTTTGAAACCTTTGCTTGACCATTAGCTCGAGCATAATATGGTGTCGAGTAAGCCATCTTGATACCCCTGGAATTAAAAAAATTCTAACACCTCTTGTCTTGTAACATTGTCCCCTGGTCAATTGTTATGGACTCAGGAATCCCAAATTGATGGATAATCCGTTCTTTGATGAACTCCTTTACAACTTTCTATGTTACATTCTTATAAGAAGTCACTTCTACCTACTTTGTAAAGTAATCAGTTGCCACTAAGATAAAATTATATTTCTTTGGTAAGGGGTAAAATTTTGCCTAGTATATCCATTGCTCAACCTCTTATAAATTATCCTGTAATCTCACCCTAAGTGATTGTACAGTAATTTCAAATGGGACGGCAGCTTCTTTTCCAATATTGAAGCTTTACTTTCACCAAGATCATCAACATTGGCATACATTGACCCTTCATTTGATAGATTATCTTGTAATCTCAACCAATGTGACTGTACTATAATTTCAAATGAGAGGACAACTTCTTGTCCATGTGTTAGCATATATGGGCTAACTCTAGTACTCAATCTTCTTGATGTTTGGTAAGCCCATAACATCGTGGACAACAAGGAGTCCTATTCTCATAGGTTTTCCTCCAAATGCTACTTAATAAGATTAACAATGATCTTGTTTGAAACCTTTGCTTGACCATTAGCTCGAGCATAATATGGTGTCGAGTAAGCCATCTTGATACCCCTGGAATTAAAAAAATTCTAACACCTCTTGTCTTGTAACATTGTCCCCTGGTCAATTGTTATGGACTCAGGAATCCCAAATTGATGGATAATCCGTTCTTTGATGAACTCCTTTACAACTTTCTATGTTACATTCTTATAAGAAGTCACTTCTACCTACTTTGTAAAGTAATCAGTTGCCACTAAGATAAAATTATATTTCTTTGGTAAGGGGTAAAATTTTGCCTAGTATATCCATTGCTCAACCTCAAAACAATCACAGCTTAATAATAGGTTCATCATTACAGTTGGCACGGGCTAAAGTGGATTATGCTTTTGGCAAGGGTCACAACCTTTAGTATAATCGATGCAATCCTTCACAATAGTTGACTAAAAGTAACCATGACAACAAAACAACCATTTCATTTTCATCCCAACTTGGTATGCGCCACAGATTCCTTTATGTACTTTGGCCATTGTGAGCATTGACTCTTATTTTCCCGAACATCTTAACAACAAGCCATCCACTATTCTTCGATACGACTCATCACCAATTAACAAATATTTCATTGCTTGTCTTTTAAAATTTGTCATTGGCAACTGGGTTTTTAAAGTAATTTGTGAGAGGAATTCTCCAATCCTGCTCATCTTGATCACCTCATCCTTCAACCAAACAACTTGGAGCTATCATTACTCTGTTGTCTATCGAAGGTAACACTTTTACCTGTGTATTGATATGTTTAGTAAGTTCCTTTGATATTTTATGGCAAAAGAACGCTTCAAGTGCCATAACTTTGGCCAAAGGGACACTTAAGTGCCATAACTTACGAAAGGTATACTTAAGTGCCACATTCGAAGAAAAACGGATCACTTGAGTGCCACTCCGGCCAAAGTCCGGCCAAAACGCCAACGTGGCATTTTTCCGGCGAAGCGCGCCCAAAACGACGTCGTTTTGCGCGCCCAAAACGGCGTCGTTTTGCACGGCGACGTGGCCAAAACGGCGTCGTTTTGGGCCGACGTGGTAAAAAAAAATTAAAAAATTAATTAAATTAATTTTAAAATTAAATTTAGTTAAAATATTTAAAAATAATAATTTTAAAATTAAATTTAGTTAAAATATTTAAAAATAATAATTTTAAAATTAAATTTAGTTGAAATATTAAAAATTTAATAATTTAAAATTTAAAATTTAAAAAAAATTAAAAAATTAAAAAAATTTAAAAAAAAAAAAGGAAAGGTGGGGGAGGCGGCTGAGGGATTAGCCCTCAATCACCGCCGCCGCCCCCCGCCACCGGAAGGGCCGGCGACGGCGAGGGAGGGTCGGCGGGGTCGCGGGCCCGCCGGGGGCCGGCAACCCCGGCCGACCGGCGGCGAGGGCTCGCGAGCCCTCGCGCGGATCGGGACGAGGGTTGCAGCCCTCGCTAATTTAAAAATTTAAAAAAAAAAAAAAAAGGAAAGGGGGAGGCGGCGGGGATTAGCCCTCGCCCCCGCCGCCTCCGCCCCCGCCGCCGCCGGAAGGGCCGGCGACGGCGGGAGGGTCGGCGGGGGGTCGGGCGGCCGGGGTTGCCGGCCCGACGAGGGCTCACGAGCCCGCCGGATCCCGGCCGACCCTCCCGCGGGCTCGGCCCTTCCGTCGTGGCGGCGGGGCGGCGGGCGAGGGCTAATCCTCGCCCGCCTCCCCCTTTTCCTTTTTTTTTTAAAAATTTTAAAATTATTAATTTTTTAATATTTCAACTAAATTTAATTTTAAAATTATTAATTTAAAATATTTTAACTAAATTTAATTTTTAAATTATTATTTTTAAATATTTTAAATAAATTTAATTTAATTATTTATTTATTTTTTTGGCCACGTCGGCCCAAAACGACGCCGTTTTAGCCACGTCGGCGTGCAAAACGGCGTCGTTTGAGCTCGGTTCGCCGGAAAAGTGCCACGTCAACATTTTGGCCGGATTTTGGCCGGATTGGCACTCAAGTGATCCATTTTACTCCGATTTTGGCACTTAAGTGTACCCTTCGTAAATTATGGCACTTAAGTGTCCCTTTGGCCAAAGTTAAGGCACTCCAGGGGTCCGCGCGTCGATATTTTATAAACAAATGCCATTTGAGCTGATTCATTAACTTCCAAATTTTCACTTCTCCTAATGTAAATTAATTCACATTTGGTGAACTTACTTACTAACTCTTTTGCTAGGATATGATGTGATATTATATTTTAATTAAAGCACCGATATTCCTCGATCAGTTGCTTTATAACCAATTATGAATCTCCTTTAATCCTCACAAATTGGACCTCCATGTCAATCAAAATATTGAGACCAACAATCAAAACCTCGTACTCTGTTTGATTGTTTGAGCAAAGAAAGTCGAGTTTGGACATGAATTTCATTTCTGATCTTGTGGAGATACGATCATGATCTAGCACCTGATGATTTGGACATACTCGATCCATCGAAATATAAAATCCACAGTAGCACTTGAACCTAGTTTTCATCTTCTTCAATCTTTAATGAACTGTACTATTGCGTGCCCTTTTATTGCTTTGAACGGCATGTACATTAGATTGATCTCAGAAAAGGCAAAAGCCCATTTAGCTATCTGGCCTCTTATAATTGGCCCAGTTAGATATACTTAATCACACCCGTCTTGCAAATTACATGTACCATAGTTTGCAACATATAATGACGTAAGTTTGTACATGCGTAGTATAATTGCATGCACAACTTCTCCATGGGATTATATCTCGTGTCAGTATCGTTCAACATTTTGCTTAGATAATAAATCATTTGTTCTTTTCCTTTATCATTCTCTTGTGACGGCATACTTTTGATTGTGGTATCGGTTGCCAACAGCTACAATTTCAACGATCTACCCACCTTAGCTGGCATCAAAATTGGTGGTTTGATCAGATATTCCTTTATCTTGTCAAAAGCATGTTGATGCTTATCTCCCTAGGTGAATTCCTCCTAGTTTTCCAACATGAGTAATGGTGAAAAAACTTCAATCTTCCCTAACAAGTTAGCTATAAAACGATGCAAAAAATTTATTTCTTCAAGTATCATTAGGAGTTGCTTGTTATTGGTAGGTGGCGACAATTCTAGAATATCTTTCGCTTTATTTTTATCTATTTGTGTTCCTCTTTGGTGAACGAGAAAGCCTAAAAATTACCAGCCCCTATACCGAAAACGCGCTTTGATGTGTTCATTTTCAGCTTAAATTTCTACATGCTAATAAAGGCCTATTCCGAATAATCTAGATGACATACCTAGTCTGATTTTACGATGACATCATCTAAGTGAACTTCCATGAAGTCACCAATCATGTCGTGGAAGATAAAATCCATGGCTCTCTGATTTGTCGCTCCAGTGATCTTCAAACTAAAAGGCATCACTAGTCATTCGAACTTACCAATAGCTCTTAGACACCTAAACTGTCTTGTGAATATCTTCTTCCACTATGAATATTTGATTGTACCCAAAATAGCCATCCATTAATAACAAAATTTTATTGTGAGATGCTAAATCAACCATGTCGGTCATCAGCATCTGGTACTCATATTTTGATGTTGCAGCATTTAAATCGCAAAAGTCTGTACGAACTCTTAACTTTCTGTTTTTCTTCTTTACTGGGACCACATTCGATAGCCATTCGACATACCACGCAGTCCTTATAAAGCTTGCGGATAATAGGCACTCGATTTGTTCCTTAAATTTTTGTATAACCTCTAGAGCGAAACGCCTTAGGGTTTGCTTATGTGGCCTAAATCCTTTTTTAATTGTTAATCGATGTTTCACTACTTTCCTTCCTAGACTTGGCATTTCATGATAGTCCTACGCCAAACAATGTTTATATTTTCTTAGCACATCTACTAATCGAGCTTTAAACTCACCATTGAGTAACTTGTTTACATAGATTAGACGAGAGTAGATCATCTCCAAGGTTGATTTTCTCCAATTGATCTTAAGCTTACATCACTTTATCATTCTCTTTAATTAGGGATTCATTGAAGTCCAAAATGCCATTAACATCGTCTATTGGTTGTTCGGCTCGTTCAGCTCGTTATGCTAGGTATCTCTTAGCAAGGTCTTCCGATAATATAGGGTCTTCCATAAATAACCTTATCCAGGCGTTTCGCCAGTTCCATCTTAGAGAACCATCCAATTCTTCCCTTGTCAAAATGACAGAACACAATATTACTGTGATCAATTTCTTGGGGCTTGCAAACGTATGTGTTGTTGCCTGTTGCCCCTTGGCAAACCTTTGTCATGTTCGATACTTATGTCCATGCAGCGTTTGACTTGGTATTGGCCTTGACATACTTGACTTTATCCCCATTCCAAAAAGCCAGCATTTGGTGTAATGTCGATGGTATAAATTGATTTCCATGAACCTAATCTCTTCTTAATAACATATTATATGAGCCATCAAGCATCAACAACACAAAAAGAAGTTCTTGAAGCCTTAAACCCTACCATTGGGCTAGCTACGTATATTCCTTTGATTTCAATAACCTCTTTAGTGAATTCTGAGAGTTGGATACTTGATGGGCTTATTTCTTCATCCATCCTGCCTAGCTTCCTAAAGAACCTTTATGGGATTAGGTTCAAAGTTGATCTCCCATCAACTAATACTTTGGTAACTGGACGGCCATTTACTTTGGCACTAATAGTTAAAGCCTTTAAGCGATTAGAAAGGCTCTTAAGAGGTTTCTCAAACTCCATTACTTCTTCTTTGTTGAAGAAAAAATATGCTCCTTCCTTTTCATGAGCTAGATCTTCTCACTTACGTTAGGGATGGTTTGGCCCATTCGAAACTCATTGGGTAACCTAACCTGGACCATATATGACTTTAAAGTAGAAATTGACCTAGACAATTGCTTTGGCATATGCTCTTTATCATTGTCCTTAGCTTGTGTAATCATCCTATCTTTTCTTGATTTTATTGTCGCCCCATCTGTGTTTGCCTTCTTTTTCCAAACCAAGCTTTTAGTTTTATAGGGCTTTGGTCTGCTTGTCACGATTAGTGCTAGCTTAACTTGGGTAATATGGATTTGATTGACTTGCTGCTGCAATTGTTGCATTCTTCTTTTCCTTTAGACCTTTCTTTTTTTGGGTTCGAGTCATAATACCACTTTGGACATCTTGAGACTCATACCATTCACCCTCCAGTGGGTCATGAGGCACCTTTAGAGTCCTTCAATGATGTAATTGTGCCACATGGTCATATTCCTTGGTATCATCATGAAATTTGTCTCCCTAGCCAAAAGGGATGACTTTATGAGTGTAGGAGGGAGGAGGCATGTAACTTGCACAATAATCGAACTTCCCACTAGGTTGACCCAAGGTGTCTATGGTAGGATTCCTCTCATCATACCTTTGTTTGAATGATTTATGGGACCTTGAGGGGGGAATGATCTTCTATATGAACTGGTTCATTCTGGTGAATCGCATTATGATATGATCTAGAGGTTCTTGCATTTTGATATTCACCAACAGTGTGATCCCTTATCGGGTACCCTTATCCTCTTTGGTTTGGAGGATCGCTTCAATCATTTGTCTACAATGAGCATAGATGTGCAATGGTCTATATTTCCTACCTTGAGATCTTATTGAAACCATACCGGTCATCACTGGAAAAGGATCTATGTCCACTTCCATTGGGGACTTCCTTTGTCATAAGCAATCTTTATCTTCCTTTGTCCAATTGCTTCCTGAGCATTCTTCTTTATCGAAAGTATTATGACTCTATGAGTAGTGTCATTTGCAATACTTCTTTCCTACCAATTCTTCCTTAGATGGAATATTTTGTCATTTTGTTAGATTTATTTGACCACCCACCAATAATAAATCAAAGATTTGTTCAGTCTTACTAATATCGAAGGAGTAGTTTGACTCTTTAGCCTTAGTCATAATGCTTGACTTCTCTTTTGCTTTGGCCAGTTTCAACGCTTGGCATGTGTATGGCTTTTCAATGGCCATTTTCGCAACAGCTACTTTCGCTAGCTCCATTTGTTCTTTCTTGAATCATTTGTCTCAATGAAGTTAACTTCTCCTCTTCGACCATGTCTTTTTCCTTATTTCGAAGTAAAATTTCATATTTGATTGCTATAGTGCATAATCGAAACAAGTCTAAATAAGGCCGAACTACCGTTCTTTCCCGAATTGCAAACTTTAGACCATTAAAGGCTAAATCCGCGAATTTTTTCTCAAGCAAGGGACCGAGTATTTGTTCTTAGCTCTTTTGTATATTGATATGAACTAATCAACCATTTCGTTTGCCATTTGTCTCATAGTTGACAAGTTGGCAACTAATAAATTTGGGATAGCTCACTAGAACTGGGTATGGAAAAGTCGTTCCACTTGCTCCCACAAAAAAATTGAATTGGCTAGTAGCATTGTATACCACGTGAAGGCCGTCTTCGATAGTGAGAGTGAAAACAAACGAAGCTTCCAATGATCACCATGAGTAGCATCACTACATAGGGCTAAGAAATGAGTAATGTGTTCAATAGTTGATTGATCATCTTCTCTAGTGAATAGTGTGAATTCTAGCATCTTAAATCCTTGTGGGTAAGGAACTGTGTCCATCTTGTTGCGATTAAGGGCGAGCGATCGAACAAAAAATATAGACAGAAAAAGAAAATAAATCGGACACCAGATTTACGTGGTTCAGTCGTAAAGACCTACATCCACGGGGAGAGCAGCAGCGAACTTCACTATAGATCAAGCAATACAAGGAGATTACACATTCAAGTCACTCAAACACTCTTTCGGTGTTTCCCAAGCCCCAATTACACCCAATGCACCAATCTTTTTTGGATGTAAATCACGAATAAGTTTTGTCGCACAAAAAACACGAAGACCCAAAGCCAAGCACCTAGCACCTATGAATGTCTCTCACAAACAAAGAAAACCATTGCACTCAAAATAAGAACGGCGCTTTGATCAACAACGATCCTTCGGCGGCGTGCGGCTT
The DNA here is from genome assembly GCA_014182375.1 of Eucalyptus virginea. NCBI lineage: Eukaryota > Viridiplantae > Streptophyta > Magnoliopsida > Myrtales > Myrtaceae > Eucalyptus > Eucalyptus virginea. The sequence continues at coordinate 25,656,915 of CM024514.1, read as the reverse complement.
CTCCTTTTACGTAGGTCTTCGGCCGTTCCGTAGGGTTTTTCACTGACTTCATGCAAGCCACCGAAAAAGGGAAATTAGATTCTGTTTTTATATGTGTGTGAGTGCCCAAGGTCAAACCTTTGACCTTGGGCCCCACTACTTTCCATTCATGTGAGGCTTCACGCGGCTTCTTCGGCGTCTTTCACAAAGAAAAGAAGACTTTGGCAACTTCACTCCAAAAGGGAAAATTCCTCTTTTAATTATTTCCTCCTTTGTGCAGTTTTAAGGAGTCCAGGGAATTTCATTTTTGCAAACGCTCAAACTCGAGTTATAAATTTAACAATTTCCACATTGGCTCGACGTTTGAGCCAAATTACAATCGCTTCGTAAAAATTCAAATTTTGCTGCTACTTTCCTATAGCCCCCGATGGGCTCAACCGCCACAGATATTATCCAAGTTCAAGCCTCGCTTGAACTTCGCCATAACCGAGGATCTCATCAGAATACCAACTCCACATGCACCTTTAACTGCTCTGTAAGGATTTTCTGACACAACCTCCTCAAACGCAGATAAAGTAAAACCATTATTGCATCCATATCTGTTAGGAGATCGAATACGTACCTTGTCAATATCAGCAGTTATAGCAACCGTCGGCTCTATAAGCTCCACCTCGCTATAAGCATCATCTGTGTCAATTACTTCGCTAGTACTCTTACTCGCTACCTCAGGAGTTTCCGATCGCAACTCCACCTTAAGCTGAACACTGTCTAGATTTGTATTAACACTGCCACAAACACTCCTAGCTAGAACTATCAAAGACTTGTCAAACTTCTCTATTGTCAACAGGTGAATTTATATACGGGCACCACAACTGATTGCCCCACTTACCTTGTGCATAGCCATGAAATATGCACATTGCCCTCCAATCAAGCTTACCATCACTCACTCAAAAATAACACGGGCAACCGAACATTCTAATAATAAAATAACCAACAATGTTACCTGACCACACTTCTTTAAAGTCCGCCTCTCAATAGCAGTTGATGGGGATCTATTCACCAGGTAGCTTACCGTACTTAGCACATCGGCTAGGATTCTCCTAGCAATACCAGCACTAGAGATCATTTTACGAGCCGTCTCTAGTAATGTTCTGTTCATCAATTCTGCAAATTGTTGTGATTTATTGGCACTAGTGCGGTGTTTCACTATGTCCTCTTTCATGCATAATTTATTTATCAGCTCTGAGCAAAACTCCATGCTATTGTCAGTTTGCACATGCTTGATCGACTTACCAGTCTCTATCTCGATCAAAGCTCTTGACTACATGATCCTGACACCAGCATCAAACTTGTGCATTGGCACAAACCTCCAGGTCTTCTTCGAGCAATTAAAAGACTCTCGAACAGATGCATCCGACATCTCCGGGGCGAAACTTGTCATTGTCTCACCTTGAAGTTTATACAGGCCATCATGCTTGATTCCTTTCATTATCACCAGGGCACCTCGAACAACCTTCAGAACTCCACCTTTTGAAGAATACTTGCAACCAGCTGAATCTAGGGCACCCAAGGAAATTGAGTTCTTTTTCAATTCTGGAACATGCCTCACTCCAGTCAATGTCCTAATGATACCATCATGCATTATGATTTTAACATCACCAACACCCACAACATCGCATTCAGCGTTGTTCCCTAACTGGACTTTACCACTACTCGTGCACTGATAAGTGATAAACCAGTTTTTATTTGGCGTGACATGAAAAGAACAACCAGAATTCATAATCCATCCATCAAGCGATGAATTATTAGTGACAGACAAGACATAATCGGCATTATCTGCTACAGCTGCAACATTATCTGCAGAATCAACCATAATTCCCTTACCCTTCTCATTCTTCAACTTAAGACAATCCCTTTTAAGATGCCCCCTCTTGCCACAGCTCCAACAGACAACATTACCAGTCCTAGATTGACTACGCCTATTTATATTAGTACTACTATTATCCACACGTGTTATAGATCTTCCTTTATTTTCACCTACTAAAGCAGCATATACAGGTTAGCCAGATTCTTTTCTACGAATGTCCTCGCTTAGAATCAAATCTCGAACCCCATCAAACGTCAAACTTGTTGACCTAAAGGAATTACTAACAGCAGTAATAGTAGTATTCCAACTATTAGGCAATGAGGATAGCAGAATTAGAGCACGTAGCTCATCTTCAAAGTCAATCTCAATTGAACTCAATTGACTAACAATCACATTGAATTCATTGATATGATCTGCAACTGATGCACCTTCACTTATCTTCAAATTAAACAGACGTCGCATCAAACAGACCTTGTTGATTGTAGAGGGCTTCTCATACATATCCGACAAGGCTTGCATCAAATCAGTAGTGGTTTTCTCCTTCAAGATGTTAAATGCGACGTTACGAGCCAACATCAGCCGAATAACACCCATAGCTTGTCTATCTAGCAAATCTCAATCGGCTTGCTTCATCAACTCTGGCTTCTTCCCAGATAAGGGCAAGTGCAGTTTCATTTGGTAAAAATAATCTTCAATCTGCATCTTCTAGAAACTAAAATCCTTCCCATCAAATCTATCGATTCTCACTTTTACTTCTTCGGTCGCCATCAATTCTCTTCAACTTAGCCAAGCCTAGCTTTGATACCACTTGTTGCGATAAAGGGCGAGCGATCGAACAAAAAATATAGACAGAAAAAGAAAATAAATCGGACACCAGATTTATGTGGTTCAGTCGTAAAGACCTACGTCCACGGAGAGAACAGCAGCGAACTTCACTATAGATCAAGCAATATAAGGAGATTACACACTCAAGTCACTCAAACACTCTCTCGGTGTTTCCCAAGCCCCAATTACACCAAATACACCAATCTTTCTTGGATGTAAATCATAAATAAACTTTGTCGCACAAAAAACACGAAGACCCAAAGCCAAGCACCCAGCACCTATGAATGTCTCTCACAAACAAAGAAAACCATGGCACTCAAAATAAGAACGGCGCTTCGATCAACAACTTTCCATTCACGTGAGGCTTCACATGGCTTCTTTCTTTCTATTAAACTTGCAGCGGCATCTTTCACAAAGAAAAGAAGACTTCGGCAACTTCACTCCAAAAGGGAAAATTCCTCTTTTAATTATTTCCTCCTTTGTGCAATTTTAAGGAGTCCAGGGAATTGCATTTTTGCAAATGCTCAAACTTGAGTCATAAATTTAACACATCCAATCTAGATAAGGCTTTCAGAAGACATTTCCATGTGACTAGGATTACCAACATTATTCCTTAAGGTAGGTTCAACGACCATCTAGTTGTGTCCCGGCATGGCTATAGGTAATCCTGCTAACTATTGGGAGCCATAGTTAGGATGTAATATTAAGTTCACATTCTACTGAGGAGGTTGGTACGCTAGACACTATGGGGCTTGATACACTGGCTACTGTGGAGCTTGATTCATAGGTTATTGTGGAACCTAGTACACAAGTTGTTGTAGAGCCTGATATACAGGTTGCTATGGAACCTAATATACTGGCTGTTGTGGAACTTGATACACTTGAATTGGTTGGCTAATGAATTGTTTAGGTGTAAGTTAGGACGTATATGCTGAAATTCCTGATTGAGTATATATGAATTAATATTTGGAAATGCTGGTTGAAAAGATTGGTCTCGCTCCTTAGTGAAAGGTACTAGCTCTTGCCCCTCAAGTAGAGCTAATACTGTTTAGTGATTGTCAACTATTATAGGTATAGACAGCACGTTAGTTTTAACTATAGACATAACAAAAGGAACACTCACCGCATGCTAGGAATTTTCATTAGTGGCAAACAATGTATCTTGATGAGGTTGCTATCTAGTTATGCCATTAAGGTTAGACTGACCTTAGGGATTAGATCCATTAGTTTGGATTGTTGAATTGACTTCTCCTCTTTGCAAGATCTTTATTGGTGCCAAAGGTGGTATACTTTGCCCTATAGTAGTGAGATTTATTGTAGGGGGTAATGGCCAAAAGGTATACCTTATTGTCATGGGAACATTCCCACTTTGGGGTTGGATTGAACCAATTGGAATCCATGTTGCCATTGCACACATTCATGATATGTATTGATTATCAACGACCTTACCACATCAATCATCCTCTCCATCATGTAACCAGCGAAGTTATCTGAGTTTCTTCGATGGCTTGCCTTATTGATGAAAGCATGACAGGGGTAATTTTCGTTGATCTTCTTACTCTTTCCACCTGTTGCCTTAGGATATCTACATTCTCACCTAGGTCTAATTCAAGGCAGACTGCGCAGATGATGACTTTGCACGTAGGATATCATACATTATTGGCAAAGGTTCGTCTGTGACTTTGTCTATATTGTTGCGAATTCTCGTGCGTGGCATAACACTCTTTGACTAACACTTGGTCCCACCAGGTGTGCCAAAAAGATGTTTCATCGATTTTGAATCCCACAACGAAATATCTTTCACCAAGTATTGTATTTGTTTTTTTTTTCTAAAGGAGAACTCAAGTTCTGTGTTAGCTTTGGATAGAAAGGGTCAAATGCGAATGAGACTATACACAATATAATCTCAAATTCAAAGAGGTCACTAATTTAACATAGGCTTAATACTACTGATAATCAATATGGAAACCTAATCAATGATATCATTTAAACTTGCCTTAACGTAATGAAATCTCATTAAAATTAAAGTGGTTTATAAAATATTGAAGATGCTTCAACAATGCTGGATATTAACAAGACACCTAGAAAGCAATACTCTCTACTAAGTTTGAGGACACAATGTCAAAATCTAATCAACAACACTAGATAATAAGGTCAACACCTAGCAGATGCTATTCTTAGATGGATATGAAGACACAACATCGAAATCTAATCGAGATGCTAGATAGTGAGAATAACACCTAACAAACATTGCTTCTAAGTGTGCATGAGGACACAACATCGAAATCTAATTCACGACGCTGGACAATGGGAACAACACCTAAAAACACTACTTATAAATGCATATGAGAACATAACATTGGAATCTAATTGACAACGCTGGACAGTGAGATAGCATTGGAATCTAATCAACAATATTGCTCGAGATATAAACACTCGTCGAAATTGAATCTATGATGGGAATCTTAAGCTACAGCTAGGCTAGACTAAGTAAGGGTAAAAGTAAGATCAAATAATTTTGTATGTTGTTTGGGGGGCTCTTTGTTGGATTGCTTGCGGTATTTATAGGGCAATTTGGTAACCGTCAATAGTCGGTTACCTCCTCCTCAATAGTTGCTTTACGTTCCATGTTGAACCGCCTTATCCATGTTTAATTTTTGACTTGTTCGACAATATTCTTGTAGCTTGTCCAGCAAATAGTAACCACTCCTCTTTGAATTTGGCGTCCTTTTAACTGTTCCCATCTATTTTCACCGTCAATGTTGCATCTTCATTAGTGATCGTTGGCTTCAACACATGGCAACCAACTACTTCATCATGGTATTATATGTCTTTGTTCATCTATGGAAATCCAGTCCAAAGTTTCTCAAAGTCTTTAATTATCTTTTCTTGTATGACTACTTATGGGCTAGGCCGATGGGGATTATGGCCCATATACGGCCATGACAACAATTTTAACACTTTATGTCCCTTATGACTAGTGCATGTTTACAGGAGTATTTTTGGATGTCAACACCCTCATCAATCTAATTAAATGTGGCAAAAGAGAGATTTCTCACCCTGAGAGAACAAATTTATGTATCAACATGAGGTGTTTGGTAGATAATTGCTAGATCAATGTACCGGATCTTTGATTGACATTGTGTTAGCATTGGGCAACACAGATTGTTTAGAGAATCGCATAGGGCTAATGAGAGGGAGAAAGCCAAAGCCTACAACATCAAGTAGCAACGCACACAAATGATGATGCCTCGGAACGAAACACCAGGCCAAGCGATCAAAAGGTGGCTGGGAATAGAGAGAGTCCTAAAATTTCAAATTTTGACTACCTATTTTGTAGAAAGTTGCTAGCGTTTACATATTATGGTATTTTTTTTTTATCTTGATTATCCAGTTGGCTAATTTTTTCTAATTAACAAATCTACAATTTATAATATCGGCTATTTGAAAATTTAACAGATGTCTCGAAATCACTCATTGACAAAATTTGGTAAATCATAAGTAGAGGATGATCAACGAGGCGGGTGGCCTGCTCAAGTCTAGGATTATAAATCATAAGTTGGGGGTGATCGAACCACCAGAAAGAATCATTGGATTGCCGTATAAGGCTTGCGAACTATCGAATCTTCTCACCAATGCTGGAATTAGTCTCTCGGCCCAATAGAATATGAGCTCTAATTGGCGAGCTCCAGTAAGGATGACTGCTAGCGAACTTTGTGACTAGATTGAGGAAGGATCGATGGAGGTTGACAATGCCGGTAGGATCATCAATCAATTGGTGAATGGTCAAGCAAAGCTCAGCTCTCTTGGGTGCGCACGAGAGAGAGATTTCAGGTATGCAAAAATGGTCTTCTCTTTTAAAAAAAATGAAGGGAAAATACTTATATAGTCTAATTTGAATTAAATCCCAACCATTGATGGAATCAATGGTTCGGATTCAATCTTATAGGATAAGATCAAAGATGCTTAGGGACTATGAAGCACGGACATGTTGTCGGTGCTTCTGTGTCATGTCCGACATGTGTCGGAGCGTGTCGGACACGTCGATACACTCGGACACGGTTGGATACGCGGTCAACACGTGTTGGGTTTTCCAACACACAGTCAACATTTCTTGACACGCGTGTCAACGAGTGTCCGAAAGACTGATGGAGGGTGGAGGCGAGGGAGAGCGAGGGAGCAGAGGCCGCGAGTGACAGCAAGAGATGGCTAAAGAAAGAGCCGAACATAGAGAAAGAAGAGAGAGAAAGCAAGCTCCCGCCGATGAGACGAAGCCATGAACGGACCACCGCGACGGCGAGAGACGGCTAGAGAGAGCGGCGAGGGCCGCTACTATTGCGATGGATTGGTGACGAGGAGGAGGATGAGAAGGATCAAGAGGAAGAGGAGAGGAAGGGGGTTGTGCGGAGACGAAGGGGGTCATGCGGAGAGGAGGAGGAGGAGAAAGATCGAGAGGAAGAGGAGAGGAAGGGCTAAAGGGTTCATGTGGCGAGCGGTAGAAGGAGGAGGAAAAGGAGGGTAACTAGGGTTTCTCGAATTAGGGTAACTTTACTAGCTCAAACACCCTCGCTCCCTGTAAAAATCGCAACTTTAACGGAAAGAAACCTGATGATCAGCCCAACGAAATCCCACCGGACAAGCTACGAAGCTACACGAATCTTCGAAATGCCCCCACCAAGGACACCCCCATAAAAGCTAAACACCACCTGAGAAGAGATAGTACACGCTATGCACTGAAGCAGCCTCGTACGGAATTGATGCGAAGCCCTCGTTTTCTAGGTGGACTACGAGAGAAGCAAAAGAAAAAAAAAGAAAGAAAAGATAAATATTGGGGGTTGTGAAAATCAAGAAAACCCTAATTCGAGAGACCTCGCGGAAGAAAAATAGTACTTTTGAGCTTTGGGGGAGGGGAAGTGAAGGCTGACAGCTTGTCTGTCAATGGTGGGGGAGGGAAAAAAGTAAAACACATTTGGGGTGGAGGGAAATGGATGAAGGAAAGAAGGGGTGAACTTTGGGGATTTTTTTAATCAGAAAATTAAATAAATGAAATTAAAAAATAATTTCGAAAAATAAAATATTGAATTTTGAATAATGATAAATTTTGGTCATTTTAGAAAATCATGGATTTATTTAAATAAATTGATTCTAATTTTTTATTAATTATTAGTTTCATCAATAACTTTTGTTAAAGTTAAAAACATGTTTCGCATTAACTATGAATATATCTTTCAAATTTTAAATGAATTGATTTATTAATATTATTAGTGTAAATTTATTATATGCTCTTTTTAATTAATTATTTAGTTATGAATTTAAATCAAATTAATTAAAAATAAAAAGTATTCATTTAATATACAATGTGTCGCAACGTGTAGAAATTCTCTATTTTTTAGAAATGACGTGTCGACGTGTCGTGTCGTGTTGTGTCGCGTGTCGGTGCTACTTAGCTTAGGGATTAAACAAGTTTGTGATTAGTTAAAATTTTTAGTTACATGGGTCAATGACATGGCACATCTAGTGGTCTAGATGAATTCTCAAATGAACGACCAAGATTGTCATGCCCTGGACCTTTCCTCATTGCGGGAATGTGACATCTGTAGGATTACTTCGCAACGTCCCAAAAAGCGTCACCGTCCCGTTACCTCTGTCTTCCAATTAAGCACATGCCGAAGCATGCAATTATAACATCCCATCAACAAACAATAAAGTAAGGAAAACACATACACAAACGCACTACTTATATATATATTGCTTCATTAGATGGGAGGATTTCATTTACAAGCTCACTTAGTTGGGACTGTTATGATTACAACCAAAAAGGGGATAAGGTTAGTCATACGTCTTCTACGAGGGTGACTATCAAAAGTGGTTCTCATCAAATGCAGTCTTTTCACGGCTTGAGTTTAGGGTCATAGTCGAGATTGGAGTTGAAGTCATCCATGGTGCCATTGGAAGGGTTTGCCACCGAATTGTCAAAGCAACTAGGTGGACCATCAAACCCACGAAAGGGCCCGAAGACCTCTTCATCGTTCCACACAAACCATGCCTCATATAGATGAGGAACCAGATAACCTAAGCCCTCATCAACCCACACCATAGTGGTGTACCTTTGGTACATAATGTTGATCGTCATGTCCTCCTCTCTAAGATCACCACCTCCATATGTACAAGCTGGAGGGAAACTCATACCAGTGGGCTTGTAAAAGGGTAAAACAACAGATAAGTTGAAAACTCAATAAGCAAATTAAATAAACCTTGTGTAGGCGAATACCTCATATTAGAACCACGTGAATACTCAACGCTAACATATCGATGGTAGATCAATAACAAAACCCTTGCTTTGCATTAACTAGGTACATAGGAGAAAATTCTCAACTACTTGAAATACTTGCATGATTACACTTATAAAAATTCTACACGTGCCAAATAGTAACTTCTAGAATATACACAGGCTTCTCAAGTCCTAATAATAACATATAAAATACGTATGTGCTTCTCAAGTCACAAATATTAGCATCTAAAATTCACACGTTTCAAATAATAGCTTCTAAGATATTCACGTGGTCCTCAAGTCTCAAATAATGACTTCTAAAATGTTCATGTGTCTCTCATATAATAAATAATAACATAAATTATGCAAGTGCCTCTCAAGTCATTAATGATAACCTATAAAATTACACTTGTGCCAAATAATAACTTCTAAAATGTTTACGTGACATTCAAATGCCTTAAGTGCAATTTCAATCAAGGATCACATAATATTCTAAAAAATATATGCACACGAGCATCCATGGCACATCGCATGGTGTCCATTTATTACACACATAATTGAAATCCTTCGGCTCTTCCGGAATCCAGTGGATATCGTCTCGCCCTATTGAGAACGGCAACGTCCTGAAATCCATCAAGCTTTCCGAAATCTTATCTGCAAATAGCATCCAAAATCCATCGGGTATCATCTTGAAATCCATCAGTGCTAGTTTCCCCCGTATGACCACATAGATCAAGCATACAATCAATTCTTATCTTTTTCTTGAGTCCAATGCATGAGTGCCTCAAAGGCATGCCAAGCAAAGTGTATATCATGACTTACCCAAACCTCATCAATAAAATATGTTGAGCATGAAATGAGAATTGTCGCTTGACCTATTACATTCGAGCACCAACCTAATTCCAATCTGGTTTGGAAATGATACGCCTCAATATCGTCGAATCAAGAGAAAGACCCAATCCGACATGGTTCCACACGCATCCAAAAACCAATGTGAATCTCTTTCCAAAGGCTCGCGACATGTTTTCAAGCATCCACAATGACATATATATGAACTACTTCCAACAAACAACAACAAAATCTTGCAACCAAGATTAAATTATAACTCACAGACAACCACATCCAATAATAGCAATGAATCCTTGTGACCAAACCCAAACAATAGCATATAAATGAACCGCATCCAATATCAACAACTATTCCTTGTAACTAAACATAGACATGAACACATAACAAGCCATTTCCACTAACAACAACAAACCTCGTAACCTCAACGATCCCATAAAAGGTCCTTACCTATTCTCAAACCTCATAAGTCAAGCAAATCACGAGCAAACCATACAAAATTTGTCATGCCCCGATCCTCGTGTGTGCCCATCTCTCGGTGGTCAATAAATTTTGCGACGTCTCAGGACGCATCACCAACCCATTCATTTTGATGTACATGCAGAAGCAAATTACTAATTTCCTGACAATGACATACATGGAACAAAAAAGGAGGACAACAAATTTCAAATCAATCAACCCAGCTTTTATAAATAATTTGGTTTACAAATAGATGCCAACTCTAGGATCTAAGTACAGGAGGTTTATCTCCAAAAAGAACTTATGTGCCCCCATGCTCCTGACCCTTCTACCTCAAGCTTTGGGTTCTTCACACTAGGGACCTAAAAATATTAGCCCACGATGGAGTGAGACGTCTCAAAAAGTCCACCCCCTAAATCCCGACTAAAAAGGAAATATACCCAAAGGCTATTTATGCACGCATAAGACAAAAGACTTACCTTTGTCTCAGTTCCTTTCTACAAATCTTTGTAATTCATATAATCATCCAATCATTTCAATTCAGATCAAACATTGATCAATCGACTTACTCCACTCCATATTATTGATACCATCCACACAATTTGATTAAGTCGAACATTGCTCACCCTAAGCTAACAACAGATGGTATAACTCATCAAAGCTGATCAAGTATACTGCTCACTCTAAGCTAATATATCAAAGCCCTCGGGCTGATATAGTATACTGATAATGCTCACTCTAAGCTAAAAAAGTATACTGCTCACTCTAAGCTGATATATTAAGGCTGATATAGTATACTGAGAATGTTCACTAAAGCTGATAAATAATATAGCTCACTCTAAACTGATAAAGTATACTACTTGTGCTAAGCTAATATATCAAAGCCCTTAGGCTGATATAATATACTGATAATACTCATCAAAAGCTGTTAGGGTATTCTACTCACTCTAAGCTGACATATCAAAACTCTCAGGCTGATATAGTATACTATCTCGATCATTCAATAATTTCACAACTTTTATCATACCCGATAAAAAGAATCGTGTGGGGGCACACGGTCGGCTTTAGCCAAAATACCATATTTTTATTTTAAAAAAAAATCTCACCATTTAATGTAGTCCACAAGAATATTTTTGGCATTATAAACCGACACCTAGTGTTTCCCGATTAAATACTGAAAATACTCAATTTTGGGATAAACTCCCAAAATTACAAATCTCACTCAATTTGCACAAAATATCATTCAATTAAATAAACCAATCACACCATTGAAATCAACACAAAATTCCGGTCACCGGCTATCCCGGTCTAATTTCCGCAAAATAATAATTAATTAATTAAATAAATACATTTAATTACTATAAATGCAACTTAGGCTGGAAAAGCCTAATTAAATACCAAAACGGGCCCGGAAAAGTTCTGAACCTATTTAGATAAATACTACGATCTATCTAGCTGTTAATTAAGCCAGTCTAATCACCTAACATGCATAAACGAGTAATTAAATTGCTAATCCATTTTAACTAACAACCTAATCCCTAATTAACTCAAACTAATCAATCTTTAAGCATAATTAACTCCCCAAGTAAAGTTTAGTAAGTAAAATCACCGGATTTGCGGGCCGGTGAGTCCACGACGATGGCGGCACGACGACGGTCGAAACTCGAACTAATGGTGGCACCAACGGGAGCCCGGACCTGGTTGAAATTGGCCAAGGAAGCTCATGGTTGAGCTGAACGAGCTGCTTTGGTTTTGTGGAGAGAAAAATAGTGACTATTTGGGTGTGACTTGGGTTGGTTTCGGCGGTTGCGGGTGGTGGTGGGCTAGCTTGACGGTTGAAGTTGCTGCGTGGGCTTCGAATGGGCTTGGGGACACAAAGAGGCGTTGATTCGACGATGGAGGGTAGCAAGCTGAGTCAGTGGAGTCAGCGTCGTGGAGTCTTAATGGAGTAGGTTGACTAGGTGAAGTGTGGGTTGCTTCGGCGGAGGGAATAGCAAAGGCGGCGTTGGTGTGAATGCTTCGCTCGGTGGGGGAGGGAAAGAATAAACGTGAAAGAAGAAAAGAAAATGAAGACAAAAGCATCTTCCTTCCGTGGAACAGAAGCTCGCGTGAAGAAGAAAGAGAGAGGAGAGAGAGATGTCGGCTGGGGGAAAAAGAACGTGCAAGAAAATAAAGAAAAAGGGAAAGAAAGAGATGTGTGTGGATGGATGGATAAAGAAGACCCCAAAAGTCAAAGGAAAGAAAAGATTGGAAAAGAGTGGCAAAGGGGTTGTCGGATGGGGCAAGGGGGAAACGTGCAAGAGAGAGAGAGACCAAAGGAATGGGGAATTTAATAAAATGTCCTATAATTATTCATTCTTAGTCCCATAAGCTTCCCTACAAATCTCTTTGGTCCCCTAAGCCTTCATGCAAATAAAACCTCACAAATAGCTAAGTCGATATCCACTTGTTGCAGCCCCCATACAAGCCTACGAATTTCACTCAATTGGACTTCAATTTATTCAATTTGATGTCCAATTTTGCTGAGGAAGAAGCCCACACAATTTCCACAATTTCCTTTCACCAAGTAGCCACAAATGAGGCCAAAAATCTCTTCGATTTGGCCCATCCGAATTTTTGTTCTTTTCCGAATTGTCCGAATTGATTTTCCGTAAAAATCCCGAATTTGACGAAATTTCTCCAAAAGACAAGGCGACATTCTATAAATGAATTGTGACATGCTCAAACATCCGATTCCTGAAACATAATTTAATTTTGTGGTTAATTTCGATCGGACGCAATTTTAGCATAACCTAACTACCGGGTAGTTTTTATGAATTTTTAGTACAATTAACCTGTGGTCAATTATTTTCGAGCCACAATGTACATTTTCGATACATTAATGACTGTCGGTTGTCGTGAAAATCTCGAAGTTTCAAATACAGGCACATAGTACCAAAACGACAGAAAAACTTATTTAGTGCCAATCGATGAGAATTTTGCAACTAGGTGAAATTACCAACACTTAATCACACACCTCAGTCGAATCGACATATCTTCGATCTTTGATAAATTTTCGACTGTGTCGTAATGATCCTTGCGGATTAGCACGGTCGAGTAGTTGATTCCTAATCGAATTTTGAGTCTATTGTGTTAAAATCCTTTAACGGCTTCACCTGATAGGTTAGTTATCTTGTGAGTGGCCATCTCAGAGAAAAGAACTATAGGCACGTCGATGAAAAACCCAACGTATTCAATCGAAAACAGAACCTGAAAATCAGGATGTCACAAAATTAGTACATGATTCTACTCTACCTAGGATGGCTCGACTCTACTCAACAACATATCATAACTTAAATATGAACTAAGCAACATAACAGCCCAACCAACATTTAAGGGATCTACTTACAGAACCAAGACAAGAACGGAGATAGATGATGGCAACTCGTGGCTCATGATGAGTGGACGGTGATGGTGTACAACAACGACATGTGGTGAGGAAGTCGAGAGAGAAGGGAAGAGATGGAAAGGTAGAAAGAAAATAGGTGAGCTTGAGTAAGAAGTAAGGGGAGAGAAAAATGGGTTCTAAACGTTACATGTGAAACTCAATTATTGGTTTAGTAATGATAGCTAATGATGGATTTTCTTGGCTTGGTTAACAAGATTGAATCCGAACCCTCCAAGTGTCATGTTAGGGCTCATCTTAGCCAAGCTTATCCTTCAAGCTTCAATGGTTTAATCATCACTTAGTTTCAAGGGTAACTAACCTAGTTACATAAATTGGACATTTTTCTTCTCCCATTCTTCTTCAAAGTGACACCTATTCCCTTTTGTATGGCTACCATACTTTAGTCCTCTCTCAACTTATCCTCAGGAAGCTATGTAAGCCTCACCTTTTAGGTTATTATAGCCTAGATTCCTAAATAAGCGTATGTCTCAACTTATTACACTTATGTACTACCTTCCAAAAATCCAAGGATAGGGTTAAACCTTACAAGACAACTTGATCCTCAAGTTCTTCCAATCTTAGGCTAGGGGGTCATTTGATCCTTAAGTTCTTCCCATCTTAAGCTAGGGGATTCATTGGCTTCCAAGAATTGTTCACTCTTAATTGATCCAAATTCAAGAGAACAAAATATCATTAAATTGACTCTATAAATATCATCTTAACCAAATAGGAATATCTTGTAATCACCCATGATCGACACACATAATCAGACCGAGATTTGTGGCTAAGTTTTGATCAAAAGTGGCCCTAATGTTGCCTACACAAACTGGGTGGTTTCGACAGTGCTCAAAAGGCCAAACCCAAACATTAGTCAATGCTTGTCAGGGTTCCATGCGTGACCCATGGTTGGTTCGAAACCACTTCATGTTTAAGCCTGGTTGATCCATGAATGACTCTCGGTTGTCATGTAATCGTGTAGAATCAATTGACTTGCCTTGATTCACGGTTGCACAGAATCGAATTATGATCGTTCACAAATGATATAATGACCGTACGGAGTCACCTACGACCGGTATATACTCTAGCTAAATCGATCTATACTCGTCCATTGAACAACTCATAACAATGCGTGATTGTCCACATCAATTCTCATAGTCGAGTGCTCTTTTCATGGTCGAACGCTTTTGTGACATCCTAAATTTCAGGTTTTGTTTTTGATTTAATAAGTTGGGCTTTTCATCGACGCGCCTATAGTTCTTTTCCCTGAGTTAGCCACTCACGGGATAACTAGTTTATCAGGTGAAGCCGTTAAGGAATCTAAACACAATAGACTTGAGAATTCAACTAGGAATTGACTACTCGACCGTGCTAATCTGTAAGGGTCATTACGGCATCGTCAAAATCGATTAGAGATCGAAAATAGGTCGATTTGATAGATGTATATGATTAGTATGTGTGTGATTCCACCTAATTGCAAAATTTCTGTCAAACGGCACTAAATTGATTTTTCTGTCATTTTTGTGCCCTGTGTCTATATTTGAAATCTCGAGATTTTCATGACACCTAAAAGTCGCCAATGTGTCAAAGATTGTGGCTTGAAATCGACTACGGGTCAATTGTACTAAAAATTCCTAAAAACTACCCGATAGGTTATGTTATTCTAAAATCGCATCAAATTGAAATTAACCGTGAATTTGAACCTGAATTCAGAAATTGAAAGTTCTATCATGTCATGATTCATTTTAGGAACATCGATTAATCCTCTGAAAATTTTTCTGCAAACCGAGATTTTGGCGAAAATTCAATATAGGGCCGTTTTGTCCGAAAAATTCAGGGGACCGTTTTTTATCACGTTGTTTGGATGCAAGTTGGTTCTATTGGTGAGAAAAAAAATATGAATTGAAGATTGAGCATCTTAGTTGGATTTATGGGGGCCGAATTGAATTAATTTAAGAAGAAATTAAAGTGGATTTGAGGGAAAATGTTCCAAAATTCGTAGCCCCCATGGTGTGCAACATTTGAGGCATCAATGAAGCTTCTAAGGGAAGCCTTGAGGGCTGCAAAGTGGCTGAGGAGGATAGCCCATGTGGTGGGGGCATGCCATGAGTGTTTAGAGGATAGAAGGTGGACTTTTGTGGCCATTTTGGTCCCTCTAAGCCTTCAGCCCCTTCTTCTTCCTCAATCAATTTGCTTTCTCCATTGTTAAACCATTTGAAGCTCCCAAAAACTAGTTTAAACTACCAACCACCTCTCCTTGCCCGTCCGATTGCCGTCGTGCCCCATCCGAGCAGCTGAAGCCACCAAACCGCTCATCGCTTGCCCTCTCTCCTGCACACGTCGTCCGTCGTCCAGCCGCATCCCAAGCCGCTGTCTGTCACCGTCTCTAGTCGTCCAGCCACCCCACTGCTGTCGTTTGCTGCCCCCAAGCCACCGTCCACCACTGCAGCTCTATCCGCCCATCTTGTGCTGTTTCCAGCCCGTTTAGTCACTCGACCCAGCCATTTCAATTCTTGGATAGAACCAAAATCCAGCATGGGGCCGTGAGCTTCAAGGCTTGTTTTGGGCCACTTTAGGCCTCATCAGGTGTTGCCGCTTCGAAGTTTATCATCCGTCTCCGCGTCGCTATCATCGTGGACTCACCGAATCGCAAAACTGGTGAGTTTTCTCGCTAAACTCTGCTTAAGGAGTTAATTATGCTTAACGGGTGTTTAGTTTAGGTTAATTAAAAATTATGTGGTTAGTTAGATTAGGTTAGTGATTTAATTATTCAATTATACATGTTAGGTGGTTAGGTTAGATTAATTAAGGACTAGACAAGATGTATTATTTATCTAGATAGGTTCGAAAATTTTGCGGGCTCGTCTTGGTGTTTAATTAGGCATTTTCGGCCTAAGTTTCTAATTTCAGTAATTAAATGCATTTATTTAATTAATTTTGATAATTATTTAATTATTTAATATTTTCTGAAAATTATACCAGGATAGCCGGTGACCGGAATTTCCTGCTGATTACAATGGTGTGTTCAGTTTATGCAATTGGGTATTATTTTGTGCAAATTGAGTGCTGATTGGAATTTTGGTTATTTACTTCAAAATTTGTGAATTTTGATATTTATTCAGAAAATCTCGGGTGTCGGGTTTTTACACTGAAAATAATTTTATATACTATATAAAATAGCAGGATTTTAAAAGGGAGTACATCAATTTTTCAGGTTCAATCTGACCTTGTATCCTCACACGACTATTTTCACCGGGTGTTTTAATACGAGGAAAATGGGCTAAGTGCATTATCTTAATTGAGACATTTGAGTGTAATGCAAGGTGTCCTTAGCCGTAATTGAGTGATCGTGTGTTGATTAAAAGAATCTATCCCGAGCTAATAAGTTGGACGTAACCCCTATATGGGACGCCCCTAGATAACGGAAGCCAGTCGTGGTAGATTCTGGACCTTTGCTCTTTCGGGAAAGCCGTCTAGGAAAAATGTAGCCGTGCTTAATGAGGTGAGGCAACACCTGACAATGCTAGAAGACCACCAAACAGAGAGTAGGCCGTGCTATAAGTCGAGATCAAAACTAGGAACGTATGATTAAATGAGTTAAACGTGCCGGATTATTGGACAAAATTGTGTGGCACGGTATGGGACCTGTCATAACAATTTGACCATATAATCAGGACCCCTGTGCTTGTTTGAAATTTGAGTGTGGCATTCCAGTTGATTGAGCTTGTTTATTGCTCATGCTTTTGTGGTTGTCTATAATATGAACTGTGCTGACCTGTAGGGAGGATCTAAGACGATGTAAGTCTCTATGGTTATGTGATTGTGTGGTTAGGACGCCTCTAGGCGTATTACCCTCCTAATCAGTGTTTAGAGCGTGAACTCGCTAAGATTTATATCTCACCCCGTCAGGAGCTTTAACTTTTCAGGATCGTAGGGTGGAGGACTTGGAGCCGAGCTAAGAGGGATCTCAGGTGTAGGTCAGATAAGACAGTTTCTTTTTTAGAGGCAGTCTTTTGAAATCTTTTGGTTGTAGACTTTTGTATATGACTCAGTGTGTATATAAAAGCATATTTTGTTGGTGAATCTGTTGTCCTGCTTTTTTATCCCAGGATGGTTACTGTTAGGGGATTTATTATTTGCTTCCGCATGTGCAATAAAATGAAAGGATCAACAACTCATCCTGGGAAGTCACAATTTTATCGACTACTGAGGGATGGGTACGCACTCGAGGTTCGGGACGTGACAGCTCTAGTTCAACATAACCTCGATCTTGAGTTGCCTAGATAGGGATCCAAATTGAGGATGTCATAAAGATCATATCTTTAAAAAAAAAAAAATTTAAAAAGGGTCAAAAGCATTTTGGTCATTTTGCCTTGAAAGAGCAATTTTGTAATTTCAGTAACCGAAGGCATGGGAAGGTCGGCCATGGGCTAGGCCAATTGAGAGTGGTCGCCGGCTGCCAAAAAGCCAGTAGAAAAAGGCCAGTCGAATTGGTCTAAACCGATTTTGACCGGTTTGGTTAGCTTTAGCTAGAATTTTATGCAACTAGGAGAATCTAATTGTAAAGGATTTATGTCCAATCAAAAGAGAAATGAGCTAAAGTGAAAATAAATGGTCCAAATTTGTCCAAATTAAACCAATCACACCTTTTCACAACATCTTGATGAATTATGCAACTCAAAAATATCTCAAAAATATCAAATATTGTGCACGGATTTAATGGGCATGTGAATTCGGACTTTTTGAACAGTCGGCTTAATTTTAGCAACTCCCCTGATCAATTACCAAATTGATTGAAATTGAATGCAATTAATATAAAAAATATAAATCAGTTCAATTGATTGCACTCAATATAGCTTAAGGCATTCAAATTGACATTGATATGAGGACACGAACTAGACATCAAAAAGAAATCGAAATTCAATGTTCAAATCGAATTTCAATTCATCAAATTAAACCGTAGTCTAGAATGGGATAAGTTAAATTGTCTCAATCGAAACATATTAACCTTATTTCACAACTTTTGGATGTGCCAAGTTTGCTAAATTGAGAAGTTCCATTTGAATTTGTGAAAATTAGCCTCAAACTTGGATTGATATTAAGAAAACCAGTTGATTAGGGGTACAATCATGTCAATCATGAAGAATTGATCGAAATTTCTTATTGGGGTTAAAAATGAAAATTTTTGCCTCAACATGCCAAATCAAAGAAATGGTCGCATGAGAGAACTTAAAATGACCTCTAGATCAAATGTTGTAAAAAAGCTAAGCTAAAATATTACTAGAAATGAAGTAATTTTATTTTTGGTTTCGGAAAAATAGATTTTTAATTGGTTTTTGAGAGTTTTTTTTAAGGCCAAAGTCTAATTGAAACTAAAATAAAGTGTTTTTGTGGATTTTTACAATTTATAATGTTTTTGGTCAAGTCAACACTTTAGTGACTGATCACTAGTAGAAATTTCAATTTTTTTTTTTAAATCCTCTTTCGTCAAAATAAAATTGAGATTATTTAGGAATTTTTCTGCAAAAAACTAAATTTTGACTTAGGGTTGACTTTTTGTTCATGGAATTGACCAAAAAAGTCAACTTTTGACTTTTCAACAAAAATGATTAGGAAATAACCTATAAATGATGGGCCAATAGAAAAGAAATGAAAAAACGACACTTTTCGTTTGAAAAAATGATTATGCTGCAATTGGAAACTTTAATCCTGATATTTTACCGTGATTAACGCATCAACCAAGAATCAAGCATCAACAATACATAAAATATAGTGTTTAGAGGATAACATGATGTGTCTAGGACTCGGAAGTAAAATAAAAAATAAAAAGTTCTCTACTTGCTTGGAAAACTTCCCTGAGGAACTCCACTAGGGACTATAATCAAATAATTTTTCAAGGATTAAATGGAATTTATCTAGAAGATTAGGGCCCTTTAAAAAGAGGCTGGTTGGTGACATTGAATTTTACCAACACCCGCATGTAAAAAGAAATTCCCACAACAAATGGCAACTTATGGACCTGAAATTCACAAAGAGAAAGAAATCCCATCAACTAATAATTCTATATCATTGGCCTTGATAATATGTCAAGTTTATCCTCATTAAATGGAAAGTGTAATCTCTATTCTTTACATACCTTTTTAATTATCAATTCACTCAGCAACTTGAATGAATCTTTGAGTATATAAAGGTGCCATATTGGATCTACTCAATACATCACTATACCAGGTCATAAATCCTTCAATACTCTTTGAGAGAGGCTAAGAATAGCTTAGGTGGGAATGGCTAGGGTGGTAACAACATCCAAAAGACCGGGGTCGATGATGCTGGTGGTGGCTCTGATACTGTGGTCATCCATCAGTGTGCACGCGAACTCGTCACCCATCGGTCCCAATGTCAAGTTTGACCTAAGGAAAGGGTTGATATGTTTAGCACTTTGTGCTGTGAGCCCTGGGAAACCTATATGCATTTTGAATTGCCTCAACGGTTTTATAGGAAAAAGTTCAGCAGGAGGGTCAGGGTCCTTGACCTACACGGCATTAGATCACTGCGGTGTCGGTTGTTTCTTGTCTACTTGCCTTGACCACCATTCAGGTAATATTCTTCATAGTGAGATCGAAGATATGAGCTAGCTTCTTAAAACCAAGAAAATTATTTTATAATATTGTCTTCTTTCTCAGTGTTTCATTGATATATTTTAATTGTGAGAGCGGTTACGTACTAATATTTTTCATTTCCTTGGATTTCGATATATGTGCTCCTGTTCAAAAATTCGATTTCAATTCTAATGTGAATAACCTTTTTAATCTCTTGTCTCATATTTGAATTCATTTAGACACCAAGAAAGCTGGAGTTGATCAAAAGAAGGTTATGGCCTGTGCGGATTCATGCTCTCAGGGTTGCCAGAAGACCTATTCATTGCAATGAAGTTTGAAAATTTTCCTTTTTTATGTTTAAACAAAGGCAATTGAGTTATGTAATGCCTTCATGGTATCACACATCAACTAATAAAAAGTGCCTCTTCCTTTATCCGCTTGACCATGAGTGAAGTACATTTTTATGAGGACACGAACTAGACATCAAAATGAAATTGAAATTTAACGTTCAAATCGAATTTCATTTCATCAAATTAAACCTTAGTCTAGACTGGGTTAAGTTAAATCATCTCAATTGGAACCCCATTTCGCAGCTTTTGGATGTGCCAAGTTTGCTAAATTGAGAAGTTCCATTTGAATTTGCCAAAATTAGCCTCGGATTTGGATTGATATTAAGAAAACAAGTTGATTAGGGGTACAATCATGTCAATCAGGAAGAATTGATCGAAACCCCTTATTAGGGCTAAAAATGTAAAAATTTTCCTTGACATGCCAGATAAAAAAAAAATGGTCACATAAATGTACCAAAAATTACCTCTAGATCAAATATTATAAAATAAACTAAGCTACAATATGAATAGAAGGCCAATTGTGAACCTAAATTTCAAAAATAGATTTTTAATCGATTTTTTAGAAATTTTGTGACCAAAGTAAAAATGAAACCAAAATAAAGCATTTTTTTTTTTTGTATTTTTACATTTTTCAATTTTTTGGTCCTTTAGTGACTAATCATTAAAAGGTCGGTTCATGGTCAAAACTTTTATTTTATTTTTTCAAAATCTTTTTGGCCAAAATGAAATTGAAACTTTTTGGGAACTTTTGCGCAAAAAATCAAATTTTGACTCGAGGTTGACTTTTTGTTCAAAGGGTTAACCAAAAAGTCATCTCCAAAGTTAACTTTTGACTTTTTATAAAAATGAGTAAGAAATCACCCACAAATGACGAGCCAATGAAATGAATTAAAAATGACAATTTTCATTCGAGAAAATGGTTTTGTCAATGAGATTTATTTAACCAATACCTACATATGAAAAGAAATTCTCACAACAAATGGCAACTTATGGACCTAAAATTTAGGGGGTAGGAACAATACAAGTGCTAATACTTTTGTACAGTGCTCATTTGAGTGTCAAAACTCTTTTTTCGCTTACTTAAATACCACAAATTTGAAAAATCAATCACTCGAATGCCACTTACACTTTGCCCCGCCGGAAAAGATAACATGACTGCCGAAAAATATTCTTTTAATATTTTAAATATTTTTATTATTATTTTGAGTTTGTTATTTTATTATAATTTTTGCTTTTCTTTTTGTTTTTATCTTTACAGTCGGTGAGGGTCATCGAGCAACCTTCGCCCTCGGCCACAAAGGCCTTGGGCAAGGCCGTCAAGGCCTCGCCGATGGTTGGCGAGGGCTTTCACCGCCTCAATCTCGCCGCGAAGGCCTTAGGCGACGGCGTCAGTTTCTCATCAACAGTGGACAAGGCCACGAGCACCCTCGCCCATGGCTGCCCAAAGTAGGCGAGGCCTTGACAGCCTCACCCAAATTTAGATGAGGGTTTCATGGCCCCGGCAAGGGCCGTCACAGCGTGGCCTACAACCGGCGAGGCCCTGATGACTTTGCCTATAGCCTTCGCGACCAAGGGTCAAGTGGCCCTCACCCAATTTAGGCGAGGATTTCATGGCGGATGAGGGTCACTGATGACCCTTGTCGGCCCTAAACGAAAAAAAAAAAAAAAACAAAAACTCAAAAAACAATTGAAAAAATCCACGTAGGACTTATGGCTAAAAGTGGCACTTAAGTGTGTGATTTTACTTCGATGTCGCATTTAAGTGAAAAAAAAAAAAAATTGGCACTTAGGTGAGCGCTATACAAAAGTTTCGGCACTCCAATTGTTTTTGTCCTTAAAATTTAATAAGAGAAAAAAATCTCTTCAACTAATAATTATGTATCATTGGACTAGATAATATGTCGAGTGTATCCTTATTAAATGGAAAGTGTAATCTTTCTCTTCTATATATCTTTTTAGTTATCAACTCATTCAGCAACTTGAATGAATCTCTCAGTATGTAAAGGTGCTATGTTGGATCTACTCAGTACATAACTACACCGAGTCATAAATCCTTCTATACTCTTCGAGAGGGGCTAAGAATATCTTAGGTGGGAATGGCCAAGGTGGTAACAACATCCAAAAGAATGGGGTCGATGATACTCATGGCGACTCTTATGATGTGGTCATCCACCGGTGTGGACTCAAAGTTGTCACCCATCAGTGCCTACACCAAGCTTAATTTGGTGCATAATTGAAGTGTTTAGCATTTTATGCTTTGGAAGACTTCCCCAAGGGAACTCCACCGATGACTAGAATAAAATAATTTGTCAAGGATTAAATTGAATTTATCTAGAAGATTAGGGCCCTTTAAAAAGAAACTTGACAATGAGATTAAATTTGACCAATACCTGCGTATAGAAAGAAATTCTCACAACAAAAGAAAGTGTAATCTTTCTTCTCAACATACATTTTTAATTATTAAATGGCAACTTATGGACCTGAAATTTAGTAAAAGAAAGAAATCCCATGAACTACTAATTCTATATCGTTGAACTAAATAGGGATAAGTGCAATAGAAGTTCTAAAACTTGTCAGGGAAATGCAATTGAGTCTTAAAACTTGTAAAAAGTGTAATCAAGTCTTAAAATTTGTCAGATTGTTTCAATCGAGTCCTAAAGTTAACCATCAGCATTTTTAATGGAAAATGCTGACGTGGCGCAAATATGACGTTTAAAATGATTTTTTATTTCCATGTGGCTTTTTTTAATTTGTTTTTTTATTTATTTAAGTTCTTCCCATCTTAGGCTAGGGGATTCATTGGCTTCCAAGAATTGTTCACTCTTAATTGATCAGAATTCAAGAGAACAAAAGATAATTAAAATGACTTTCTAAATATCATCTTAACCAAATAGGAATATTTTGTAATCACCCATGATCAACACGCATAATCAGATGGAGGTTTGTGGCTAAGTTTTGATCAAAAGTGGCCCTAACGCTGCCTACACAAATTGGGTGGTTTCGTTGGTGCTCAGGAGGCCAAACCCAAACATTAGTCAATGCTTGTCAGGGTTCCATGTGTGATCCATGGTTGGTTCGAAACCAATTCATGTTTAAGCCTTGTTGATCCATGAATGACTTTCGGTTGTCATGTAATCGTGTAGAATCAATTGACTTGCCTTGATTCACGGTTGCACAGAATCGAATTACGATCGTTCACAAATGATATAATGACCGTACGGAGTCACCTACGACCGGTATATACTCTAGCTAAATCGATCTATACTCGTCCATTGAACAACTCGTGATAGCGCGTGATTGTCCACATCAATTCTCATAGTCGAGCGCTCTTTTCATGGTTGAACGCTCTAGTTTAACGTAACCTTGATCCTGAGTCGCCTCATCCCCAATCAGTTAGTTAGCTCGTGAACAATCCCTAAGATCAACTCACAACCCATCCTCATTAGTGGCGTATCGATCCTTAGTCCATTTCTCATACCCGAGATAGGGATCCAAATTGAGGATGTCATAAAGATCATATCTTTAAAAAAAAAAAATTAAAAAGGGTCAAAAGCATTTTGGTCATTTTGCCTTGAAAGAGCAATTTTGTAATTTCAGTAACCGAAGGCATGGGAAGGTCGGCCATGGGCTGGGCCAATTGAGAGTGGTCGTTGGCTGCCAAAAAGCCACTAGAAAAAGGCCAGTCGAATTGGTCTAAACCGATTTTGACCGGTTCGGTTAGCTTTAGCTAGAATTTTATGCAATTAGGAGAATCTAATTGTAAAGGATTTATGTCCAATCAAAAGAGAAATGAGCTAAAGTGAAAATAAATGGTCCAAATTTGTCCAAATTAAACCAATCAAACCCTTTTCACAACATCTTGATGAATTAAATTGATCTAATTATCTCAAAAATATCAAATATTATGCACGGATTTAATGGGAATGTGAATTCGGACTTTATGAATAGTTGGCTTAATTTTAGCAACTCCCCTGATCAATTACCAAATTGATTGAAATTGAATGCAATTAATATAACAAAATATAAATCAGTTCAATTGATTGCACTCAATGTAGCTTAACGCATTCAAATTGACATTGATATGAGGACACGAACTAGACATCAAGAAGAAATCGAAATTCCATGTTCAAATCGAATTTCAATTCATCAAATTAAACCGTAGTCTAGAATGGGATAAGTTAAATCGTCTCAATCGAAACATATTAACCCTATTTCACAACTTTTGGATGTGCCAAGTTTGCTAAATTGAGAAGTTCCATTTGAATTTGTGAAAATTAGCCTCAAACTTGGATTGATATTAAGAAAACCAGTTGATTAGAGGTACAATCATGTCAATCATGAAGAATTGATCAAAATCCCTAATTAGGGTTAAGAATGAAAAATTTTGCCTCACCATGCCAAATCAAAGATGTGGTCACATAGTGAACTTAAAATGACCTCTAGATCAAATGTTGTAAAAAAAGCTAAGCTAAAATATTACTAGAAATGAAGTAATTTTATTTTTGGTTTCGGAAAAATAGAATTTTAATTGGTTTTTGAGATTTTTTTTAAGGCCAAAGTCTAATTGAAACTAAAATAAAGTGTTTTTGTGGATTTTTACAATTTATCATGTTTTTGGTCAAGTCAACACTTTTCTGACTGATCACTAGTAGAAATTTCAATTTTTTTTTTTTTTTTTTTAAATCCTCTTTCATCAAAATAAAATTGAGATTATTTAGGAATTTTTCTGCAAAAACTAAATTTTGACTTAGGGTTGACTTTTTGTTCATGGAATTGACCAAAAAAGTCAACTTTTGACTTTTCAACAAAAATGATTAGGAAATAACCTATAAATGATGGGCCAATAGAAAAGAAATGAAAAAAACGACACATTTCGTTCGAAAAAATGATTATGCTGCAATTGGAAACTCTAATCCTGATATTTTACCGTGATTAACGCATCAACCAAGAATCAAGCATCAACAATACATAAAATATAGTGTTTAGAGGATAACATGATGTGTCTAGGACTCGGAAGTAAAATAAAAAATAAAAAGTTCTCTACTTGCTTGGAAAACTTCCCTGAGGAACTCCACTAGGGACTATAATCAAATAATTTGTCAAGGATTAAATGGAATTTATCTAGAAGATTAGGGCCCTTTAAAAAGAGGCTGGTTGGTGACATTGAATTTTACCAACACCCGCATGTAAAAAGAAATTCCCACAACAAATGGCAACTTATGGACCTGAAATTCACAAAGAGAAAGAAATCCCATCAACTAATAATTCTATATCATTGGCCTTGATAATATGTCAAGTTTATCCTCATTAAATGGAAAGTGTAATCTCTATTCTCTACATACCTTGTTAATTATCAATTCACTTAGCAACTTGAATGAATCTTTGAGTATATAAAGGTGCTATATTGGATCTACTCAATACATCACTATACCAGGTCATAAATCCTTCAATACTCTTTGAGAGAGGCTAAGAATAGCTTAGGTGGGAATGGCTAGGGTGGTAACAACATCCAAAAGACCGGGTCGATGATGCTGGTGGTGGCTCGATCACCGTGGTCATCCATCGGTGTGCACGCGAACTCGTCACCCATCGGTCCCAATGTCAAGTTTGACCTAAGGAAAGGGTTGATATGTTTAGCACTTTGTGCTGTGAGCCCCGGGAAACCTATATGCATTTTGAATTGCCTCAACGGTTTTATAGGAAAAAGTTCAGCAGGAGGGTCAGGGTCCTTGACCTACACGGCATTAGATCACTGCGGTGTCGGTTGTTTCTTGTCTACTTGCCTTGACCACCATTCAGGTAATATTCTTCATAGTGAGATCGAAGATATGAGCTAGCTTCTTAAAACCAAGAAAATTATTGTATAATATTGTCTTCTTTCTCAGTGTTTCATTGATATATTTTAATTGTGAGAGGGGTTGCGTACTAATATTTTTCATTTCCTTGGATTTCGATATATGTGCTCCCTGTTCAAAAATTCGATTTCAATTCTAATGTGAATAACCTTTTTAATCTCTTGTCTCATATTTGAATTCACTTAGACACCAAGAAAGCTGGAGTTGATAAAAAGAAGGTTACGGCCTGTGCGGATTCATGCTCTCAGGGTTGCCAGAAGACCTATTCATTTCAATGAAGTTTGAAAATTTTCCTTTTTTATGTTTAAACAAAGGCAATTGAGTGATGTAATGCATTCATGGTATCACACATCAACTAATAAAAAGTGCCTCTTCCTTTATCTGCTTGACCATGAGTGAAGTACATTTTTATGAGGACACGAACTAGACATCAAAATGAAATTGAAATTCAACGTTCAAATCGAATTTCATTTCATCAAATTAAACCTTAGTCTAGACTGGGTTAAGTTAAATCATCTCAATTGGAACCCCATTTCGCAGCTTTTGGATGTGCCAAGTTTGCTAAATTGAGAAGTTCCATTTGAATTTGCCAAAATTAGCCT
Source organism: Eucalyptus virginea (assembly GCA_014182375.1). Classification (NCBI taxonomy): domain Eukaryota; kingdom Viridiplantae; phylum Streptophyta; class Magnoliopsida; order Myrtales; family Myrtaceae; genus Eucalyptus; species Eucalyptus virginea. The sequence continues at coordinate 25,629,841 of CM024514.1, read as the reverse complement.
CGGATTTGGATTGATATTAAGAAAACAAGTTGATTAGGGGTACAATCATGTCAATTAGGAAGAATTGATCGAAACCCCTTATTAGGGCTAAAAATGTAAAAATTTTCCTTGACATGCCAGATAAAAAAAAATGGTCACATAAATGTACCAAAAATTATCTCTAGATCAAATATTATAAAATATACTAAGCTACAATATGAATAGAAGGCCAATTGTGAACCTAAATTTCAAAAATAGATTTTTAATCGATTTTTGAGAAATTTTTGTGACCAAAGTAAAAATGAAACCAAAATAAAGCATTTTTTTTTTGTATTTTTACATTTTTCAATTTTTTGGTCCTTTAGTGACTAATCATTAAAAGGTCGGTTCATGGTCAAAACTTTTATTTTATTTTTTCAAAATCTTTTTTGGCCAAAATGAAATTGAAACTTTTTGGGAACTTTTTGCGCAAAAAATCAAATTTTGACTCGAGGTTGACTTTTTGTTCAAAGGGTTAACCAAAAAGTCATCTCCAAAGTTAATTTTTGACTTTTTATAAAAATGAGTAAGAAATCACCCATAAATGACGAGCCAATGAAATGAATTAAAAATGACAATTTTCATTCGAGAAAATGGTTTTGTCAATGAGATTTATTTAACCAATACCTACATATGAAAAGAAATTCTCACAACAAATGGCAACTTATGGACCTAAAATTTAGGGGTAGGAACAATACAAGTGCTAATACTTTTGTACAGTGCTCATTTGAGTGTCAAAACTTTTTTCGCTTACTTAAATACCACAAATTTGAAAAATCAATCACTCGAATGCCACTTAAACTTTGCCCCGCCGGAAAAGCTAACATGACTGCTAAAAAATATTATTTTAATATTTTAAATATTTTTATTATTATTTTGAGTTTGTTATTTTATTATAATTTTTGCTTTTCTTTTTGTTTTTATCTACCTTCTCGGCCACAAAGGCCTTGGGCAAGGCCGTCGAGGCCTCGTCACGAAGGTGAGGGTTTCATGGCACCCTCGCCCATGGCTGCCCAAAGGGCCCTCACCCAAATTTAGATGAGGGTTTCATGGCCCGGCAAGGGCCGTTGGCCTACAACCGGCGAGGCCCCGATGACTTTGCCTACAGCCTTCGCGACCAAGGGTCAAGTGGCCCTCACCCAATTTAGGCGAGGATTTCATGGCGGATGAGGGTCGCTGATGACCCTTGTCGGCCCTAAACGAAAAAAACAAAAAAAACAAAAAACTCAAAAAACAATTCAAAAAATCCACGTAGGACTTATGGCTAAAAGTGGCACTTAAGTGTGTGATTTTACTTCGATGTGGCATTTAAGTGAACGAAAAAAAAAAATTGGCACTTAGGTGAGCGCTATACAAAAGTTTCGGCACTCCAATTGTTTTTGTCCCTAAAATTTAATAAGAGAAAAAAATCTCTTCAACTAATAATTATGTATCATTGGACTAGATAATATGTCGAGTGTATCCTTATTAAATGGAAAGTGTAATCTTTCTCTTCTATATATCTTTTTAGTTATCAACTCATTCAGCAACTTGAATGAATCTCTCAGTATGTAAAGGTGCTATGTTGGATCTACTCAGTACATAACTACACCGAGTCATAAATCCTTCTATACTCTTCGAGAGGGGCTAAGAATATCTTAGGTGGGAATGGCCAAGGTGGTAACAACATCCAAAAGAATGGGGTCGATGATACTCATGGCGACTCTTATGATGTGGTCATCCACCGGTGTGGACTCGAAGTTGTCACCCATCAGTGCCTACACCAAGCTTAATTTGGTGTGTAATTGAAGTGTTTAGCATTTTATGCTTTGGAAGACTTCCCCAAGGGAACTCCACCGATGACTAGAATCAAATAATTTGTCGAGGATTAAATTGAATTTATCTAGAAGATTAGGGTCCTTTAAAAGAAACTTGTCGATGAGATTAAATTTGACCAATAGCTGCGTATAGAAAGAAATTCTCACAACAAAAGAAAGTGTAATCTTTCTTCTCTACATACATTTTTAATTATTAAATGGCAACTTAAGGACCTGAAATTTAGTAAAAGAAAGAAATCCGATGAACTACTATTTCTATATCGTTGAACTAAATAGGGATAAGTGCAATAGAAGTTCTAAAACTTGTCAGGGAAATGCAATTGAGTCTTAAAACTTGTAAAAAGTGTAATCAAGTCTTAAAACTTGTCAGATTGTTTTAATCGAGTCCTAAAGTTAACACCATCAGCATTTTTAACAGAAAATGCTGACGTGGCGCAAATATGACATTTAAAATGATTTTTTATTTCCATGTGGCTTTTTTTAATTTGTTTTTTAATTTATTTAAGTTCTTCCCATCTTAGGCTAGGGGATTCATTGGCTTCCAAGAATTGTTCACTCTTAATTGATCAGAATTCAAGAGAACAAAAGATAATTAAAATGACTTTCTAAATATCATCTTAACCAAATAGGAATATTTTGTAATCACCCATGATCAACACGCATAATCAGACGGAGGTTTGTGGCTAAATTTTGATCAAAAGTGGCCCTAACGCTGCCTACACAAATTGGGTGGTTTCGTTGGTGCTCAGGAGGCCAAACCCAAACATTAGTCAATGCTTGTCAGGGTTCCATGTGTGATCCATGGTTGGTTCGAAACCAATTCATGTTTAAGCCTTGTTGATCCATGAATGACTTTCGGTTGTCATGTAATCGTGTAGAATCAATTGACTTGCCTTGATTCACGGTTGCACAGAATCGAATTACGATCGTTCACAAATGATATAATGACCGTACGGAGTCACCTACGACCGGTATATACTCTAGCTAAATCGATCTGTACTCGTCCATTGAACAACTCGTGACAGCGCGTGATTGTCCACATCAATTCTCATAGTCGAGCGCTCTTTTCATGGTTGAACGCTCTAGTTTAACGTAACCTTGATCCTGAGTCGCCTCATCCCCAATCAGTTAGTTAGCTCGTGAACAATCCCTAAGATCAACTCACAACCCATCCTCATTAGTGGCGTATCGATCCTTAGTCCATTTCTCATACCCGAGATAGGGATCCAAATTGAGGATGTCATAAAGATCATATCTTTTTTTAAAAAAATTAAAAAGGGTCAAAAGCATTTTGGTCATTTTGCCTTGAAAGAGCAATTTTGTAATTTCAGTAACCGAAGGCATGGGAAGGTCGGCCATGGGCTGGGCCAATTGAGAGTGGTCGTTGGCTGCCAAAAAGCCACTAGAAAAGGCCGGTCGAATTGGTCTAAACCGATTTTGACCGGTTCGGTTAGCTTTAGCTAGAATTTTATGCAATTAGGAGAATCTAATTGTAAAGGATTTATGTCCAATCAAAAGAGAAATGAGCTAAAGTGAAAATAAATGGTCCAAATTTGTCCAAATTAAACCAATCAAACCCTTTTCACAACATCTTGATGAATTAAATTGATCTAATTATCTCAAAAATATCAAATATTATGCACGGATTTAATGGGAATGTGAATTCGGACTTTATGAATAGTTGGCTTAATTTTAGCAACTCCCCGATCAATTACCAAATTGATTGAAATTGAATGCAATTAATATAACAAAATATAAATCAGTTCAATTGATTGCACTCAATGTAGCTTAACGCATTCAAATTGACATTGATATGAGGACACGAACTAGACATCAAAAAGAAATCGAAATTCCATGTTCAAATCGAATTTCAATTCATCAAATTAAACCGTAGTCTAGAATGGGATAAGTTAAATCGTCTCAATCGAAACATATTAACCCTATTTCACAACTTTGGGATGTGCCAAGTTTGCTAAATTGAGAAGTTCCATTTGAATTTGTGAAAATTAGCCTCAAACTTGGATTGATATTAAGAAAACCAGTTGATTAGAGGTACAATCATGTCAATCATGAAGAATTGATCAAAATCCCTAATTAGGGTTAAGAATGAAAAATTTTGCCTCACCATGCCAAATCAAAGATGTGGTCACATAGTGAACTTAAAATGACCTCTAGATCAAATGTTGTAAAAAAAGCTAAGCTAAAATATTACTAGAAATGAAGTAATTTTATTTTTGGTTACGGAAAATAGAATTTTAATTGGTTTTTGAGATTTTTTTTAAGGCCAAAGTCTAATTGAAACTAAAATAAAGTGTTTTTTTGGATTTTTACCATTTATAATGTTTTTGGTCAAGTCAACACTTTACTGACTGATCACTAGTAGAAACTTCAATTTTTCTTAAAATCCTCTTTCATCAAAATAAAATTGAGACTATTTAGGAATTTTTGTGCAAAAAACTAAATTTTGACTTAGGGTTGACTTTTTGTTCATGGGATTGACCAAAAAAGTCAACTTTTGACTGTTCCATAAAAATGATTAGGAAATAACCTATAAATGATGGGCAAATAGAAAAGAAATGAAAAAACGATACTTTTCGTTTGAAAAAATGATTATGCTGCAATTGGAAACTCTAATCCTGATATTTTACCGTGATTAACGCATCAACCAAGAATCAAGCATCAACAATACATAAAATATAGTGTTTAGAGGATAACATGATGTGTTCAAGACTCGGAAGTAAAATAAAAAATAAAAAGTTCTCTACTTGCTTGGAAAACCTCCCCGAGGAACTCCACTAGGGACTATAATCAAATAATTTGTCAAGGATTAAATTGAATTTATCTAGAAGATTAGGGCCCTTTAAAAAGAGACTGGTTGGTGACATTAAATTTTACCAACACCCGCATGTAAAAAGAAATTCTCACAACAAATGGCAACTTATGGACCTGAAATTCACAAAGAGAAAGAAATCCCATCAACTAATAATTCTATATCATTGGCCTTGATAATATGTCAAGTTTATCCTCATTAAATGGAAAGTGTAATCTCTACTCTCTACATACCTTATGAATCTCCGAGTATATAAAGGTGCTATATTGGATCTACTCAATACATCACTATACCGGGTCATAAATCCTTCAATACTCTTTGAGAGAGGCTAAGAATAGCTTAGGTGGGAATGGCTAGGGTGGTAACAACATCCAAAAGACCGGGGTCGATGATGCTGGTGGCGGCTCTGTTACTGTGGTCATCCATCAGTGTGCACGCGAACTCGTCACCCATCGGTCCCAATGTCAGGTTTGACGTAAGGAAAGGGTTGATATGTTTAGCACTTTGTGCTATAAGCCCTAAGAAACCTATATGCATTTTGAATTGCCTCAACGGTACTATAGGAAAAAGTTCAGCAGGAGGGTCAGGGTCCTTGACCTACACGGCATTAGATCACTGCGGTGTCGGTTGTTTCTTGTCTACTTGCCTTGACCACCATTCAGGTAATATTCTTCATAGTGAGATCGAAGATATGAGCTAGCTTCTTAAAACCAAGAAAATTATTGTATGATATTGTCTTCTTTCTCAGTGTTTCATTGATATATTTTAATTGTGAGAGGGGTTGCGTACTAATATTTTTCATTTCCTTGGATTTCGATATATGTGCTCCTGTTCAAAAATTCGATTTCAATTCTAATGTGAATAACCTTTTTAATCTCTTGTCTCACATTTGAATTCATTTAGACACCAAGAAAGCTGGAGTTGATGAAAAGAAGGTTACGGCCTGTGCGGATTCATGCTCTCAGGGTTGCCAGAAGACCTATTCATTGCAATGAAGTTTGGAAATTTTCCTTTTTTATGTTTAAACAAAGGCAATTGAGTTATGTAATGCCTTCATGGTATCATACACCAACTAATAAAAAGTGCCTCTTCCTTTATCTGCTTGACCATGAGTGAAGTACATTTTTATGAGGACACGAACTAGACATCAAAATGAAATTGAAATTCAACGTTCAAATCGAATTTCATTTCATCAAATTAAACCTTAGTCTAGACTGGGTTAAGTTAAATCATCTCAATTGGAACCCCATTTCGCAGCTTTCAGATGTGCCAAGTTTGCTAAATTGAGAAGTTCCATTTGAATTTGCCAAAAATTACCTCTAGATCAAATATTATAAAATAAACTAAGCTACAATATGAATAGAAGGCCGATTGTGAACCTAAATTCGAAAAAAGATTTTTAATCGATTTTTGAGAAATTTTGTGACCAAAGTAAAAATGAAACCAAAATAAAGCTTTTTTTTTTTTTTTTGTATTTTTACATTTTTCAATTTTTTGGTCCTTTAGTGACTAATCATTAAAAGGTCGGTTCATGGTCAAAACTTTTATTTTATTTTTTCAAAATCTTTTTTGGCCAAAATGAAATTGAAACTTTTTGGGAACTTTTTGCGCAAAAAATCAAATTTTGACTCGAGGTTGACTTTTGTTCAAAGGGTTAACCAAAAAAGTCATCTCTAAAGTTAACTTTTGACTTTTTATAAAAATGAGTAAGAAATCACCCATAAATGACGAGCCAATGAAATGAATTAAAAATGACAATTTTCGTTCGAGAAAATGGTTTTGTCAATGAGATTTATTTAACCAATACCTACGTATTAAAAGAAATTCTCACAACAAATGGCAACTTATGGACCTAAAATTTAGGGGGTAGGAACAATACGAGTGCTAATACTTTTGTACAGTGCTCATTTGAGTGCCAAAACTTTTTTTTTCGCTTACTTAAGTACCACAAATTTGAAAAATCAATCACTCGAATGCCACTTACGCTTTGCCCAGCTAGAAAAGCTAACATGACTGCCGAAAAATATTATTTTAATATTTTAAATATTTTTATTATTATTTTGAGTTTGTTATTTTATTTTAATTTTTGCTTTTCTTTTTGTTTTTATCTTTACAGTCAGTGAGGGTCATCGAGCAACCTTCGCCCTCGGCCACAAAGGCCTTGGGCATGGCCGTCGAGGCCTCGCCGATGGTTGGCGAGGGCTTTCACCACCTCAATCTCGTCGCGAAGGCCTTAGGCAACGGCATGAGTTCCTCATCAACAGTGGACAAGGCCACGAGCACCCTCGCCCATGGCTACCCAAAGCAGGCAAGGCCTTGACAGCCTCACCCAAATTTAGATGAGGGTTTCATGGCCCCGGCAAGGGCCCTCATAGCCTGGCCTACAACCGGCGAGGCCCTAATGACTTTGCCTACAGCCTTCGCGACCAAGGGTCAAGTGGCCCTCACCCAATTTAGGCGAGGATTTCATGGCGGATGAGGGTCACTAATGACCCTTGTCGACCCTAAACGAAAAAAGCAAAAAAACAAAAAACTCAAAAAACAATTCAAAAAATCCACGTAGGACTTGTGGCTAAAAGTGGCCCTTAAGTGTGTGATTTTACTTCGATGTGGCATTTAAGTGAACGAAAAAAAAAAATTGGCACTTAGGTGAGCGCTATACAAAAGTTTCGGCACTCCTATTGTTTTTGTCCTTGAAATTTAATAAGAGAAAAAAAAATCTCTTCAACTAATAATTATGTGTCATTGGACTAGATAATATGTCGAGTGTATCCTTATTAAATGGAAAGTGTAATCTTTCTCTTCTATATATCTTTTTAGTTATCAACTCATTCAGCAACTTGAATGAATCTCTCAGTATGTAAAGGTGCTATGTTGGATCTACTCAGTACATAACTACGCCGAGTCATAAATCCTTCTATACTCTTTGAGAGGGGCTAAAAATATCTTAGGTGGGAATGGCCAAGGTGGTAACAACATCCAAAAGAATGGGGTTGATGATACTCGTGGCGACTCTTATGCTGTGGTCATCCACCGGTGTGGACTCGAAGTTGTCACCCATCAGTGCCTACACCAAGCTTAATTTGGTGTGTAATTGAAGTGTTTAGCATTTTATGCTTTGGAAGACTTCCCCAAGGGAACTCCACCGATGACTGGAATCAAATAATTTGTCGAGGATTAAATTGAATTTATCTAGAAGATTAGGGTCCTTTAGAAAGAAACTTGTCGATGAGATTAAATTTGACCAATACCTGCGTATAGAAAGAAATTCTCACAACAAAAGAAAGTGTAATCTTTCTTCTCTACATACATTTTTAATTATTAAATGGCAACTTAAGGACCTGAAATTTAGTAAAAGAAAGAAATCCCATGAACTAATAATTCTATGTCGTTGAACTAGATAGGGATAAGTGCAATAGAACTTCTAAAACTTGTCACGAAAATGCAATTGAGTCTTAAAATTTGTAAAAAATGCAATCAAGTCCTAAAACTTGTCAAATTGTTTCAATCAAGTTCTAAAGTTAACACTATCAGCATTTTTAACGGAAAATGCTAACGTGGCACATACGTGACATTTAAAATGATTTTTTTATTTCCATATGGCTTTGTTTAATTTATTTTTTATTTAAATTAGGTTTAAAAATTAGAAAAGAAAATCCAAAATTTATTTAAAAAACAAGCAGTTTAAAAAAAAAATGGCCGGCTTCCTTCATTGCCACCGGCCCCTCCGAGATGGGCGGCTACGGCGGCAAGAGAGGAGCTACTAATATTGTCTTTTTTTTTAACAATTTTTAAGAATAAACTTTAACTTTTCCTTTTAGTTTTTAAATCTAATTTAAAAAATTGAAAAAAAAATAATTAAAAAAAGCCATGTGGAAAATGAAAAATTATTTGAAATGCCATGTCCGCGCCATGTCAGCATTTTCCGTTAAAAAGACTGAAGGTGTTAACTTTAGGACTCGATTGAAATAATTTGATAAATTTTATGACTTGATTGCACTTTTTGCAAGTTTTAGGACTCAATTGCATTTTCGTGGCAAGTTTTAGGACTTTTATTGCACTTATCCCAACTAGATAATATGTTGAGTGTATCCTCATTAAATGGAAACTGTAATCTTTCTTCTCTACATACCTTTTTAATTATCAACTTATTCAGCAACTTGAATGAATCTCTGAATCTATAAAGGTGTTATACTGGATCTACTCAATACATCGCTACACCAAGTCATAAACCCTACAATACTCTTTGAGAGAGGCTAAGAATAGCTTAAGTGGGAATAGCCAAAATGGTAACAACATCCAAAAGAATGGGGTCGATGTTGCTCATGGCGGCTCTAATACTGTTGTCATCCATTAGTGTGAATGCGAAGTTGTCACCCATTGTGCCGATGCCAAGTTTGACTTAAAGCATAAGTTGATATGTTTAGCGTTTTGTGCTTTGAACCCCTAGGAAACCTCTATGCATTTTGAATTGCCTCCTCAATCATTCTAGAGAGTCCTTGACCTTGATGGCATTAGATCACTACAATGTCGGCTGTTTCTTGTTTACTTGCCTTGACCACCATCCAGGTAATATTCTTTGTAGTGAGATAGAAGTTATGACTTAGCTTCTTAAAGAAAATTATTGTGTAATATTGTTTTCTTTCTCAATGTTTCATTGATATATTTTAAATGTGAGAGGGGTGCGTACTAATTTGTTTCATTTGCTTGGATTTCGATGTATGTGTTCTTGTTAAAAAATTCGATTTCAATTTTGATGTGAATAACTTTTTTAATCTCTTGTTTCAGATTTGAATTCATTTAGACACCAAGAAAGCTGGAGTTGATGTGAAGAAGGTTACAACCTGTGCGAATTCATGCTCTCAGGGTTGCTAGAAGACCTATTTGTTGCAATAAAGTTTGAAAACTTTCCTCTTCGTGTTTTAAAAAAGGCAATTGAGTTATGTAATGCCTTTATAGTATCACACATCAACTAATAAAAAGGTGTCTTTTTCATTATTTGCTTGACCATGAGTGAAGTACAGTTCTATGAGGACACGAACTAGACATAAAAATGAAACAGAAATTCCATGTTCAAATCGAATTTCAATTCATCAAAGAAAACTTTAGTCTTGAATGGGTTAAGTTATTTCTCTCAGTCAGAACATATTAACCCCGTTTCGCAACTTTTGAATGTTCCAAGTTTGCTAATTGAGAAGTTCCATTTCAATTTGCCAAAACTAGCCCCGGATTTGGATTGATATTAAGAAAACAAGTTGATTAGGGGTACATTCATGTCAATCATGAAGAATCAATCGGAACCCCTAATTAGGGCTGAAAATGTAAATTTCCGCCTCGACATGCCAAATCAAAAAAATGGTCACACGAATGAACTAAAAATGACCTCTAGATCAAATGTTAAAAAATAAGCTAAGCTAAAATATAAGGAGATTGTGAACCTAAATCCAAAAAATTTAGAAAATAGATTTTTTGAGAAATTTTTGAGAAATTTTTGTGACTAAAGTAAAATTGAAACTAAAAAAAGCGTTTTTTATATTTTTGCATTTTTCAATTTTTTTTTTTTGGTCATTTAGTGACTAATCACTAAAAGGTCAGTTTATGGTCAAAACTCTGATATTTTTTTCAAATTTTTTTTTGGCCAAAATAAAGTTGAGACTATTTGGGAACTTTTTGTGCAAAAAATCAAATTTTGACTCGAGGTTAACTTTTTGTTCAAAGGGTTAACCAAAAAAGCCAACTCAAAAGTTAACTTTTGACTTTTTAATAAAAATGATTACGAAATCACCCATAAATGATGGGCCAATGGAACGAAATAAAAAGGATACTTTTCGTTCAAGAAAATGGCTCTATTACAATCATAAACCCTAATCCCAACATTTTACCTTTATTGACACATCGATTAAAAATCAAGTGTTAACAATACATATAATATAGTGTTTAGCGGATAACATAATGTGTCAAGGATTGGGAAGGGAAAAATAAAAACTCCTTTCTCTACTTGCTTGGAAGACTTCCCGAGGAATTCCACTAGGGACTAGAATCAAATAATTTGTCAAGGATTAAATTGAATTTGTCTAGAAGATTAGGGCCCTTAAAAAAAAAAAAAATTGTCAATGCGATTAAATTTGACCAACACCCATGGATAAAAAGAAATTCTTGCAACAAATGGCAACCTATGGACCTGAAATTTAGGGGGTAAGAATAGTATAAGTGCTAATACTTTTGTATAGTGCTCATTTAAGTGTCAAAAAAAAAAAAAAAAAATTGCTTACTTGAGTGGCACAAATTTGAAAAAATGATCACTTGAGTACCACTTCCAATTTGCTCCATCGGAAAAGCTAACGTGGCGCTAGTCGTCCAACATGGCCGCTAGAAAATATTATTTTAATATTTTAAATATTATCATTTTATTTATTTTATTTTTGCTTTTCTTTTTCTTTTTATCTTTAAGGCCGGTGAGGGTCATTGGGCGACCCTCGCTAGCCGCGAAACCTTCACCTTTAGCCGCGGAGGCCTTAGGCAAGACCGTTGGGGCCTCACCGCCTTGCTCTCACCATAAAGGCCTTAGGCGACCGCATCAAGGCCTTGCTAGCAACAGGCGAGGCCGCAAGGACCATCGCTTATAGCTACCCAAAGCAAGTGAGGCCCCCATAGCCTTGCCTAGACTAGGCGAGGGTTTCATCGCCCCGACGAGGGCACTTACGGCCTCACCAAAAACTAGCGAGGCCCTGATAGCTTCACCTTAAGGCTTTCGTGGCCAAGGGGAGGGTTTCATGGCAAGCAAGGGTCGCTAGTGACCTTCATTGGCCCTAAACAGAAAAAGCAAAAAAAACTGGAAAAAGATTTTTTAAAAATGCATGTAGGACGTGTGGCCGAAAGTGGCACTTAAGTGAGCAAACTCTGATATGGCATTTATGTTAACGAAAAAAAAAATTGACCCTTAAGTAAGCGTCATACAAAAGTTATGGCACTCCCACTATTTTTACCCCTAAAATTTAGTAAGAGAGAAATATCAACTAATATTTCTATATCATTGGACTAGATATGTCAAGTATATCCTAATTAAATGGAAAGTGTAATCTTTCTCTTCTACATACCCTTTCAATTATCAACTCATTCAGCAACTTGAATGAATCTCTAAATATATAAAGGTGATATACCTAATCTACTCGATACATACATCACTACACCAAATCATAAATCTTCAATACTCTTCAAGAGGGGCTAAGAATAGCTTAGGTGGGAATGGCAAGGGTGGTAACAACATCCAAAAGAATGGAATCGATGATACTCATGGCAACTCTAATACTGTGGTCATCCGCCGATGTGGACTCGAAGTTGTCACCCATCAGTCCGATGCCAAGCTTAATTTAGGGCATATTTGAAGTGTTTAGCGTTTTGTGCTTTGAGCCTTGCGAAACCTTTATGCATTTTGAATTGCCTCCTTAATCATTCTTGAGAGTCCTTGACCTTCAAAGCATTAGATCACTGCAATGTCGGTTGTTTCTTGTCTACTTGCCTTGACCACCATCTGAGTAATATTCTTCACAATGAGATTGAAGATATGACTTAGCTTCCTAAAACCAAGAAAATTATTGTATAATCTTGTTTTCTTTCTCATCATTTCATTGATATATTTTAAAAGTGAGAGCGTACATACTAATTTGTTTCATTTCCTTGGATTTCGATATATGTGCTCTTGTTAAAAAAATTCGATTTGAATTTTGATGTAACTTTTTTAATCTCTTGTTTCATATTCAAATTCATTTAGACACCAAGAAAGTTGGAGTTGATGTGAAGAAGGTTACGGCCTGTGTGGATTCATGTTCTCAAGGTTGTTAGAAGGCCTATTCATTTCAATGAAGTTTGAAAATTTTCCTTTTTTTTATGTTTAAACAAAGGCAATTGAGTTATGTAAAGCCTTTATGGTTTCACAAACCAACTAATAAAAAGTACCTTTTTCACTATATATTTGACTATTGTCGCAACCCAACCTCCCCTTCATCAAGAAGAGAAGAAAGGTCATATTTAGGGGTTCCTTAACGGTTCATATCCCAAAAGGCGTCATCATCTCGTCTTTCAAGATGAACCTTTGTAAGTTTGCTCAATCATAGTCATGAACTCTCCCAAGCTCATACCTCATGTGATAGCGAAACGTATCGTGATTCATACCCACATGGGCAACACACCTTGACAGAGGAGATCGAGTGGGAATATCAAATTTTGAGGTATTTTTACTATGATAACCTTCTCGACCGTGCTCTTCACCCATAAGGATGACATCACTTTATCATTTGGACTACTGCTACATCAAGTATGCTAAATCATAATGAATCTCGTCGAGACGCATATCCCTCATGACGGGTTTATTTATCATCTAGTTGTTTAGAACAACCTAAAAAGACAGGAGTCGCCACTAGTCTCATTTTTGGAGATCAGCTAGAAAAGCCAATCAAGAGTTAGGAGTGGTCCCTCAATTTCTACGCAATTAGAGATCCTAAATTCGAGGACTTGGATTACACAAATCTTTCTATTAGCGCCATTTCGGTACCTGATGATTTGTCGTGTTTTCTAAGGTGACCATGTGTGTCTTTTACTTTTTAGGGTCGATTACACTAACTAAATGATCATGTGCGGATGGTTGCTTTCATGCAATTCTATTTTTTATGAAAAGAAAAAGAAAGCACACAATTGAAATTTAAAGGCAAGGCGGTATGTAAACACTCAAGGGAACAGTTTAGGAAACCGATAAATCTAATATATGACCTAAGAATGAAATGAAAATAAAACAAAAGAGATAAACCTGCGACTTGTTGGGTATTTATACTAGGGGTGAGTATAGTCCGGGTTTGGCCGGTCCACCCTCTAATCCTAGGACCAATCCGCACAGTGTTAATCCTCAATTTTTGGGACTGAGGACTGACCCTATTGAGCTTGGGACCGAGGACCGGACCAACCCAATGGTTCAGTCCGGTTCCAAGATCAACTCGAGACCAATCAATAATTTTTTATTTCATTTTTTGTACTCCTTAAAAAAGCGATTAAGGACAAGACTGACCCAATGGGTTCGGTTCGGTTTCCAAGTTAACCCAAGACTAACCAATAATTTTTTATTTCATTTTTTATACTCTTTAAAAAGGTAACCGAGGACCGTACCGACCAAATGGGTTCAATGATGAGCGAGGCCAGCTAAGAAAGGCAAGCGGTGAGAGTCAAGTGGGGTGAGCATTGAACAGAATGAGCATCGAATGTTTAGCGGGGAGCAACAAGCCAAGCGAGCATCGATCGGCAAGCGGCACGAATGACCCAAAGCGAGCGAGGCAAGTGTCAAATGGCAAGCGAAGAAGTTGTTTATTTCGATTTTAGCAAATTGAAGACTAAGAAAACAAATAAGATAGAAGAGAACAAATACTAGAGAAGGATGCCATAAGGAGTTGTTTATGCCTTTTTGGACGTCGTGAGGTGTCACGCCCCGAACCCCGAGCACGTGCCCATCCCTCTCTGGTTGATAAAATTTTGCGACTTCCCAGGACGAGTCCCCGACCCATTGATTTTTAAACACATGCGGAAGCGAAAATAAATCCCTTGATAATAATCATCTTGGGATAGAAAAGCAGGACATCAATTCATAAAAGCACACTTTTATAAACAACGAGATTTAGGCACAAAACAAGTTTAGTCGAAAGCCTACAAAAAGGTTGACTCTCACAAGAGGCTGTCCTACGACATACTAATAAGACAAATCCACCGATCCTCCATACTCCTCCTCAGACTTCGAGACCTGGGTCTTCCACGACCACCTTCTAAGGACCTGAAAATGGTTATTCAATAACTAGTGAGACAATGTCTCAGCAAGTCCACCTACTAAACCCATATTAGGAGGGAAATACACTTCAGGGTGCTCTAGTCACACAACCACACAATTAGAACAGGGAACTTACCTTGCCTCAATTCCTTCTTGCAGGTCAGTACAGTTCATATCGCAATGCATATAATTAATGCACATAACAACTGGAACACCTCATCAATTCAATTAATCACCAGGAACTTGTTCCATGTCACACAGTTTTGGTCTCATAATTAGGTGCATCAAATTCAACTATCATGCGTTCCAATTGTTAATTACACCCCTTAAGGGTACGGCCAACTCCAAAATTGGCGGTCTTCTAACATTGCCAGGTGTCGTCTCACCTCATTTGAGCACGGCGACGTCTCTCAATTAGATGGCTTCCCCGAAGGGGCGTAAGTCCAGAATCTACTACGACCTGAGTACAACCTACTCATAAGTTCGATGTCTTCTGGCATAGCCAAGCTTCGTCTCCCACCATGAGCACGGCGACGTCTCTCAATTAGACGGCTTCCCGGAAGGGGCGTAGGTCCAGAATCTACTACGACCCGAGTCCCAATGAATGGGTAACGTCCGACTTAACAACCTAGGACGGTTTCTCTTAACCAACACACGACCAATCAATCTCAGCCCAGGACACTGTGCATTGCACTCAAATATCTCGATTAAAATAGTGAACCTGGCCTATTTTCTTCGTATTAGAAATATACGGTAAAATAGTCGTGTGTGGGTACACGGTTAATTCACACTAGAAAAATTGATATTCTCCAATTTAAAATCCCACCGGTTTATATAGAGTATAAAACTATTTTTTTTTTTTGTGTTAAAACCTGACACCCGGGATTTTCTGAATAAATATCGAAATTCATGATTTTTGGAATTGAATACTCAAATTTCCAATCAGCACTCAATTTACACAAATTAACATCCAACTGCGGAAATTGAACACACCATTACAATCAGCACGCAATTCCGATCACCGGCTATTCCGGACTAATTTCCAGAAAATAATTAATTATTAAATAATTTCTAAAATTAATTAAATCAATCAATTTAAATACTAAAATGCCAACCTAGGCCAAAATCACTAAATTAAATACCAATATGGACCGGGAAAATTCCCGAACCCTTCTAGATAAATAACACAATTTATCTATGCCTCACTTAATCTAATCTAACCACCTAACATGCATAATTGCATAATTAAATCACTAAATTAATCTAACTAACCACCTAATTCCTAATTAAATAAATCTAAACACTCCTTAGACGTCATTAGCCTACTAAGAAGAGTTTAGTAAATAAACTCATCGGTGCAAAACGAAGACTGGTTCATCGCGACGGCGGCATCGAAAAAACTCGGAACGGGCCTGGAATTGGCCCAACAAATCTCAACCCAAATCTGAGATTTGTTTCTAACTTGGGCTGGGCTGAATCTCACATGGGCTAAAATTGGATTTCAAATGGGCTTCAAGTCTAGGCTGAACTGGACTGTTGATGGGCTGAACAAGAAAAGAACTGCTGGGCCTGAATTGCTGCTAAAGGTTGGGCCAAACGCTGGGCTGTAATGCGCTAGACTTGCTGGCTGATCGTGGGCTGATTGAGGGCGACGACGCTGGTTTTGCTCGAGCGTGGAGTCGCGCACAAAGGACGAAGATGTTGGACTTCGGCTTCATTAGTGTGTGAACGACACTGCTGGCAAGAGCTTCTTCGGTTGATGCTGCTGCTTCGCTGGCAGCTAGAGAAGACCGAAGCTACTGGAGGTGGGCCAAACGCTGGGCTGAGCTACTACAAACCGAAGCTGCAACGGAGGAGATGGTGAGACACGGACGAAGATGATGGATGAGGAAGCAGCCAACGTTCGTGGCTCCTTGCTGGGCTTGACTTGGTGCCGTTGAACAAGAGGCCGCGTGGATGGAGTTTGGTGGAAGCGGCAGAGACTAAGGGAAATGAAATGGGCGGTGGCAGGGGTTGTCTTCGGTGAGTTGGTAGCTTAAGATGGAGCACGATCGCTGGCAGCAGCGGCTAGGTCTCTTCGATGGTCAACTAAGGAGAAGAGGAAGTTCTTTTGTTGACTGAAGGGAGTTGGCTCATGGACAAGTGTCCATGGGTGAAGGGAAGAGGAAGAAATTTTGGTGAGTGGAGATGGACGCAGGGGTGGCTTCGAAGGAAAACCAAAAAGGGAAATGAAAGGCAAAGTAAAAGAAAACTTGAGCATGAGAGGTCGAGAGAGAGAGAGAGAAGTGCACGAAGACGGAGGTGGAGTCGGCAACGCCAGCTTGCCCAAGAAGATTTGTGCAAAAAGAAAGGAAATAGTCAACAACCCTTAGCCACTCCATTAATGGCTTGTCCCCCAATACTTTCCAACCAAATTTCCCACAAATAACCCCAATTAAAGTCCCAATTTTTCAGCCTTATGTCCAATTTCGAATTTCACTATATTAAATTCAGTGTCCTTACTCAATTTCCCAAATTGAGGTCCAATTTCGCTGAAGAAAAATCCCAAACAATTTTTTGCAAGTCCCTGACATTCAAAGGCTCGGCTCGGAAATCCAAATTCCCTTAAATTCGGCCTATACGAATTTCCATTAATTTTTTCGCGACGTCCGAACGATTTTCCGTAAAATTCCCGAGCTCATCGGAATTTCCTCAAAATGTGAGTCACCATTCCTAGAATGACTCATGGCACAACAGAACTTCCAGTTTCTGAAATCGAATTCAAATTCACGGTTATTTCCGATCAAACATGCTTTTAGCGTGATCTTACCTACCGGGTAACTTTTAGGAGTTTTTGGTGCAATTGTCCCGTGGTCGATTTTTTTGAACCACAATGAACCCATTCGACACGTTGGCGACTCTCGGTAGTCATGAAAATCTCAAGGTTTCAAATACGGACACAGGGTACCCAAAACAACAGAAAATTGATTTAGTGACGATCGACGAGAATTTTGCAATCAGGTGGCATCACTCACACTTGATCACACATCTCAGTCGAATCGACCTGTCTCCGATCTCTGATCGATTTTGACAATGTCGTAATGACCCTTGCAGACTAACACAGTCGAGCAGTCGATTCCTAGTCGAATTCTCAAGTCTATTGCGTTTAAAATCCCTTAATGGCTTCACCGGATAGGCCAGTTATCTCGTGAGTGACCAACTCAGAGAAAAACACTATAGTCACGTTGACGAAAGGCTCATCTTATCCAATCGAAATCAGAATCTGAAAATCAGGATGTCACATGAGAACTCCTCACAAAAAACTTTTTCTCCTTCTTAAATTATAACTATTGACATAGTAAAAGACATTAAAAATCTAAGTTATTAAAGAATAATGTAAAATTACTTGAACTCCTCACTAAATAGCTATTTAATATTGTTGACGTTATTTAATTTAAGATTTTCTCTATATAAAAAAATTATAAATAATATTTTATATATATATAGTCAGGGTTGGTCCGGGTTGGACCGACCTGGAATTCTCAAGACTGAGGATCAACCCGTACAGTGCTGGTCCAGGAATTCTAGAACCAATGACCGACCCAGTCTCCCTAAGAACCGGACCAAGATCAACAAGGTTGGGCGGATCCAAGGTCGATCCAGGGTTGACCCAGGACCGATGCTCACCCCTAATTTATACAATGTGAAATAACCCAAAACATATATTGGGGACAAATGAATGCAAAATAAGGTCAAATTGGACATCAACCATCCATCGTCTTCATGTCTTGAAGAGCCTCCACTTCCAATGACCTATTCTAATCCTAATCTAAAACTATGACTAGATGCATACAGTAGGAAAGAAATAATCGGTCATGGCAAAAACAATCACAAACACAATACAATCAAGAATAATCAAGTAATTGAAACCATATGCGAAAATGAACAAATTGGGCCTCGAGGTCAGCCTTTGCAATTCGCAACAATCCCTCTAGGAAGTCTACACAAATTTATATTTATGGATTACAGCCATTAGCACCGTTTGTGTTCTTGCATGGCAACCAACAATTATAAGCCCCTTGGACATGTTTTAAGTAAATCCCAAGGTCATCCCACAAAATCATGTAGTGTACCTAGGCATACATCTAAAAAAGCACATGCATAGCGGGAAATAAATATGTAGGCAGTCCCTTGAACCTTGGTTCTCAAAACAATCAAACAATTTTAGTGAGCCACCATTGGATCACTTATTCAGTCAACAAGCGTCAAACACAATCGCAAGCATATAAGAAAAGTAAATAAGTCAAGAGTTGTGAAAGTTCAAATGATGCTTAAAAGTCATTTGAAGAGCAATTAATAGTGAATTGTGAAAATATGCTAATGGTATTGCAAAGAGGTGTCATAACTATGGAAATCATTTAGCCACCAAGGCTAACTCGAGTGCAAGGATGGGCACTCTAATTGAGCTTCGCAAGCACCCTAAATATGGTCCAAACTTTAGGCAACATCAACAGTAAGTTAAGAGCATAGTTTGAACGTTTGGAACTCGAAGGATGACATGAAAAATGTGTGCATGAGCATCATTTGAACTAAAGTCAAGTTCAGAACAACAAAAACAAGAAAATTCAGACAAGTTCAAGACATTCAAAGGGTCTGAAAAAGCATCATAAAGTACTTTTTATTTTTGGAGAATTTTTAGTGTGTAAAGTTCAAAAAGTTAGGATCAAAGTCCATGCAGACATGTGAATCCAATTCGACATGCAAGTTAACCTAAAAAATTCTATAAGAAAATCATGACAGAGCAATGCAACAAAACATCACAAAACAAGGTAAGCAAAATCAACGCAATTGAAATGGAACCCATTTGCAATAAGCTCCAAAAAAATTACACGACATTCACAAACATATGAAAAACAACTTTCATGAATAAAGTTTCCTAAGATGGGTAAGTAGGAATTTATAAAATTTCAAGAATGTGTAGCATTACATGAGAATTTCAACAAAACAGTAGAGCATCATAGCACATCAACAAAGATTCGGCCTAGTAAACAAGGTCTAAAAAATGTGAAATTTTACCACAACGTAGATCAAAGAAAGAAGAACAAACTTTTTAGGAACTCCCCTTATTGCCTGTTCTCATTTCTAAGGAACAATCAGCATTTGTTCAAGGCCGACAGATCCAAGAC
Source organism: Eucalyptus virginea (assembly GCA_014182375.1). Taxonomy (NCBI): domain Eukaryota; kingdom Viridiplantae; phylum Streptophyta; class Magnoliopsida; order Myrtales; family Myrtaceae; genus Eucalyptus; species Eucalyptus virginea. The sequence continues at coordinate 25,610,206 of CM024514.1, read as the reverse complement.
AATATCCTTATTGTCCAAGAAGTTCTTCATCACTTCCACACACACCAGACTACTAGAAAGTTCAATGCGATTCTAAAAACAGACATGAAAAGGCCTATGACAGAGTTGAATGGGATTTCTTACGAGATTATCTCCTCAAACTAGGTTTTCATCCAAGATGGGTAGGTTGGATTATGCTATGCGTCACCACTTCATCCCTCAGTGTGAAGTTCAATGGAGAAAGCTTACCCTATTTCTTTCCAACTCGAGGGCTGCGACAGGGTGACCCCATATCACCTTATCTATTTATTCTTGTGGCTAATGTTTTGTCCTCTTTAATTACCCATGCTATCAGCTTTGGACATCTCAAAGGCCTTCGTTTGAATAGATGGTGTCCTACATTATCACACTTATTTTTCGCTGACGATGCCATCTTCTTTTTAGCTGCCACTACTTCAGAATGTCAAAATTTAGCAAATCTTTTGAACTTATATTGTGTGGCTACTGGTTAGTTGATTAACCGCAATAAATCGGGTCTAATTTTTTCCAAGAACTGTCCTATCTCTTTACAGCAAAATATGGCTGAGGAACTTCGGATCCCAGTTTTACAGAGGACTGGAAAATATCTAGGCCTACCATCGGATTGGGGCAAATCAAGGAAAGAGGTGTTCTCCTGGATAATTGCACGAGTTAATGCTAAGCTTGAGGGATGGAAGTAGAAGTTCATTTCCAAGGGGGGTAAGGAAATCCTAATTAAATCTGTTATTCAGGCTATTCCACAGTACGCGATGACTATATTTCAGCTGCCTATTTCTATTTGTTCATCTATTGAGAAGTGCATTGCTAGATTCTGGTGGCGAACTAATCAGAATAAGGGAGGTGTGTATTGGAAGAAATGGGATGTCTTGAAAGATCGGAAGCTACAAGAGGGAATGGGATTTCGTGATTTGCTGACTTTAAATAAGGCACTTTTGGGAAAACAAGCTTGGCGACTATTAACTAATCTTGACTCGCTATGGGGAACTCTGTTTAGGGGTTTGTATTTTCACTCATCTAATTTTCTATCGGCTGTCTGAGGAAATAGGCCATCCTGGGGGTGGCAAAGCATTTTGAAAGGCAGGGATAATATTTTACCAAATCTTTGCTGGTCTGTTGGGAATGGAGCTTCTATATGAATTCGTGGTGATCGCTGGTTACTTATGGGAATCATCTACAAACCTATAGCTAGAGAGGAACCAGTTAAAGTGGCAGATATCATTGACCAGACTAACCAATCATGGAAGACATCGGTGATTCAAGAATTTTTTGAAGAACAGGTTGCTAAAGAAATTACATCACTACCTATTCGACCCTTATTTTCATAAGACAAATTGATATGGTCAGCTACATCGATTGGTATATACACTGTCAAAAGTAACTACCATGCGATTTTACAGTCAAGTAGCCAGCCACAAGAGTCACAGGGTTTGACATCTTACCGGAATACAAAGAGTCTCTGGCGGAAAATCTGGTCGATGAAGACAGTCCCCAAACTTCGTACTTTCCTCTGGTCCGTCTGCCAGAACGCTATTGCAACTCGAGCTAACCTCTTCAACCGTCGGATTGTTCCAGACCCCTTCTGCCCGATATGCCGCCAATCTGTTCCTGAAACAATTGAACATCTACTTATACAATGTCCTTGGACAAGCAAAATTTGGTCACACTCACAGCTCGCTTTATTCTCCTCTACAACCTCAGTTTCCAGCATTACGCGGTGGTTATCTGAATATGTACTCTTACCTGATCCATCTCCCGGGTTAGAGGTTGTCGCTACCATATTTTGGCAGATTTGGAAGAAAAGAAATCATTTTATTTTTCGAAATCAACCACCCAATCCTTCTATGGTTGTGGAGTCGGCCCTGGCACAAACCAGAACCTATCAGTTTTCTGTTGCTGCACCCCGTCGCTCACGCTCTGGCCTAGACCCTGTTCAACCCGATCAGGTTTGGCGACCTCCAGCAAAGGGAGTTCTGAAATGCAATATCGAAGGTAGTTATCAAGAGGGCAAAACTAAAGGTTCCATGGCTGTATTTGCGAGAGATGATCAAGGTCGCATTACGGACATTTTATCCCAACGTTTTCAGCACACTCACCTTTCAAATCGAGCTCCGGCGCTGAATCGACTCTCCAACATCTTCATCATCGAGGCCTCCAAGACGCTCAACTCGAACTTGAGGCGGCGCCTTCGGCTTGTGGAGATCGTGACTGGTGTTCGACCACCGCCATGGGAGCAGCGGCCAATGATCGACGAAACTCTTTTCTGGCTATCAAACTTCTCTCTCCTCTCTCTGCGACACTGTCGTCGATCAGCTAACCTAGTGGCTGACTGGGCTGCTAAAGCCCAGTTAGCTCACCCGGCCCAAAATTTTACACTCTTTCTTCCGCTTGAACTGTTGGATTTACTGTACGCAGACGCTTTGGCTGCAGGATGTAATCTTTCTCTATAATCAATATATTAGTGTGTTTTCCGTCAAAAAAAAAAAAAAAACCTCAAAATCCTTAACGATAAAATCACACAAAAATAAAAATAGGTCTAACTCAATAGAGGTAAAACAGGGGTTCCAAATTTCACTCAAGACAGATTTCTAACCTAAATTCGAAAAAAAATGGAAAACGAGCCAAACGATATACAAATCATGCAAAATTAGCATCATTGGAAAGATCAATGCGAGTCCTAAGACCTTCCAAGAGGGGTCAATTCTAATTGAGGTCAAATCAATGGTCGAAAAATGATACTCTTGATGGCATGCAAATCAACCACAAGCAAATTAGGACATAATGCACGATTAATGATTCATGAGACCACCTAAACAATGCACAAAGAATATGAAACTTGCATATTAAACAAGGCTGAATGTGACAAGGGTTTTGTTAATACATTTAACCCTAAATCGAGATGCAAAGAAGCCACATGATACATTAACTTTGAAAAGTAACTCATTACCAAGAACAACATACCTGACAAATTTCCATTACAATTTGCTAAATTTATGCATGGTTTTCACATATTAAACAAGATTCAAATATGACATGCCATTCATCAATGCGAAGCTTGTAACACATGCTTCAAATGCCAAGAAGACATCAAGACATGATATGGCCCTTAAGGGGCCCAAAAAAAGAGGTTTCAATTGGTTCGTGATCAGCCCCAAATTCAACATTGACTGACACTGAACATGAATAACTTTTGATGATTTAATGATATGTAAAAATCTTAGGAAAAATCCTATGTGTAGGATGCGACATTGCAAATACATTTCATGAAGGCATCTAAACCTAATTTGGCTCACACAAGCCGACACGAAAATGAAAAAATAGTCATGTGATGAAATGTACAAATTATAGTGGCACCCAAACAACTTTGCACATGTGATTAACATGGTAGACAATGTTTAATTCACGCAAATCATACCTTTTTAGAACACTCACAACACATTTAACAAGTCTTATGAAGGATGCAAATTCATATGGACTCATTTAAGACCATAATTCCTAGCAAAAATAGGTTGGACCTACTATAAGGCAGACTGACCTAATTTTGGTGATTTTACCTAACCAAATCAACTTCAAAAAAATATAAAAAGAAGATACCATGTCATTAAGACAATTTTCATACAAATCTCATGAGAAAGTGTTTCCAAAATATGTGCACAAAAATCAGTACAAAAATACTAAACCAGAAATTCGCAATAAGTCAGAAGGCAAATCAACATTCAAATCACTGCAAAATTGACAAATTTCAAAAGCATCTTCAATGGCCAAGGACGTCCGCTCGGGGCATGCCACCTATCAAATCAAAATTTTTCAAGTCTAGATTACATGTCTAGAAGGGCTCAAGGCTAGAAAACGTCATTTATCACCTCATTTTAGTCTAAATAGAAAGTCACATCTCAGAACATGAATTTGTAGATCAAGACAAATCAAGCTCATTCAAGTATAAGTTCATCATCAATGATTATCAACTTATTACAAATCATCTCATAACATCCTAAACCTCATATCTAAGCTTAAATCATGATCCTAAGGTCGAATCCTAGCCCATATTAGCTAATCCGATCTTGCTTCGTCATATTCATGATCAAGAAAATTACCTTTTGCGATTTTCATCAAACTTTAATTGCAATCAAGTGAAACTTGAACTGCTGGATCTTCAAGGACACTAATTGGACCTTTGTGGACTCACTGGGAGCTAGAATAGGTTGGTCGGACTACCGGTCTAACTACTAGACAAAACCGATCCAAGTCAAACGGGTTTGAGATTAGGATACCAAAGGCTTTCTGGTGGTGATTCTACCAATTCACGACCACAGCAAGGTCGAGGACACCTCCAAGGGCTGATCGGTGGTAGCTGTGAGCTCTGAGGACGATCGCATGGCGCCAATTTGCATGGTGGACGGAACTGATCCAAATCGAAGCGATTTTATGCACCAAGGGAAGATCAAGCCACTAGAAAGTATCCGGTGGCTATTTCACCAATCCCCGATCATAGCAAGGTTGGGGATACACCAAGGGAGAGATCGATGGGAGCTGAGCCATCGATCTAGATTGTCGGATCGGTGATCAAGCTAGTAAAAGCAATGACCAGCTCAATTGCCGGTTCTTTAAGTTGCGGGGAAAGAGCTACAGGGCAGGCTAATTGGATAACTGCCAGTGTGGATTCCAAATCCGATCGACACTAGTAGTGGGAGAGGAAGGTGCTAGGCGATGGTGCAGTGTGGCAAACCGCTGGCGAAGGGGTCGATACTAGCAATCGACGACAAGAGTGCGATGGAGAGAGAGAGAGAGAGAGAGAGAGAGAGGAAGAAAAGAGAATTTGTTGTATACTTTGATCTAAAAAATCACAAATGAACCCCCTTAAGATTTTTGGAGGGAAAACCTTATACCGTCAGTTCAATCCAATGGTCGAAATTTGATCTAATAACCAAATTAATCTCATCAAGGACTAATCCTACTTTAAATGAGTCTTATGATTGGTCGGATGGTCTTAATTTGCTAAAAAGGGGAGTTAAAATAGATATTGCGATTAAGACCTAATTGGGGGAAAAATTATAAATTCACGAAATTCAAGGTTAATTTCGTAATATTTGAAAAATATGAGGACATGAAGACGAAATATGCATGATGAGGATCTAACAGCCGATCGGCAGCTATCAAGAACTAGTCGACAAGAGGCCGAACTAGCCTATATCGCCAATAGCTAATCAGACCGATTAGGCCGATTCACACTAGCTTAACCGGCTCCTAGTCGGTTTTGGCCGAGCAATCCTTATGACTAAAAAATTTATGCAATTTGGTCCTTCGAAAAGAAAACTTAGCCAATTTAAGGAGAAACGATCAAATTCTAATCAAATTAGGCCAATTAAACCACATTAATGCAATCTATTGGTTTTTTATTAACTTAATTGCTTGATTATTCAGAAAAATGGTGGATCTAGACCATGGGTACGCATAATTGGACATTAAAGGCCAAAACAGATAATTTTGCAATTTCCAGCTTGAAATCGCAAATTATTTGAAATTGAATTCAATTAATATTGCGATTCACCTATTCGACTAATTGTCCATGCTTAAGATAATCATTTGCATTTCGACACAATTTGTTCTCGAAATTGAGTGAACGAGTAAAAGACAAACAATCCCTAGACCAAATGTCATAAAACAAACTAGGTCTAATCATGACTAAAATGAAGTAATTTTTTTTTTTTGTTGATTTTGAACCTAAAACCAAAAAATTTGGAAAACAAAGTTCTTAATCGATTTTCAGAAAATTTTCGACACTAATGTCAAATTGACACTAAAATGAAGTATTTTGTGGATTTTTGACTTTTTTTAATTTTCTTAATTAAAGGTTTGACTAAAAGTCAACTATTTAGTTGATTTTTCCTAAAGTGTTGATTTTGTGTCAAATCTTTGAAATTTTTGAAAATTAACTTAGCTAAAGTGAAATTAAGACTATTATGAAATTAAGACTATTAGACATCTTTTTGTACAAAAAGCTAGCTTTTGACCCAAGATTGACATTTTGATCAAACTTTTAGTCAAAAGGTTGATCAAAAGTCAATCCAAAAGTCAAGCATTTGACTTTTTGGGCTTTTGCTAGGAATGAATAGGAAATCTTTTAAAAATGACAAAGCAAAAGAAATAAATGAAAAATAATTTTTTTATCAAGGAACGAGCTCCGTCACAATCGGAAACTCTAATATCGATTTTTACCTTTTAATGACACGTTGACTAAAAATCAGGTGTCAACAACCATGAGTGAAGTACATTTCTATGAGGACACGAACTAGACATCAAAATGAAATTGAAATTCCATGTTGAAATCGAATTTCAATTCATCAAATTAAACCTTAATTTAGAATGGGTTAAGTTAAATCGTCTCGATCGGAACATATTAACATTATTTTGCAACTTTTGGATGTGTCAAATTTGCTAAATTGAGAAGTTTCATTTGAATTTGCCAAAATTAGCCCCAGATTTGGATTGATATTGAGAAAACAAGTTGATTAGGGGTACAATCATGTCGATCAAGAAGAATTGATTGAAACCCCTCATTAGGGCTAAAAATGGAATTTTTCGCCTAGACATGCCAAATCAAAAAAGGGTCACCCGAATGAACTAAAAATGACCTCTAGATCAAATATTATAAAAGAAGCCAAGTGAAAATATGACTAGAAATGAAGTAACTTTAATTTTGGCCAATTGCAAACCTAAATTCGAAAAATTCAGAAAAATAGATTCTTAATATATTTTTGAGAAATTTTTGTGAACAAAGTAAAATTGAAACTCAAATAAAACATTTTGTATATTTAAAATTTTTCCAATTTTTTTGGTCCTTTAGTGACTAAAAGGTCAATTTATGGTCAAAACTTTGATTTGTTTCAAAATCTTTTTTTGCCAAAATGAAATTGAGACTATTTGGGAACTTTTTGTGGAGAAAAACCAAATTATGACTAAAGGTTGACTTTTTGTTCAAGGGACTAACCAAAAAAATCAACTCAAAAATTAACTTTTAGCTTTTTAATAAAAATAATTAAGAAATCACCAATAAATGATGGGCCAATGAAAAAGAAATAGAAACAACTCTTTTCGTTTAAGAAAATGGTTCCATTACAATTGAAAACCCTAATCCCGACATTTTACCTTAATTGACGCATTGACTAAAAATCATATATCAATAATAGACACGCGGACCCCTAGAGTGCCATAGCTTGGCAAGATAGGACACTTAAGTGCCATAATGCACGAAAGTAACACTTGAGTGCCAAAATCGGAGAGAATGGGATCACTTAAGTGTCACTCCGGCCAAAATCCGGCCAAAACGTTGATGTGTCAATTTTCCGTGCAAAAGACATCGTTTTGGCCAAATAATACAAAAACAGCGTCGTTTTGGGCTGATGTGGTAAAAAAATGGCATAAAAATAATTAATTAAAATTTAATTTAATTCAATTTTAGTTAAAATATTTAAAAATAATAATTTTAATATTAAAAAATTAAAAACAAATTAAAACAAAAAGGGGGGAGGCGGCTAAGGGCGAGCCCTCAACCGCCGCCTCCCACCGTCACCAAGAAGGACCGTCGACGGAGGGGGAGGGTCACCGAGGTTGCCGAGCCACGGCCAGTGCCGGTGACCTCGGCCGACTTGCGGCGAGGGCTCGCAAACCCTCGCCCCGGATCGGGCGAGGGCCGCGACCCTTGCCGAGATTTGTGACGAGTGGCGAGGCTCGCGGCCCTCGCCGAGATCCAGCGAGGGTCGGCGGCCCTTGGCTGGCCGAGCGAGGGCCGCCGACCCTCCCCACTCCATCGCCGGCCCTTCTCGGCGATAGTGGGGAGGCGGCGGCGACGGGCGAGGGTGAGCCCTAAGCCGCCTCCCCCCTTTTTAAATTTTTTTAATTTTTTTAATATTACATTTATTATTTTTAAATATTTTAAATAAATTTAATTTAATTAATTTTGATATTATTTTTTTTACCACATCAGCATGTAAAACGGCATCGTTTTGCACTCGCTTTGCCGGAAAATTGACACGTCAACGTTTTGGCCGGACTTTGGCCGGAGTAGCACTTAAGTGATCCATTTTTCTTCGAATGTGGCACTTAAGTGCCACTTTCGTAAGTTATGGTACTTAAGTGTCCATTTATGCCAAGTTATGGCACTTGAAGCGTTCTTATGCCACCAATAATATATAATATAGTGTTCATAAGATAACATGTGTCAAGGACTCAAAAGAAGCAAAAAAAAAAAACTCCTTTCTTTACTTGCTTGGAAGACTTCCCGAGGAACTCCACTAAGGACTAGAATCAAATAATTTGTCAATGATTAAATTGAATTTATCTAGAAGATTAGGGCCCTTTAAAAAGAAACTTGTCGATGAGACTAAATTTGACTAATACCCGCTTATAAAAGGAAATTCTCACAACAAATGGCAGGTTATGGACCTGAAATTTAAGGGGTAAGAACTATAAAAGTACCAACACTTTCATACGGTGTTCACTTGAGTGTCAAAACTTTTTTTTTCTCTCACTTGAGCATCACAAATTTGAAAATCAATCACTTGAATGCCATTTCTGATTTGCCCTGCTGGAAAAGCTAATGTGGCCACTAGAAAAATTATTTTAATATTTTAAATATTTATTATTATTTTTTTGAAATTTTTTTTTTTTTTGCTTTTCTTTTTACATTTTTCTTTAGGGCCGGCGACTCTCGTCGGCCACAAAACCCTCGTCCAATCTAGGCGAGGCCATCGTGGCCTCGCTAGTGGTTGGTGAAGGCTCCCACCACGAAGCCTTGGGCAATAGCGTCAGGGCCTCACCGGCAGTAGACAAGGCCGCGAGGACCCTCACTCACGGCTACCCAAAGCCAACAAGGCCCTAACGGCCTCACCTAAGGCCTTCATGACTAAGGGTGAAGTGGCCTCTTGGCGAGGGTTTCATGGCCGCAAGGTTTACCGGCGACCCTCGCTGGCCCTGAAGAAACAAAAATGAAAATAAAAAATTTGGAAAAAAAAAATCCACTTAGGACGTTTGGTTGGAAATGGCATTTGAGTGAGCAATTTTACTTTGATATGACACTTAAGTGAACAAAAAAAAAATTGGCACTTAAGTGAGCGTTGTACAAAAGTTTTAACACTTCCACTATTCTTATCCCTGAAATTTAGTAAGACAAAGAAATCTCATCAACTAATAATTCTATATCATTGGACTAGATATTATGTCAAGTGTATCCTCGTTAAATGGAAAGTGTAATTTTCTCTTCTACATAACTTTTTAGTTATCAACTCATTAAGCAACTTAAATCAATCTCTGAGGATATAAAAAGTGTTATATTGGATCTACTCAATGCATCACTACACCAAGTCATAAATCATTCAATACTCTTTGAGAGGGGCTAAGAATAACTTAGGTGGGAATGGCTAGCGTGGTATCAATATCCAAAAGAATGGGTCGATGATACTTGTGGCGGCTCTAATACTGTGGTCATCCAACGATGTGGACTCAAAGTTGTCACCCATCGGTGTCAATGCCAAGCTTAATTTAGGGCATAATTGAAGTGTTTAGTGTTTTGTACTTTAAGCCTTGCAAAACTTCTATGCATTTTGAATTGCCTCCTTAATCATTCTAGAAAGTCCTGAAATTTCACGGCATTAGATCACTGCAATATCAGTTGTTTGTTGTCTACTTGCCTCGATGACCATACAAGTAATATTCTTCACAGTGAGATCAAAGATTTGACTTTACTTCTTAGATTGTATGATCTTGTTTTCTTTCTTAGTTTTTCATTGATGTATTTTAAATGTGAGACGAGTTGCGTACTAATTTGTTTCATTTCCTTGGATTTTGATATATGTGCTCTTGTTAAAAAATTTGACTCTAATTTTGATGTGAATAACTTTTTAATATCTTGTTTCATATTTGAATCCATTTAGACAACAAGAAAGCTGGAGTTGATGTGAAGAAGGTTACAGCCTATGCCGATTCATGCTCTCAAGGTTGCCAAAAGACCTATTCATTGCAATAAACTTTGAAATTATTCCTTTTTTATGTTTAAAGAAAGGCAATTGAGTTATGTAATGCTTTTATGGTTTCACTCATCAATTAATAAGAAGTGCCTTTTTCATTATCTGCTTGTCCATGAGTGAAGTATATTTTTGTGAAATTTCAATTGTTATTAATTGAGTTTGCTTTCTATCATTTGAAATTAGATGATATTACCAAAAAGAAAAGGTAACCTCTACCACATATTGAAGTTCGCCATGTTTTGATAACTGATTTCTATAGAAAATGCTAATGCTTGCAAATTATGAAGTTTTCTTATATGGATTAACCCAATAAAGATCTCAAGGGCACTCGTTTTCTAAATTACATGAATAGTAATAATGAAGTCGACCGATTTTTCTATATAATAGTTGAACATTTTATAATAAACATTTATCATATGTCTCGAAATTATTCATTGACAAAACAGGATTGGAGGCTTGCTCAAGCCTAGGATGCCAAAAAGGCAAATTAGTGAGTCTAAGCAATGCCCTTATATTTACGAGTATTGCAAGGTGCTTTATCCAAGTAGTCAGATCTTTATGTTTTTTTTTTTTTTTTTTTTTGGGTAAGTTGTCAGATCTTTATGTTTGTGCCTTGAGATTATAAAAAGATAATGTCCTAGTCCACACGGCGGATGAAACGGAGAATCCAAAGGAATGCGCTAATTATATATATTTTTCGTTGTTTTATCTTATAATATGGAGGTAATTTTCGAATAAATCCCCTTTTTGATTGTAAAGTGGGGGCAATACAGAAGGAAGTGGAGAAAGCGAGACGAAGGGTGATTTTTGGTTTAATAGGTAGAAGGAAAAAATATTCAATAATTTCAAAGCACCACATCAACTATTATACTATGTGGCAGACATTTTTTCCTCGCATCCAGTCATATTACAAGTGTCTATTGACGTGAAATTAAAAAAGAAAAATTCTTCTTGTTCTGCCGACCATGGACATTAGACTAGCCATCGGCCACCCATGAACACCGCTGCCCCAAAGGTCGGGCCTCCAAATCTGGCTGAGTCGTGGCCTTGAAGCTATCTAGTCTATCTTCACCTGATTCAAGCTCATCTATGGCCACCTCTAGATTTGGTCGACCTCGACTTCACGACAGACATCATCCCCCTTAAAACAGTTCGAGCTCGGTGGCTCCTCCATGGCTGACGAGATCTTGGTCACACCGATAACCTTAGCAACCATAGAAGGCTATCACCTCCATATATAGAAAAGGCTCGATGGCAATGGAGGCCGCGTGTCTAGGGCATTAAAGGTTGCGAACCGCCATGGGTAGAGACAAAAAAAAAATGGCGCATGACAAGAATGGAGACAAAAATAAGAAAAAAGAAAAAGTAGAATGGCGTGTAACAAAAAGAAAAAGAAATATTTTTGTGAGCGGCGGCCAGAACTGGAGAGCCAACAGCATCCGGGGATGAGCGACGCGGACGACCATGGACGGCCAGATCTAAAGAGCCAGCAATGTCACCGACCATGGCAGAGCAAGGTTCGCGAGCGATGCCGATGGCCATGGGCGGCCAAATTTGGAGAGCCAATGGCATCACCTAGACGAGCGACACCGACGACCAGATTTGGAGAGCCACCTCACCATTACCAGCCATGGCGACTCGTCTGAGGTGAGTGCTTTGGACGAATAAGGAAGACGAAGCCAGACAGACAGGACAATTTCAAATCAATTTAAATTAATTTTATCCAAGGTACATGTAAATTTTTAAGTGGATACAAAGAAAAAGATGCGCGCTACATCAGTTGTAAATGTGGCAGTGTGAAACCACCGGATATTTTCTCGTGTAGAAGGGAATTTGGGAAAGCAACTTCAGTGAAATCTAATGTACATCGCGAAATTCTATAAAGAGAAAAGGAAAAAGGAAAAGAGGAGGTCGGGGAATGCGGATGGGGTTTTAGTCCTGGGCCAAAGCCATGAACACGGCAATTGGGAACACGGGCGAATCGAATGGAATCAGCTCGGACGGCGGAAAGCGAGCGAGAGAGAAGGGACGCCCCATGTGGGCCCCCCAATTCCCCAAGTTCAGCACGTTGTTCTTTCGCGGTCGGAATGGCCGATCCCCTCGGGGGGCAAGGTGTGGACGCCCCCGTTTTCATTTGCTCCAACGAGGCGCGTTTACATTTGCCCTTTCTGCCACAAGCTAATTGCGCTTCTATCTTCATCGCTCTCAGATCCCACGAGGAGAGAGAGAGAGAGAGAGAGATATATATCAAAAATGTTAGGAAAAAGAGTATTAGAAGTGTCAAAACTTTCATATAATGTTCACTTAAATACTAAAAAAAAAATTGCTCACTTAAGCATCACGTCGGAATAAAATTGCCCACGTAAATACTATTTCCAACCAAATGTTCTACATGAAAATTTTTTTAATTTTTTTTTTTTTTTGTTTTTATTTTTATTTTGCTTTTTTATGATTTTTTTTTTCTTTAGGGCTGGCGAGGCTTGCGCAAAACCCTCACCCTCGGCCGCAAAGGCACTAAGTGAGGCCGTGTAGGCCTCGCCGCCTGCTAGCGAGGTCACGAGGGCCCTCGCCGACTCTAGGCAATCGTGGGCGACACTGCTTAGAGTGAGGAAGGGCCCTCGCGGCCTCGCTAGCACTAGGCGGCATCACCTACAGCTGACAAGGCTGCGACACTTTCGCCCATGGCCTTCACGGCAAGGGTGAGGCGGCTCTTGCCCAAGTCTGGCCGCAAAGGCCATGGGCAAAGGCATCACGACCTCATCAACCCCGAAAGAGGCAACGTCGCTTGCAACCACCCAAAGCTAGCGAGGGTCCTTGCGGACTCGCCTAGGGCCTTCGCAACTGAGAGCAAGGGTTTAGCAATCAGCGAGGGTCGCCAGTGACCCTCGACAACCCTAAAGAAAAGAAAGCCAAAATTCAAAATTCAAAAAAATTCAAAATTCAAAAATATATATATTAAATATTAAAAAATTGTCCACTTCACGCCGGCAAAGCCACATCGGACGACTGGCACGTCGAACGATCAGTATAGTTTGGACGACGGGCATCAACGTCGAATTTCCAAACAAAGCAAATCAAAATCGACACTTGAATAAGCAATTTTTTAAATTTGTGACATTCAAGTGAGCGGAAAAAAGTTTTGGCACTCAAGTGAGCATTATACAAAAGTTTTGGCACTCCTAATGTTTTTCTCCCAAAATGTTAGCCTTCTTTCCATGAAAAACATAGCCTAAGTTCGAGATAATTATCCAAAAAATCCTATACATATTGTACGGCGGCCAATTCAATTATACGTCTTTCAATTGTGTCAATATAGTTCTAAATTTTTCAACTGCACCAATTTAATCCTAAACATTTTGATGACTTGTCAATTTAGTCATTCTGACCAATTTTGGCCAAAAATCGCCGATGTGAGCATCAACCAGTCACCAACCTATTTACGTGGCATGACCATCATTGACGTGAACATATTTGCATTTTTTTTTCCTTTTCTTTCCCTTTGGCCTATTGTTGGTATTTGGCCATGGCCAACCGCTAGCCATGAGCAAGGGTCGGTGAGGATGTTGCAACCCTCATCAAATCTAGCAAGGGCTCAACAACCCTCATGGCCTTTGGCAGGGGTTCGACCATTGTCTATGACCGATCACCAGCCACGGCCATAGGCCAAAGTGAAAGAAAAGGAAAAAAAAAAAAGAAGAGGTTTTTCTTTTCTTTTTTTTTAAATGTCAAATTTGTTCATCTTAGCGCCACTCATGCCACATAAGATAGCTGGTCGCCGACAAACGTTATAGTCAACAATTTTCAATCAAAGTTTAATGAAATGATTAAATCACAATTTTAAAAGGGAGTACTTATTATTTTCATGGCCTACTTGCAATCGTGGTGCCTGTATCTCACAAAATCCAACAACATTTAATCTATCGCATAACATTTATCATTTGATTCGTCTGATCTCTTAGAAACATGCTCGAGCTTTGAGCAAGCAAGGCAAAGCCATCCAAAGTAACCATATGTCCCTGCTCAAATTGCAACAACGAGGCATGACATAAACTAAGAGAGTTCATTTCTCTATTTGTATTGTCCCAACAAAATCATGCGATCCTCTAATAACTTTCATATGATCGTTATTACCATGTTATAAAAGTGACTTGATCTCATAAATATACATTTCCTCACACACCTAAGGCAAAATTCATAGGTTTTTGGGTCCAACTATTCATAAATTTATTTTTAGTGCATAGTTGGTATATTGTTCTATAAAGAATGAGAGGCTCCTGGTGTGAAATATATAAAAAATGGGACCTTCATTCTGATATCGACGGACGCATAGAAAAAAAAAATTAGAGATATCGAAGCAAGGCAAAACGGGCAAATTAATAAAATTTCAATTGCTTTTATTTTTGTCGAAATGGTCAAGTCATTCTATTCAGTCAACGGCTATGTATAGCGAACAACGATAGCAAGACTCAAAACTAAAGGGTCCCAAAGGGATTGGGGGCTTGGAAAGCCAATTAGCGAGAAGTGTCTCATTCCGATGGGCTTTAGCTTACCCAATTTGTAGCTTGATTGGATTCCGGAGGGCAATGGGATAGGGACACGTCATGTTGTGTGGTCAGAAGGCTGGAGCACTCCATAAAGAGCTGTCGGAAAGCGACTGTTGAAGCTAAATTAACTTGACCCCTAATATTATTACAATCTCCAAGGGGAAAAAATAAGCAATAAAGGATAAATTAATTGAAGCAATAAGCATTGGCATTATTCCAAGTCTGCCCTGCCCATTCTGTGTTCCGATCCGGTCATTGCCGTCAGCCGCCCTCTTTTTGAACAATTCATTAAGCTATTGCTTTGGCCATAGCGTCGATTACATAAATGCTTGTAATAACTTTGTAAGTGCGCGAAAGATAAACATATAATTTCTTTTTTGGCGCGCATAACTATAAGTATAACGAAAATATTATAAACTTTTGGGAGCCTCGTTGTAAGGTTGATAAGCTGGCAACAAAGATGATGTTGAATCGAGGAAATTTTTATGTGGTGGAGAATTCTTGGCCTTCGCGTTGAGGGCTTCACATTGTGGAATGCAACTCTGGTGTGACGATTTAGGAAAAGCGTGGGAGGTCTTTTGGTTCGGCCGTTTTTTCAATGTCCCACCGGCAAAATTGAAAATTCGTTTCAACCGTTGAGAGATATGAAAATAACTTAGCTGGACTCTAAAATTATGAAGCCATTTCGATGGTAATATGTTTTTCCCTTGTTTTTCTTGATATGCCCTTGCTATTTTCGAGAGGTTCCTACTATCATTCACAAAGGCAGCAAAAGAATGGCCCAATTTCCCTTTGACTTGTGGCTGATATTTGGCCATGGTCGACAACGGCCACAGGCAAGGGCTGATGAGAGTGCCATGGCCCTCACTAGATCTCTGGCAATGGCTTGACCCTCATGGCCTGGGTGACGACTAGCCTCGCCAGAATCAATGAGGGCTTGCCTCACGTGCCAGATCAAGGGAGGGTTCAACCCTCATCAATGGGCATAGGCCAAAGTGAAGGAAAAGGGAAAAAAAGAATTTTAAAAAAATATAAAATTTGTTCACGCTAGTACTAACTGTGCCATATAGAATGGATGACTACTAGCGAATGCCCACATTAGCGATATATGGCCAAAATTAGTCTAAATAACTAAATTGACAAGTTATCAAAATGTTTATAATTAAATTGACACTATGACTAAAATAGTAAGTTGTTAAAAGGTTTTAGGACTTAATTCAAAATCATTAAAATGTAAATGATTAAATTTGCATAATTGAAAGGTTTAAGGTTAAATTAGCAAGATTGAAAATTTTAGGCTAAATTGGCTATAGCACAATGAGTTGAGGATTTTTTGGACAATTTTCCACTTAAGTGCCATTGCCAAGTTTAAAAAGAGGGTTTGTGTTATATCCGTAGCATGTATCTTGTAAATTCTAACAAAGTTTAATCCATCACATATTATTTGTGATTTGATTCGCTTACGATTGCGCTCGAGCTTTGAGAGAGCATAACAAAACTAGAGGTGGCAAAATGGTCTACAACCTATATTTTAACCCATATTCGGAAAGATTAATCATAAATGGGTTGCCTTAAGTTATAAAAGCAGGCTTTAATGAGTTGTAAACGGGTTGTTTGACAATTTAATGAGTTCAAATGGGTAGATAACTTATAGATTTCTAACCCATATAAAAAAAATGGAAAAACAAACTCATTTCCAACACATATTAAATGGAGTTCGGCCCTTTCGCTAAAGAGATGTCAGGCCAATTTTTATATTTTTCCCACTTTTTCTTATTATTTTTTCATTTCCTTTTTTTTCTTAAGTTTGGCAAGGGCCAATCGACCCTCATTGCCCATAGGCGAGACCGCGACCCTCACCGCTCATTGGTGAGGGCCCCATCCTTGCCTAAATCTATTAGCAAGGGTCGGTTAGCCCTCTCCTGGGATTGGCAAGGATTGGTTGAGGCTTGGCTCTCGCAAGACTTAGAAGAAAAGGAAAAGGAAAAGGAAAAAAATCAATTTTCATTTTCTTTAAAGTTATAAACATAGTTCTTTAGATTTGTATTTGTATGGAAGTCTTTTAGTAATATAGTCTCTCTTTTTTTTTAAATAAAAAATCTTAAGGAATAAGTTTTCCCTAAATTGATTTAAATATGAAAGTACTTTAGCATTATAAATCGACCCTGACATGGGTTGCTAGATATGTATTGCATGAAAATTAATCAATTTGAGTCAGATTATTTTTTATCCACCTGTTTAATAGGTCTTAGCGAATCCATTGAAAGGAACCATATGTCCATGATCAAATCGCAACAACGAGGCATGACACGAACTAAGAGGGTTCCCTTCTTTATTTGCACTGTCTCGACAAAATCATGCGATCCCCCAATAACTTTCAAGCGATCACTATTACCATCTTATAATACCAACTCTATTTCGTAAATATAAAATTCCTCATACACCTAAGGCAAAATTATTAGGTTTTGGTCCAACTATACATAAACTTAATATTTAATGTACACTTGCTATATTGTGAGAGAGAGAGAGAGAGAGAGAGGCCCCCGATGTGAAATATAAAAGATGGGACCTTCATTCTGATGTCGACGGACGCATAGAAAAGAAATTTGAGATATTGAAGCAAAACAAAACGGGCAAATCTACAAAATTTCAATTGCTTTAAAAAATAGACAGATAGTGGAAAGCGACTGTTGAAGCTAAATTAACTTAACCCCTAATATTATTATAATCTCCAAGGCGGAAAAAAGGAAGAAGCAATATCAGATTAAATTAATTAATTGGTATTATTCCAAATCTACCCTGCTCAGTCTTAAGTTCCAACCAGGTCATCGCCGGCAGCCGCCCTCTTTTTGAACATTGATGCTTGTGATAACGTTGTAAGCGCACAAAAATAAACTTTTTTTTTTTTTGGCGCACATAAGTATAACTTATGTTTTTAGAGGAAAGGCACTCCCCATTTGTTGTTTAAGTTCTCTTAACGTGTTTTTCTTTTACTATAATTGGAGTGCAAGGAATAGTTGTTAACTCCTCTGTTGTTGTCAACTATTCCTTAACTCCTCTTTGGAATGCGAGGAATAGAGATAAGATTTGCATTTTTTCAATATTCAAATAAAAGTATACATAAAAAGGCATAATATTTGGATTGCAACCACAGAATTGATGATTGGGTCTCTTAGTTTGATAATTTTATTGAGCTTGTAGTACGTTTGCTTGGCCTACTTTGTGATTTGTTGAGAATGAAATCTAAATTACTAAAAGAAAACTTACTAACACTGTTATGAAATTGTCTTTCAAATTACAATTTTATAATGTAGAAACAAGACTGAACGTTTCAATTATTGGTTGATTGGGAGTTTAAGCTTTTATTTTTGTCAAATAATAATTTAAGGTTTCAAAAAAGCCTCAATCAAATCTCAAGCTCATCTTTGAGGGAATTACACGATTGGAAATGGCACGTGACATGTAGCCAAATATTTCACATGGAAGCCACGTCGGACTTCCTACGCTTCAATTTTGCCAATAGTTTTTTTGACACTTATAAACTCTTTTAGTAATTTATCAGTATGGAAAAAAAATTCTTTTTTTTTTTCAATTGAACAATAGAATTGTCTCTCAAAGAATCATCAAGAGTAATTATGTTAAGCAATTGTTTAAATTAGATATCATTACTTGGTTAATGCTTTAAAAAGGGAATGAAGCATATGATTTAAATTGCAAAATCCTTTAAGCTTGAAGTGCAGTAACATATTGAATATTTAATTATTTTGAGTTGAACAGAAAAAAAAACAAAAACCAAAAGCTGAAAACCAAAAACCGAAAAACTGAATTGAACCGAACCGAACCGAATATAAATCAAACCGAATCATTGACACCCCTAAGTATAAGCATAACAGAAATATTATAGACTTTGGGGAGCCTCGTTGTAAGGTTGATAAGCTAGCAACAAAGATGACGTTGAATCGAGGAAATTTTTATGTGGTGGAGAATTCTTGGTGTTGTTACGTTTGCATTGAGGGCTTCGCATTGTGGAATGCACCTCTGGTATGATGATTAAGGAAAAGTGCAAGAGAGAGTCGCCTGGTTCGGCCGTTTTTTCAATATCCCGCTGCCCCAAATTGAAATTTTGTTTTAGCTATTGAGAGATACGAAAATGCCTAATTGAACTCTAAAATTATGAGGTCGTTCCAACGGTAGTTTTGTTTTCTCATATTTTTATTGATATCTACTTGCTACTTTTCAAGAGATGCCTATTATCATTCAAGGGGGCAGCAAAAAGAATGGCCCAATTCCTTGAAAGAGCACCAATCGATCGCTCTGGAATTATAATGTTGCGGAACAAATTGAGTATGATGAGTTGCTCAATTCTAATTGACCGAACTAACCCGAATGAGGAGGAGGAATAGATTCCCAAATTGAAACCACTTCCTTCAAGCAATCGAGCGCAAGTTTGTGTGCGAGAAAGTACATATTAGGAATGCAGATTGATCACGAGTATGTGTGTAATAGTGCACAATCGAGCACCAACCTCTATTAAACAAACTAAAGATTCCAAGCCCAAACCATAAGAATGAAGCTTTAGTTGCTATGATTTTCCATATCAATAGAGGCAATGACATGAATTTATTGTAAACATGTTAATATGTCAATGGCATGTCGGCCCATCAATAGTGACTTAGGATGATAAATTAATGAGAAGGTTAGATTTGAAATTCGATCTAAAGTTGATTTCTTTTAATAGAAAGAAATGTGTTAAAATCTAGGTGGATTTAACATATTTCTTTTAGAACACAAAAAAAAAAAAAAAAAAAAACATATTTTTTCTAGGGAGTTGTGCCAAAAAAGAAATTGTATTCGTAAAAGGTTGCTAGTCCCGGGGGCTGCAGCATGCTTTTAAATCGATAGAATTGCCAAGACGCAAGAGGCAGGAGGAAGGCGGGAATCAGAAGCAACAATTATTTAACAGAGAGGACCACATAATACATTGCTCGCAATAAATAGCCATTTTTTGAATTATTAATTAATCGCCCCCCAAAAAATGAGCTAATTTAATTTTCGGAAATGAAAAACGAAACTAAAATCAATATAGAAAAACGAAAGGTGTCAAGAGAAGAGAGCTAATTTTGCATAGAGAGATTTCGACATTTCTTAGGCGCCTTGGAAGAACGAGGAATATTTTATTCCTCTATGAAATTAATTGAATCATAGAAACAAATAAAAATTAAATAGGGAATTCCACCTCATCGATTCGATGACTCAAGCAGCCCGAGAATGGCATAATCGTCTTTTCGCACCGCTGAATATTTACGCTTTTTCATCCGCTCATCGATGACTCGAGAACCAATGGCGAGAAAAATTCGAAAAATAAATGCGGGGAATTTCGCCTCATCCCTGACTCGAGCAGCTCGAGAATGGCGAAAAGGCGATGGCACAACCGTCTTTTCCCGCGGCGGATGATTTCGCCCCTTTTTTTTTTTTTTTTTAATAATTGTCTCTGCGGGAATAAATATATAAAAAAAAAAGAAGAAGAAGTAGAGAGGGCGGAATAATAAAGCAGGCGAGGATCAACGACAAGAACAGAACGCGAGAAGGAGGAGGAGAAGAAGAAGAAAAACTCCATCGGCGCGCAGAGATGGAGCGACCTAGAAACTAACCCCTCCATCGAAGGCGGCGGCGGTCGAGATTTTCGCCGGCGGGACCTTTTCGGGGGGCCTCCCACATCGGTTGTCCTCCGCCGTCTGCTCCGGAATCCTTCCCCGAGGGGGGGGAAAAGGGGAGGAAAGGGGGAAAAGGTCGCTTCTTGGTCCTTCGCCGCCTGTCTCATCCATGCCCGAGACCGGACCCGCCGCGACGGCCGCAGATCCGATCCCGACGACCCAGAATTTCCCAGACTCCGCCCAGCGGGAGCACCGGTTCCGCGGCGTCCGGAGGCGGCCCTGGGGCAGGTTCGCCGCCGAGATCCGGGACCCCTGGAAGAAGGCCCGAATCTGGCTCGGCACCTTCGACTCCGCCGAGGACGCCGCCCGCGCCTACGACGAGGCCGCCCTCTCCCTCCGCGGGCCCAAGGCCAAGACCAACTTCCCCCTCGACCCGCTCACCGGCTTGCCCCAGGCCGCGCCGTCCCCGGCGGCGGCGCTCCTCCCCAGGCCCCGCCCGCGGCCCCGGCCCCGCGGCCGGCGGCGCCGCGGTCCGCCCGCGGAGGAATTCCACGTCAATCGGCCGACCAGCAGCAGCCTGAGCAGCACGGTGGAGTCGTACAGCGGTCCCCGGGTCTCGCATCCGGCGCCGGCCGTCCCCAGGGTCGTGGCCGTCCCCAGGGCCCCGCCGGAGGACTGCCGGAGCGACTGCGACTCGTCGTCGTCGGTGATCGACGACGTTGACGACTGCTGCGTGCTGGCGCCCTCGTGCTTCCGGAGAGCGTTGCCGTTCGATCTGAACCTGCCTCCGCCGCTGGAGGGCGCGGATCTCGACGGTGAGGAGCTTCGCGCCACTGCCCTGCGCCTCTGATCCATTGTACGACCAGGATTTGATATCAAGTTTTCTTTTCTTTTCTTTTTTTGGGGTATTTCCATCACTTTACGACCTCTAATCTTGTATCGCGTTCCGGGAAGAATGATAAAGAGAAAGTGGAGAGATTCGGGCAATCTTGTTTTCCTTTTTTTTTTTTTCTCCAGAGATAATCTACGTATTTTTAGATCTCCTGTAGATTATATGCTTTTGTCCATGAAACTTGATGGGCTTTCGGATAGAAGATTTATGTATCTGCTAATCAGATCTTGTTGATCTGCGTGTACAAAAATGTCATCTCCTTTTTGGCTAAGAATAATCCTTATGACTCAATGCGGTCCCCTCTTTCTTCTGTTCTGCATTGGTCTCTCTCCCTCTGTTTTTTTTTTCTCTGGTTGCCATTGTTTCTCTGCTTATTGTTTTGGGACCTTGCACGAAACAAGACTTGATATCTGGGGGGTCACTGTGCGCTGCACGTTGTGTCATACATATGGACAGAAGATGAGTTAGGATTCGAAGTCAGGAACTTTGCTTGTTCAAGGGCAAAGGACAGTCATTTTGCTTTGAGCATATTGACCCATTAGCCTACACATTGTATAGCAAGTGAGGTTCTGGTGGACATGAGCGTGTCTTATGACCTTAGAATGTGAAGGGGACATGCCCGGAAGACGATGGAGATGGTTGAGAATGGAGGGGAGGGCTTTTGTGAGGACGGTGGTGATGAGTGGTGGAGGTAGGGTTTGTCGATAAGAGGCATTGAATGCGCATGGGGAGTGGGGCTTAATGGGGATTCTTGCAAAGCCTGGGATTTGCATCAGAGGCCCCGCATTCCGAGGCACTGCACCCTTCCCTAACCTTTTCTTTTATTTACTCTTAGCTGCAGCTATGTATTGCTCAAGCAAAGGGCGGGGCATGCTTTTGCTTCTTTTCTCTTTTGCTCTTTAAAACACAATACCGGTGGGAGAACGGGCCACTCCACCAGCAGAATTCTGGCAGGGGGAAAGTAAAGCTTTCGGGCAATTTTTGAAATCCTCTGCACATTTTACCGAGTGATTTCATGCTTATGCCCTTATAGTATTCGTTATTGAATGAAAATGCAACAGATTTCAGCCGTTCAATAAATACGAACGACTTGGGGCCGTAGACCCGTCCCATATTAGTCCATGCTTGCGTTTAGAAGCTTTTTCCATCTGACTTCTTACGTGTGGGGCGTTGGCGTTCGTTGGATGGTAAAATCATTCATCTGTTTGATGATGTGTTGGGCATGGAGGAAGTAGGTGGGGGAGAGAGGAATCTGGTCTTATCTTTGACAGTCTGTATGTCTGTCAAGGGTCAAGTCAGATATCAAGAGAGTAATTAACAGTGTTGGGTAAACCTTGCTTTTTTTTTAACCCTAGGATTCTCTCAAAACAAAGAAGGGAGGAGGGAGGAGGAGGAGGGTAAGAGAAGAGATGAGGGGTTTTACTTTGTACTGGGCATTCGCTTTTTACTGTCGGGTTTGGAGACATTTTCACAACCAACCCCTGACCTGCGGGTGAACGTAATAATGATCCATTGTGCCGAATGCTCTTTTTCACTTTTTCTTTTGGAGGCCATTTTAAGGTACGTCGGTCTGGGTGGTGGTGGTGGCTACTGCTGCTGCTGCTGCTGAGTGACTGAAACGAAGTTTTAATCAAAAGTACCCCAATGAGACCCCTTACGTGGCTGTTGCTCACTTGACTTGCTGGGGCATGTTACTGTTTGGTTTGGTTTGCTGTCAGCTGAGATGTTACCTATTGGCTTCATTTTTCTTTTCCATTTCTCTTGTGCTTGATTTAGGAAAGCTTTTGCAGAGGAGTTTTGAAAATTTTTGGAAATTGATTTCGAGACCACATACGTACAAGGTTTTGAAGATATGGTTTTTAGCACATTAACAAATACCGATCTTTGAAATTTTAATTGAAAAGGTTAAAAGTGAAAAGTGAGTTTTGCAGTAGGTCAGCGATGTGGTGAATTTTTTTTCCCCTTTAATTGATGCATTTTGACGTGATGGCCATGCGGGAATGAGATTTTTTCCAGAAAATTGGCCAAATGTCTATCATGTTAAGATTTCAATGGATGTTTGGTTAAATTTGGAGAAGGGTGCATCCATTTCAGATAACTGAAAGTTTAGGAAAATCCGACAATCCTATCCAAATTGTTAAGAACTATTTCTTCAGTGTGAACTCTTGAAGGAAATTCAATCCGAATGGAAGTGTGTTAAAAGTCAAGTTCCGAAAAGGCAAGTCCAACTTGGTTTTGTATCTATTTCTTTTGGACAGGTTTTTGTATCAAATCATGTCAAATCGGGTTTAGAAACGAGACAATTTCCTAATCCATGTTGAAGTATTTGTGTTGATGGCGTCAACGTGCAGAATGTGATCTCCAACTTGGTGGCTTCCGTTAAGATTCATGGAGAATTTCTTTGAGTTTAAGTGGCATTCGCATCCATGAAAGAATAAGTCGATGTTCAAAGCTAATGAATCTTTTGGTGAAATTTGGGAATTTCTTTGAAAGATGGAGAGATTATTTTTGAGATTGTGAGTAATAAATACTGTGTTAGTTGTCGCATGTAAAGAGAGGTATTGTGCCAGTTCCATTGAAACTCTCATGAACATAAGTAACATGGATGCGAATGTTGACTCAGGCCAACAAGGTGATTCAATTACTACAATTTTTTTGCTCATGTTTCGCTTATGACTATCTCAAAGAACCATTCTTTCATCGGTGTAGTGAGAAAATCTGGACTATCAAATTCGGCGGAGTGCAATGCATGCGGGTTTTACGATTGAAGGGCTAGACGGCTAGCCGTGATCTAGACAACCGAACCCAACACCCGACATCTCTCAATGGGCGAATCGGTTCTCATGATATGGACCACCGATAGTGTGTATACATGGAGTTGCACCATGGTTCGGATATTTGGATTTACCATCAGAACTCCATATGCGAGCTGAGGCCCACAGGCACCCAACTCTGTCAACAATCAGAGCTTTCAGGTCCAGCCATTAGGCACAAGACAAGACCTCTATTCTTCAGTGTGTTTTCTTTGCTTAGAGCTCATCACTGACTAGTGAAGGAATCTCCTGTAGGTCACAGCAACCTTTTTTTTTTTTTTTTTTACATATTTTTTATCAGAACGATGTTTAGTATATATGTCAGGCCAGTTTAAGATTCTTATGTCACGGATACTCTGGTGTGCGAGGACTTGGACACTCCTTTTGTACTTGCAAGAAACGTGGTTTTGACGACAACCGCCTCGGTAGCTAAACCTCTTCCCTGTCCCATTTCCTAAGGTGTCTTTAGTCTAATGTGATATTTTGATCATCTAAACACCTTTTGGTAAAAGAATTTATTCGTGCGGCTATGCGAATATCTCCCTCTTGATGTCATTACATGGACAGATGAGGAAGTTCTGCCTTACGAGACGCCATCGATGGAGATTCATCGGTGTTGAGGCGCTCTATTTTGATTGCATCAAATGGGCTAACTTCTCGGACATGTCTATGCTGATTTGCAATGTTTTTTTTGGAGGAACTTGGCCATGCGAAAAATGTCTTCGCTTTCGTATGCAAAATGAGGGGACAGACTTACTTTCCTATGGAATCTTTTGGAGCTATATCTTAGGCCTCGGGTGATCAGACAACAAAAAGCCTTTAAAACTGTAGCTTTTGGGTAATTCACATGTTTTGGCCGACATGTTTGACGGATTACACCTAGTGATCATCGAGGGATGTAGAGTGATCCTAAGATTTCTCTTGAAGATGCTTCCATGGTACAATCGCTAGACTGTCCTCAAACAATGGCTGGCGTCCAAGTGTGTTTTTAAGCACTGAAGGGAGTTGAAAATGGCGAATGCTTTAGCGACGATTATTCTTCTGCTGACTCTTCTCTGTCGGTCAGCCACAGGAGCAAGAACAAAAGCATCTGCGCTCGGAAGTCAGCAGCCCCCGTCCAGCTTGGACGCACTCGCAGATGATAATGTTTGCCAATTAATGGTGGATCCACAATACTTTGACTGTGAAGAACATACTGTAATTTGCTGACTCCCAATACTTGATCACATATCGACAGTTTAATTCCCGATTTGCAGTGACTACATAACGTAAAATTATCAATGTAAGTTGCATAATTTTTAAGGTAACGACACAGGATGGTTATATCCTGAGCTTGCTGAAATTACGGTCCTGTGATTTTACAGCACGGGGTCTTCATGGTTGGCAAATTAGCAGCTAATAGCGTTTTAGTTAGGATCTTGTTGATTTAATTTATCACGAGATAGGTTGACCAAAAAGATCCTTTTTTTCTTAGAGACATAACATGTGTTTTGGTGACATAACATGTGATAGGACGGAATAACGTGGCTGCTGTTGCCGGCGGACAAATTGCTGGCATTCCTCTTAGCCGATAATAATTTCGATGTGTGGATCGCTAACACCTGTGGAACCAAATATAGCCGCGGACATAGTCGCTTAGTCCTGACGATCCGGTAATGAACATTTGCCACTTCAGTACCGGGTTCTCCCCTTTCGGCTTCCTAGGTTTCTTTAATGGAAAGTCCATTCTTTTCCTCGTAGGCTTACTGGGACTGGACATGGGATAATTTGGTGTCTTCTGATCTTCCTGCCGTGTTCAACTATGTGTACGATCAAACGGCGCAGAGGCTGTACTATGTTGGCCACTCCCAGGTGGGTTCCGCTCAATTTCAAAATTGACTTTGTTTTAGAAGCTGCATTAGGGTGCAGATTTAAGCATTTATAAGCAACTGAAGTGTTTTCTTGCAGGGGACCTTGATGGCTCTAGCTGCCTTCTCCAGGGAACAGCTTTTGGTTACGTTAAGATCGGCCGTTTTACTTAGTCCAATTGCCTATATCGGTCAGATGACCTCTCCAATTGCAAGAAGTGCTGTCGAAAACTTCCTAGCCGAGGTAAATACCCAATTTTCTGTCAGTACTGGCCGAGAGGCTAAACTGACAAAACTGGACCAGAATCTCTCACTTTTTAACCTCTTGACAGGCTCTTTACCAGTTGGGCGTCTATGAATTTGATCCGAGAGGGTGAGATAATCTGATTTGATCCCTTATCATTCTGGCAGATAGCGTAAAAAGCGTAGCACCTCCACTTGTCCTGCAACATTTGCAAGTAACATGTCTGGACTTCCTACTAAACTACATATTATTTAAGTATTACCAGGCTACCAAATAGACGGCCAGAGAAAGAACAATGCGTATTGCATCCGTGGGAACATTCTCATTAGAAACTATTCCAAGAGTTAGACCAAGCCAAGATGCATCGGTATCACTTTATATTGAAACAACTTAGGAGCGGCATTTCCTCCAAGTAGTTTTAGCTATTGGTAGTTGGGTCGCTGTCCATTTACTTTCATCAAGTTTTATTTGTTAATATTGTTCCAAGACCAACATTGAAATTTCGGCAGAATATGTTCAGAGAGACTACTGATCTGTCTTCTTTTAAGCATACAGGGACACGGTAGTGAAGCTACTACAAGATATTTGCCAGAAAACTGGAGTTGACTGCACTCACTTGTTGACCTCTTTCACAGGTAGTTTATGTTCCTCATATGTTGACTAACTGTAGAAGGTTCAACAAAAATCAAGCTGAACGCCCATAAATTTTATCTCTTTCCAAGGCACTATATTTGTTATGTTTTTGGTGCAACAAACACCTCTTTCTTTGAAAATCATTCTAACCAGTGCGAAGAGAACAAACAAGTTATATCCTTGTGTTTTTAAAGATGAATAGGTTGATCAGTTGATCAAATAGTCAAACTCTTTGTATTTTCCCATATGCGGATTGAATAAACATTTTCAACATCATTCGACATCCATTACTGACCTGAAAGCATGCTTGAACATCTGTAGGCCCAAACTGCTGTCTGAACTCCAACATAGTAAATGTATTTCTGGACCATGAGCCTCAACCAACATTGACGAAGAATTTGATCCATCTGGCTCAGAGTAAGTCGATGAATTTCTAATAGATGCCAGCTAAATCACAATGTTCTTCAGTTGTAAAGTTATACGATGCATTGAGTTGCCAAAAGAAATGTCTATTTACCTTTCGTGATGGATGAGCAGTGATTAGAGATAGAAAAATCTCGATGTATGACTATGGCAATGAAGGCCAGAACATTGAGCACTATGGGCAGGTGACGCCTCCTCTGTACAATATGTTGAGCATTCCAAACAATCTGCCCCTCTTCTTGAGCTATGGCGGAGCTGACGCTCTTTCAGACATGCACGACGTGAAGCTGTTGCTTGACAGCCTCAAGGACCATGACGGGGACAAGCTAGTGACTCAATATGGAGAGGACTACACCCACGCGGACTTCGTTATGGGTGAGAATGCTAGAGAAGTGGTGTGTGATCCTCAGATGACCTTTCTCAGGCTGCAATGTGTACATACTTTTAAGAAAGCCCGTTCTCCAAGGATTCTTTCGGTAGAAACTTGTGGTTGTAATGGTGTAAAAAGGAACTATGTAACTTTAATGAGAATGTGAATGTATTGAAAATTATAGATTCTTCAGATTTGTTGTCTGCTTTTGTTTGTTATTGGTCAGCAGTCGCATGCTCGAGGATATGAGAACAGGACCATACAGATGACTTTCTGACTTAGGATCATTCCCTGGTGTGATCTTGCAGATGATTATAAGTTTAGTAACCAATCTTGGTGGTGGAGTAATTAAGCATCTACGCCAGAGTTTCTTGTTTAATCCCACATGATTGATTGATCCTGGTCTTAATCTCGGTCTACTTAATGAACTTTGGTTGGTAAGCAAATCGTCTTGTTTGTTTGGCGTAGGTCACGTTCCCTTGTTTCCTTGTGGACTTATATCTGCAGTATATTCCTCACCACATTAAAAAAAAGAGTGCTAGATCATCCTCTTGACTAGGCATATTGCAAAATTTTCAGGGCAGATAAAATATAATTACAGACATGGCAAACTGAAACGATCTGAGAAAAAGTTAATAAATGACTTGTATTCTGTCGGAATCAAGCCTGGACAAAAAATTGGGTAATGGGACCAAGAATGATATCGACTTTGTCACACCCAAGACCTGTTCTTTTTCATCTCAGGACATGAAAGAAATATTCATGGATTTCTCTTTCGAACTCTTTTGTCAGCTTCAGAGTCCAACATCATTCGAAAGGGTTCCTTTTTGCGTTTTTAGCTATAAAACCAGAAATATCTTCCCAACGACAACAGGTTGCGTTTGTGTAGCCAGCAGATAACTTTCAAGAACGTCTGCGTGCCGGATCCTGTTCCGCATTTTCACACCGTTTTTCTGCACGAAATGGAATAATTAATCAAAAAAGATAACTCTGGATTTGTCTTGTAATTGAGTGGTCTTTTGACATTATCTGCACACTAGTTTTTCAACAGCCCACATATCAACGTCTTCTCTTCCCACATTCCCATTGATTTTGCAGTTCGCAAGCTGTCTCCTGGTTCTCATCATTGGCCGATTCGACTTCATAATGAGGCATGAGCAGCAGAATAAAGAGATTTCATCGTAGAAGTAACGAAGAGTGAAAAGATAGAAAAAGAGAAAAAGCCGCAGGATTAGACCCCACACGTCTTCCTTCCTTATTTGATCAGTTCAAACACCGAGCCTATATTGTAGGCAGCCATCTTCTTCTGTCCTCTTTTGTTTTGTCTGGACTTCGCATGGTATAAATAAATGGGGCATTTTGGATATAGAAAAAAAAGCAGTTGGCAATGGCTACCACTAAGGTTGAGCTGATTCTTGCGACATTTCTATTTTGCGCGGCTTCGGTTGCAGCGGGAAGAGCAAGGTCCTACTCCAGGAGATCTTCAGCTGCTGCTGATGGTATCTGCAAGTCTCTGGTGGTCACCCAAGGCTATGCTTGCCAAGAACATACAGTTAATAAACTTATAATCACTTCATATCATACTCTTTTATATTACATTCGCGTGGAATTTGATTGAACTTCTGATGTCATGGGTTTCAGGTGACGACGAAAGATGGTTACATTCTTGGCCTTCAGAGGATTCCAGCTTCACGGTCAGGTCGGTCAGCTTATAAGCCTCCAGTTCTTCTACAACATGGTCTCATGATGGTCAGTAGCTCCGAACTGACGATCCACAATAAGGACTTCACAAAAAGAACTGAATGTCTGAATTTTCCGTTTTCCTGTTTATGAGATAATATATAAGCAAAACACTTTCCTGGCAAGGACTTGACCACATCTATTGCAGCATGTGATGGGCCGAGCATCAATCGTAAATGTATTACCGTCTGTGATGCACCTGAACCACCAGTATCACAAGCACCTGGCACATGCCAGAATTTTTTTTTAGATCATGTATCGATGGGTTTTGGACGTATTTGAGACATGTATTTGTTACTGGTGGATTTGGCAGAAAAAAGGGCAATCTTGAGTCTTACAACCTCCTTATTTGCTTAGATGAACTGACAGAGAGACTGCTTTTCAATGATATTTGACAGGATGCTGTGACATGGTTGATGAACCCGCCAGATGAGTCGCTGGCATTCATATTGGCAGATGCTGGGTACGATGTATGGCTGTCCAACTCTCGTGGAACTCAATCCAGCCTCCAGCACACGTCCCTCAGTCCTAGTGATCCGGTTCGCGAGTCACTTCCTAAAATTTTCTACTATTAATTCCACTTTTTGCAATGGACAGGCTTTTTTAATTCCCCACTTCTTCGTTAAAAGAAAACGGATTGTCCTCAGTCTCGAGTACGTCAAAGGCCCAGAATCTAAATAGTCGCATTCTGAGAAATTGCTTAACTCAACTTCTTATTGAACCGCTTTCAATTGGTGAGAATAAGTAACGTTTTAGTTTCTGTACTTCAGGCATACTGGGAGTGGTCCTGGGATGAATTAGTCGCTTACGACATGCCCGCCATGCTTCAGCACGTGCACAGTATCACTGGCCAGAATATGCACTATGTTGGGCATTCCTTGGTGAATGAATCTCGCTTGATCTTCACATCAAGTTCATGGCAATAAAAAATCTTTACCATGTTGCTGAAAAAACATAATTCGATGGTAAATTTGATTTCAGGGAACTTTGATTGCACTGGCTGCCTTCTCGCACAAGGAACTAGTGAACATGCTAAGATCGGCTGTTTTGCTTAGCCCGATCGCCTATTTGAATCAAATGCCCTCCCCGCTTGCAAGAGCTGCTGCTCAGATCTTCCTAGCTGAAGTAAACTAATATCATCCTCTTTCCCTTTTTATAAAGAACAGAAATTTGTCAACAAAGAGTTACAATTTCAGCAGCAAGCTAACTAAACAATGGTCTGTTTTACCAGGACATTTACTGGTTAGGTCTCCATCAATTCATTCCTAAAGGGTAGGTATAATTCACAATCACGGGCCTATGTGATTGCAAAAATGCCCATGCCATGCATATACTTTAATTTCTTTCACCCTCTGGCTTAAAACCAGAATCACACACTCTGAAGCTAGACCCTAGTATCAATTTGACAGGGACGCTGTGAAGAAGCTTATAAACGACATATGCAACATAACAGGCAATGACTGTTCAAACTTGATGTCCGGCTTCACAGGTAATCCCAGTTTTGGCGTCCACAATCTTCATTTAATGTTCTCACGTTGTAATTTTTCACTTTTCACTGACCACCGGTTGTGCACTATTATATGTTGTAGGCCAGAATTGTTGCTTAAATTCTTCCAGGTCAGATATTTTCCTTAATCACGAACCGCAATCGACTGCAACAAAGAACATGATCCACTTGGCCCAGAGTAAGTCTCATTGATTCTTCAGATATCGTCTCATGGCTACAGACATAGTTAAACCATTTTCCTATGCGATCTCGGTACTTGAGCAGTGATCAGGACGGGAACCATAGCGATGTTTGATTATGGCAATGAAGACAATAATATGAACCACTATGGCCAGCCAACTCCTCCAGTATATAACATGACGAAAATCCCGAATGATCTCCCTCTCTACCTTAGTTATGGAGGGAAAGACCTGCTTGCCGATCCTAATGACGTGAAAGTCTTGCTTGGTTGCCTCAAGGATCATGATGGGGACAAGTTGGTGATCCAGTACAGGGAAGACTACGCTCATGCTGATTTCGTCTTTGGCGTGAATGCAAATCAGATCATATATGAGCCTGTAATGGCCTTCTTCCGCCTTCACTGAGTGTGGAACAGAACTATGTATACACATATAGGATGAAGTTAGCCTTCTCTCTGTTTATGAATTATCAGCAAGGTGAGTGCAGACAACAATGTTGTATCGAGTACCACCAGGAAAAGAAATATAAAAAGAGTTCACACTGCGTTTAAAACAGGTCTACTGCAAATCTAGGGACATGCACGTCCCATTTAATATGATGTAATTTGAGTAGTACGAAGTAATGTCTCCTGATTTTCTGCAATCTTCTGAACATCATTCAACAACAGGAAATCATTTCTTCAATCCCTTATCTCTAGGCAGAATTGTCACGGACCACTTTCGACGCATAGGTTTTGTTGTCATCAGAAGCTTGCACTACATGAAATGCGACTGACAAAATCAGTAGCACGAGTAAGTTAAAGATAAATGTTATGCTTGAGAGAGAAGTGACTCTGGGCTGCAACACAGGCATTCCATGATTGGATCCTGCGCAGTGGATTGGCCTTGAAGGTGAAGCTAAGGAATCTGAATGACTGGATTGGCCTCTAAAACTTCCGACTTTTTTCGCATGTTTGATGTTCCTCAGCGTTTTCCCGGGTCTCTCTTCTGTTCCTTCATGGACATTTTTTCACATGTTCTATGTTCCTCAGCATTTTCCTGGGTCTCTCTTTTGTTCCTTCTTGGACATTTTTTTGCATGTTCGATGTTCCTCAGCGTATGTTCCTCAGCGTTTTCCCGGGTCTCTCTCTCTCTCTCTGTGGCGATTGATTTTTTGGTTTCTCTGAGTAGAGTTGAAATTTCTCTAACGCAATCTACCATCATATTAGTAACTAGTAAGGGTCTGACACTAGGGATCAAGGCATTTTTAAGCATACATCCGTAGTTCTACTTTTCAACCCCCCAGCTGCCTTGCGCATGATAATTGTAAGTATTTCGACTTGCGAATTTGGGCACATGCTCGCATGTGCACACCTAAAAGAATACCTTAGACATTTACACGTGCACGCATGGTTGCGATAGTCCATAATTATGTGCCAGCGGACGAGCACACACAAAATACTCGGATGCAAGGAATTGGTCGGTCTCACATGTCCTCTAAAGCAATGGTAACACTGTTGACATGTGACTCCAAAGCAATGGTAACACTGTTGACATGTGACTCCAAAGAAAGTGTAAGCAAATAAAAACCGCCGTTGTGGCGATCTCTATGTGCAGCCAGTAAAACAGTGAGCGGTTAGATAGTCACAAGGCAATTGCTTATGTGTGAACAGGAAGCCACAAGCATAATATTAATTCTTAAGTCAATGTACTGAATGACCAGGAAAAAAAAGAGCAAATTTTAGCAAGGAGCATGCAAGAATGGGGCAGCACACCGCAACAGATTGGTGGACAATGCCTGTAGATGTCATAAGATGACATTAAATAAATACATCCAAAAATTGTTGATCAACAGAATCCACTGATGAGATGGATCTCAAAATCCTAGATAAACATTGATTGATCCTCTAT
Organism: Eucalyptus virginea; assembly: GCA_014182375.1. Classification (NCBI taxonomy): domain Eukaryota; kingdom Viridiplantae; phylum Streptophyta; class Magnoliopsida; order Myrtales; family Myrtaceae; genus Eucalyptus; species Eucalyptus virginea. The sequence continues at coordinate 25,577,433 of CM024514.1, read as the reverse complement.
CAACAACTCGGAAAGTTGGACCCATATATATAATAATTTACAACGGAGTGGCCCTAGAAAAATCCCTCCAGAATCGAGAAGTATGCCTTTTTCTTCCCTCAAACTCCCTCAAGAGAATGTCGAAAAAAGAAAATCTAGCCAAAAGAAAGAAAGAAAGAAAGAAGAAAATTTACACCACAAGTTAATCCTGGATTAGCTTCTACCAGGAAGGAACGCTGTTAAGTAAGTTGCTAAAGATGAACCTGTAGCCGAAAAGAAGACTGCTCATTCCTTTCTTTCAGTTGTTGGATCTTCAAAACAGATGGATGCGATCATCCAGCAAATTTTAGAAGCTGGAATTTTCGATCCTCCGTAGGCATTCTTTTCTTAGAGGTGAATCGGTAAATATAGCTTTGATGAAATCCTTGATCTGCAAACATGTCACCATAAAGCATATTAGGAGAGCTAAGAATAACAGGCAAAGAAGGAACTAACAAAAACAGGAGTACACATATATGGCATGAAAAATGAACAAAATCCAATTTGATGGTGAAAACCCACAGCTATTTCCCTTCCTGATCAAAGTACTCTAACACCGAAACAGCACAACAGTTTAAAAAGAAGAGTTTGACGTAAAACATAACAGTGAATTAACAAAAAACAAACATACTGATTGCCTGAATATGCCATGAATAGTACCTCAAGCAATGTGAAACAACAAGTGACCAATTCACCACTTTCCCAAGCTGCTGTAATGGATCTCAAAGGCATATCCAACAGCTCTGAGTTGTGCAAGAATGAAACGCAATAATCAGATTTGCAGTACAGAAGTTAGTCTCATGGATTTGAAGAAAATTTTGAGTATCTGTAGGAGAGCATGCCTGCCAGTTTACGAAGTTTACTGAGAGATGGCATAAAATCATCAAGGGAGCGTAAAGAGGAATCTTGTGACTTTCCCTCTTGGTCTATGGCATTCAGGGAGTGGAATAAATCAGACAAACTTTCCAGCATCAGGTATATAAGCCTCTGGAGCTGAAATGAGAATCATGTGTTAGACCACTTCTGGCAGATACCAGTAGAAACCAGCCAATGAGAACTTAAGTACCTGTAATGTTTCTTCTGCTGCCATGTCATCCAAAAACAGTATGTCCCGAGCGACCCTGGAAAAAACTGATTCCAGGACAAGACACATGCTCTTATGATAGATTGAAGGCAGCAAAAGGGGCTCCCATATGATGTGCACTTTTTCTAGAATGAAAACCACCTGATTAACAAGAATTAGATGCAAACCAGGGGTTAAAAACAGCATAAGCAGAAAAATAAAACCTGTAGCAAAAATACCTGGTCTATACTGAATTTAGCAGATTCAAACTGCTGCATTTGATGGGTATTCTGGAATCCATCTGCACTGTCTAAGGCCTGACAATAATCAATATTAGCAAAGAGTTGAAAAGTAAAGTTACTTCCAGAATAACAAAGGCAAATAACTTCTAGGATCTCACCTGCCACAAACAACTAAGGTGCATCTACTTAGAAAGTCTTACCTCTTTTAAATTGAAAATTACAAGTTGAATTTGTCTTTGCAACATTTCTTCTGCCTTCAAATGTAATCTTGGTACCAAATGAACAAAAACAGCATGCTCCTTGATGGAATTTGGGAAGTCAGGCCGGTACTGTAACATCACATTTAATGTGTACAATCTTATTAGAAGATAGTTAAGTAATTATAAAGCAGATTGTTGATATTCATAGAAAGAAGGAAACCACACCTTAGAAACCAACAAATTCATACATGCCTACCTGAAATGCGAGGCCGAGTACTTCCTGAGCAAGATAAAGGAAGTCATTGTGCATGAGAACAGCAACCTGGTTGATGCCATCAAGATGCCTTTCTTGCTTCATAACCCAAAAGAGACTATCAAGATCACATCATATACAGAGACATATGTAGTAACATGAGGATACAGTTGAGTTTTTTGTCTTTATACTCTTATTGAATTAAAATATAAATTATTACTCACTTCAGGAAGGGGGGAAAAGCAGCAATCTAGGGCATTCTATATCATCAGCCAAGAAAATTTTCTAGTGCAGACATCAAATTAAACTCTAGTATATATACAGCAATATCACATATGAAAACTATATTTACACATATGCCGGTCATATCACTTACCGTGACAGGAATAATAGCCTCGTAAAGAAGAATAGCATCCCTTGCAGCATGGTACAGTTCCAATGCAACTCTAGTGGACGACGAGCAAACATCCTGCATGAGGTCACAAGTCACAATTATCCTATTTTCTTTGTTCCTCTCTGTTCTATAAAATAAACCATCATTTTGTGCCACTGGCACGCTTCATATAAAATGCTAGGCAACCAAAATGGAAGGTATGAAGAAGTGATGTCTCTACAGATTAAGAATATGAAAAGTAATGAAAGAACGATATTGTCTTATCAGGATAATCAACAAGCTTTATGATGTTCACTAAAAAAGGCGAAAGTTTTCCATTACCAATCAAAGCATTTAGATACTGCAATTATAATTCTGCTGCAAAATATAGTTTTAAAGTAATAGAAGCCCACCTGTATACCCTTGCTTCTGCAGCATAAGTAATTAAAGTGCACTCTGCCTAAGACATGGTGAGTTAATATTCTATGAAGAACTGGTCGTTTCAATAGTTCCACCACATAAAATGGAACTTGTTTTTTCTAGATTTGAACATATCTGTACAGCAAAATTTTACACAAGTGTCTCATCCTACATCATGCACAGTTTTTACTTACTCTCAGAGTATCATGCACCATCTTCATCAATCCAGAAGCAGCTTCAGAAACCAAACATTTCTCTGACAGAAAAAGTAAGTCAACAGCATGATCAGAAGGATCCTCAGTGATTTCAGCATCTTTTGGTGAATGACGTTTCCTAGTATATTCCTGCCAGGCAAAAGTCAGTGAAAAAGCTAACTAGTGGCAAATATGAAATATCTGTAACAAGTTTAAAAGACCTTACTTGTGGAACAGCAAAATCACAATTTAGAAGCAGCTTTCTGGTCCTTCCTAAGATTTCCTTTTTCTTCCTTGATGCAAAGTGAAGCTCAATATTTTGAGTGAAGTTGCTCAATCTTTCATCCTTTTTATCAGAGGAAGAAATAAGTCGTAAGTCCTTCAAAGCTGTCTCTAATCCAGTTGCCTGTTCAATGATCTTCTGAAAATTGGCAAGTTCAGAAGCATCTTCTGGAACAACCTGAAAATAGTAGTCTTAAGGATGTCAAAAGCCAGTTGACATGGTCTAAAATCTATATCCATGAGGCAGTGTCTATATTCATATACAGTGCCTGAACCTAAAAAGAGACAAGAGTCCACATCAATGTGCTCTGTAAAATTAGACAAATAAAATCCTGAGAAGGAAGAGAATAAATTTTCAATTGACAATTCTTATAAAGTAAGCAATGACCACATAAGTTATAGTACAACATCATGGGAAGAACTCAGATACAGACTCTGTTCCCAAATATGAGGCACTTTATCAACCGGCAGAATTTGTGTTCCAAGCCACATCAAGTGAACTCTGGAAAGGGAGAATGTAACGTTTTATCAACTATGGGGATATCAGAGGTCCAGGTTTACCTACCTAAGGTGGATTTCTTCATCATAAAAATGTTTTATCAGCTGAACAAATAATTCAACAAGTGAAATGGCTAGGTGAAGCAGAGAATTTCCCTAGTTCCAATTTCACATAAGCAAAAACTCAGTGCAGCCAAGCACCTCACAGTCTTACCGATATTACTGAATATAATACACATGCCATGGTAGACAAAACATTTTAGAACTTCTATTGTTTCAAATCATGAGATTATTTCAAGCACAAAATCCAAATGACATCATACTTCTAGCACCCAAGCATGCATAGTTGGTGACTGTATCAAAGCCAATTTGATTGCTTAATGAACTAACCTTGGAGAGGATGTTAATTATTATCAGCTCTGACATCCTTGGCCATGTCAATCTTCCAAAAGATCGAATCCATGAATCATTTTTGAAGCATATGCGTTCACAAATAAACGTAACAACCTCAATAATCTTGGAAAAGATCATCTTGCTATCCACAGTTCCAATCTGGAAGAATAATTAAACAAATGAAACAAATAAATCACCGGTTGGTAAGTTCTTCACCAAAGAAGATTATTTTTGCAGTCAGAGAATGTGGCCCAATATATCACCTATAAGAAACGTTCATAATAATCACCTTCCGATCCGGAGACTGCGCCATCTTCAAAAACGCCTCAGTCATTTTTCCCGACTCTTGTTTCAGTTCTTCTACAAAAGCAATTGCCGAGCCAGAATTAATGACCGGTGTGATAACATACTTGATCATCAAATCAGCTACTCTAGCAAGTCCATAATCTAAAAGGCCGACCACCTAGAATAAACATGAACGATGTCAAAATGTGAATCTGAAGAAATGGTGTCTTGCCACCAAACCAACCAAATACATTAAGAAATAGATAGGAGTTTGCTATCTAACACAGGAGTTTGCAACCATACTCGAAAGTACTCCGCCAATTTGCATTATTTTCACTTGAAGATTATAATGGGAAGTAGAACTGCATAAATTCTACTCAAGCATAAGCCCATAAGAGATCGATAAACTCACCTCCATTGACTCCAAAACTTCTTGGAAATCCACCCCGGCAATTCCATCGACACTAAGCAGGTATTTCACCCGAATTCTGTGAGACTGCTGCTCGAATACGACTGCATTATCCACGAACCTCGAGAAAAGCTCTTGTATCTAAAAACCCAAATCCAAAATCTTTCAAAGGACAATCATGAACTGAAAAGATCACCAATTAAAAGCTTTTCAACGAAACAAAAGCACAAATCCGGGACCTCATTCCATTCCCCTATCAACCAATCTTGAACTAAAATGAGGAAAAGAAAAAAAAAAAAGAATTCACCTCCTCAAAACACTCGTGCCACTGAGCCTTCAACAGCCCATACACCACAGGCTCTCTCCCCGCACCCTTTTCCTCCGCATCACAAACTCTAGCCGCCAACTTCAGCTTCCGAATCTCTTCCGCGGCGAACCTGATCTGCCCGCCCCTCAGCGCCTCCCTCGCCCCTCCGAACCTCTCGCTCAACCCCGAGACGGCCCTCACCAGCTCCAGCAGCTCCCTCTTCAGCTTCGCCTCCCGCGTCTTGACCTCGATCTCGGACACGGCCTCGCGAATCTGGGCGTCGACGGGGCGATCGGAGACCAGCCGCAGGACGCCGTCCAGGTCGGCGGCGACCCCGTCGGCCCGGGAGACGGCGTCGGCGCAGAGGGAGAAGAGGGCGGAGAAGTCGGCGTGGTGGGAGACGAGGTAGGACTGGACCTGCGACTTGATGCCGCGGGAGTGGGCGTCGAGCCTCTGGATGAGGAGGCGTAGGTCCGGGGCGGAGAGCGGGGACGTCGGGTCGCTCAGGTCGCCGGCGGAGAGGAGGTCGCGGACGTCGATCGTGTCGAAGAGGGCGTCCATCTCCGTCATGGACGGCGGATCGCTCGATCGGAGGGGCCTCGGTTCGGGCGAGGGGATCGTGACGGAGGGCAGAACGGAGGAGTTAGGAATTGAGGACGCGAATGGGCAGGGAAATTCGAGGGCGCGTGAAGGCTGGCGGCGGAGGAGGCTAACGTGCGCCGGCCGCGCGATGGGCCTCTCGGTTGTGGGCCTCTTGTGGAGTCGAGGTGCGTCTGGCCCAATGAGTTGCTCAAGCCCACTCGTTTTCGAAGAAATAATATGGAGAGAAGGATAAAACTATATTGGGTTAATATTAGGAAAACTCTAAACTGATATGCCTATGGCAAATTTACCCTCGATTTTTTTCGTTAAATTTTACCTTCATATTACTAAGTTGAATGACATGTAACATTTGTCGGCTTTTATTTGTTTCTGTTAAATTTTACCGTCAAATTACTGAGTTAGATAACATATGGTAATTGACAAGTATATTAGTTTGCGGTTTTATCCTTTGTTTGTCTTTGTAGTTTTTATGGCATTAATTCAATTTAACATAAATTAATGGAAGGTAAGTTTATCATGAACGTATTAGTTTTGCATTTTTCGATATTTGAATCCAATTATTTTTTACCTTACTTAATGTTACTTATCCTTTTTTTTTTCTTTCTAAATGTCACTTATATGAAGGTTTACTATGGATTAAAATTTTCGGATAGCTAAGGAAAAAAAATCAATACATGAAAAAGATAGCTTTAAAGTCAAATGTTGGTATACCCTAAGAAGAAAAACGAGACCGGGGGGCACAAGCTTCAAGAACGAAACCAGTCATCTGTAATGATTCATGTCCAAAATTGACTTAAAACATCTGCACAATCGTTACAACAAGTGAGAGAAAGGCCATTGACCTGTCATCTGACATTGGCAAAATGTTTCTTCTTATAAGGCCTATTCTGGGCAAATATTCCTTAAACTAATCGAACCATCAGAACGTTTTGCCACTCAATTTGTTGCACTTTTTTAATAAATTGGATAACTTTGGACAACGATTGTCCGTTGTTGATCTACTCTGTTTATTAAGACAAGTTGGACCAAGTCTATTGACATTATCCTTTGAGGCGGGGAATCTCATGATTTACATCAATATTGCATAGCGAAAATTAAAACTTTTTCATAATTAGTATTAGGGTAGAGAGGGACAACCAGTGACAGTGAAATTTTTTTTTTAGAATTAGTCAAGGGTCTCACGTCCTTTACACAATATTCGGACCATGTCAATATTATTCCGCACCTCCCGCAATTCGAAGATCAAAATTGACAAGTAAACTAGCCTTAACTTATCGGCATAAGATAAGAATTCCTTCAGCTCCAAATTCGCTTTAGTTGAATTGGTTCAACTAAATATCGAATGCTAAGAGCAATTCTAAAGCAAAGCCTAGCGGATTTAAAAAATATCAATGCAAGGTCAAAAAGAGGATCTTGAATACCTCCCTTAGCCAAGGTTACTTAACAAATATATCATGAGTCACTTAAATATGGTGTAGAAAAATAATCAAAAATGAGGTACATATGCAGGACCCACCAAGTAGAACTAGATTTCATAAGATGTGAATAATGTTAATTGATCGTCAGCGTAACACGATATATCCATCATGCAAAATACTCTATCATCTCCGTCGACTGGAAATCTAGATGGCATCAATTTAGGAAGGACCAGATATCGACGCAATGTTCGCCGCTATAAACTTTTTTTTTTCGCAATCATCACTTATATAAAATAAATAAATAAATAAAAGTTACTCGTCCCCCTCGGCCTAGCTATCCAGCCTATCCTTCATGCCAGGACGGTCAAACTTTTCCGACCGAAAGCCCGCAGCCGCAGCAAAAGTAAAATCGGGAACCTTTCTCCAAATTTGACCACGTCTCCTCTCACGCACGCACGCACGCATACAGAGAAAAGACCACGAAATTCCTTTTTCTTTTTTTTTTCTTGGTCCTCTGCGGTTGAACGACGCTAGCTGCAGAATATTGACCGCTCCGCACATCCATACCAAAACCAGAAACATCCACGTGTCGCCGCCACGCCACTCAACATCAAGATGCAGAATCCATGGAGTTCAAGAACATCCTCAGCTAGACGAGATTAGAAAGGAATTTGCAGCAGGAGCTGCTCGATCCAGTCCCCCCCGTTCCTCTGAGCTTATGCTCGATCGATTCGCTCGAAAAGATCAATTAAGAACAGTGCAAATTGGCAAAAGATGAACGTTACATTACTCTTTGAGATTCAGAAGCTTAGCTCAAACCCAGTAATGGGCAAAAAGTTACACTACGTGCCCCGTTATGAATACGGTCATTTACAGGGAACAGAGAGAGATTGGAAACTACGAAGAAGTAGAACCAAAAAAAATGAATCTTTTGCGAAATGGGTAGAAGAAGAAGATGACCTTACACCCTATTCCAAACGCCCCAAATTCTCTCTCCGATGAAATTGGCAATCTTGCTCACCGTCCCCCTCTCCGAACCGACCTCGCCGTCATCTTCGACACCGCCGCCGGCCGCCCCCGCGGCCTCCGCTTCATCGCCGCCGCCGCCGCCGATCTCCTGCTCGCCCAATTCGTCCTTCCCGGTTCTTTCTGCCGCGACTCTGTGCTCGCCGCAATCGGCAACTCTGTTCTGGCCCTTCCGCTGCTTCTTCTTCTTCGCGCCGGGGCTCTTCCCTCCGTTCCGGAACAGCCCCTCCTCGTACGCATCGATGATCTCGTGTATCGCCTGGCGGTTCGGCGACGCGTCCCAGCGCGACCAGAAGCTCTTGTAGCACCGGAAGCAGCCGCAATGGAAGGTCGGGGGGTGGTCCTCCTCGCCGGAGAAGACGGGCTGCTCCCCGTTCTTGCGGCCGGAGGGGCGCGCGCCGGAAGAGGCGTAGCCGCTGCTGTTGGAGCACGAGATGAGGTAGGCCAGGACTTCCCTGTCCTCGGGCGAGAGCGCCGCCGCGAGGGTCAGGATCGCCGCGGGGAGGAGGGCCAGCTGGTCGGCGACGGAGGACGGCGACGGGTGGACCTTGCCTTTCTTGTGGTAGAGCTTGGCCATGGAGGGTGGATGCGCTGTGGTTTCTTGACCGGATGGGTGGAGAATCTTCACTGCTTTCTTGCAGAACGGGGTTAAGTTGAGAGAGGAAGTTTGAACTTTGAATGATGGTGGGTTTGAAAAGTCCCGAACGGGGTCGGGAATATAAGAGGGAGAAGAAAGACACGCCCACGCGCCCCGTCTCGATCGCCTGTGCGAGAATAAAGTATTATTAGAGGAAAAAGTAATATTGCTTTAGGGTTTGTGAAATTAATTAGCTGACGGAATTTTTCCAAGAATCGTTTCACTAAAGGCACGGTATTATTACAAATGCCATCGATGCACAATTGAGTAGATAATTGCTAGCAATACCATCAATGGTTATTGTGTCGATAATTAAATGGGGTTTTTGAAATAATATTTCGAAAAAGATTAAAAACCCATGATGGAGGCATGATTGAAGTATGCTTGCTTGTTGAAACTGCAATCGATAGTTTGAACTTAATACCATATATTAGTATATGTTGTCAACCATTATTAAGTTTTTTTCTCTAAAATGAATGGTTTATGCCATCAAAGCGGAAATAGCGAGTTTGGATCGTGATACTTTTTTTTTTCATATGTTGATTTAGTGTATTGACTCATATTATTTTTTGGTCTATTTGCCAATTCTCTATTTGTTACATCATTATTTGATTGAGTGTAAGATCTCGTCACATATGTGGAGGAGTTACACATAAACACATGCATATATATATGTATTATTTCGCATTTTCAAATATTTTGCACTTATGGAAAATTATTTATCTAACAAACTTGATTATATAAAGCTTGCCGAAACTCCTCTATATGGAGGATACTATTCCCTCTTAGAGTCTTTTTGGCTTTTAAAGAGGGTCATCCTATAGGGCGCGGAGGAGGGCCTTGGAACCTTCATCAATTATTTTGCCCTCAGCTTGATTGCAAGACTCACTCATTGGGCGAGCTCAGGCTACATAGAGGCTACATCGAACCTCCTAAGGTTCATCCTATCAAGTCACTCTTCTCTTTTTATTTAAACCTTTCATCCAAGAAGAATAAAAACAGAAAATAAATAAAACTTTAAAGCTACTTTGCCAATTCAAAAGGAAAACTTTATAGTTTACAAATGTTGACCCAAATTAAAGTGATATATACGATGTGCAAGGCTAGACTTTTCGCCTCGAAAGATAGAAAGAGGTCTTAATTTCAGTCTCATTTATTTTTTTTGAAATCCCTTCCTTAGAAGATTTGGACTTGCGTGGTTGTGGTAATTATGGAGTGGTCAAGAAGGGATGACTGGGATTTTCCTAATTGACGTCGAGCGTGCCGCAACAGCATAGAAGCGAAAAAAACAAAAAATAAAGAAATAAAGAAAAAGCTATAAAAGAATTGACCGGGTAAACAAAATGAAAAAGCCGGGGGGCGTGTGAGCCACACGCGCTTCCAGCTGGGGTGGTGCTGAACACGGAATTTAGAAATACAAATCTACAGACTTCTGATTATATTACACCTTTTCATCTTTATTTACATTATTTCCGGGCGAAAATGACATCACACGGTTCGAACATGGACCGCCGTGTTCCGCGGGGCGCGGGGGTGTCAACCACCAGATCTCAGTTCCCAAAAAACTTTTCGAAAATCATGCTCTTTCGCGTTGGGGCCATTTACGAAGACCCGTTTTCCACACCCCGGCATCCACGTCAAAACAGCCGATAAACTAGACATACAATCTAGAGAATCACCGGCCACCGCACATTGGTGATACGTGTACGACGAATGTGACTCGTCGATAATTGAGTAAAGCTCCCGATTTGAATCGGCGATGCTCATTTGACTGTTTCTGAATCATCATTTTCGCGACAACCTGTTGAATTGAATTTGTTCGCATAGCTCGGACGACGTCTCAGGCCGGTGACTAAATTGGCTTAGAGAAAACCCTCCCTCTCCTAAAAAACCCTCCCTTCAGAGAAGCTTCTGGTGCGGACAGCCTGCTTGCTTTGATTTTCTTTTCTAGGCCTTGATTTCCTTCTTTCTTCTCTTCCGGTCTAATTTGGGAGTCTTATTTCGCCTCGTTTTCGCGTATTCTTTTGCTCATTGTTATTGTTTTTCTTTACTCAACGTAGTGAATAAATCTGTTTGCCGCTGCAAATTTTGTGAGAAAGTCATCACTTGTTTAGCCAGTGGGATGCCCGACACATAGTTCTTCGACTTCTCTAAGATCTGACGGAAGCTCTCCTCTCTCTATTTAGGTATAGATTTAGAGCTTTTCTTTATCGATCTAAATCTAGGTCTAGGAGTTTCTTAAAAGCATTCAATTTATGGTGGTTCAACATGTTATTGTTGTTGTCATCTCCATATGATGATGGTATTGAGGATGCTCAATCTAGGCGCACATTACAAGCGGTAGTTTCTATAGGGAAAAATCTCAACATGTGCCCATCATTAACGGTTCTAGTGATCGGTTGCCAATTGTTTTTTGATATTATAATAGATTTAGTCTTTTGAGATGAGAGCATGCTTAGAGCTGCAAATCGTACTCTTTTGTTTTTTTGAGTTTTGTCATGTTTTGTAACCCTTTTGGGATTTGCTTTGAAGTTTTTTTAATGTTTTTCTCATGTTTGATAATGATAAATGACTGAAAATTTCTTTTGACCCAAAAAAAAAGGAAGGCCAGTAACTCTGATAGGAAACAACAGCTCTTAATTCAAGACTCGATCGCCTCCACCATCTTTTGGTAATATAGACATATAGAGCGATTTCCGAAGATAAATACATGGTGAGAAATAAAAAATATAATCAAGAGGATTTTCCAATCCTTATCAAATCCAAATATACCAAACTTCATATGACTTAACTCTTATTGGGCGGCTTCACTAAAATAATATTCAAAACAACATAGGAAAGATGTGAAATTAATAAGTAAAAGCTCGAAACGTATAATTCAAGTACCAAGCAATACACCCCATAGCTCTCACGCTAGTACTTACACTATCCACAAGATCACGTAGACATAGTCACTGAGAGCATGTAGACTCTACAAGAAGACATAGGTCGTATTATACGTAGACTAGACGATATTGTATTGTATACGGATCCGTAGGCAGCGGGGCAGCGATCAAAGGAACCTAGCCAAGACGGTCCTCATGACATAATCAGCGACAATGCGGCTGGTCTTCTCAGTGGGATGGAAAGCGTCCCAGAACACGTACTTGTTCGCGTCCTGGCACGTGAATGGGTTTTCCCGCTGGCACGCGTATCCCATCTCGAACAGTCCCGTCGCGCAGCACGCGACCGACGCAGACTCGAACCCTACAAACATCCAAGAACGTGGGGAAGTCGTGTCGGAACAACAGAACGAACACAACATAAAATTTACTCTACTCGCATCCTAAATGAGATGAAGGTTCGAAATCAGTTTGAGCTTTTCTAGACCAGGATCACGCGATATTGTCTGTACTTATATCGAGACCTTGTTCGTGTAGAATTAGAATTCCCCCCTAGTCGATGACGAAACATGATATAAGTATCAACCTAGCACAAGAGCCACGGCATACATTAAAAACAGCAATGCCAACACGGTACATCTTTATCGACCCAAAACAGAAAAACATGGTACGTCTTTAGGTCCCATCCTCACCACTTGTGTCCCGTGACTTGTTTTTAATGCCGGGTTCGTGTGTGTCCCTACGAATCTCCCACAGCAGGGAAGAAGGACGAGATGAGTAGTCGGCGGCTTTTATTAGATTTTCATTGAAAAATTAGAGAAAAAGTCATAAACCGATTGTAATTATGTCCATTAATCCTAAACATTTTTTAATTGTGTCAATTCAGTTCATTCAACCAATTTTGACTGGCCGGCGCTAACGTAAACGCCGATCTAGGCAAGGCCTAGGGGCCATGGGCAAGGCAGCTTCGCCCAAATATGGGTGGTGAGGCCACCTTCGCCCTAGGTTGGGAGGCCATGGTGAGACTAGTCTTGCCCAAATCTAGGTGAGGCCTAGGCGAGAGCCTGTGAGCCTCCTTGGCACTAGGGAAAAAAAGAGAATAAAAAATTGAAACAAAATAAAATATTATTAAAAATTATTTGTGTCAAGACAGATTGAATTGGTACAATATATTTAGAACTGAATTGATAAAAAAAAATAAGAAGTTTAGAACTGAATTTACGCAATTATAATAGGTTTAGAATTTTTTTTTTTTTTTAATTCTCCTTATTTTCAACCTTAAACGAATTCTTTTTCTTAAAACCTGAGTAATGCTTTTTATGGCACACGACAGCCTGCCCGAGATGCTGACTACACGAACTAATACGGAGATATACGAAGGATGGAGCTGATTATAGAGGACTCACCATAGGAAGCGGGCTTCCGAAGGATGTGCATCATGATGTAATACGGATTAGAGAACACCAGGTTGATCCCCGGGAGCTCCGAGTTCAGCCTCCCCACCATGCCCTTCAGCTTCGCGTTGAACTCCAAGGCCACGTCGTTGTAGCTATCCACGCACTGGTTCTGCTCCATCACGTTCGTCGTCCTCTCCAGCGGCAGGCACCCCATCGGCGGCAAGCCCCCGAGAGATATCTTGCGCGCCCCGAGGCCGTAGAGATCCCTCACGAACTTCTCCGTGATCCCAATGAGGAAGTCCTCGTACTGTGTCGCGGTGAACTGCGAGCGGCGGCCCGGCAACGTGTAGTAGTTCTCAAGGAAGTCGTTCGTGCCCATGCTGATCATGTAGAGCGCCTCGGTAAGCACTTGGTTCGCGGAGCTCGGTCCGAGGTACGATCTTAGCTTTTCTTGGTATTCCTTGTAGTACTCGAGTTCCTTCCACAGGGGTATCACAGACTTGCAAAGCAAACATGAACATATATGATTACGATAACGTCACTTCGAAAAAACGCTTAGCCTAATATCTTGAAATTGCAGTTCTTCGTTGTCTGAATTAATAGGGTTGAAAAAGACGAAGAAAAAGGTCTCTCAAGATGCTTCGATCTAGCCACATATGGTATCTTAAGAAGAGAGACTCACGAGCACGTCGGATGTCGCGTTGTCATAACCCGTCCCCGCAGAGGCAAAGGTCACTCCGGTGGCGAAATCCGATAATTTATAAGCCGTGTCCAAGTACGCGGGAATGCTCGGCTTGATCTTGAAGGCCTCCGCAATGAAATCCGATGTGATCCTCCCATTCGAGAACCTCCCGGTCGGCTTTTTGCCGTCAAAGTCCCGGCCATAGGGCTCGAAGTTGCTCCTGGCGATCGTTGGGATGTAGTTGTTGTTCCCCGCGTCTACGTGGAATCTCCGAACACGATTATCGCCGGGACTTCGGCGCTTGCCGTCGTGACCAAACAGAGGACATGCAGGAACAGCGCGGCGCCGTACTTGACGAGGGCCATTTCTCATCAATAATTTCTGCTGTGTATGGTGCTCGATGGGAAGATTGGAGGGCGTCATGTCGAGGGGGCTTGTCATAAATAAGAGATGCCGGGCGGGATTTTTAGTTGGAGGAGGTCGTTGAAATTGTTAAATGTGGACCGGTTGGATTGTACTTGGCATGAATTGTTGGTCGGGCCTGACAGAGTTTGATTTTGTGCTAAGTGGCACGGCATTTTGGGGGATGTTTCTAGGGTTTGTCCGGACACCGAAATGATATAAAGAAGAAGAGCAGCTGTGCATCATCAAATCCAACAAGAAAGGCAAGGCTGGTTTTAGGACCCCCATCGGACAGTTTCATCAGCGATCAAGGCTCGGTTTAAGATCTGAGACATCATCGTATTTACTCTTCGAGTAAAGAATGAGGCCATTGATGCAGAAATCAACCTCATCAAGTCGCGAAAGGAACTACTCATGCGTGTTTGACAAAAAATGCACTCTACTGATGCTTTTTCAATGCGACGATCCAACGATGGGCGTCGTCAAGGTCATTTAATGACTCGCAATTATGAGAGTGGAAAACCATAGAAGACAAGGTGACTTGCCCAACCGCTCTACCGAAAGAGAACATTAACATTGCCTTAAAGTCCACAAAAAGATATCTGGAGCAAGATAACTGGAGCGAGAGCGAGAGAGAGAGAGGAGACTTAATGGCATCAATATGTAGTTGCAACCGCCCAAGATAGCGAAACACTTGAAAAGGAAAAAACTCCAAATGTAATTGAGAGGGGAAAAGTGTCAAAAAGAAAAGTCATAAACCTTTTGTATTTATGTAAATTTAATCCTAAACCTTTTATTGGTGTCAATTTTTTTTTTTGGTAAAGCCTTTTATTGGTGCCAATTTTTTCCTAAATACTTTGATTTGGTGCCAATTTAGTCATTCTGGCTAATTTTGGTGGGATTTTATTGGTTAGACATCGATCAACTGACATGGCACGGCCGGTACTAACATGAATAACTTTTAATAATATTTTTAAAAAATTCAAAATTATTTATTTATTATTGATTATTTATTTATTTTTTCCTTCTCTTCCTCATTCCTCCAGCCGATCGCCGGACCTTGGCGATGGCTGATGAGGTCAACCTCAACCTCATCGGCCTTTGGTAAGCCTCACTAGTGGCCAGGTGAGGCTCAACCTTGTCGGATCTAGCAAGGTCGAGCCTTGTCTATGGCCAGTGAGGGCGAGCCTCACTAGCCCAACGTGAGGCCACCCTCACGGCCTGGGCAGCCTCGAGCTAGCCTCACCCATGGCCAATGAGGCTTGACCCTCACCACCTCAAGCTAGCCTTACTAGAGGCTGGGTGAGGCTAGCTTGAGGCGACGAGGGTCAAGCCTCGCCCATGGCCAGCAAGGCTTGACCCTCGCCAAATTCACCTAGTGTGAGCAATCCTTGCAACCTTTGGCGAGGGCTCTAGCCTCGCTAATGGTCGGCGAGGTCGACCTTGACTTCGTTGGGTGTCGCCTTTGGCTTATTGTCGAGGTCTAGTGATCGGCTGAAGGAAAGGAGAGGAGAAGAAAAAAGAAAAATAAAATAAAATAAAACATTAAAACATTAAAATATTAAAATATTATTATAAGTTGTCCGTGTCAGTGCCAATCGTGTCATGTCAGCCGTTAACATTCAGTCAATAAAATTAACCGGGAATGATTAAATTGGCACCAAGTGAAAATACTTAATACTAAAGTGGTACCAATAAAAGGTTCAAAACTAAATTGACACAAATGCAAAATGTTTATAGTTTTTTTTTTTTGACACTTTTCCCTAATTGAGAGCATTGAAAGTTTTCCACCAAAAAAGGAGGTCCCTTGATTTGGCCATCAATGGTGTTGGAAATATGTTTGCAACTTCGCACTGTTTACCGTGATTAAAGCCGAAAGTGATAACAAATTAATAATGACGACCAAGTCAATATATATAATCTTTACAAGTAAAATTGATTGGCGTAAGGTATGGCTAACTAAATCTCATTAAGTTGATTAGTTTCTGCGAACGGTGTTAAGTAGCTTTACGAATTATGCCTTCCAAGATACAACACTACAAACCTGTTTGAATTAGCATTATGCAAATAGGACTCCGTCGAATAATTCTCAAATCGGCACAATCGAAGAAGATTGAAGTGAAGAGATTTGAGGTTTTTCTTCTTGTTGTTCTAGTTCAAATGAAGAACAGTTCGTATCAATTTATGGAGATTGAGAAGTCATGTACTAAAGAGATATATTAACTCAAGAGATACATGTATTCAAGAAATACATGAACTAAAGAGATACATGAACTCAAGAGATACAAGAACTCAAGAAATACATGAATTAAAAATATATGAGAAAAGTACCCAAAAAAAAAAATTTAAACTTATTGCATTGGTATCAAATCACAAAAACAATATTCAAAACAACATAGGAAAGATGTGAAATTAATAAGTAAAAGCTCGTGCCGTATAATTCTACTACGAAGCATTACACCCAATAGCACTCGCGCAAGTACTTACATTATACACAAGATCACGTAGACATAGTCACTGAGAGCTTGTAGACTCTACAAAATGACAAAGACAGTATTATACGTAGACCATACGATATGGAATTGTATATGGATCCGTAGGTAGCGGGGCAGCGATCAAACGAATCTAGCCAAGACCGTCCTCATGACGTAATCGGCGACGATGCGGCTGGTCTTCTCGGTGGGATGGAAAGCGTCCCAGAACACGTACTTGTTCGCGTCCTGGCACGTGAAAGGGTTTTCTTGCTGGCACGCGTATCCCATCTCGAACAATCCCGTCGAACAGCACGCGACCGACGTAGACTCGAACCCTATGAACATCCAAGAATGTGGGGAAATCATGTCGGAACAACAGAACTAACACGATGTAAAAATTTACTCTATTCGTATCCTTAAATGAGATGAAGATTCGAGATCAGTTTGAGCTTTTCTAGACCAAGATCATGCGATGTTGTCCATACTTATATCGAGACCCTGTTCGTGTAAACGTCTTAGAATCCCTCCGGAGTCGATGTCTACTTAGCACAAGAGCCACGCCATACATTAAAAACCAGCATGCCTACATGGTACATCTCTAGGTCCCATCCTCACCACTCGTGTCCCGTGACTTGTTTTAATGCCGGATACGTGTGTGTCCCTACGAATCTCCTAGCGGCAGGGAAGAAGGATGAGATGAATAGTCAGCAGCTTTTATTAGATTTTTAGGGGAAAATTACCAAAAAAAAAAGTCTTAAATCTATTATAATTATGTCAATTCCATTATAAAACAATTTAGTTCATCCGGCCAATTTTAGCCAGTTAATACTAACATGAACGTTGATCTAGGCGAGGCCTGGGGGTCGTGGGCAAGGTGGCTTTGCCTAGATCTAGGTGGTGAGGCCGCCTTCGCCCAAGGCCTGGAAGACCATGGCGAGGCTAGTGAGCCTTCTTGGCACAATGGGGAAAAAAAAAAAGGAAAAGAAGGAAGAAATAAAATAAAAAATTGAAATAAAATAAATTATTATTGAAAATTATTCACGTTAGCGTAGGTTGGGATGGATTGAATTGGCACAATCACAAAAGGTTTAGAACTAAATTGACAAAAAAAAGAGTTTATGTCTGAATTTACATAATTAAAATAGATACATGACTTTTTTAGTAATATTCCACTTTTGAGTCTATTCAGTCAATCTTAAACGAATTCTTTTTCTTGAAACGCGAGTAATGCTTTTTACGGCACACGCCAGCCTGCCCGAGACGCTGACTACACGAAATCATACGCATATATACGAAGGATGGAGCTGATTAAAAGAGGACTCACCGTAGGAAGCGGGCCTCCGAAGGATGTGCATCGTGATGTAATACGGGTTAGAGAACACCAGGTTGATCCCCTTGAGCTCCGAGCTCAGCCTCCCCACCATGCCCTTCAGCTTGCCGTTGAACTCCAAGGCCACGTTGTTGTAACTATCCATGCACTGGTTCTGCTCCATCACGTTCGTCGTCCTCTCGAGTGGCAGGCACCCCATCGGCGGCAAGCCCCCGAACGATATCTTGCGCGCCCCAAGGCCATAGAGGTCCCTCACGAACTTCTCCGCGATCCCGATGAGGAAGTCCTCATACTGTGTCACGGAGAACTGCGAGCGGCGGCCCGGCATCGTGTAGTAGTTCTCGAGGAAGTCGTTCGTGCCGATGCTGATCATGTAGAGCGCCTCACCGAGCACCTGGTTCGCGGAGCTCGGCCCGAGGTACGATCTTAGCTTCTTTTGGTAGTCCTTGTAGTACTCAAGTTCCTTCCACAGGGGTATCACAGACTTGCAAACCAAACATAAACATGTGATTATGATAATGTCACTTTGAAAAAATGCTTAACCTAATATATTGGAATTGCAGTTCTTCGTTGTCTGAAATAATAGGGACAAAAAGAAGAAGAAAAAAGCTCTCTCAAGTTCATTTCCTTAGGTATAATTCATTCATTCCACTAAACAGATGGGTCGATCTAGCCACAAATGGTATCTTAAGAAGAGAGACTCACAAGCACGTCGGATGTCGCGTTGTCAAAACCCGTCCCCGCAGAGGCAAAGGTCACTCCAGTGGCGAAATCCGATATTTTATAATCCGGGTCCAAGTACGCGGGAATGCTCGGCTTGATCTTGAAGGCCTCCGCAATGAAATCCGACGTGATCCTCCCATTTGAGAACCTCCCGGTCGGCTTTTTGCCGTAAAAGTCCCGGCCGTAGGGCTCGAAGTTGCTCCTGAGGATCGTAGAGATGTGGTTGTTGTTCCCCGCATCGACTGTGGAATCTCCGAACACAATTATCGCGGGGACTTTGGCGCTTGCTGTCGTGACCAAACAGAGGAGATGCAGGAACAGCGCGATGCCGTACTTGACGAGGGCCATTTCTCGTTTCTTCGTCTTGCTGTGTATGGTGCTCGGGGGGTGATTGGAGGGTCTCTTATCGAGGGGGCTTGTCATAAATAAGAGATGCTGGGCAGGGTTTTTAGGTGGAGGAGGCCGTTGAAATTGTAAATGTGGACCGGTTGGATTGCACTTGGCATAATTTAATGTTGGGCCTTGATTTTGTGCTGAGTGGCACGTCATTTTGGAGGATGTATTTTAGGGTTTATTTAGACACCGAAATGATATAAAGAAGAAGAGCAGCTATGCATAAATTAAATCCAACAGAAACGCAAGGCTGGTTTTAGGACCACCATTGAACAGTTTCTTCAGCGATCAATGCTCGGTTTAAGATCTGATACATCATCGTATTTACTGTTCGAGTAAAGATTAAAACTGCAAGTCTCTCGTTCTCTCTTTTATCCTGAACTTAGATGATTCTAATGGTGTCAACACATAGCTCAAATCCATCATCCGTGGCACGGCATTCGCAGTTCCATTGTGCATTTTTCAGTACAGTTCCATTCGACCCCAGTTCGTTTTAGCTTGTACAAAGCAAAAGAGTAGAAAGAATGAGGCAATTGATGCAGAAATCCACCTCATCAAGTCGCGAAAGAACTACCCATGCGCGTTTGACAAAAAAACAAAAGCGCTCTCCTGTGATACTGTTTCAATGCGACGATCCAACGACGGGCGTCGTCAAGATCATTTAATGACTCGCAATTATGAAAGTGGAAAACTATGGAAGACGAAGTGACTTGCCCAATTGCTCCACCGAAAGAGAACATTAACATTGGCCTCAAAGTCCACAAAAAAGATATCTGGAGCAAGATAACTGGAGCGAGAGCGAGAGAGAGAGAGAGGAGACTTAATGGCATCAACATGTGGTTGCAACCGCCCAAGATAGCGAAACACCTGGATGGAAAAAAACTTCAATGTAATTGAGAGCATTGAAAGTTTTCCATCAGAAAAGGAGGTGCCTTTATTTGGCCATTAATGGTGTTGGAAATATGTTCGCAACTCCGCTCCGTTTGTTGTGGTCAGCTAAAGTACACGGAAATAATAAATCCGACAGCGATAACAAATTAATAATAATGATTAAGTCAATGTATATATAATCTTTACAAGTAAAAAAACTGACTTATGTGAGGCGTGGCTAATCGAATCTTCTTAAATTAATTAGTTTCTGCCAACGGTGCTATGTAGATTCACAAATTATACCTTTTCAAGATACAACACCATGAATCCATTTGAATTGACATTATGCAAACAGGATTCTGTTGAATAATTTTCGAAATGTCACACTAGAGAAAATTGAAGTGAAGAGATGAGAGATTTTTCTTCTCTTGTTCAAATGAAGTTGGGGAACCTGGTGTTGGGGTTCCTAGGCTAATCTTCCCCGAGGTTTACATCTAAATAGCGGCTTGCGGCGAGACCCGACAATGCCACCGGGCACTGGAGGGTCGTGTGATCCTCGAAGGTGATCTCCGGCGGTTCCTCGGTTAAAAAAAAAAAAAAGAATAGTTCATATCAATTTACAAATTTAGAGAAGTTATGTACCAAAGAAATTTCAAGAAATGCATGAACTAAAGATGTACATGAATTCTAGATATACAAAATTTTAAGAGATACATGAACTCAAGAGATGCATGAACTAAAGAGATTTATGACTTGAAGGGCTATGTCAATTTTTTTTTTTTTTTGGTCGGTAGGGCTACAACAATTGAAAAGATGTATTTCGTTTTGCTCATTTTTGTTGATCTATTAACCCACCATAATCACAAATGGAGCTTCCTTTATTATGTGAAAAATAAACGAGCTGTGATTAAATTATGTTTCTAGCTTATATGAGTGTATGAAACCCAACTGGATTAGAGAACAGGATGTAGAATGGTTTTTTAAAACAAATCCATTTATTTGGAAAGAAATCTCAAATTCACTTTCCTATTTGGTTTTATTTATAAGGCTTATTCACCTTCCTACTGGGGTGTCAAAATGGTCCATAACTTATTTTCTGACTCATATTTTATATAAATGGATTGTATGTGGGTTATAAATATATAAAAACCCAACTAAAATAAGTTCCAAAAGTTTAATGCTGAATTATATGGGTCGAAAATGACTCAGACGTTCTGACCCATTTTCGACATTAAATGGGTGCCCTAGCTAACATGAAGCTTTAACAATCATAACATGCAATAGATCGCAACACTCTGCCGCTTGCCCGCCTCCACATTGCTCGCCTCCGCAGCCCGCCTTTGACACCAGCCTCCGTGCCGCCTCCCTTGCTCGCCTCCGCGCTCACCTCCACGACCATGGCCAGGTCGAGGTGGTTCTCTACCAAAAATCCTTCCCGTTGTTCATCCGTTTCTCATTTCGTCTTTGTTCTCATTTCGTCTCTCCTCCCCTCTTGTTCATCCGTTTCTCGTTTCTGCTTCCGTCTTCGTTTGAGGGCAGCAGCAGCGGCGAAAAAGCTTCAATTTTTCTCTGATGGAGTTCGTCCTTCTTATTATTATTTGTCTTATTTTCCCCCTGCTGTTTGATTCGTGGGCCATTCTTTTTCGTGTCGTTGTTTTCGGTGGGTCCCTCTGCAATGCATCAAGAGGAGTAACATTTATAGTTTTGATGGAATTTGTTCATCTCGCTATTATTTGTCTTATGAATATATATTTTATTGGTCAGATTCTTTATAAATATTTCAATCTATAGGTTTTTTTAACAATTTTTATTTTATTTACTATTTTTTAATTATTTAATTTGCTTTTTCAAATTTGATTTGAAGTTTTTATCCATTTAGCATAGAACTTAAAGTAGGCATGGGTTTTCCTCGAATATTAATGGATTTTAGCAATATAGGTCGGGTATGGGTCACTAGATTTACACTATATAAATATAGGTTAAAATTGATCAAATGGTTCAGATCATTTGACCCAACCCGACTCATTTGACGGGTCTATACTCGCTTTCCTTAGCCGCACCATGGGAACTCTGAAAAAGATGATTTGTCTGGAGAATTCTACCTCCAATTGAGGCGTTTTCTTCATGGAAATGTTCAAATATTTAAATATTAAATAATGTCTTTCTTTAATAATTGAATTTTTTTAGCATAGTTGACAGTGGTCTCAGTAAATCTCTTATGGTATCAGAGCGGGAGGTCCAAATCTTTATTTGCCTCCCCAGTAACATATTGCTATGCTTTAATCTTAGGTCATAACTAATGTAGAATAACATGCAAATGCCTTTATAGAAATATTGGAGCTTCATAAGAGCGGGTGGTCCCACAAATCAAAGAGGATTGTGTAATCTTCGAGATTACAAATAGGTTACAATATTTGATTCACGTGTTTCCTTAATTTTTATTAGATTTCAGATTTTTTGGTTTATCAATATATTTTCCTTAATTTTGTTATTAGATTTCAGTTATTTGGTTATTTTCTAGATGGTGACCTTCTTATAAATAGGCGCCTAAAATATTGTAATCCGCACTTCTTTATTAAAAAATAAACACTCTTTTGGAATTCCTTCCAAGCATAACTTTCTCTGCGTCATTTGGTATAAGAGCAGGTTTCTCTTGTGACAATGGCTAATAACGTTAATGACAATCTCCCTGTAGTTGAAGGCCATAGAAACAAGCCTATTACATGGGATGAGTTCAACCAATTTGCGGAGCAAACCGAATAGAGGTTTCAAGAATTACTTGTCACCATTCAACGTTTGTCTACCAACCCCATACTTGGTAATCTTCTGGCTGAACATGCTCAGGTAGCTCGAGACCCGGAAGCAGCTATGGAATGTGGGGCAAATCCCCAACAGAGGCGACAAGCTTATGTCGAGGACTTTGAAGTAGAAGAAGAGTTCCTGGATTAGCCTGTTCGTGGAGGCCACCGAAACAGGGGATATCGACAAGACCTTGATCAATTTAAGGTTGACCTTCCAACCTTTAATAGCAATTTGAATATTGAAGACTTTTTGGATTGGCTTTGGGAAGTTGAGAAATTCTTCGATGCCATGGAGATTGAAGATGATCGCCAAGTAAAATTGGTGGCATACAAATTGAAGGGCGGCGCCTCAGTGTGGTGGGAGTAAACACAACTGTCTCCCATCCGAAAATGGAATCGGATGAAGGAAATGTTGAAGGTTCGGTTCCTCCCAACCGATTATGAACAATTATTATTTCAACAATTTCATTAAGCCAATCAGTCCAAGCTTACACAGAGGAGTTTCTCCAACTTTCCGCTCGTAACAACCTGGCTGAGTCGGAGGCACAACAAACCGCTAGGTACATTAATGGTTTGCGACTTAATATTCAAGACCGTGTTTCACTACATCGTTTGTTCTCCGTTGAGGATGCTCAAGAGATGGCCCGAAAGGTTGAGATGCAATTAGAGAGAACTAGCCCCATTAATCGGGCTAACAATTATTCCGCTCGAGGATCATCTGGAAATGTGAGACAACTAGATATTCCAGAATCCTCCAACCAGCAAACCAACACTATGAATTGAACACCGAGAAGTATTACTGGGGTGTGCAAGGAACAGGTCATTGCAAACAACCGTAATGCCAATCAGAATGCCCAGAACCTATACGCTAAGCCACCACCAATCAAATGCTATAAGTGTAACAAATTAGGACATCGTTCGAGTGATTGTCCACGGCGGAAGATGGCCAATGTTGTCAAGCACGACGATGACATATACGAAGATGACTGGATTGATGAGGAAGAAGTGGAGGATGAGGAGGGTGAGCATGTCAACTGCATTGTTAGGAGACTATTGCTCGCTCCGCGAAGAGAAGACATGCAACGGAATAGTCTTTTTTGTGCCCGTTGTATTGTCAACAGCAAAATTTGCGATGTCATCATCGACAGCGGAAGTTGTGAGAACATATTATCCGAGGCTTTGGTGGACCATCTACAACTAAAGACATAGTTACATCCCTCCCCTTATACAATTGGGTGGATTCATAAAGGGGCTGAACTCAAGGTGACATAGGTATGTCATTTATCTATTTCAATTGGAAAGTCCTATGAGGACACCATAATTTGTGATGTAGTGGAGATGGATGCATGATGGATGCATGCCATGTCCTACTAGGACGACCATGGCAATACGACATTGATATCACTCACAGGGCTCGAGAAAACACTTATTATTTTGTGTGGAAAAAGACGAAGATTATTTTGAAGCCGATGAGTAACAATCCCCAAGCCCCAAAGAAGCAAAGTGCAGGGATTATGCTAAATGTTCGTAAACGTGAGGGCATGTATATGATTGTGGAGAAAGGCAATCAAGAAACCATTATTCCCATTCCGGTGGCTCTTCAACCCTTATTAAAAGCATTCAGCAATGTTATCCTGGAGGATCTACTTGTTGGATTACCACCCTTGAGGGATATCCAACATGAGATTGACTTTCTTCCAGGAGCGAGACTCCCTAATTTGCCGCACTACCGGATGAATCCGAAGGAGAACTAGATTTTGCAAGACCAAGTAGGAGAACTTCTTCAAAAAGGCTTCTTGCACGAAAGCATGAGTCCTTATGCAGTACCCGCACTCCTCACTCTGAAGAAAGACGGAAGCATGCGTATGTGCGTTGATAGCCGGGCAATTAATCAAATTACTGTCAAGTACCGATTCCCAATCCCTCGCCTGGATGACATGCTCGATCGGCTTGCGGGATCAAAGGTCTTTACAAAGATTGATCTACGTAGCGGATATCACCAAGTATGCATCCGCCTTGGCGATGAATGGAAAACAGCCTTTAAAACAAGTGAAGGTTTGTACGAATGGCTTGTCATGCCATTTGGCCTCACGAACGCGCTTAGCACCTTCATGCGTTTGATGACTCAGGTTCTTAAACCTTTTATTGGCAAGTTTGTGGTGGTCTACTTTGATGACATTCTCATATATAATCTAGATGACCAACAGCATATGGAGCATCTAAGGGACGTCTTATCGACCTTGCAGACGAACCAATTGTACATTAATTTGAAGAAGTGTAGCTTCATGACTGATCAAATCCGCTTCTTGGGGTATATTGTCGGAGCAGAAGGCCTTCAAGTTGATGCATAAAAGGTAGCTGCCATTCGCAACTGGTCAACTCCCCAGACCATTGGGGAGGCGCGTAGCTTCCACGGGCTTGCGACATTCTACCGACGCTTTATCCGAAATTTTAGTTCTATTGTGGCTCTGATCACCAAGTGCTTGAAGAAAGGAAAATTTCATTGGGGTGACGAAGCAGAAGTCAGCTTTGTTCTCATCAAAGAAAAACTTTCCACGGCACCAATACAGATGCTCCCAAATTTTGAAAAGGTGTTCGAACTGGATTGTGATGCTTCCAATGTAGGAATCAGTGCTGTTCTCTCCCAGGAAGGTAAGCCTATTGCTTACGAGAAACTTAATGATATTCGTAAACGATGGTCTACCTATGAGCAGGAGTACTTTGCTGTAATACGAGCTATCAAGCATTAGCAGCCCTATCTTTATCAACATGAGTTTGTCCTTAACACTGATCATTAGGCACTCAAGTATATCAAGAGCCAAAGACATCTAAATTGAATGCATGGACATCGGGTCTCCTTTTTAGAGCAATTCAATTTCGTGCTTTGACACAAGGTGGGCCACTTGAACCAAGTTGCCGATGCACTAGCCGTCGTGCTGCAACACTCATTACCATGCACACTGATGTTGTGTGCTTTGACCACCTTTGTGCTCTTTATGCTGATGATGAAGATTTTCAGGAAATTTGGGAGAAATGTTCTACGATAGGTTCTCACGGCGACATGATCGTTTGGGACAAATTTTTATTATTTGGCAACAGGTTGTGCATTCCTCGCAGTTCTTTGCGGGAACAACTTATTCGAGAGCTGCATGGTGGTTCCCTTGGAGGACATTGTGGGCGAGATAAAACTGTTGCCTTAATTGAAGAGCGGTATTATTGGCCTCAATTGAAACGGGACGTTGGACGATTTGTGAAAAAGTGCTACATTTGTCAAACTACGAAAGGCCATTCTCAGAACACTAGACTTTACACGCCTCTACCTATTCCTTATGGACCTTGGATAGACATTTCAATGGATTTCGTGTTGGGGCTTCCCCGAACCCAATGAGGTATGGATTCGGTTTTTGTGGTAGTGGATAGGTTTACAAAGATGGCACACTTTATCCCTTGCAAGAAGACTTCTGATGCTTCCCATGTAGCGAGTTTATTTTTTCGAGAAGTAGTTCGTTTGCATGGTATTCCAAAAACTATCACCTCTGATTGTGACACCAAATTCCTTAGTCATTTTTGGAGGACCTTATGTCGTTTATTTGGGATGGATTTGCAGTATATCAACTCCTTTCATCCTCAGACTAATGGTCAAACTGAAGTTGTCAATCGTACTATGGCGGATATTATTCGGTGTCTTTGTAGTGACATGCCAAAGCAATGGGACCAGTATCTTGCTCCTGTTGAGTTTGTTTTTAACAACACTATTAACCATTCCACGGGCAAGTCTCCGTTTGAGGTCATCTACGGGCAAACGCCACAACATACACTGGATCCCGTGCCTTTGCCCAAAGTCCTAGGATATAGTGTTGCAGCTGAAAACTTAGCAACAAAATTACAAGAGATACAAGAGGATGTGAAGCAATAATTAGAAGCTTCCACTACTATTTACAAAGCTGCTGCAGATAAACATCATCGTCTCAAGGTATTTGCTGAGGGTGATGCAGTGATGGTCTACCTCCACAAGGAACGCTTTCCTGTTGGTACATATAACAAGCTGAAGCACAAGAAAGTTGGTCCCTGTCGAATCGTGAAGAAAATCAATGACAATGCCTATGTTGTTAATCTTCCTGATGACCTCAACATCTCCTCGACATTCAATGTAGCGGACCTATTTGAGTATCATCCTCTAGATACTCCTCTTTATCCTAATCATAACTCGGGGTCGAGTTCTTCTGAAGTGGAGGAGATTGATGTAGAACAACATGCATGCCTTTATAGAAATATTGGAGCGTCATAAGAGTGGGCGATCCCATAAATCAAAGAGGATTGCGTGATCTTCAAGATTACAAATGAGTTACAATATTTAATTCACGCGTTTCCCTTAATTTGTTATTAGATTTCAGATTTTCTGGTTTATCAATATCTTTTCCTTAATTTTGTTATTAGATTTCAGTTATTTAGTTATTTTCTAGATGGCGACCTCCTTATAAATAGATGCCTAAGATATTGTAATTCGCACTTCTTTATTAAAAAATAAACACCATCTTTTGGAATTCCTTCCAAGCATAACTTTCTCTGCATCATTCTAGCTATGCATAAGGCAAGTGTTAGAATATTTAGATATTCCAACAGAGACTTGAGTATTCTAAGCTATGAAGTATTCTTTGCAATTTATATTGTTGAGTAGTTACACAAGTCTAAACACTGTAGATTGAGAAACACTCAAAAGGGCGAGCAATTGTAACTTGTAATTTTACGATGGATTAGTGGATTATTTGTGACTGGCTCTCTCATACATTAGGTACCAACACTCAAACAGAGCCATGTAAATCTTTCACACTGTTCCTCATTGATTTTTTTAATAATTCGGTTCTCTTGCGCTTGACTTGCAAAATCTGTTAGCCTTCGTCATTTCCCAACAGTTGCAATGCCCATTGCCCTTTTTCTTTGAAAAATCTTCCATAGAAATACTTTGCTTTGTCTCATATTTACTTCTTCTATGGCGAGAAAGTACTTTTTAAAAAGATAAATTGGGTCACGAAGTACTTGTTAATGTCATGAACTAGATAAGACACGAGCTAAATATTGAGTAGCCCTTAGAATTTTTATTTTTTTTCTCTAATGTTTCAGAGACAACCATCTTGATTTCTAAAGCTAATCAGGGACATCGTGACATTGCCAACACCTAGCTCAACCAAGGCCTTTGGGCCTTGGCAAATGGTGATTGACAAATTTTTTAGAGAGCTTTGGAAAGATGCAATTTCCAAATGTCTCTTTAGTCCAAGGAAGGTCCGAGAGAGCTTTGGTTTTTCAGCATTTCCCGAATGCTTGTACATTTTTTCTTCCAATTTTACCCTCGCTAAGCTTTCATAATTCTAGAAATGTCCTTACATCGTCGCATATTGCCGACAAAGGGCTCACCCTGCCATTCCCCTATTTAAGTGTTTTTTTCTTATTAAAAGAAGTTCTTTACAAAGTGTGATTTTTCAAACATCATATAAACCATAATTGCTTATCAATATACTTTTAAATTGCAAATTACCAAATACTATTTGCATTTTGAAAACCTCTTTAACCTGAAGTCATTTTTTGCATTTTTTTCTAAGGACTTTTCGAGAAGCCCCACCAACCGCAACCTATTTTTGGACTCATGAAATTTTTTCTTTTGCTTCCAATAGTGAGCGTCTAGGATCAAACTTCACCGGACTCCCATGATGCCACAAGAACATTCTCATTACATGCGCGAGAGAGTGTAATTAATAACCTTGGGAGCACGTAATTACTTATAATCTCCTTTCAAACACATTGCATCTTCTAGATAGATTGGCTTTCTACCTAAAAGAGGAAACTATACAAATAAAGCGAATCTATCAACATTATCATGCATGGAAGTTGATTGAGCTCCGTACATTAAGTTGTTCATAATGTTCGATCCAACTACGGTTTTTTTAGACGATTTTTGATGCTGACAATCGCAATTTACACACGGAACAGCATAAGATAGCTCCACGAGCGTCGTGTCTATGTATGAGTCATACATCACATGTATTCATCGTACACTCCATCAAGAGAAATTAGGTAGGAGAAGCTCCTTGAGCAGATGCTCCGAGATTATCTGGTTTGTCCTTTCCGTCGGGTGGAAGGAATCCCAGAACACGTACTTATTGGCGTCCGCGCACGTGAATGGATTCTGTTGATTGCACATGTAACTCATCTCGTACAATCCGGTTGCGCAACACGCCCTTTGTGTAACTTCGAACCCTGTCAAGATGGAGTTCGGTTAACATGCTTCAAGTTCAACATCATGCAGCAATCGAAGCAAAAAATGGTCGAATGAGAGCCAGTGTTGCAATTTGATTACCCTTTGACCTTTGCTAGACATATAAATTCTTCAGCTATTAATTTTACATGCCTTTTTAAGTACACTTTTGCGGTCAAAGCATTTGAGAAAGTCACAGTTGCGCCTGTGGGCGACATAATGGCTAGAATGAGAAAATAAAAAGGGTGATTTGGAGAAGCAGTCAAGGGGACCTCAAGACTGGACAAAAATTATAAACTTTAAGTACTAATTTCTAGTCACGAAGTCCTGATCAACTTGACTGGGTGTGTTCTATTTTGGTGTCCTTGAACGTTGATAAATCTTGCAACTAGGCCATCGAACCTTCATTAAAGTCATTCAATGTAGACTAAACTTTTCATTTCATTTGGAATTCTTGCATTCCGATCGTCTTTTTACTGATTTCTTTTTTATGTTTTATTAAAGAAAAGTTAATGCGGTGTCGTGTGCCTAGCTGGAGATGAAATCCGCTTATGCGGGATCACATCGGCGTGACTTAGGAAAAAAGAAAAAGGAACACTAAATACTAAAAAAGAAACCGGACATCATAGTCGTGAGCGACGGGCACATCCAAAGGCAATGGCCTACGCATTGGCCGTGACGCGGACCGGTGGTCCAGTGACCCAACTACAAATACTTAATATCTGAAGGGGGGAAAAGTCAAGAAAACTGCTAGGCCATGAAACTGTGGCAACAGTTACAGAGAACATGAAAGCGCTAGGCCCCCCCAAAACTCGTTCATTAATGCCTCCTGTGCACGTTTGGCATTCACGCTCGGCTCAGCCTTGGTCAGTGACTCAGGAGAAATATTGGTGGCCGTGCGGTTCTGGCTCTAGTCACTTGAACAGACAAGGACCAAACGAGAAAAGAGTAAAAACATTGCCCAAACCCAAAGTCTTGATTAAGGTTTAGTTCCCATCGGGAGAAATCATGTGCTCTAAAGATGAAATTACAAAGTTTCTTTGTTTTGCAGTTATTACAGATAAAGGTGTATATAAATTTTAGATTCCTCTTAGATGATTTAGAAGGTCGTTATTATCTTTTTAAGGTGTGACGCCATGCTCCCTCGGCATAGTAGCATATAGGTAGAAACTTTGATGTTTATCGAATCTTCTAAAAGTATAATCAATGATGAAAACAAAAAAAAAATGATCTCAGTTTCTCGAATGCACATAAGATTGGTGTGTTCTAAATGAGATTGTAAGATAAACTTATAACCCCACAATAATGAAATCTTTGGAAAATAAGGCAAAGCATAAAGCATTAGCACGAGTAAAAAAAAATGGTATTTGTTGTAGTATTTCTTTTTATATAAAGGGGGTGTTTGAGACTCTGCAAGCAATTTCACTGATCAGCGCCGTGCATGCCAGTTTTCCTTTCCATGCATTCATCGGCCGTTAGTGACTCTATAAACGTGTTAATAATTTATGTGCCTGTGAAATTTTTTCTTCCAAACCCGCGGTGGGTTGATGCACTCGTCAGTAGACCTCGAATGGGCGAGCAGCCGCTCGGACACATCCAAGCCCGAGAAACCGAAAAGGGTCAGTGAACACACTCGACCTAACGTTAGAAGGCTCGGTCCGCCCTAACTTCCTAGGATCAGCCTCGGTCGGCCCGAACATCTCCTAGGAGATTTCAAAAAGAAACGATGAGCCTAGGCAACGTGCTAGTCCCGAAGGGCGTCAGAAGGTCCCTTCGGGACCGATCTGGTGCGAGCCCACCTAATTGATTAGCTCGACTTTGTAAGACCGGTGAAGAGGTAATATAACTCACCGAAGGAGGACGGCTTCTTGACCATCTGAAGGAACAGATCGTAGGGCTCCGACAGGACCATCCGCAGCCCCGGGAGGCGCCGGTTCATCCTCGCCACCGCCTTCCTCAGCTTGCCGTTGAACTCCTTGGCCACGTTGTTGTAGTCCTGAACACACTCATTATTGCCGAAGAAGTTGGTCGTCCTCTCCAGCGGCAAGCACCCCATCGGGATCAGCCCCGTCAGCGACACCTTCCGGACGCCAAGGCTGTACAGCTCGGTTATAAGTTCGGTGGCGAGGCCGACGAGGAAGTCCTCATACTGCCTTACCGTGAACTGGGACTGCCGGCCACCGGGAAGGGAGGAGAAGTAGTTCTCGAGGAAGTCGTTGGTGCCGACGCAGACCAGGTAGAGCGCCTCGGAGAGGATGAAGTTGGCCCTTTCCTCGCCAAGGTACGCCCGGAGCTTCTGCTGGTATTCCTTGTAGTACTCGATCTCCTTCCACATGGGGATCACGTTCTGCGAGAGAAAGCTACGACCGCCGTTAATGAATGCCTCAGTTGGCCAGCTGGCGTCGGTGACTGTATGATGTCAGTTCTCGGGCACTGTAGTCCGTAGTAAATGAGAGACTTCTTCTTTGATTCCTAATGTTCTTATTTATCTCAAATATCTCATCTTCCCAGACCAATACCCTAGCAAAACTTCTGCTTGCGACTAAGGTTTTCATCCATTCCTGGGGTTTTTATTTACGGGAAAAAGCTTCGCTGACCCTCATTTATATGACTATCCCGGTTGTTTCCGTTTGTGGAAAAAGTGAAAATAATTATAAATGGACATGTAATGCAACATCACAGTACCCAATGTGTATTTTGTCAATAGATCTTTGACTTTTCGACATTTGTCGCCTTTCTCGCAGCAGAGGCTCAAATAGTTTTTTTGGGTGCTTGCACTATGCCCATTATTTCAGCTCTAGGAATCCATTTCGAATCATTGACATTGCAGTTCAGATACTTCTTACGTATGGGGGCAAAATAAGGAAGGATTAAAAATCAGCCGGGAAATCCGCTATAGAATTTGAAATTTCTTGACCAGTGACAGGAAAAGAAGTCTGAAAGCTGAGCGCTGAGGATTAGAGTCCGCACTTACGAGGACATTGGAGGTGGCGTTGTCGTACCCAGTTCCGGCGGAGGCGAAGCAGACTCCGGTGGCAAAGTCCTTGATGCTGTACGCTGGGTCCAGGTAGGCCGGCACAGCCGGCTTGAGTCCGAATGCCTCCGAGATGAAGTCGGGCGGGATCCGGCCGTTGCAGAACCTCCCCGTGGGCCGACCGCCGAAGAAATCTCGGCCGTATGGCTGGAAGTTGCTCTTCAGGACGGTGGAGATCACGTTGTTGTTGCCTGCGTCGACGGACGAGTCCCCGAACACGATGATCGCCGGGACTGCGGCTTCGCACATGGGGGCGGCAGCGGCGACCACCAGCAAGAGCAGCAAGAAGGGCCTGCTGGGAAATGGCAAATGCATGGGCGCCATGCTACGTATGTAATTTCCTGATGAGGAATTGCTGAGTCTTGGAGAAGAGCGAGAAACGGGTCTACGATATAAATAGAGAGGAGGGAAGGATTGGTAATGTAAGGGAAGCTTGGATGGAGAATCGTGGGGGCAAAAAAGTTTGGTGGGAGTATTAATGCAGTGGATTAATGGGCTTGGACTTGCAGTTGCGTGAGATGAGACCTTTTGCAGTGATCAGTGATGGGATGCAGCTCTCTCCCTCCCTCTCTCTCTCTCTCTCCGAGAATGATGATAGATTGGTAGGCCGTGAGATTGGGGAACGGAGTTACTCCATGAAAGAGAATGAAGTGAGAAGGAAGCTCCGTTAATTGTATTTTAATCAGGAAATGAATAAAAAAACGTCATAAACATATTTTATTGATATCAATTCAATTTTAAGCATTTCAATCGAATTAATTTAATTTTAAACATTTTTCACGTTTTTTCAATTGGATTCATCCGATCAATTTAGGTTTGAAATTAATAATGTAGACGTTGGCCGCCATATGTAACATGACCGGTACAACCGTGGACTTTTTTAAAATATTTTTTAATAACTATTTTTTTTCCCTTCTCTTTTTGTTAGTAGCCGGCGAGGGTTGGCCTTTCTTCATCAGTGCTGGCCGAAACCACGTAAGAGTACCAGTCTCAACGTCAACAATTTCTAGTTTATGTTAACTTGATTGACTTAATTGACAAAACATGAAAATATTTAGAATTAAATTAGTTTAATTGAAATGTTTATGACTGAATTGGCTCTAATACAATAGATATATGACTTTTTTTTTTTTTAATTTTCCTTATTTCAGCAATGTATAATTTGTGATATTTCTAGAGTTTTGCAGTTCATTCCCGATTTTTTCTTAAGGGCATTGTTAATGAATATTTGAAAAATGTAATTTTGATTGTCGATATACTGACGTGACATAAGAAATGTATTACACTGGGGATAATAATCTTTTCTTCATTTAGTGCTGATTTGTTTTTTTAACAAAAACCTAAATATTGCTCACAAGATATGTTTCAATTTTCAACCGAGTATAACATGAGAAAAGTAATACACTGAAAAACTATAAATAAATAAAAAAAATTCTTATTTAATTGCTTAACCTATAAGAAGTGACTGGATACTCGATTTAAAAAAAAAAAATCGAGACAAATATAAACTTTGAAGAGTATGTTAACTCCTCGGTAGTGTGAGAACTCGAAAATTATTTAAGTTATCATTTACTCCATGTGGGCTCTCGGTTCAAAATTCTTGCGATTTTGAAACACGAGAACTTAGTATTTAAAAGCAAATTCCGTGATTGGATTAGTAATACCTCGTGAGCAGGATGGTACGGTAACTTTTTTTTTTTTTTTGGGTCGGTGGATGGTACGGTAACTTTACATTAAGTGGTTTGTGCAAGAACATTTTTTTTTTCCATCTCATCCTATGTCCAATGCAGAGGAGCTTCATTAAAAAAATCTAAGTAATTCTAGGCACAGCATTGATTATGAGGAGACCCATATAACAGCCACCAAGACAACTGTTGGTTGGAATGGCCCCAAATTTGTTGGGAGGGTGTTGCAATTGGCAATAAATGGCTGTTCAATTATTTTAATGGGCGATGTGGAGTATGATGTAACATTTTATTCTTCACCAAATCTTGTCCGGGTCGAGTCCGAAAATTTCCACGAGAGTATAAGGTCTGCGGACATAAAATGGGTTAAAGAGAGTCCAACCGAAAAGGTTATATTTGAGATATGCATGTGGAACGAGAGTCTATGGCCATTTAACGGTAAAAAAATGACTTCGATTTTGACATAGGACTTGACAATTTCCAACAAACAAAGTTGGCTTTAATACGTTGCTTATTAATGAAGCCTTCCACGAAAGTCTTCTCTACACCTCACCAACTTCATGTCTCGATCGACCTATTGAGTTTCCAACTTTTGTTTTCACGTGAGGCGATCCTGTCAGTTCCCTTTCTACCCCATCTAGGAATGTTTCCAATCTAACCATCCAGAGACAATAGCATTCAATCCTTGAATGTTACGTTTGATCGTCTAAATTTCTAGTCATAATAGTATTAGATATATGAAATTTAGGGATTTTACTATATCCTATCAACTTATTAGTGATTGCAATAATAAAGTCGAATATATTCACATTATATTATATATATTGTTTGGTATAGATGGCATATTATATAAATGAACCAAAAATTTTACGAACAAAGATATTAAAAATCTCTCACGACACTATTGCCCATTTTATTTTTATTTGCTTATTTTATTTTATTTTCCTATATTTTTAAATTAATTTTTTATATCTTTCTTTTCATTCAATCATTCTCTAATAAATTTTATAAAATAGTAAATTGTTTTAATATACCGAAGATACTAAAATACCTAAAATATGCAATAAATATATGTTTATATTTATATATTGAATTTATATTATAAGATATAATTAAATTTGAATATATAAATAAAAATAAGATTAAACTAAAAAACTAAATTGTTGTAATTTTTTGTATTTCTTATATTAGAATTCTAATATTATGTATATTGAAATTAATTTTAATTTTATTAATTTAAAAAATTTGTCATTCTAAAAAATAACTTTCTTATTATAGATATTAGAAATTCTATCCATCTTTAACCCACCTCCCCAATTGGATAATTTTATCTTGTCTATATCTCATTTATATCAGACTTTATTTTATCTTGAGTATGCACTAAACGTAGGATTAGACAAATTTTATCATATCCTGAATTTTATCTTAATTGTCAAACACAGCCTTTAGACTTTTTTCAGTCTTAAACTGATCGATACCCTCGTGAGGTTGCTGAAAAGGCAGTGATTAATATGGCTTTACCAAACACCGTTTGAATTGCAAAGAAGAGACCCGTCATTTGCGGGTAGAAAGGGGAATTAGTTGAGCTCATTAATTAAGATCCAATGCGCAAGGGCGAGAGCTTCCGTCGTGCATTGATGGGATTCCAATTAGTTGGTGGAGGGAGATGGAGAGTTTCTCCTGTGATAATTAGGGCAGCGTACGAAGAACAGGAAGCAAGGCTTTGATCAGATCTATCTAGAAGCAAGAACGTAATAGCAAGTGCCTGTCCATTTCACACGTTTATAGTTTTTCTTCCCATAGGGGCACCAACTTCCATTGCTTTTAAAGACACTGGCCCAAGAGAAAAAAGAACCGCTCATATTTTCGATAAGTACAGCTTCCTACTCTTCTACTGGCTGCAGTTGCTTTCGTGAGGCACTGTTCGCACAAGCTGTCGAATTGTATTGATTCGTGGATTTCCCAGGGGCCACGTCGAATCCGACGGGTCCTGTTTATTGGGGTTTGGATGAGTTAGGTGCGCGCACAAAGTTTTGTATGTTGTTGGAACGACGCTAATGGTGACGTTAAGGGCACCGGTATGGATGGTATTCACATGATAATTCAATCGGGAAAAAAAAAGGGTTGGAGAGGAGGCCTTGGCATTGTTATTTGGTCATCTTTGGGCACTATAATTTTAGTGCAGAATTCAAAAATACATTATGTCTCCTTGATAAATGCCTCAAGAGTACTCGCCATGATTGATTGATGAAGTTTTGTAATGCGATGAGTTTGATGAGTGACAGAAAGATGACAATGGTTTCTCCTAGTTTAGCCTAGAACTGTGCTGTACCATAACATCCATGCTTTCTCTATTAGCACAAAAGGGTCGAAACATTTATATGATAAATTTTGTTTTAGCCAAGTTCACAACTTATATCCATACTTCCAGTTTCATGGAAATCATTTTTAAACAAGATGGTTAGTCTTCGTTTATTTGGGAATTTAGGAAAAAGTGATTTTTTTTCTTACCAGGGATAAGTGATTTCTTTCTTATCAAAAGGGAAAGTCGTTTTCCTTCAATTTAATCTTGTTATTTTCAGTTCATGGAAAGTGAACCCTAAGGCTGTGTTTGGTTGCTTGGACATAGATTGAGATAGATTGTCCGGATACAACATAAATGCGCCTGTGACTTCCTACGGACAAAGGTGATGCACCCTAGATCCATCTTGAAGCTTCCTCGAATGAAAACTCTTGAAGCTGAAGTTTATCTTCCTCGTCAAAAAAATTCCTTTTCCTTGTGCAAAATTACCAGTTTCCTGCTCTGTCTGGACTTCTTGAATCAATGGACTTTTTGAACAATCTGGACTTTCGGAGTCGTTCTCTATCGTATCTGAATTTTGTTTAGGCTTTAGCAGCATCACCTGTTTGATTCTAGTTCTGCTCTGGCTGAACCGAAGTGACACCGACCTCAACGGGCCACGAGCTGGGCTTCTCTTTGTTCGGTGAGTGTAGACATTTTCCAACAACTCCCGGAGCTTGACCCTGAAAGATTCACTTTGGTTGGTCCCTCTGCTGCCGGTCTTGTCCCCCCGGAGTTTCTCCATCTGATGTGAGCACTACCCTTTTCTACGGTCGAAGATGCACGGTTATGCCTAGTCTCTGCATTTCCATTCTTCTCTTCATTCATCTTGTGGCAATCAAAATCTGTTCTGGCTGTAAGAGGACTAACTAAACTAATTCATTTTTTGGACAGACGAGTATTGATGGAATTACGAATGGTTTTGGTCTTACAAATTTCTTATTCAGAGAAGGTGTCAAATATGTGGGGGGCGGTCACCAGTCGCATCTCTTTTTATTTCTTATTGTATTTTTTGTTTTGTATTAGTCTCGTTATCAATTTATTCCTTTTTTTGTATTTTTAAAATTTGAATTTCTTATAAGTTCCATTTTTTAAACAAAAAAGTGAAATTCTTATTCTATTTAATAATTCTAATAATTAATAAATTGATTGCGAAAATGAGGCCTGCTTGGGAAAAAGTCGATTACAAAAGCATGTGCTTTCGTGTTGCAATGGGTCCTCATTCATTTATGATGCTGTTAATTTGATGGGATACCATACAATAAACTCATTCCACGTAGATGTTAGATAATTTAAGACATCTTAATTATCGTGAAAATACATAGAATATTATAAATAATTTAAATATATCTAACAGAAGAATTATCTAAATCCACTTTTGACACAACAGACCCCTTTTTGTGTTGATGTTATAGAAGAAAATAACATTAACATATGTATTTGTTTTGTAGTAAATTTATGATTTGGAAATTATTTTTTCTTGAAAATGATCACTTTTGTTGTTTATAGAAATTAATAAAAGAAAAACATTTTTATCATCTATAAAGATATTTAGACACAAAATGTTGTAAAAAATGAAAATATTTTTTATTAACTATTCATTTTAAGTGATACGAGCAATTTTTTTTTTAGAAAATTTTTTTTAAGTTTTTTATTTTTTGCGAAATGGATCTGATGAGCATGATTTACTAATTCATTGACAATATAATAATTAATCTAGTACTCCTATCAGTCTTGAAGAGATTCATCAAGATTGTGTAGGAAACAGTAAAATCCGTCTATATTTTTTTAAAAAAAATTATGCATAGCATCATAATAAATCTAATAAAAGACCGAGAGAGCTTTCCGAGCTCCGCGTGAAAAAAAGTCGATGGAACGTAATAACATAAAAAGTGTGTAACTAACATATTTGATGATCAATTGTTTTCCCACTACGGGTAAGCAGCGGTCCATGGTCGACCCTAGACCGGCCCAACTCTACTGGTCATGGTCCTGTTCCCAAGGGGATTGGGTCGGTCCTTGGTCCTGAAATTCCAGGACTAACACTATACGGATTGGTCATCGGTCCTAAGAATTTTGGGTTGGTCCAACCCTAGACTAACCATGTATATTATATTATATTATATTATATTATATTATATTATTTATAATTCTTTTATATATTCAAACCTAAGTAAAATGTATGTTATATTATATTATATTGAGATGTTCTATCAAAAGCACTAATAATAATTTCAATTTAAAACTTTTGTTGAGTATTAATTATGTGTTGTTTGTTTTATTTTTAGGTGTTTAGAAGTTCAAGTGAATTAACAAGATGTTAAGTTATATATTCATGATTTATATTAAGCATTTTGAACTTTTTATGATTTAATTGTATTTTACTAATGAATTTCATTTTGCACTTTGCTTTTCAATTTGTGTCAAATGATAGAAGTTTTTGAAGAGTAGAGTAGTGCATTGATTCTTTACGGTGATTTGTTAGTCAAGTGGTGTGAAGCTCATTTTTTGGTTGAGTGGACTCTACATGATCAAATGCTAGTCAAGTGATGTGAAGTTCATTTTTTGATTGAGTGGACTCTACATGATCAAATGCAGGAAAACGCTTTTGCATATGGTGTTATGAATATTAAAGATAGATGATTACAAAAACTTTTCATCTTGTCCCATATCTCGATGAGCGGTTAGCAGGTACGAAATTTCTATTATTGTGCCATCTTAAATTTGCTAATATGTATTGGTATTTATAGTTTAGTTGCGCAATCTTTGCATTGTCGATGGATGTGTAATTTGAATTTGGAGGTTTGCTTTTTAGGGAGTATAAAAAATAAGACGAAAAAAATTATCAATCGGTAGGTTGACCCTGAACCGGATCGAACCCACGTGGGTCGGTCTGGTCCTTGGTCCCAAGCTGATAGGATCGTCCCTCGATCCTAAAATTGAGGGACCGACATATTTGTACGGATTAGTGCTTTGGGTTAGGGTGCCCAGATCAACCCGGACCATGCTCACCCCTAGTTCCCACATGATTTTGCCAAGGAAGAAAACCCCAAAATTTCCAAAAGAGGAATTATTAATTTCATATACATTTGTTTTTATAATTATTATTATTTCGCGTGCCGTGTTGGTCAAATCACGACCGTCGTGGACGGCGTAATCTCTCTCTCCCTCTCCGAGCTCACGCGAGAGGAGGCAGCCGGAACGGAGCTCCGAAATCTCGCGGCGGCGGCGGCGTTCTGGTTCTGTTCTCACGATCGCGGCTGCAGAAAGTTCGCCAATTGCGGAATTTGACGCGGTGGTATCGGCTCCTCATCGAGAAGTTTCGAGGGGACGGTCGGGAGGAAGGAAACGATGGCGTTGCAGACCGGGGTTTCCAGCTCCAAGGTTCTGATTCTCGTCGGCGCAGGTAATGGCCTCCTCCGTCCCGCTTCCGCCATGTTCAATCGCGATCGCCGGCGATTCGATTGGGCCGTTATTCGCTCGCCGGGCGGATTTTTTCAGGATTCGCGTAGAAGTTTCCAACCGCCTCTCTCGGTTGATTTTCAGCCACGACGTGGCGATTTTGATTGGTCTTGAGCTTTTCCTTGAGGATTGAGTCGTCGGTTCCTGGTTATCGGATTCTATTCATCAGTGTTAAGGTCCTGTATGCATCTTGCTGTAAATGAGTCGACGAGGAGTTCTTTGTTTTGTTCAATCGTTTGAAGGTTTCGCTCGGAATCCTGACAACGAGCTCTCTTTGCTACAGAGTGTTTTGTTCTGTTGAGTGAAGGATTGAGTTTTTGTCGCTTGTCTGACATCTGACCGATTAAGCAGTTCCGATAACCTCTGGCCACCTGTCTCCCTTGTTGTGCAACAGGTTTGACTGGTTCCATCATTTTCAATAGTGGACGGCTTTCGGAGCTCGTTGCACAGCTTCAGGAAATTCTGAAGGGTGTCGATGAGGCCGAGGTCTCGTCCAACAAGTTTGATAGCGCTCTTCTTGCAGCTCAGGTATTGCAGAGCTATTTGCTATCCTTGATTAACTTCGATTTTTGATACATTCGGTAGCCTCTGAAATTTGACAACAGAATCTGTTTTTATAAGTAAGAACCGATATTCTAATCCTCATGCATTTGAGAAACAATTGCTCTTGGTGAATACTGCATGTTTGGAATTGTAATGTCGAGAAAATATAGAAGGATGAAACGCATGTTAGGCTTTGTAAAAGGATCCTTGTTCTAATGTATGAGGATCATCTATTATATCTATTGAAGGTCATCAGTTTCATTCGAACTGATAATGATAGTTAATGAAGAATGATAGTTAATGAAGAATGATGATTAAGATTATCTAGTTGCCGAAATCGACACTTTACCTAAGCATATAGGATTTACTTGGTTATGCTTAACTTAATCTCAGTGCATACAGTTGTGGTTATCATTAATCTTTCTTGATAATTTAATGAGCAGACCATGCACTCTCCTGGGATTCACATCCATCTCTTCTTTATCTTTGACAGAAATGTCCTTTACTTACTGCCTCATTTCTCTTTGTGCCTTCAGATTAGGCAATTGGCACAAGATATCAAGGAGTTATCCGTGTCCGCTCCAATAACCATCTATAATGGGAACTCAACTTCAAGTGGTATGGACATATTACCCTATAATACATTGCAAAGCTTATATGGCTTGATGATTTCACAGCTTTTCTATTTACTGTGTCTAATGAACGATTTTCGGTTTCTTGTTGTCTTTTCTAAGTAATCTTTACAAAACGAGTAAGTACTCTTTCCTCATGAAATCGGTACCTTGTTAATTTATTAGAGGAGCGTAATGAATTCTTACCCACATGACGTGCAGTTAAAAAGAAAATTCCTCTAGATCAAAAGATAATATTCATCTGAAGGAACCAATTTCGTCTCGAATAATTGATTTGAGTGAATTACAAGTAAAGAAATTAATAGTCTATCATGATTTGTTGCCTAAAGAGAATTTCATGCAGAATTTGCTTTATCTTTTCCCAAGAATGCTCTGTGTCTAATCCTGGGTTTCTTTCTTGAGCACGATCTCTTTGGGATCACTAAGATTGAGAGAGGGAATTAGTTATGTTCCTTCTCAGAGAGAGCAAGTGATAAAAAATTTTGTGAAAGAAGAGTGATAAGAGCAGCGATGCAGTCCATTGGTGGTTTCATAGCATCTGCCGACTTCTTAGTTTTCCTCTCTAGGTTGCCAAATATCAAAGTTTGGACTTATGAGTGGTAATTGAGGCTTCATAGTTTGATAGGCTCTGAAGAAGCTACAGAAATGCAAATTGGGCTGTCATTTTAGTGAGGTGTGAGAATAGTCAAAAGAGGTCAAGAATTTTGCAGTTGTAGATAATGAAATGATGTAAAGGTCGATGTGAGGAGATTTTTTCTGCATGCATTAGGCACTGTACTTTGTACTGGGTTTTTCCTTGACTCAACATCGTAATCTTCCATAACTCTCGATTTGAGAGGAATAGCTAATGAGATGTGACATTCTCCTGGAGATCGAAACAGTTTCCACTTTCCAGTACTCTGACGAGAGGATTCGATGCACAATTTCCAAATCTCTGTGTCCAATTCTGAGGTTTAGCTGCATTTTTAGGGAGCTGCTTGCTAGAATTGTACTTGCTAAGTTTTTGATTTATACTTCAACCGACAGCTTCATTTTGACTGCTAATGGTAGAGCTGCCAGTTGTTAAATGATTTATGTATCTGACTTGTGTAAATTATGTCCTGAGGGTGAAAAAGGTTTGTATATGTTGTGTTTTTGTGTTTCAATCATCTGGCAGCTCCGGCTTTTTACTTGTTCGTAATTTGTTATTGTAATATCTCATGTTAGCATCATAGATTGCTTGTTTGTTTATGGATACTTTTTTTGTTTGTGATTACAGGGAGTTATGCTTCTTACCTAGTACCAGCTGCTGCACTTGGAGC
Organism: Eucalyptus virginea; assembly: GCA_014182375.1. Classification (NCBI taxonomy): domain Eukaryota; kingdom Viridiplantae; phylum Streptophyta; class Magnoliopsida; order Myrtales; family Myrtaceae; genus Eucalyptus; species Eucalyptus virginea. The sequence goes on along the minus strand of CM024514.1, from coordinate 25,535,610 downwards.
AATGGGGTATTGTTACATGTGGTGGAAGGCAATGTTTTTGACCCATACTCGACTTACAGTTTTTGATGCCTAAATATTACTGATTTGTGTTCCTCTTCACTCTTATTATTGCCGACTACTGCTACAAGGATATGTACTGATATAAAAATGGACTTTACAGGGCTGGTCATTCACTGATGCCATGTTTGTTACGAAGCGCAATATGGCAAATGCTGTTGCAACTGTATCAAAACAATTAGAGAATGTGTCTCAAACATTGGCAGTAAGTCAGAGATGATGTTAATCTATAATTACTCCTTTCAGATTCTTTTCGAGCATGTTTGATATACTATAAGCATCAAATATGCAGACAACAAGGAGGCACCTATCAAAGAGGCTTGAGAGCTTGGATTGGAAGCTTGAGGAGCAAAAGGAGATATCCCAGCTTATTGCAGATGATGTAAGGAATTCTCTTTCTAACAGAATGTGTCTACATGCATCCAGACAACACACCCAACCTCCCCCAAAAAAAAAAAAAAAAAAAAAAAAAACAGCTTGATAGTCAATAGTCAGTACAATCTTCTGCTTGCACGTAGTCGAGCATAATCAGTTCCCCTCTTTGGGTGCATAAATTTGGTTGCCACTGCAAAGCAAGATGCATGATGCACTGTCCTCATCTTTACAAGTATGGATGAGAAAGATGTTTCATCTGGCGCAGAACTAACATTTGGTTGATATCAGTTATGCACACATTTACTTGCTTACCTATACCTGCACTATTGCAGGTAGATGACGTGAAGTTGAACCTATCTCAAATAGGACTCAATGTTGAAGTAATCCACCAGATGGTTTCTGGGTTGGTAAGCTTAAATTTTGACTTATGTTATTGTAATGATCCAGCTTTCTTGACTTGCTGGAGTGAAAGTTGGAACTTGCTTGATGTTGATTTTTTATTTTGACAGGAAGACAAAATAGAGCTGATAGAGAGCAAACAGGTGAGATTTTTTAACATATTCATGCACCTGTTATAAGAAGTACTGCTCATAGTTCTTGGAGTTGATTGACTTTAATTGGTCTGTTGATTTATGTAGGATGTCACTAACTCTGGTTTATGGCATCTCTGTCAACTAGCGGATGGTTTTCAAGATGCCCAAAAGAGCAAAAAGATTAAGGTCAGCCTGCTTCGAGCTGAAAAAGAAAGAAAGAATAATCCTTTGAATGATATTTAGATGTGGATTTTGTATTATTGACAAGTGAGGAGTGACAAATCTCGTGTGCAAGGAGATTTATGCATCTAGTTTTCTCCTTCTACATTGGCAGGATGTCAGTGGTACACTAGCCCACAACTTGAGATTGCCATATGAGGAAACTTCTGCAAAGGTATGATCTCAAGGATATATTGTCCCTTCTTTTACTGTGGCTCTCTAATGATTTGCATGGTTCTGTTAAAACTTTCAGGGGCTTCAATTCATTTCCGAAACAAATGGATTGAGTGACATTGAAAATTCAATCACAAGTGCGAAGCAGAATGATGACAGTCTTGTAAAGGAAAAGGTTCCAATTACTACACGCAGAATACACAGATCTTATCCAGTTGGGATTTCATTGGCTCGGGGAATAATCTGAAACGTGTGGTCCTTTTTTTTTTTTTTTGGTCACAATATTTTCTCATTAGTTACCTGACTCACCTCTATTTTTTAGTCCCGGAATGTGGGATTAGATTATCAAATTGATAGGTGCATCCGATTGCTTTGGTACGCAGTTATGGCCACTTCATTCTGCTCAAATATTTGCTTGATTTTATTTGTTGTGTCAATAAGCTTTTGGTCGGCTGTAACTGTAAATGAAGATGATGCAACTACATTATTGTAAATTTGTTGATAAAGGGAGCTTTATTGCTGTCCCTTGTTTCAGTTGCTGCTCTGACTTATTGTCACCCATTGTTAGTTATCATATTAGCTTGTGGGACATTACCACTAGGTCTGTGCAATCGGATTGGTTTTGTCCGAGAATTGACCGGACTGCCTTGAAAGCCGGTCAAGTTCCAAAAATTTGGAACCGGTGTGAACTGCTCCGGTTCCTGGTTTCAAATGAAGAACCATCTTGGAGCCGGACCGAATTTGGAATCGATTTTATTAAACCTAAAAATCCTAGTTTTTCTTTTGGCATTTCTTTTTCTTTATTCTCTCCATTCTCACTTGGACACTTCACGATCTCTCTCTCTCTCTCTCTCTCTCTCTCTCTTTTGTTCGCAACTCACCCTCTTTGCTTGCTCGTGGCTTGCCCTCGCTTGTTCGAGTCTTGTAACCCTTGCTCATTCTTGCTCATTCTTGACTTGCCTAGTCTTGCTTGCCCTTGTTTATTTTTTATTATTTTGCTGTAAACAAGTTCTGGGGAGACTCTCGAATCAGATTATAAAAACATGATAGAATCAGATTATAAAAACATGATAGGTTTTAAGATCAGTTCCACGACAAATGGGATAGGGTTCAGGTTCCACGAATTATGAATCCATTCTAACATAATAGATTTCAAGCATGGAACTTACTCATCTTGAAACCGATCACTTATAATTACTATCTTGATGATTATTTCACTTGCTCTCCATTATATCATTTATACTCGTTGCATTCTTGTTTTTCGTCCTAACATTCCATTTAACGATATTTTATTTGAATTTAGGAAAACAAAGTGGGGACATGATTGGTCTTCCAACAGTTTCTGATGTCTATCTCATGCTACCATCATAAAATTGAAATTAGAACTTGTGAATGGTTGAATGATATAAGATATACTGACCGAATATGTTTCTGACTCTGTTCCCTGTTACGATGGAGAGATGGTTCATCCCTTTTCAACAACTCTAGCACTCAAAATCAACATCTATATGATCCCATCAGATTCAAAGTCGAGGCTTGGCTGATCTTGATGAAGAATCGATCAGGCATCAGATGTATCATCGGCCATGCTAATTGCTTATGTGCTGTGAAACGCCTTGTAAATCAAATCTAACGAAGCCGGCATCTTGTACTGCGAGAAAATGTTGCAATTCGCCGACTTCATCTTACACGGAAGTGACAACAAATTCCAGTTACAACGTGGGCCTCTTACTTATTTTAATTTCTTATTCTGAGAGAACATTATATCTTCCCATAATTATCTTGCCAGATATATGCAGTAAAGCTGAATGATCATGATGTGCATTCCCATCTACCAAAACTCGATCGAATTTTTCGAGTCGACGATTGGCTGGGGAAAGGCGGGAACACTTGATTTGGGCCTTGAAGCCCGTATTTGAAGTCCCGGCCCGGCCCGGCCCAGATTCGACCACTCCGAAACCGACTTGGCTTCCTCCTCTTCGCCACGGAACGAGCCTTATCGTCGTCGTTTGAAGAAAGCGTCGAATTCACGGCCTCTCGCATGGACTGGCTATAAAAACCTAGGGCTCGGAAAACTCCACCGGCACACGCACTCCAACTCCGCGTAGATTCCCCAAAATCCTCTCAATTCACTCGCAGCTCGCAATCTTCTCTCGAACAGGTACGCCTCTTCGATCCTCGATTTTCTTCGTGCTTTCGTCTTTTTCGAGCTCGGGACGCGCTTCCAATCGATCGAGCTCGACCGATTTAGGTATAAAAAGTCCTCCTTTTTGTTCGATTCGATTCGATTCTCGTATCGGATCGCGCGATTTCTTGTTCTGTTTCGATTGATCTGTTTCGATTGATCTGTGTCGATGGGTGATACGATGAGGCGTGATTGAGTTCTGGGTTTTTTTTCTTTGGCGTGTCTCAGTGCTTGAGGGGAATCCGCCGACATGCCGAAGAACAAGGGTAAGGGAGGTAAGAATCGGAAGAGGGGAAAGAACGAGGCCGACGACGAGAAGCGGGAGCTGGTGTTCAAGGAGGACGGGCAGGAGTACGCCCAGGTGCTCCGCATGCTCGGCAACGGCAGGTGCGAGGCCATGTGCATCGACGGGACCAAGCGGCTCTGCCACATCCGGGGCAAGATGCACAAGAAGGTCTGGATCGCCGCCGGCGACATCATCCTCGTTGGGCTCCGCGACTACCAGGACGACAAGGCCGACGTGATCCTCAAGTACATGCCCGACGAGGCCAGGCTGCTCAAGGCCTATGGTGAGCTCCCCGAGAACACCCGTCTCAACGAGGGTATCGCCGGAGGTCTCGAGGAGGACGAAGAAGGGCCCGGGGATGACTACATCGAGTTCGAGGATGAGGACATTGATAAGATATAAGCTGTTTTGTTTGCTGATGAAGCTTGGTTGAATTAGTTGGGATGTTGCATACTATTGAGCTGTGTTTTAATGTAGCGATTGGCAAAAAGGAAGATATTGCGATATAAGTGGATCACAGATGTGGGCTGCACTCACATATGTAATACTGGAATTATGCATCATATTTCGTAAATTTTCTTGTTGTGCAAGTGTTTTTGCTATAGGGTTCTATGCCAAGTACCGTTTATTAAGGATTTATACTTGCACCTCTCTTGCTATCCTCTAGTTCTTTACATTTCATCGGTCTTCAAGCTAATGCATTTTGGTGTTAGCACTTAAGTTGTGAGATCAAAGGTCTGTACTTGAAGAGGGACATCAATCCCTTGACAAAGGTATTGATGCTTCGGGGTCGTGCCTTAGGGTGTGTCTTGATCAAGGGGATAAGTACTTGGGAAAAGGAGATTCGTGGGTGCAGTGTTCATTACCTTTATGTTAAGCTTAGGGAGTTGGAAGGCAATTCAGCTGGTGATGTGTGCTGATTTGTCTTTTTTCCTTTTTCGGGTCACAGAGATGAAGTGAGCTAATTGCAGGTTCATGGGTGTTACTGGATAGGAAGTGAAACAGTCTTGAGGATAGTACATCCATCATTTGCACACACGATAGTGCTATTTTGACATGCATTAGTTGGCTATCCCCTGCACTACAGTAAGAGAAACGATAGTGTTGTAATGTCTTGTGCCTTTATCTTAACAGCAGGTACTGGTCAAAGAGGCATTTCAATTCCGCAAGTATTTTCAATTACATAAGTTGATTCAGACCTGATATCGAAGTTGTTTGAACACTCATGAAACTCATATGTCTAGCAAATCATATGATAATGCCAAAGCATTTGATACATACATTTACAGAGGAAATTCTGGCAGGCATTGGACAGTCTTAAACTGCTATATTTACTGGATGCATTAACTGACTTGTCTTGCTGGGTTAATTGGCCAGCAGCAGGACGTCGCTTTGTGTGCATTTTGTGAGGCGTTTGCTAGGATTCTGAATCATGGCATATGATCTCGTTCTTGCTCTCCATTTGCTGCTTGTGCTTTCTGTCTATTCCACTTCCAACATCATCCGATGAGTCTTCCCCAGATACCTGAAAAATTCGGTGTTACTTGGCAGTAAGTTATGTTTATATTGCACGAATCTTCTGACTGCAAATGAACCAACCAAACTAGTTCTGCTACTTAGTTCCTAAATTGGTGAACGTTCTGGAGCATGCGTAATTGCTTTGCTGTATAAGTGCCTTATAAATTCTTCTGAGCTGAGACTCGAAAGAGTTTGCTGTATAAGTGCCTTATAAATTCTTCTGAGCTGAGACTCGAAAGAGTTCTACCTTTGCATACGCCTTTGGACATTGTTGGCTTGGCACTGTTTTCCGTCTTGATACACTTCTCTTGTTAGTAGCTTTAGGCCTGATCCTAGTTGGCTTTAAGTTCTTCCCAACCCCTGTAGCTCTGACTGACAAGGCCTCGAGATGGACAGATACTTCGTTGGATCCGCAACTTTCGATTTCTTCTCCAGCTACATCAAGCAATCTTTTCTTGACTCTGTTCCTTGGCGGAATTTGCATGTTCACATGACTTCCGACTGATGGACTCTCTAAAACGCGAGTTGCCATCCATCTTTCGAGCCAGCTCCAACTCATGTTGGGTTCTCTACCTTCTGTTCTTGTTTGCCTCTTCTTAGAACAAATCCTTAGCTACAAACATGCAGATCGTTATATAATGGAGACCGGTTCTAGCTCTCAAACCATGTTTTCTTAGGTCGGTTGGATGTACCTGTTGGGAGAATGCATATGCCAGAGCTCTCTCCCGCCTGGTTGTAGCTTCCAGTCTGCTTTGAATCCTCATTTTCGATATGTTGCTACTTACTGTGCTATCGTCCCACTCTTCCTGCAACATTGACGCACACAGAAGTTACACGGGGGAGGTACAGTCAGTAGCTTTCGAGATTATTGTTGGAGGTTCTGAAGCACGGTTTTTGCTGTCCCACTATATGTTGGGTAGAGTCGGGATCAGTTTCGATTCACTTCTAGAGTCCTGGAACGTTGCTGTGTGGAAGGAACTTCTGTGGTCCGTCAACACTTAGACGTGTTTACCTCGTTTGATTGGGAAATATATTTTCACGTTGATAAAAACTGGTGGAAGATGTTTATATCGGTGTTCATGTGATATAGGATTGTAGAGGAAAAAAAGTTTGGTTTCTCATCTCAGGATGCTTTGGTCACTAATTGAATTTGAGGATCAAGCTGAAGTGGGAGAGAGATAAAAATGATGATCTTGGTAAAATGATCTCGGCCATTCGACAGTTTCAGCCTGAATTGGTGTGATTTGCTTTTCAATCTAATGGTGAAAATCTGTGGAGGCACGGTCCCGTGAGGGACCACAGACTCACCCAAGTAAAATGGCCCATTTAGTGCCAAACATTTATGGTGAAGTTTCTGGCTGTTAAGGTGCAGGTATGTTAGAAGCAGCCACTATGGCCACCAATTTTACCTTTGGCTTTGAGACTTGAGTTCTGTGTTTGTGCTTCTGGTGACTGGTAGCCAACTTCTCGTCTTGTACTGCGAATACTTGCACAGAATTTGCTGTTTGAACTTCCAAGGATGTACCAATGGAGTCCTTGCTTGGGCTCTCTGCTGCCGACACTGTACATTGCTCGCTCCTGCTCACTGATATATCTTTCACGTTCTTACGCCTAGCCTGAATTTGTGACGCAACAGTTGTTTTAGCACTTACAACGCAAATGGCAATTGTAACTAACTTATCCTAATTGACACTGCTGATGAGTAAACATTAATTCACGATAAACTTTGTGTGTTGATGGATTGTATCCTGGAATTTGATATTGTGGCCTCACCAGGAATCTTCGGAAAGCTGATTGAATGATCATAGCTGCATCGTCTTCATGGAACAATCTGGACATTGAATTCTTTCGCTTTTCTGACAAACTTCCCTTCTCCCCATTACTTTCGATGTCCGGTTCAGTTTCTACAAATAGTGGACTAATTGTGGCTTCATAGCTCTTGACAGAAGCCGAATCTTCCTCCGCCAGAACCGAATTGAACTCATCACCGCACAGGTACGATCTCACAACGCTCCATCTCATCCTCTCGGCCACACCACTTCTTGCCTGATAGAATCAAACAGATCGCAACCAACACAAGTTACCAACACGATCTTAGCAGGGAGACACAATTCCAAGGTGAAGAACATACATTGGTCTCGTGCGGACCGGAGGGTCGGCTTCTGGAGAATACACTCTTCACCAGCTCTCCAGTGAGACCCATCTTTGATCTCCACCCACCAGCCGCAGAGCAGGAATTCTCTAATGAGTCTTTCCCGGAATTACACAGAAGCTTGTGGAAATGACAAGAGATCTCTCAGATATGTAGCAAGAACCATAGTACAGAGAAGCGGAAAAAGTAAGCGAAATCTTTCAGCATGCGATGTGATTGCTGGGTGATCAGTTCCTTATAAAAACGGGATGATTAGTTAATCGGCACATGTGAGCTGAGTACATATGCAGGGCAGAGCTTTCTTTCTGTGGGGTTTGCCTGTGAAGCAAAAACTTTAGAGCTGGACTTGAAGGACCCTTTATCGACAAGAAATAGATAAGGGAAACTGAAAAAGCGAGAGGCTGAGCTAGTAAAGGATGGATGGATCCGAGACGGACATATAATTCGGTTTAGCTTTTCTTTTCTTTCTTTCGTGGCCAGTTGCTTTGTGCACATGGCTCTCGCCCCATTGGCCTCCTGGAATAGTTCTTTGCTTGGTGGGGTGGCTACGTCTGTCGATTCTTGCTTCTTAAGCCTCGTTCCCCGGCCGAGTCCATCCGCTTCCTATCTTGGGTCATTACCTTAGGTACTTCGGTCGATCATCGTCAGGGCAAGGAAGCAGGAATGGTCCGGAAGTGGGTCTCTGTGTTTTGGTTCATTAGTTCTTCAATAAATATTGTAGCGTGTAATCTGAGTTGTAGATAATTAGAGTATAAAATTATTTGTACTTGCGTTGTAAGGAATTGAACTGGTATGATACGTCTAATCCACGCACATGCTTTTGTCCCTTAGTGACTCGGCCGATCAAGAGTTCCCGGACACCGAGATCTCCAAGGAAACAGAGGAGGGAAAGGGCAAAAACGGCAATGATGGGGAAGAGCTAAGGAAGGGGGCAAAAGAGGAAGACTAATGTTTTTCTTTGTCGGCGGATCCCTCCTCCGTCGACTCATATGTTAAATCACGAGAAAAGACCCGACTTTTGTCTCAGCCCTGTGCTGTTTCGCATGCCTTGGCGTATTGGCCAGGCTAAGATCTGTTCTGCGGCACCCAAGTGAATAAGGGGCTGTTTGTTAACAACATTTTTTTTTTTTCTTTTATGAACAAATTTTTTGCTTTTTTGTTTCAAGGAACAAAAAAAGAATAGAAATGCGTTTGTTTGCATTTGTGTTCCAAATCTATTTTTTTGTTAAAACACATTTAGAACGAAACGAAACAAAAAAACGTGTTTCTTGTTTTTAACAATTTTTAAGAATAAATTTTCTCTCTCCTCTCTTTTTCTTCTCTTTTTTTTTCTTCTTTTCTTTTTCTTTTTTCTTTGGCCGGCGGCCTCACCCAGCCACGGCGAGGCTCGCCAGCCTGGCGGTGGCCGGCGAGCCCGAGCTCGCCCACCAAAGTGAGGCCGAGCCTCGCGCGAGGCAAGGCAAGGGGCAAGCTCGGGCTCGCCGGATCCGGGCGAACCCAAGCTCGCCCGGCCAAGGCAAAGGCCGAGCCTCGCCCAACCACGGCGAGCCTCGCCGTGGCCGGGCGAGGCCGCCAGCCAAAAGAAGAAAAAAAAGAAAAAAAGAAAAAAATTAAAATTAAAATATTAAAAAATTAAAAGAAACAAAAAAAGAATATAAATTTACCAAACGTGTTTCGGTTCATTTTTATTCCCGAAACAAGTTTACGCCTTATTCTGTTAAAAAATTATTCTCCGGAGCAGAAATAGTTTTTCTATTTCTGTTCCCTGGAACAATTTTTGAATAGGAACGTTACCAAACGCGCCCTAACATGTCAAAGAAGCTAAAGCGAACCATAACCATGACGGCGAGGCCGGCAATTTGTGTCCCGTCGAAAAACATGAACTTTAAACCGTTTCTTTGCTCATCAAATTATTCATGAAATAAGTCACCGATAGGTATTTAGTTGTTTCATACATTTTAGAGTGGGTTTGCTTCGAGTTATGGTAACTTCGCTTTCCTAGCAAAATCAGACTTTTTTTCGGAAGAAAACTAGCTAGGATTAGGAATATATGTATACTGGAACGTAGCTGGACATGATCGAGGACGTTTTTGATGACTTGCCCACAATCCCAAATCGGCTCAACAAGGCCGACCATAATCTTTTGGCCAATTATTTTGGTAGGTCGTTGCTTTATAGGCCCAATAGGTACTTGGACTCGAAAGGCTAATAATCATGCAATGGCCACAAACATTGAGGTAGGCCGGTGTTTTATGGGTATTCAAGCAGGTTAAAGTAGGGGTGGCCAGGCACAACGGGGAAGAGGGAGGAGAAGCTTGGGGTGGGGCTGAGTCTGTTAGAATATTTAAATAATAAATCATATCTTTATTTAATAATTAAATTTTTAGAATACTTAGTAGAGGTTTCACCAAATCTCACAAGTGCCACATAAGAGGCTGTGAAAAAGTCCAAAGTCTAACATTGAGCGAGGTAGGGCTCGAGAAAGCCCAAGTCCACATCTAATGAAGGGCCGTTGGCTCGCCCTTTGCACATCACCTCTAAGTCAATTATTTTCCTCAACCCAATCAAAAAAGAGTCGCGACAGTTTTCACATCATTAAAAAGGGGATATTGTTGAAAGAGAGCTTCTAATTTGCGACATGAGAAAAAAGAGAAGAAAAGAAGGCAAGCCACCCTCCACATTCGGACCACATAGTTCCCTCTATCCCTAAGCCTGAAAATGTCCAACTTTTGAGATATGAAATAGGAAATTGACACCTGACCTTTTATTTATTTATTTATTTATTTATTTATTTGGCTTCCCTTATGATATATTACTATCTTGCCACTCAAAATTATTATGTTTAATAATCACATTTGATGTGGCAAATAGTTGCGGTTAAGTCTGGAATCTCAATTCAATGGGAAGGGGGAAGTTTTTATTTTAATATAACTAATCAAGAAAATTATTTCCATGTAAAAATTAGTAACTTGAGAGGATTTTGTGCATAAAATCTCCCTATGCGTCAACTCAAGTCAATATGATCCACCGCATCAGTAGTTTTATTCCTTTTTTTTTTATTTAAGGTGAATTATTTTTCTTTAATATATTATTTTGACGCATAATGGACTCTTTGCATGATTATAAGGACTCGTGATTTTTACATAAAATTAATGACTTTTTCAATTTTTACGTTCTATTTTGTATTATTTTATCAATATCAAGTCACTGAATTTTTCATTAATTTAAAATGAATGGAAATTCAATGGAATGGAAATTCAATGGAAATTCTCTCGTAAGTCTTAAAAACAACCGTTCTTTTACCTTTAAAAAAAAAAACAAAAAAAAACCTTTCTCGTGATATTACTGGGAAGGCCAACAAGTTCTGCCTTTTTACAACTTGCCCCCAAACAGGCACAAACCACTGCCAACTTGACATACTGATCTACACAATCAGAACAACTCTCAAGCATAAATCAACGAGTCAACCGACTCAATGCAACAATACTTGATCAGTTAAAGCACATACAAACCGAGGTTTTTCGGCTTACACAACACTCAAACCATACCCATGTCCATAGAGCCCTGAAGAGTTTAGCTATCGTAAATACTAGGTCCAAAAATCCCCGATTCGATTCATCCGATACGAGAAGCGTAAAAGTTACTTCCGAGAAATAGAGCACCGGGTGAAGAGTTCTTCACATTCATGTCCAATCAATGACCACTCCACAAACATCTAAGACCGCGCATGACAACCATTTTGTTCTGGAAATAGTTTCTGGAACAAAAATTGATTTTTCTATTTCTATTTCTAGAAGAGTTTCTAAACAAAAATAACCGTTTGATAACAACACAAAATTTCTACTCTAAAAATAGAAATTCGTTTGATAACGACACAAAATTTCTTTCTTTCGGATGACGGTGGACCGACGGATGGCGATGACGGACGGCAATGGCAGCGGCGGCCGTTGATAACCAGCAGGCGGCGGTAGGCGGCGGCAACGGATGAAGGACCGATTGACGAACGATGAGAAATTTTTTTTTTCTCATTTCTATTCCAAAAATAGAGAAGTAGAAAATTTCTACTTCTAATTTATATTCCAAACCTATTTCTGAAATAAAAACGGAATAAGTTTATCAAACGAATTTCTATTCCAGAAACAGATTTGGAATAGAAAAATTGTTTCTGGAATAGAAATTACTGAATTGTCATGCACCCCTAAAGCGCTCGCCTAAAGCAAAAACGACGCAACATATATATAAAAATAAGCATGTAAATGAAGATATAAAATCGTGTGGATTGTTCATGTGGGAAAAGCCCAGGAGGCCATCATCGCCCAACCCAATCAATCGAAGAGAGGCTCTGACCACGGGCAGCCTTCATCGTAGGACGGGATAGACCGAAACTACGGAGAGCAGCCAGCAGCCCAAAGCGGCGGCGGCGGGAGGGTGGCTCAGTCGCCGTTCGGGAGTCCTCGCTTACCTGCTCGAATTAGATCGAGTAGTGCCTTCTCTCTCTCACTAGGCCTCTAGCCTCTTGCCCTTTTTTTGTCACTCCCTGATGCAATTCAACACAAAACTAGGCAATTGCAATGAAATATAAGATTTAATTCTGTATACTGAGCGAAATAACAATTGCAATGAAAAATAAGAGTCCATGTCAATGAAGCAAGCAATAAAAATGTAAGAAAAATGAAGACGGAAATGAGATGAGGTTTTCTTGTGTATTTTAGAATATTTTTTAGGGCCGGCAATAATGTAAATGTACACTCTTATAATATAAATGGGTAGTTGGTAGATGGAGAAATATAATCTTCGCCCTTATATTAAGGATAGATGTATAGTTGTGATTGAACATGTATTTATATATAAAGAGTCACGTCCTCCTCATTTTTATTATCTCACAAGTAATGGATATTTAGAACCTTCTCCATAAAGTTTTTCTTTCTAAAGATCTTTGTGAGTGTGAGCGATTAAGAATTACTTGGGAAGAAATTTGTAAGACCGCAAACACTAAGGGCCTGTTTGTTTGCATTTCTTTTTTCTGTTTTTGAACATTTTTTCATTTTTTTGTTCAGGAACAAAAAAATGAAGCAACTTAAACGCGTTTGGAGTGCGTTTCTGTTCCTTTTTTTTTTTTTTTTTAAAACAAAAGAGAACAAAATAAACAACAAAAAGTTGTTTCTTGTTTAAAACAAACTTTAAACACTTTTTTTTATTTTCTTCTTCTTTTTCTTTTTTTTTTCTTTCGCCGATCGCCGGCCTCGGCCATGGCCGAGGCTGGCGACCGGCCAAAAGAAGGAAAAAAAAAAAAAAAAAAAAAAGAAAAAAAGGAAAAATAAGAAAAAAAATAGAAAAAATAAAATAAAAATATTAAAAATAAAATAAAAAAAAAAATTATACAAATTTACTAAACGTGTTTCCGTTTATTTTTTATTTCCGGAACAAGTTTACCAAATGCGTTTTTTTGTTCAAAAATTGTTATCCAGGAACGTAAAACACTTTTTTCTATTTCATTGTTTCCGGAACAATTTTTAAATAGAAACGTTACCAAACGCACCCCAAATCAACCGGCCCAGAACACAAAGTTCCATGAGATCAAGGTTTCATTGCAATAGCCATCAACCATAACTCCCTCACAAACTTATGAAATAAATTTAAGCAAATAGACTAAAAATATTTCTTGGTCAATAGCAACTTAAGAAAAATGTTTTCCAGCCAAAAAAAAGAGAGAAGTGAAAAGTGAAGAAGAAGTGCACGCTTGTTTTCATTCTATCTAAGAGATCATCTCCCATGTTGTTTTCGTTGCTGAAGTGAATAACACCATTCACATCCTCACGTACAAATTATTTATGCACTCTTTATTATCTGAGTCATTAGACCCCTCTCTCCTTCAAGCTCTCATTGCTCTCTCTCTCTCCTCTCAAGTCTCAAGTCCAACTGGAGAGGAACGAAAACCACAAGTAACCCACATATTCTGATTTGCATGTCTTTAATGTGATGGGGTCACAATTTGTGATTTTGCATGTCGTGAGTTTGAGTGAGTTAGTACATGTCGGTGTCCATTCTATGTCCTGATTTCATTAAAGTCCAACTTCAATCATGGCGAGGTTCATTTCACTTAACGTTGCTTTTTTTTAGGGCATGCTACTGGACTCTTGCAATCAGGTCTTATGGGTTTGTAAATATCATTTTTGTTTTTAGGCTTGAAAATATCAAGGAAACATTGATTGGGTGATTGCCGGTGGAAAAAAAAAATGGCAATTTTCCTCCTTCAGTACTCGTGGTCGCGGTGGGATTATCTGATCCAAAGCTCAAGGACAGCAGAAAATATCAATACATGAGTACTAACAGGAGATAAACGAGACCCCGTCCTCTTGCAGAGGAGGCAAAGCATCATAACTGTAATGAAAGTTCATATCAAGTGCAAGAAGAAATGGTCGACTCTGAATCCAGATTGATTTGAATCAAGAATGAAAGATTTTCTCTAAACGAGAAAACCGTCAAGAAAGGATCCATCAACCTTTCATGGTCGAATAGCATTACCATTTCATCTTTTTTATGCTTAGCTTATATTTGAGTATATATTTTTACCAATTTACGTTATCATCTTAGTCCCCATTAGCTATCCATGTCTCTCATTCTATAAATTACAAGACAATCCCAACATTTAAATTACTCACGTAAGACCCACCGGTATCAAATTTTAGGAAATTAAATTACAAAAAAGGTTTAAAACATATCGCAATGGTACCAATTTAGTTATAAAACTTTAATTAGAACAATTTAGTTATAATATTTTTGATAATTTACGAATATAGTCCACTAGGCCAAACCATTGACATGGATACCAATTGTCCTACATGGCACGTTGGTGAAAACATGAGCAAATTATTAAAATTTTAGAAAACCTGATTTTTTTTAATTATATCTTTGTTTTTTTTTTTTCCTTTTTCTTTACTTTTTTTTTTTTTTTCCCAACTGTGGGCTGACCAGGGTGTTGCACCCTTGCCAGCAAGGGCCTCTGGCCCTCATCGGACATGGGGATGGCGTCAGGCCCTCATCCAGATCCAAGGGAGGATCAAGTTTCTCGTGTGATTAGTAGAAGACATTTAAACAAGAACCTCAAGTTATTCCCGATTGTAACTAATACGCTGATTCATGCATCAAGTCATGTGATTCAGTGATGATACAATAGTGATGGAGAGATCCAATTCGCTTCCAGCATATGGAATGAGATGCAAAGGATTTCATACCCAGAGTCATCAGAATGCAAAGATGAAAGCTTCGACATGTAGAGTAACAATTGAGTTGATCGATAAATACAGAGTTGACGGAACAAACCCCCGAAATCTTATCAAATCTACAGGCAAGCTCACTCTCTTCCTCAGTCCCAAGCACCCATGCACAGACAAGCTTAAAGAGAGAGCTAATCTAATATATACAAAGTAAATGAAGTTCTTGACTTGTGCATTTTATCATTCTGAGAAGCTGAAGGAGGCAATGGAGAGGAGACAGCTGCACAATAAGACCACGCGAGTTGGGCTAGAGCAGGCACCGCACCACCTGCATGTTCCCCGTGAGACCATTAACTTTAAGATGCTCGCACACTTTATAAAGTAACATAACAAAAAAAAAAAAAAAAAAAAATACACTCAGGATCCGCTCGTTTCACGGAAAAAATCACATTTTTTGAAAATATTTTTTAAGAAGTCATTTTTCAAGAAAATAACTATATCTTTTGGTATTTTGAAATCGAAATTTGAGTGGAAAATGTTTTCCATTATTTATTATCTAATTTGATTTTTAGGAAAAATTACCCAAAAAAATTACATTTTAATATTTTTAATTGACCAAAAAAAAAATTAATTTAATTTTTTATATATTTTTTTAAAAATTTAATTTTTTATATATTTTTAAAAATTGAATTTTTAATTATTTTTATTTTTTTCTTTCTTTTTTATTTGTTGCTTTTTCTTTTCCTCCCTCCTCCTTCCTCCTCCTTCCTCCCCCAGTCGCCACATGCCTCGATGTGGCCGACCGCCCGGTGGCCGACCAAGACGCAATTGCCAAATCCCGTGAGCTCGAGGCTCGACTAATCCAAGTAAGCCGCAAGCTCGCCGGCCAAAGGACGCCACTCGCCCGGATCGGCCAAGCCTTGAGCTCGTCGGTCTCGATGGAGCTCGGCTCGCTAGATTTGGCAAGCTCGCGGCTTGCACGATCCAAGCGAGCCCGAGCTCTGCCGAAGCTAGCAAGCTTGCCACTCATCACATCCGATGAGCTCGAGCCTCACTCTCGTCAAATTTGGCCTTGGGCAAGGCTAGAGTTCGCCTATGGCCAATCGCCGATTCTTTGCCGTGGTCGACAAACGGCCAAGGAAGAAGAAAAAGAAAATGGAATAAAAAGGAAAAGAATTAAAAACTCAATTTACAAAAAAAAAAAAAAAAAACATAAAAATAAAGAAGAAGAGAGAAAACAAAAAAAAATAATTTGAATTTAAAAAAAAAAAAAAAAGAAGGAGGAGGAGGAGGAGGAGGAAGTGAGAGCTTACGGGGGTGTGAAATAAGAGAGATTGAGTGAAGAAAATGTTTTTCACTTTTCAAAAGTGGAAAACATTTTCCCTAATTTAGAAAACTTTTTTTCTTTATGGAAAATATTTTCCTCAAGCAATTTATTTTCCGTGAAACGAACATCGAAAAATTCAAAAACATTTTTCTCGGAAGTTATTTTTCATAAAACGAACGGAGCCTCGGTTCCTCAACTTTACTTTCTCCTCTTAATAATATTTGGTTTAAAAATCTCTTGAATGTTAAATAAATCACAGAAATCAATACTGTACTATTCTCTTAAATTGGGTCGAATACGACATTAGACCCTCGACTTCCTCATTTCAGTGTTCAAAAACTGTTTAGATTCAAAGATCATGGGAACCGCAGTGATTGGTTAATGTGCCACCTTGGCCACTGAGCACAGACCAAAAGACAAGCTATGCTCATTTTCGTAGCACTAGTAAGTGTAGCACATTTTCGTCACACTAGTAAGTTGGCCTTGTTGGGCACTAGTGAGGGCGAGCCTCGGCCAGCAACAAGGCCTCAGCCCCCTAGGGCAATGCTGCCCTTGCTATGGATCTAACGACAACCTTGCCCAGGGATGGCAAGGTCGCTGTTGTTGGGTGAGGTCAAGCCTCACTAGATCTAAGAGGCATCGCCCAGTGATGGTGGCGGGGTGAGCCTTGCCATTGGCCTCTAGCTGGTCACCAAGGTCTGGTATCTGTTGGGGGAAGAGGGAGGGAGGGAAGGCCTCTAGCTAGTCACCAACGTCTGGTGATCTGCTGGGGGAAAGAGAGAGAGAGAGAGAGATGGCAAGGTCGTTGTTGTTGGGTGAGGTCAAGCCTCACTAGATCTAAGAGGCCTCGCCCAGTGATGGTGGCGGGGTGAGCCTTGCCATTGGCCTCTAGCTGGTCACCAAGGTCTGGTATCTGCTGGGGGAAGAGGGAGGGAGGGGAGGGAGGGAGGGAAGGCCTCTAGCTGGTCACCAACGTCTGGTGATCTGCTGGGGGAAGAAGAGAGAGAGAGAGAGAGAGAGAGAGAGAGAGAGAGAGAGAGAGGTTCAATGAACAACTCGCAGACAATTGGATTTTGTCAAAGCTGTTCCACCTCCACTAGAGAGAGGTTCAATGAACAACGCGCAGACAGTTGAATGAAAGGGGATTTTGTCAAAGCTCTCCCACCTCCATTACTCCTACTGTCAAGTGGGACATCCGCATGCATGGCCTCTTCCTCCATGCACAGATCTCCTTCTTATCTCTTCTTCCTCATGCAAAATCTACATATATATATTCTTTTTCTTCAATAACTCCTTCGTGTCTTTAAATCTTCTGCATCTTAACCATACAGATAACGTCTAGAGTATATATCCTACATTCACATCCAATCTGCTTTTATTAGGATGATATTCCTCTAAAGGATGCTAGCCACCAACCATCTTTATGCCCTCGAAATATTTCCAAAAGGTAAAATAAAATAGATAGATTTCTTGAATTCCGTAAATAAACCCTAATGAAGAAATAAACATTATGTGCACTCAATTGCCAATGGTTTTACCGTGTAGCATTTTTATGTGATATCATTTGTTGATTAAGGGTCCGTTTGATAATGCTTATATTTTAGGGAATAATTTCTTTTTAGATGGTTTTTTTTTCTATTTCCATTTTCTAGAACAATTTCTGAGTAAAAGAACTCGTTTGGTAACAATACAAAATTTCTATTCTCGAAATGGAAAAAGAACAGAAATACGTTTGGTATTATCTACAAACTTTTTTATAGCGTAGAATTTCTTTTGATTTTTTAAATAATTTTTAAGATTTTTTTTTCTTTTCTTATTCTTCCTTGCTTGATCGCCAACTCTACCACAGCTAGCGTGCGACGGGGTACAGCAATAGGGGTGGTGGGGGCCAAGAAGGAAGAAAAGAAAAAAAAAGAGAGAGAAATAATTTATTTCTAAAAATTGTTCTTGGGAACACGACTTTTTGTTTCTACTCTAAATCTATTCTTCAATTACTTTTCTATTTCAAAAAATAGAAAATTTAATTAATATCACCAAATGAATTTTTGTTTGCTTTTTTTTTATTCCAAAGAGCAAAAGAACATAAACATTGCCAAATAGGCCCTAAGTTTTTCAATTATAAGTCATGTCCCTTCCATATGTGAATTTAATCTCTCTAATAACTTTGAATTTTATGTCTAAACTTATCCCTAATGAAATTTAGAGGCTCCTAAGCAATGATTTAAGCCTCGTGTTGATTAGACATGCACTAGTGGTGTTTGTATACGTATCCGGTTCCACAAAAGGTAAGGCTGTCTGGACCTCCCATTCAGACGTGTCTCGTGCCTTTTGTATCACCTTGCCCCCTCAAGCTTAGCAGCTCAGTCTCGCTCATAGATTTGGATTTTACAGCTTTAGTATATCCCGAATAAAAAAAAAAATTACATTATAAAATGACGCGATTAATTACAAGTCATTTTCAACAGGAAAATTAAAACGCCAACCGGACTAAGTGGTACGGGCCCGGTGCACCTTATTTTGACCATTTCTCAAGCTTTAATTAATTGATGTGGTAAAAATGCATTCTACTAAATTCTCAAGGTCGAGTTCATGTCATAATTCTTTAGACTAATTAATTGTTCGATTTAATTATCATTATATATTCGAAGTCTAAGAGTTTATGTTAGGATCTTGCATACCAATGTTAGAGAGATTAATGAAGGAATTTAGATTAAACCTTTCTAATCAATCTCAATTAGTTGCAATTAGTAATTTACATATACATTACATTGACATCGCACTAGAGGTGTTTAAACACTACGGAAAATATATAATCTCATTTGGCTACCAGTGAAACGAGAACCCTACACATGTTCAATTAGTTGCAATTAGCTTTAAACTCTGCTTGGTTAGACGAATGTTCACAAACCTTTAACTGAATTGGGAAGGTGATTGGGACGTGTTTATAGCACGAGAGTTTGCCTTTTGAAGCAAAGTACAAAGTGAGGGAACGATCCCGTCTGAAAATGCACATCCAACGTCCATCTCATTATAAATAATAAGTGGAAACAAGACAAAAAGCTTTTTCATCAAGTGGGATACAAGCATTCAAATCAAAAGATAAGATCTAACACTTCAGAATCAGACCTCTCTCTCTCTCTCTCTCTAACAGCCAACTACATTGGGTGGGGTCTCAATCAAGAACCCTGTGCAGATCTCACATGCAATCTCACCCATTTGCAAAGGACTTCCATATCTTCTCGTGACTATAAATAAGCTTGGAAGGAGCATTCCCTCATCATCAAAATTTCTCGAAAAGGGAACGAAGAACACATACCTATTTGAGAGCTCTTCAGTTGCTTTTTAGGGGAAAAGGAAGGATGAGTTCGAGGGTTTTGATTTTACTGGGTGTTTTGGTTGCTTGTGTTCTTCTCATCTCCATGGAGGTATCAGCCAGAGAATTGGCCGAGACTACTTCCAAGGAAGAAGATGGTGAGCTATTACTGCACTATGCTTCTTGATGATCCATCTTCCCTATCTTTCTGGATCGATGCATTACCTAATTCAATAAAATTGCTTATTATATGCACGGAACGTGCAAAGTTTCGTCTACACAAGTTGGCCTGGAGAACGTCATGTGCATTTTCCTTACATTTTTTGATTTGTTTTGATCATATAATGTATTCATTCCATTAGGACATTTTGCATGTCGAAGTGAATCTGCATTCACAATGTACAAAATGAAGGGGTAAACACAAGCATATTTTACGAAGTGAAACTCGAGCTTCGTTGGTATGATGCTAGTTATGAATCACCCTATCACAGCATAATCGACAATGGATTATATGCATTAAGTTTGCATAAAACCTATGCTATATAATAAAATATGATTAGGATTCAAACGGCGGTGCTCAAACATATCTACTCCCATCATGGCCAATCCTAATCATAAGTACCTAGAAATGAAGAATTAAAGCTCTGTTGGTACGTCAGATGTTAAGCCTGATTAAACTTTCATTTTCTATGTGCAGCGACATCCACCACAACCACGGAGGCAAACGATGTAAATGATGCCAAGTACGGCGGATACGGAGGATACCCAGGCGGCGGGTCTGGAGGATACCCGGGCGGCGGGCACGGAGGATACCCGGGCCGAGGTGACCCAGGCCGTGGGAGCTATGGCGGTGGCCATGGGAGCTATGGCGGTGGCCGTGGAGGTTATGGACGACCCTGCCCCTACGGTTGCTGTGGCAGCAGACGAGGGAACTCCGGCGGAGGCTGCAGGTGCTGCACTTACGCTGGGGAGGCTGCTGAGACCGAGCCGGAAGAGAAGCCTCAGAACTAAAAGAACGACGACGACGACGACAAGGCTAGGCATTGCATATGCAACCTGTGTTGCATTAGTTATATAGATTCAGAAAATGCCTTGTATTGTATGATGTGGTAAGAGCATGACTGAGCTATGTCGTGCACATGAATAAAACTTGTGATGTGTGTATGGAGCGTCTTCAATAAAAAAAGATGAGAGTGTTTGTGTTGATTTTGGGTTGGCTGAACAAATTTAACGATACAACCGTTGGTTGATGAAAGATTTCATTTTTCCGAGCATATAAATTCGACGTATAAGGTAAATTTATAGGCTTGCTATATCGCATCTAGCTAGCAATTTTCTTTTAGATGTCGAATATTTCTTTGACTGTTTAAAAAATAATAAATTTCCTGAAGCCGAATGCACCTTAAAGGACAACAACGATAAGGTCAAAACACGACGACAAAATGGCTAGCTAGTTGAATTTTAGGTTAAATAGTTTCTTTGAAATGCAAAAAGTATCTAGTAAAGTGTCATTAAAAAGTGCATTAGAAGTAACTTTGGTTTAAATATTATTTGGAACAAACTACACTTGAAAATGACCTTTCCTTTTTTTTTTGAAAAAAAAAATATCGAACATTCTAGTAAACGCTGGCAAACCAAATTTATCACTAACGGCCTCCTTCTAAGGTCATACGACCTCAAGCAATGGCTGCCTAGTGTTGTGCAACCTCAAGCGATTGTCGCTAGGGGTCATGTGACCTTAGGCGATGCTTACCAACTATCGGATTTGGGCAATCAGTGACGTCACACTAGGTGAGGGCATTTCTAGAGTTTTGAAAATTTAGCGCGGGAAAAATTAGAAAAAAAAAATATTAGCATTCTGGAAATACTCAAAGGCCAAAATTCGTATGAACCTGTCTGGAGTTAAGAGACTTTAAAGGTAGTAGAAGATGCAATTGCATCTTCCAAAAGCTCTTCAAAAAATTTACTAAATGCTATTTGCACATTGGCATTTAAGGCCCTCAAAAGGCTCTGGCAAGGTGTTGCCAAACATCACCGTTGCGTAATTCGTACGCTTTCCACTTCTCTCACTTACGCTATTTTTTCATTACCAAGCATGTAATAACCTAAATGACGCGTGTAGAAAAGTACCTTTGCATGCTAAGCTATTTAAAATCTCAAGATCACAGATTGAGATTCTCTGACTTAACAAAATAAATTCTAGGATATTATCAATCTCTCTCTTCTTAACCGTTGCGCATCAGCAATTTTTTTTATTACCGTTACATGAAACTTCAAGTCTCTAGTCATAATTCAAAATTTGTGATGAGTATCCTCCTTCTATTTGGGGGGATAAGAGAAAGTATCTCACCTTAATCCCACAAAATCTCTCTCTCTCCCCCTCTCCCAAATATGGTTGTGATCATCAAGGGAATTGCTTGTCGGATGGAGGTCATCTGCATCAGCCGGCCTTCGATTTGATGTTTTCGATCACGTACGAATCAGTTCATCCGTTCGAGATTGCACGCACATTTAGAAAGAGGGAGAGCAAAAGCGACAGCGCAAAGTCCACCCTAAAAGCGAGGGAGCTTGTCCCTAATGATCATGGGCGACAAGAAGGCGCTCTTCGCAACTTACACCTTTGGGAAGCCCATTGTTAAGTTTTTGGGGACAATTGCAGCATCCGCCACCAAAGACTTGCATCAGGGACGCCTGATCACTGGTGATTAAGGTTGGCCATTTGGTGGTCTAATCGAACCTAACTATTGCTGACTTGCCCTCCTCTCGAACGCGTTGAATCTAATCTACAAGATCACCGTCCCTAAAAAGGATTAGCATCGGAAGGTGTTTAATGAATTTTGATTCCTAGTCTTTGTTACCTCTCGCAAGCCATCATTCACTTGGTGTCGTGTACAATGTAAGCTGCTGTCTGAATTGTTGTGCGTACGCGATGGCCTAAGTCACTATGGCATCTCTCGCGATCGAGACATTGCACTAGCTAAAAGCTTGTAACGTAATCAATAGCCATATTAGAATCAGCTAGTGAAGTTTTTAATTAAGTAATGGGACAAGATCCTTGTTGGGTCGTCGAACTATGTCTATCGACGTAATTAACCTGACACTCCCACGTAACTTCACGATAGGAATCTCGCAAGGAGTGGCAGACCTTCCACAGGAGGTATAGGGCCTTTTACAGTTGAAAATCCCACGTCCCTTGCACGAGTCAAGAGTCAAGACGACACCGGGGCAGCACGTGGCTGACTGCGTCGATTCTGCATGGGCTAACGTGGCGTGTACCCAGAATAGGCTCGCATTCCTAGCGTCCATACTTGTTCACCAAGCGCTCCCTCAACGTGTCTCTGGTCTCGCCGCAAAAACAAGAGAAATGAAATCTCCCTCACTTTCTTGAAAGAATGAGCGGAATTATTTCTTGAAATCGTGAGAGGGAAAAGCAAATCTATGCATATTAGTCTAGCTCCGAACCACTAATTGTACTAATAAGAGATCGCTCACGCTTTTCATAAAGTGTGCATAAATACTATATCGCTAACCCCAATTAAATTAATTGAGTAGTTAAGAGCTTGATTTCGATGGACGAATCTTTATATCAATCACGAAGAAGCTATCCAATTAAAGTACCTTGTGGGAGGCACGTCATCCGCCTTGTGCACAAAGCCCATATTTGATGCGCGTGGATGAGGCAACTTGTAAACGTCATAAAAATAAGTTCAATTGCAAAAACAATTACCCAATTCAATTTTAAAGGGGGAAAGAAAAGCACTCCAATAACCGCAACGTTCGTCACACCTGCAATACCTTGTAATTGTTCCCAACTCAGTGTTATCTCGCACCGCTTGACGAGAAATTTGACAAAATTCTTTTATACGAAATATCTCCACTCAATAGTTTAAAACTTTAAAAACAGACTTTTTACCATGACATTTGAGTCAAGATTCGCATTATTTATGCTCCATGTTTATTTTGCATGTAGGGTTCCTCATTTTTCATAGGTATCCTTAACGATTTGCACATTATATGGAATGTTAAAGTATTACCGAACATGAGTCGGATACAGATTTACACAAACTTCATATATGTACTTCTAATTCTAATAGTTGAAACCTTTTTAGCAAATCAGTAACGATGCGCAGCTAGAGAGAAATTATTAGACGGTCTCCAAACCATGTAAACCATATTTATTTGAACTGCCGATTCTACGGACTCTACGTTATCCTACATAATTAAGGATTGAGAATTTGAGATGACATTCTCGGCATGATCTATAGACCATCCTGCACGAAAGGACAAATCGGGCGATCCGATCGGGCTGCAGGAGGACCATCTGAAGGTCCATGGCCCCAAGGTACATAGTGCCAAATTTGACTCTTTGACCGTGGCACAGATCACAACACGAGATCCTTTTCTAACTCTATCCCTTTGATTTCTTTTTGCTGAACGAAGAATAGAGTAATCTCAGATTTATCAAGACCGATTAACGAAAATTAATTCATTATGCGTCGAAGCATATTCAACGACGAACGATCTTTCACTTAATAAATCAATAATACCAGTCGCGACAGAAGATTGGTATTCTACCAACAAAACTCGAATTTCATTTCCACTTGCCATTCAGTCGTGCCAATCTATCTCAGCTGATACAGATGTCCCTTGCACTTTCAATGCTCCAAGCGACAGGCTTTGAAACTGCGGTGGTGCTATGCGCCAAAAATTCCCAACGCCCAACCAAGTTCGGCCCGTCGTCATTAATGCTCTGCGCGTCCGTCTCGGTGCTCTACCTGTGGGTTTCTATCGCTTTGCGCCGCCTCCATCGCTATATATACCGCTCGTATATTTAGCATCGCTGTTCAAGCATATCCTTTTCCTCATCGCACGCTCGAGTCTTTCGGATCCCGAAAGTTCCACGGTCTAAAGCAAAATGAAGCTCAAGGCTCTGTGTTTTGCGGCCCTCGTGTTTGCGACAGTGTTCATCTCCTCCACGGCCACCGAGACGTCTAAAGATGAGAAGAAATGTACACTTCGCCCTCGCTTGTCCTCTTGATTTATGTTTTCGCTGCGTCCGAAATTTCCCAGTTCATTTTCCGTTTATCCTTATATTTTTCTAGGTTATAACATGGCTAGTTTATGGCAGTCATTGTTGACATGCATGTGGCGTGCCACTTTGAGTTTCTCGGGGGTCACGTGTCGCGACAACGGGACACTTCTCACTATATGAGCTACTTCAAACTTAAAAACACTTAGAATTATGAGATCATGGATCAATACGGATACATAATTTGACAGGATTAATCAAAAACTGGGTTTTGGTTAATTGATGCAGCGGAGGCCGTAGCGACCGACAAAAACCAAGACCGAGCCCGAGGTGGGAATTTCGGAGAGAGGATAGGATATTGCTGGTGCTGTGGCCGCTATAGGGGCCGTTGTTGCCATCTTGATGCTTCGTCATTGAGCTATCTTAAACTTTTGAAAATTCGGCAGAATTCTACAGTTCAAGTAACGAGGGTCGAGAGAGAAAATTATAGATATTTTCGGGGTTAAGAAAGGACTATCTTTCCGATCAATTATCGAATGTCGAGTACCGGGAACCTCCTTATTTCTCATTAAAAGAAAAAATTACTGTAGCGAAGCTTTGCCTACGACAATTGATTGAGCAAGCAGTCGCTCGGCGCTTAACGGGCTCTTCTGCTTTCTCTAATTCTAAAATGGTTAGGGTCTACACTTTTGTTATGCTTCTCGTGGCATGAGACTTTCAAAACCGGGCAAGACAGTGTATTATACGACAGGCAGATTCCCTTTCTATCTTATGCTTTATGTATTTATATTTGATTCATTTTCTTTTTGGGGAAAAAGATACGAAAGGAGCCGCAACAGTGACTGAGAAAAACCAAGCGGCCGAAGGGGCAACCTTTGAAGACGGAAAATACTGCAAGCACCAGTGTTGCCACTATGGGAAGTGCCATTGCTGTAACGTCAATGGTAAGCTCACAGCGCGTCCGATAATGGATTTCTAATTCGGCTTTTTATCCGAAATTATTGTTTCGCCTAGAGAGAGAACTTTTTCATTCTTCGTTGTATTTTATTTCTACTTGCAGATGTAGTTTATGAACTCGATGAGGCGACTGGGCAATACGTGATGATGGGATATGGCGGCGGAGGCTGGGGAGGAGGAGGGCGCGGAGGCGGAGGCGGAGGCTGGGGAGGGGGAGGAGGGCGCGGCGGTGGAGGAGGAGGAGGAGGAGGGCGTGGCGGGGGAGGCGGCGGAGGGAGGTGCCCGCACTGCACCGACACCGAGGCGAACGAGAGTGCGAGAGGAGGCAAGCCGCGAACCTAGAAAGTGGTAAAAATCATAGGCTGTAAACTAAGGAATAATTAATATCGATGTGGACAGTGTTTAGGAGAGTGGGTCAAAAGTATGTGTGAACGAGAGTAATAATAAATGCATGCAACAAGCATGCAACAAGCAAAGGGTCAGATCCCCCTGAAGTTGGCCCTGACTATGTTGTGGCTCTCATGTTTCTGTACTAAAATGTCGAAAGGTGTCTTCTGTTTGCTTACTTCGTCGCCTCTTAATCCTCCACAGCCAACTAAGCAGACGGCTCGATCCATGCCTCAAACGACTCGACTTTCGTCGCGCGATTCATTAACATGTCACAATAGTTCTGGCCGTTATAACTTATAGCAGATTGTATGATCACGTCCCTAACAATGGTACGAATTGAAGTCTTGGTAATTTTGGTGGTTCGATAACATGAAAAGATGACGTGTCTCGTGTTAGTTTGGACTTGAGAGTACATGCGTGAGAGGTCCCGTTTGATAACTCAGTATTATATGTGAACACGATGCTGGTCGTTGCATTCAATGAAAAGAAAAGAAACATAGAGCTCCTGTACTGGGGTAACAATTACTAGTGACAGTATATGGAAGATGCAACAGATGACGACTCTTCCGGACATCACACCTCGATCGTAGACCGCACAAGCTGATGACCGCCATGCTAAAAACCGGGACAATGCTTTTGGACCGTCCAGCCGAGCTCGGGCCTGGTAAAAAATTTTCCACAAAGTGTTTGGCTGGGAATAGCGGTTTCCTTTATGGGCTGGGCCCCAAAAAAAAAATCTTGCGGCCTGATGCCAAGCGCCTTCGCACTCGCCCAAGCCTGTCGACCAACCTAAGTGATCCGACGGCAGAAATATCAATGGACCGCTTTTCGTCAAGTATCTTATTTTATCCGATTCATAGTATCATCATCTTTTAAATTTAGATGGACTAAATTGTTATCTCAACAGATCTTTTCCACCAAGAGTATATTGAATCACGACTGAAAATATTAAATAAAGTCGAGTGAATCAAGGTTCGACCATACACATACAAGCATCTTGCTTTGGACTTTAGGCACGAATTAGTTTAGACCGTCCGGATCTTTTTCTAACAATAGCCCTCCGGCGAGGACGAGATTCTCTCCCTTAATCAAACCCTCCCCGTCCTCCTTTTCAACCCCTTCTCGCGTTCTGCAACGTGGGGGGATCGCTATTCTATTCCACCCCTCGCCGAAGGGGAGCGGGCCCCGCGCTCCCCGCCCGCAGGACCGGCCCCTTTCGCCGGTCAAAGAGATCTGTTCTGTCGTTCTGGTTTTCTTGTTGGGGGGAATCGTGTCGGGCTCGGACTGACTCGCTCGCTCGTTACCCCTGAAAAGTCAACTTCATCGGGCGCGGCGGGGGACCCGAGGCGTTGAATCTTTACTTTCGCGATCGTCGAAAGGGCATTCGGCACGTCGAATTAAAAATCCATGCGAACGAGAGCTCCTCTTGATTCGCGTCGTGCTTCTTGGGAGCGTGAGGTCGGCCATGGCGAACTTCCACGACAGACGTCAAAACTGCGCTGGAGGTTCTTTCATCCAGGATTTAAGGTTTAAAGACTTAGGGCGCGTTTGGTAACGTTTACGGTTCCAAAATTCAGGAAACGAGAAATAGAAAAAAGTGTTTACATTAGAACAATTTTGACCAAGAAAAGATGCGTTTAGTAAATTTGTTAGGGAATAAAAAATGAATAAACACGTTTGGTAAATTTTATTATTTTTTGTTTCTTTTAATTTTTTAATATTTTTATTTTATTTTTTATTTTTTCCTTTCTTTTTTGTTTTTCTTCTTTCGGCGAGGCTCGGCCTCGCCCTTGGCCGAGCGAGCTCGGCCTCGCCCAAATCCAACGAGGCCGAGCCTCGCCATGGGCGGGCGAGCTGAGCTCACCAGATCCGGCGAGGTCGCCGCCCTCGACGGCGTCGTCGGCCCTCGACGGCCGGTCGCCGGCCATAGCCGAGGCCGACAACCGGCCAAAGAAAAAAGAAGAAGAAAAGAAGAAGAAAAGAGAAGAGAGAGAAGAAGAAAAATGTTTCTTCAAAATCGTTTAAGAACAAGAAACAATTTTTTTTTGTTTTTCATTTCATTCTTTTTTGTGTTAGGGAACAAAAAAAAAAACGTTCTTTTTTTGTTAACAAAAAAACAAAAAATCTGTTCTTAAACAGATTCCATAAATAAAAACATGCAAGCCCTTATTGACTTTTGGAATTGAAATGTCTTGTGTTAAATCGTTAAATGTCGTGGACATGAGCTCAACTCGAAGTTGAGCTTTTGGAGAAAAAGAATCGTTGTGCACTCAACTACGCATCGGGGTCGTGGGTCTTGACTCCAAATTCCTTACACCTTGTTTCGTGCGCTCATGTGCTTCTTATGGCTAGACTTGGTTTTAGCCATTTTTGCAACACCCAGCACATGCATAATTAGGCAACCAAGAACGCCTCGATTCCAAATTGAGTATGATTAACAAGTGTCTTCAAGGCACTCATTAGCATGAGTAGGAAGAATATTTTTTCCAATAACATTTCTAATCGATAGATTACGAGTTTTGAGCATCGCATACATCCAAACTTAAGTAATATAAACACAGGCAACGTCTATGTTAGGAGCCATCAACTGGAACACTAATTGAAGGACCTTTTTGCCACCAGTACCAAGGAAACCACCACACATATCGAAACTAGTATGCTATTTGTTCATACTCTATTCGTCCACAGGCATTGGGCAGATTTAATCTATCATCTTAACCTCCATACAACATAACTAATGTTAGAAAAAAATTATCACGAAAAATTTTAAACTATTATACTTATGACAAATTTACCCTCAAACTAATTTTTTTATTACAAAAAACTTCAAAGTGGTACACCTACAATAAATTTATTCTGAACCGGTATATTTATGACAAATTTACCTCAACCTAATTATTTATCACAAAAAACTCCAAATCGATATATTTGTAATAAGTTTAATCCAGACTAATTTTTTAACCATCAAAAACTCTAAATTAATACATTTGTGATAAATTTACCATTCATTATTAAATTAATACTATAAAAAATCACAAACTAGTATATTTGTAACAAATGAAGGGTAAAATCTTAAACCGATACATTCATCAATTATTGTGTATCATCCACCTCAGCAATAATTTAACGAAAACCGAGGAGAGATAAATTTGTCACGAGTATTTTAGTGTGAATTTTTTATGGTCAAAAAATTAATTTGCGATAAATTTATTACGAATATACTAATTTATTATTTTTTATAGTATCAACTCTAAAAAAAATTACCAAAAAAATAACGATAGAAAAGAAATTAGAGGGCAAAAAGAGCGCCATCGCTATCAATTTATTGAGGAGGAGTAGTTCGAGAGACAAGATACATGCACATGTAGAATTTGAAAAGGGAAAGAGGGGATAGAGAGTACTGAAGGCGTGGCCCTACGTTTGTAGTTTTTTGGGCCATCTTTTATGATTAACACAGGAACGTACAAATTGTTGGGGTGTCCCTATGGACTTGGCAGCGGTGGAAACATCCTCTTGTGAAGCAATCATAGCTCGAATTCCCGAATAGGACAGGAACTTGTTTTGGACCTTTGGTAGGCCAAAGGTCCCAGTCATCCGCACCAACACTGTTACGGCAACGCTTGGCTTGGCTGGGTTCTTCATCTGACATTTGTGCTTTGTTTTGTGGTAGACGACCGCGCATCGTAATCTACAGCAACCGCACAGAAAAAGGGGGGGCGAAAATCTTGTTGTTTTCTAAAAGGTCGGTGTCCTCTGAAATTAAGGGTAATTTACCTTTATCAAGTTGCTTTCTAAAAGACAGAGAAGCTCTTCTCTATTGAAGAATTTACAAAGAGAAAACCTAGATTTTAATTTTTCCCGGACCATGCATGAGTCGCGAGCTCATGACCACTACGGGTGGCGTCGCTGGGCAATGCTAGATCTGAAGTCGCCTGAGGCTGGTGACCTCAGAGCCAACATCTCGAGATCAGTCCAACTTGCGATACAGTGGTCGGGTCTCGGGATGTTGGTGAAGGCTCGACGATGGGTGGATGAGCTTCTACGGGTGGTCGGCAACGTGCGGTCCCATGTGATCGAGACTCAGGTCCTCTGTTCATGGATTGGGGACGTGTGTGTCAGGGCGCGCATGCGCAAGAGAGAGGCCATATCTAAGGGTAGAATGGGTAATTGGGGATGAGAGGAAGGCCAAAAAGAAAATGGAAAAGAAGAGGAATAATGGAGAACAAACATTGGCCATTCGATTGGTTAAAAGATTGCGGGGCATTCACCTCTTTGATGGAAGAACTTTAAGATGTAAAGTTACCTAACTAAATTTAGAAGTTCTCATTCCTATAGGAAATTATACATATTCTATGGATTTGCGTGACTTATTAAGATATCCACGTATATTACTTTGATATTCAATTTTCAAAATATGAGGAATGTATATCATGACCTTTAATACGAACTACGATTTGTCAAAAGATTACATGGCCACTTAAATTGGTACGAATCTCAAGTCATGGCATCCAGTAGATCTCTTCTTCTTTTTTTCCTCACGTAGTTTTCTACTTATATCTTTTCAGTCTGTCATGTGATCTGGGTGATCTTTCTCCTTAATGAACCGTGAATCAAGCACGCCCTTACGTGTCATGCATCGAAATGGGTTGATTAGGGTTTTTTTTTAAACTGGATGGTACGATCAATCTTGGAGAAAGAGAAGGACCAAACAAAATTACGAGACGGATCAGAGAAATACATTGCTTGTGGGGAAAGGGAAGACGACTTTGCGGATCCAGTAGATGCCGGACAGATGTGTCGCTGCCGTGTACATTCTCGCTGTTATAATACCAAACTCATCTGACTTTCTTCGCCCGATGAACGCCGCAGAGATGGCTTAAAGTCTCCCTCGCATGCATGCCATTGAATTTTGTCTCTTGAAATCGGGCGAGTTTGGTTTTCCCCAGACCTGTCAAAGCCATGCCCTCCGTTTGAACGGCAAAAAGAAAGTCGTTTGGGTCGCTCGAACGAACGCATACATATCGTGTTTTTCTTACATCAAGCGACGGCGACACGAGATGGGTCGAGGGTTTTCTATAGGATCCGCGCACTGGCTACAACTCACACGGGCCGAACATTACGATTGGAATTGCGCCGGATGCATTATAAAATATTCTTGGTATCTGATTAGAGAAACCGTAAACCATTGACTCTGGTGGGTGGAGAGAGAGAGACAGAGAGAGAAAGAGAGAAGGGGGAAGACAAAGAGAAGCGCCCCAACGTGTGAAACAAAAAGCGGGCTTCTCGTTGGCCCACTCCCTTTGACAACAACATTAACGGGAAACGCTCGTCTTCTTCTTGGGGAGACACACCCTCTCTCTCTCTCTCTCTCTCTCTCTCTCTGAGAGTGTCCCTTTATATGTTCTTCGTCCCCTGGAAACTCGAACGTTCGTCGCTGCACCGTGGCCTCTCGTCTCCCTCCTTCGATCCCTTCCAACTTTCTCGCGACCTCTCCCGACCCGAAGAGCAAAAGAGGGCCCCCCGCAGCAGCAGCAGCAGCGTCAATGGAGGACAGAAAAGGAGGAGCTCTCCTCTCCAACTCGGCGCGCCACTCGTCTCCTTCGCCGCCGCCGTCCGTGGAGCTTCTTCTTTCGGGCGGTGCTGAGCTAACGAGGGAGGCGTCTCTTCTGGTTCAGCCGCAAGACGCCGTGGGATTCGGCCTCGAGCGGGCTTCTTGCTTCTGGTGACATGGTGAAGAAGATTTCACCCACCGAAGGATAACCAAAAAAAAAAGAAGAAAAAAGGGAAGGAAAAGAAAATTCAGCGGCGTACATGGGAAGGCCAGGCATGCATTTTGCACCATTTTTGTTTTTCTTTCAAGTTCGTACCCTCTCTCTCTCTCTCTCTCTCTCTCTCTCTCTGTTTATGGAGAACTTTCCTTTTTTTTCCCTTAATTTTCTCTCTCTCTCTCTCTCTCTTTCTTTCTTTTTCTTTTCTTTTCTGGGGTTGGGATTTGTAGCTTCGGTTCTTGATTACTACATACATGGGAGAACGGAACGGAATGGAACGGAACGGGGAGGGAAGGAAGCCGGCGACCGGACAGTCGCACGTGGAGGTGTTCGGTTTCGTAGAACATCGATCGAAGCATGTTGATCATACAAAAAGTAATAATAATAATATTCGACCCGGTTTTCCGGCTTTCTTGTTTCCGATGATTCGGCTCCCTCTTCCCCCCCGGCTGTGCTCATTTTTTTCTTTTTTTCTGGGTAAAGGCGCAGGCGAAAATCGAATTTGCCCACTTTAAATTTTTTTTTTCTCGCCCCCGAATTTTCTCGTGCCGTCTATTATAATTTATTGGAATTAATGTGGGAAATTTAGTTGGCAACATAATAATATGTATTTGGACTATACTGTTGGTAATCGGTTGGTAGGGGGGCATGTCATATGACTCGAGAGTAGGAACCAACGCACGATTTGTATGTGTCGCGATTACATCACCGGCGTCGTTTTCGTGGGGGTGGGGGTGGAGCCATCACCCACCACCATGAAATTTTATTCATTTTAGCCTTTCCTTGCGGGGAGAATTAGTGCATTATGTTATCTAATTTTTATTAGAATAATTCGCAGTTTGAATGAGAACAAACGAACCATATGGGTTAGGGTTTCTCTCTCGTGTATGCGAGCTTCTCCCTACCAACTGGTAGCAAAGTCTAATACAGAAACCATAGCCATTGGCTAATTCTCCTCTCTTTCGAGTTTTCGATCCTATTACATTTCGCTTTTCTTTCATCAAAAAAAAAAAGAAAAAAAAAGGGGGTTTTCCCTCGAGTTTGAGTCGGTTGAATGCTATGGCCGTACCCGGAAGGAGCAATGGAGATGGTTCGGTGAAAACCTATGGAGATGTTCGGTGACAACCCTCCGACCAGGGGAAGTGCACGGGCTTCTGGGTGTTGATACAAGGTTGGATTTCTCCTTCTTTATCCTCATGATGTTGAAGAGTATGGGTTCAACGCAGTTTCTGACAGCGTGAATGCGAATCTGTTGATGAGGAGAATATGCTGTTGGTTTGCCTTTCCGGAAGGAATTCAGTGTAGTTCTTCTGTGGAAAACCTCTGAAAACGATAGGGATCCAGCTGGTTTGTTGAGAGGAATGACTGTAAATAGTGTTGAGCTTTCTGCCAGGAAGATGTATGAAAAAATGCCCATGAGAATGCGCAGCTAGATACGGAAGTAATCAACTGATATTTAAGACCCTTAAACTGGTCAGAAAACATGGACAGCAAAGAGGAAAATGAGCTACGTATAGCAGCATTGTGTAAACGGTTGGGACATCTATGGGATGAGCAAGATGTCGTTGAAGTAAATCCGAACGTTTCATTACAAAAAAGAGATGAATGTAATAGAACAATATTGGGTAAACTCTACTCTAAACCCAAGGTCAACTTTCCAGCTTTCTTCACAACTATAAAGAACGCTTGGAAAACAGAAGCAGTAGAATGTGCACAAAAAGGAACGGGTCTATTTACCTTTGTGTTCCAGTCAGAGGCAGAAAAGGACAGAATACTCAAATCTTCACCTTGGTCTTACTCCAGCAATTTGCTAGTGCTGAAACAATGTGATCCTGAAATTCCAGAACATTGTTATGATTTTTCTAGAGCGGCTTTCTGGGTTAGAATTGGAGGTATTCCCCCTGGTTGGAGAGTCGAAACTGTTTACCATGATCTGGGAAGAAAGTTAGGCCAGGTGCAGGAAATCCAGCTTGAAACCATGGGACACCTGCAACAAAGAGGAGGTAGAGTGAGAGTGGAGGTAGACTTAACAAACCCTCTAAAAGCAGGCACCATTTTGGATATTGGCAAAAAATGGATGTGGGTAGAATTCAAATACGAGAGATTACCCCATTATTGCTACTCCTGTGGAAGGATAGGCCACTATGCGCAAGATTGTTCAGAATTTCCTTATGCAGAATCCCCATGGGCAGTTAACAAAATCGGTTCCTATGGACCATGGTTGAAAGCAGAAGTCAGTGATCACAGTCCTTATTGGGAGACTTTTTATGGAAATCTTGAAGAAGATTTTATTGTGGAGGAAACCATACCGGTAGCAACGTCTCCAAGCAGAGAACAAGCTCTAATCATAAGAGAGAAAGGGCCAGAAATGTGTCGGGAAGCCTGCAGAAAAAAAAGACCCGAAAGCTCTGTCGAGCAGGAGAGAACGGAACCCCCTGACCCAAACCAGAAAGTCAATATAGACTATGGAAAACAGATTATATGCTCAGATACTCCCACACAGAATACTCTTAAAATTGGAAAGAGTAGCAAGAAGAACATGAAGGTGCAGAAAGCTAAGAAGCAGAGATGCTTACCTGAACCAACTCCTATTCTCATTGACGATTCAGGCATGACAGAGACGCCAGTGAAATATCTAAAAGAAAGAACAGACTGGGCTTTGGTGGCTAGCCCTAATAAGCCACCAAAGACGATATGAAAATCATTAGCTGGAATTGTCAGGGGCTGGGCAACCCCCTGACATTCCAAGAGCTCAGAGCTTTGATTGCTCTTGAAAGGCCCAGTATAGTCTTCCTCATGGAGACTAAAAACAAAGCAACAATGGTGGAAGGTATATGCAAGAAAATCCAGTTTCAGCATCTATTTCTAGAAAATCCAACGGGTATAGCAGGGGGATTGGCGCTAATGTGGAATGAGGAAGTAACAGTGCAAGTCCAAAGCAGCTCTAAACACTACATAGATGTAAGATGCACCGATTCTACCGGGAAATTAAGCATGCAGATTACATTTATTCATGCATCCACAAATTTCGGGGAGAGGCAACAATTATGGCAGCATTTGAAGATGTTGAAACCACACAGCTCCAGTCCATGGATATGCATGGGGGATTTTAACGACGTTCTATACGTATGGGAAAAGGTTGGGAAAAGGGAAGCAGATAACCAAAGAATAGTCGCTTTCAGAAATATGCTTAATGAGTTATCTCTTATGGACATGGAAAGCCATGGTTGTGCATTTACATGGGCAAATAACAGAGAAGGGGAAGATCTTGTTAAAAAACGTCTAGATAGAGTGTTATGTACCTTGGAATGGCGCGTAAAATACCACGATGCGAAGTTCATGCACTCCCAAAGAATCGGATCGGACCACGATCCTCCGGTTCTCGGCCTTCACCCCGCACAAAAGAAGAGAAAAAGGAATTTAGGATGGAGGCATTCGGTTGGAGAATGACGAATATCATGAAGTAATTCGTGAAGTATGGAACACATTATCAGCCCCTACACAGCCCACTTTTTCAGCCAAACTTCAGGTGACAGCCAAAAAACTAATACAATGGAGTCAAAAACAGTTTGCACATGCACCTAGAAGGATAAAGGAGTTAACACAGGCCCTAACAGCAATCACCAATCAGCCACAACAGCATTCTAGCAGACAGGAAATGAAAAGTATTATTCATCAGATCGACACTCTAAGAAAACAGGAAGAGCAATACTGGGGAATACGATCGAGAATTAAATGGTTACAGTGGGGAGACAAAAATACAAGCTTCTTTCACGCAACAACAGTGCAAAGGAGGCGCAGAAATCACATCACAATGCTGCAAGTGGAAGATGGCAGATGGTGTCGGGATCCAGGAGAAATTAGACATCACATATCTGACTATTACCGCCAGCTATATACAACAGTAGGGGAACGAAACTATCAGCCAGTTTTGAGCCAATGCAAATCTCCTATTGATGATCAAATAAACGCATCCCTGGTGGCTAATCCAACGATGGAGGAAATTAAACTGGCAGTGTATCAGTTGGGAGCTATGAAAGCGCCAGGACCCGATGGTTTCAATGGTCTATTCTATCAAAACAGTTGGGAAATTCTTCAGACTGACCTGCTCCAAATGGTACAGACTTTCTTCAACACAGGAGTCTTGGATCCGAAGTTAAATCAAACCCATATAGTCTTGATTCCCAAAGTCAAAAATCCTGAGACAATTAGTCAGTATAGACCAATCAGTCTTTGCAATTTCAGTTATAAAATCATCTCAAAACTACTTGCAAATAGATTGAAGCAGTGGCTGCCAGATATAATCGCACCTGAGCAAAGCGCCTTCGTCAAGGGGCGTCAGATTCAGGATAACATCCTGATCGTGCAGGAAGTACTACACCAGCTGCGGATCACCAAACGACAGAAAAAACATAAGGCAGTACTCAAACTAGATATGCAAAAAGCATATGATCGAATTGAATGGGATTTTGTTCGGGATTGCATGCTGAAAATGGGCTTTTCTGACAAATGGGTGACTCTAATAATGCAATGCATCACTATTGTGTGACTTTCGGTGTAAAGCTCAATGGAGAACCTACCGCGTTTTCAGTCCATCCAGAGGCCTAAGGCAAGGAGATCCCCTGTCGCCTTATTTGTTTATCCTGATCACGAATGTATTAACATGGTTAATGACAAAAGCAGTTGAGGAAGGCAGCATACAAGGCATACAGCTTAACAGGTATTGCCCAAAGCTCTCTCACCTTATGTTCGCGAGATGATGTTATCTTCTTCTTGGATGGCACCTTAACGGAATGTCGAATCGTCATTAACACTCAATCGCATCTTGCTATGCAACGGGACAAGCGGTAAACCTAAATAAGTCGGGGTCTCGTTTAGTAAGAATTGTCCCTTACCACCGAAAAGAAACTTGGCTCAAGAACTGAGAGTGCCTGTGGTTGACAAGACTGGAAAATATTTAGGTATCCCTACAGAGTGGGGACAATCCAAGAAAGAATTATTCGCTTGGATATTAACCCGAGTAAATTCCAAGTTGGAGGGATGGAAGGAGAAATTACTCACCAAAGCAGGTAAGGAAGTCCTGATCAAGAGTGTGGTGCAGGCTATACCGACATACGCCATGTCGATCTTCAAAGTGCCAGTCTCCATCTCGCAGAGCAATTGAAAAGCGAATAGCTTCTTTTCGGTGGCATAAAGGAGATTCAAAACAGGGAATCCATTGGAAGAATTGGGCTGCTATGAAGAACAGAAAGGACGAAGGAGGAATGGGCTTCAAAGACTTAATTACCTTCAACAAAGTGCATTCTTTGGGTAAACAAGTATGGCGGCTGCACACATCCCACGACGCTCTATGGACTAAAGTCCTGAAGAGTATATATTTCCCCCATGGAGACATCTGGAATGCACAGCAGGGCCGGCGACCATCTTGGGGCTGGAAAAGCATGTTGATGGGGAGAGAGTCTATAAAACCAGACATCAAATGGTTAGTTGGGGACGGCAAATTAATTAACATCAGAGAGGATAAATGGTTAACACAGGATCTAAATGGGCAACCAAAGACATCAATCGAGAACCGATCAAGGTGGAAGGTTTGATAAACGAAGACTCTCGGACATGGAAACACACTCTTATTCATCAGTATTTTGAGGAGAAAATAGCGAATGAGATTCTCGCTATCCCCTTGAGTTCAGAGTCAAAACCGGACAGCAGAATTTGGACAGGTAACAGTAAAGGGGTATATACGGTCAAAAGTGGCTATAACAGAACACAGGCAATGCAAACCAAACAAGATTTACAGAAAGCGTCTTGCTCTTACCAGCCCCCACGATCTTTATGGACACAGATATGGAGCCTGTCCGTTCCGCCGAAACTTCGAACCTTCCTGTGGAGTATTTGTCACAACGCCGTCCCTAGTAGCGAAAATCTCTACAAAAAAAAGATCCGTCCAGACCCGCTGTGTCAGCTGTGTCGCACAGAAATTGAAACCACCGAGCATATATTCCTATTCTGTAGATGGACAAAAGAAATCTGGCGAGATCACAGAATACAGGGAACAAACTTGACGAAACAAACCGGGCGAATCGACCAATGGCTTCTGTCAGCCTTCGAATCAAGAAGAGAATTACCTGAGAAAGAGGTCCTCGCATGGGTGCTATGGCAGATCTGGAAAGCGCGCAACGCATGGATCTTCCGAGACAAAACCCCAACCGCAGAGGATGTAATCGACCTCGCACAAACCCAAAGTCACGCCTTCAACAGAGGAACGAAAAAACGAAACCTCAACCGAACCAAAAATAGACTCTTACCAGAGATATGGAAACCACCCGAAACCAGTGAGGTGAAAGTGAACGTGGATGCCTCATGGGTACCGGGAGAATTTCTATGTTCGGTAGCCGGCATCGCAAGAAATAGAGAGGGATTCGTGGTCGACGGTTTTGCTGCGGAAGCTAGGGTTTCGTCCGCGGAACAAGCAGAAGCCGAAGCACTGTTACATGGTCTTCGCTTTATCTCCAACTGGCCGTCCAATCATGTGCAAGTGC
The DNA here is from genome assembly GCA_014182375.1 of Eucalyptus virginea. Taxonomy (NCBI): domain Eukaryota; kingdom Viridiplantae; phylum Streptophyta; class Magnoliopsida; order Myrtales; family Myrtaceae; genus Eucalyptus; species Eucalyptus virginea. Next base: position 25,497,571 of record CM024514.1, on the reverse strand, counting down.
TTCAAAGTCAAGAACTTAGCTTCGTATGTGAAAGCGATAGCTCAGCGGTGGTGGACTATGTCTTGGGCCGGGCCGAGACACCATGGAATCTAAAAAGCATAATCCAAAGATGCGAACAGGAGCTTCGTATGGGCCGTCAAGTATCAGTAAAGCATTGTCCCCGGGAGGTAAATAAAGCGGCAGATTGGCTCGTTAGTGCACACCGCCGTAAACAACTTCCTCCAGATTGGGTGAATAGACCCCCTCTATCCCTTAGGAATATTTTACTTTCTGAATGTAACGCATCGTTGATCTCTAAGACTTCGTAAGCTAATACATCAGTAGCTATTTCGACCAAAAAAAAAAAAAAAAAAAAAAAAAATGAGAACAAACGAAAAATCGATTACGAAATTGATGGACGGAGGGGTGGGTGGGTGGGGGACTTGACTGTGAAATTGATGTTGGGGGGAAATTCGGAAATTAGGAGGTTGAACAACTTGGGAATGAACACAAGCGAATGAGTAGGGAAGAAGTTCGAGCGGCGGCGTATTCATTGGATTCATGCATCCAAGTCAATCGTAGCGACTAGTTAACTAACAGTAACAGGAAAAACGATAATATGTCGACGAGTTATGATTGATTTTAGGTGGACATCGACGCTGTGTTTCTAGAGCGTCTGAAGAAATTTGGGGACGCGGGTATGAATCGAGATGAATTCTTTGATGCTTTTTTTGGCCATTCGCCACTCGTGCAAACAACATACTAAGTGCATCGAAGAGGAAATGAAGGTGCCCTTTTATGATTGGGAAATGTTAATTAGGTTTTATTAGGCCGAGTATTTTGCTGAGCGAAAAGTTCCATCCTTTCATAATATGACGGCTTACATAATACCTAAAGGGTAATCTGTATTTGACTTCTGATCTCCCTCTATAATCATCGAGCTCGACCAATCGAAACAAAAGCCTCTTCACACTTAAACGACCAGTGTACCTAAGATCAATCGAGGCAATAACAAGGGCGACCGCCGTCACAGAGGTTTTCTTTTCATTCCCGACCTGCAGAAGGCTTTGCTCTTGAAGCTAAACTTGTTTTCGAGTGCAAAGGTAGTTGTGATGCCGAAATCCAAATCAAACCCGTTTCCGACTTTGCATTGTGGTGGGAACAACGACGGTGCTTAGACCGAGAGGCTAGTAAAATGTCAAAGGCTTTATGATCTTTGAACGGCGTTGGTTTAAGGAAAAGATCCTACGACCGGGGGGCGGGAGGGTTCGATCGCCGCTCCATGTGGGGACGAACCACGCACGCCAAAGCCCACAGCTCATCCACGTTTAGGCCCAAGAACGTTCGTACCAACCATCATGCGAGCCCATGAAGTGATCCACATGGATCTTCCACTCAGCCCAGCGAAACGAAAACCGAAACCGAGCGTTGCGTTGGTGAGTGCGAGCGAGAAATACGAAATTCATATCTAAATGAAAAAAAAAATGATACAAATTGCCTCTAAATTTTGATTTAATGTATAATGTCATCTTTAATCTTTAAATTTATTTAATACGATCAATAAATTTCAATTTAATGAATAATGTTATCTTTGAATTTTTAATTTTTCCAATATGATCCCTAAATTAAGGGTTACATTGAATATTTATTATTAATTTATGGATTATTTTAAATAAATTAAAAGTTCTGTAATAACATTATGCATTAAGTTAAATCAAAGTTATGGTGGTGAATGATGTAATATTATCTCTACATATATTGTGGTTTTCATGATCATGTCTGAATGGAAAAAAATATTAGGTAGTACGGCCCCGAAAGCCTAGTCCCTCCCCACTCGATGATTGACTGGGTTCCACCGGTTTTTTCGGGGAACGCGTTAGGGTTTTAAGGCGGAAACTTGCGAAATTTTGGAAAGTTTTTGCAGAGGTGGGTCCAGCAAAGTGAAACGACTCTATAGTCTTGTCTTGCATATCTTCCAAGATTTTCTGACATCTCTCTCTCACCCATCATCGTCATCATCGTCATCTTCTTCTTTCAACCTAACCAAAGGAGCCCGCTCCTCCTCTGTTATGATTTCGCAGGAAGCCACGGATGTAGCCATTCACCGCGCTTCAACCTTTGTTCCTTCGAGACTCTTTTGCTGAGATCGAGCATTGATTCCGAGTCCGCTCCACTCGAAGCGCCAATCCGAAAGGTCGTGTGCACCGGCGAGTTTCTCGGAACGATGGAGAGAACCCACGAACGTGGACTCTCCCGCCACTAGCGACCAGCCAAGACCTCAGGACAAGAACGACACTCTCGGCTTTGGGAGGCTCGTCGGAGCGGTGGTCACATTCCCAACTTTCTTGGCCCGGTCTTAGTCTAGTCCACCTAGGCTCGGATTGCCTCGTCACTCTCGAGCTGCAACTCCTTTATTCTCACAATAAAAGGCCGTCCTTGATGCAACGGACCTCAAGCTTGATGTCCATTTCAGCGTGGTTTTTATTAACTCCACCCATGAGTGTGAACTGCTAGGCCTTATGAAACTTGACGGTGGACACGGGGTTCGACGAATTCCCATTGTTTCAGCTTTGAAGAGGCTAATGTAGCCATCGCAAGAGACTGTCGAGAAGTCGGGGACGGTGATATCACGAATGTTAGGCCGTGGCCAATGGTGCTGCCGGCGAACAGGGGTGAGGACGGCGAAGACAAAGGTGGTAGCGAGGGAGAGGACGGTGTTGGTGTTGCCGTTGAGCATGCGAAAGGGAGACTTGTAGAAGGCATTGCTTTTGTCGAATTGTTGAGTTTTGTTTAAGAGGTTTTGCTTCTGTCCTTTTTCTAGTTTGGAGTACTGGATTGACCACTAGTTTTCCTTATTTTTTAAATAAGATTTCATGATGATGGCCGGAAAGAAACCATTGTAGCGTGGCAGTGACTAGGGATGTATTTTGTTGCCAATAAAATATTAATGAAGGAGCTTCATGGGTGGATCGTGTGAAGGGAGTATGAAAATGAGTCATGCAAAGCAACGAAAACGAGAGAGCTACATATGTCGGGATGGACGTCAAGCTTGCTTCAAGGACGGCCTTTTAACGTGCGAAAGTCACCGGCTCATTCAAGGAGTTGCAGCTCGAGAGCGACGAGGCAATCCAAGCCGACTAAAGACTGGGCCAAGAAAGTTGGGAATGTGACCATTGCTCCGTCGAGCTTCCAAAAGCCGAGAGTGTCCTTCTAGTCGAACTCTTGACTGGTCGCAAGTGGTGAGAGAATCCGTGTTCGTGTTCGCGGGTTCTTTTCGTCATCCCGAGAAACTTGCTGGTGCATGCCACGTCTTCGATTGGAGCTCCGAGTGGACTGTACTCAGAATCAATGCTCGATCTTTTCAAAATAGTCTCGAAGGAACATAGATTGAAGAAGTGACTGGCTATATGCGTGCCTTAAAACTGATCCAGTTAACGCGTTCTCCAGAGTATTTAAGGGGCCCCATTCACTTACGTGGCTCCATGTGTAGATCATTGAATGGGGATGGATTATGTTGACCTGGAGGGGACGGGCCACCAAATATGTTCTTGGAAAGAAGATGGAGAAATCGATGGTCCCGTCACACCATCACATCAGCTTGCGGAAAGGACAGGAAGAGGCACCGACCGAGCAATGAAATGATTCGTGAGGGGGAGCCCATCTCCTCGCTTTCCCTAAAAGTCTCTAAACGTGTCACTTTTTCGAAACGCATTCGACGATCGACGATTTCAATCTTTAACCCGTAAAGACCGACAATCACGGAACGTTGCAGAAGGTGTTGCTTTTGTCGAGTTGTTGAGTTTTGTTGAAGCGGTTTTTGCTTGTTCTCTTTTCTGGTTCGGAGCACTGGGATTAACCCCCTAGTTTTCCTTATTTTCTACTTACCGTGTACCTTGTACAATTTGAATAAGATTTCATGATAATGGCCGTAAACAAACCATTGTAGCGCGGTAGTGACCAGGGATGGATTTGTTGCCACAAAATATTAATGAAGAAGCTTCATGGGTGGATCGTGTGAAGGGAACATGAAAATGAGACATGCAAAGCAATGAGAGAGCTACATATGTCGGGATGGACATCCAGCTTTGAGGTCCGTCACGTCGAGGACGGCCATTTATTGTGAGAAAGTCATTGTCTCTTTCAAGGAGTTGCAGCTCGAGAGCGACGAGGCAATCCAAGCCTGAGTCGACTAAGACCGAGCCAAGAAAGTCGGTCATGTGACCATCGCTCCAACGAGCTTCCCGAAGCCGAGAGGGTCGTTCTTGTCCGAGCTCTCGACTGGCCACAAGTGGTGAGAGAGTCCACGTTTGTGAGTTTTCTTCATCGTTCAGAGAAACTCGCCGATGCATTCATCTTGGATTGGAGCTTCGAGTGGACCTAACTCAGAATAATGCTCGATCTTAGCAAAAGGGTCTCGAAGGAACGCAGATTGAAGCGCGGCGAGTGGCTATATGTGCGTGGCTTCCTGCAGAATTATAACAAAGGATAAGCGGCTCCTTTCGTTAGGTCGAATGAAGAAGAAGATGCGTAAGAGAGAGAGAGAGAGAGAGATGTTTAGAAATTTTAGGAGACATGCAAGAATCCCGAGCCGTTTCACATTGCTGGACTCAGCTGTGTAAGAAAAATTTCAAGTTTTCTCGAGTTTTCCCCTTAAAATCCTGAGGCGTTCTTCGAAAAATCCGACTAGATCCACTGACGCCAAGTCAATTATTGAATGGGGAGGGACTATGCTAATGTGAAGGGACCAGACTAGCTAATGTTTTCTCGCAAAGAAGATAGGAGAAATCGATGGCTGTGACGCGGTCCCGTCACATCAGCTTGCAGAAAGAACCGGAGGAGGCGGCTACCAAGGGATGAAATGATCTGTCAGCCCATCCCCTCGCTTTCTCGAAAAGGATTCCACCATGATGACCGACAATCAAGGATAATTCTTGCCTAAGGACGGTGAGACACATCTGCTAATTTCACTAAGCTACTTGTTGAAAATGAATATCAACCATCAGAAAAAACGAATTTATGTTGAGGCTCCATTAATTTTGTGAAAAATATATAATTTTAAAAATATTTTTCTAAAAATAATCACCTATTTGATCGAAATAATTAATTGATAAATAATATTTTCATTATCGACGACAATTTATATGTAAAGATAAAAATATTTATCGTTTGCTTTTGTAAACGATAAAAGTAATATTTTCAAAAAAATAGTCTCCAAACCATTCATTTTCCTTAAATTAAACATAAGCATAAAATTGATTTGGTTTGCATCTTTCTATATTGTAACACAGACCAAAAATATTTCCCAAGTTCAAATTTTTGCACCAACAACATTTCATGAACAATCATGCCTACCATCATATATGTGTGCGCGTGTGTGATGATAGCGTATTGTCAAATAATGGAGAAAATAACAATTTAATTCATCAAAAGTCAAAACAGCTCTTTTTCATCTCTCCAGAAGTGGACATTTTTAAATAGTATTTTATAATTATTCTTGTTATTCTCTTTTCTTTTCTTTATTATTTTTTCTTTCCTATTTTCCTTTGATTTTGCTGGCAAGAGCCATGAAAGCCTTTTCAGCCGCTGGCAAGGGCTGCCTTGCCTAGAGCCGGTGGGGCCGTAAGCATGGCAACCCCTAGCCCTCGCCTAAATGAAGGAAAATACAAGGAAATAAAAAAAATAAAAAAAAAATTATAAAAAAAAATGTTGAAAATTTATTAAAGTATTATTAAAAAAAAAAGTCCATGACAACGCTAGCTATGTTACCTAAAATGGACGGGCCGTGATGGGCTATAACATATGAAATGGATGATATCCACATTAGTAATTTCCAGCTTAAATTAACTGGATGAACTAAATTAATATAAATGTAAAAAGGTTTATAATTAAATTAATTTAATTAAAATATTTAGAATTAAATTGATCTAATTAATAAGTTTATGATTAAATTGATATAAATATAATATGTCTACTACTTTTTTTTTGTACTTTTCCTATTAGAAAACTGAGTTGGCAATCGGAAAAGCTTATGTTCGTTCAAAAAAAAAAAAACCGGAAAAGCTTATGTGGATTAAATGAATAGAAAAGATTTAAAAGAAATTAATAAAATAATAGGCAAGCTAGGAAAACAAAACCTAAACAATAAAGAAATCTAGCCCCGTCAATATTGACGAGACCACTCGCCACCAACCCAGGATGCCTCCTAAAGCTTGATCGTCCAGGGTTGCGAGATGTCAAAGCTCGAGCGGTCATGGCCACAAGCACGAGCTCCACCGTCATAGCGGTCATGGCGGCAGTGGCCTTGAACTCGAGCTCTCCCATGAGCTCGGACTTCACTGCCACGGTGGCCATGAAATTTCAGAGCGAGCGTCCATCGCCACAATACTCTCGATCTAGTAGCCATGTCCACAAAGTATAAAAGCTTGGGCGACTATGAGTCATTGACTACGAGCTTGAGGTCACAAACAGAAGAGATTGAGCTTGCGCGAGGGCCGGCTAGGGGTTTTGAAGTCAACAATGTCTTAGACAAGTAAAGAGGAAGAAGAAAGCCATTGATTTTAACCAAAAAGTTGTGTTTCTGCAGATAAGAGATAACATTCTAAAAAATGAAAGAAAATAAATTCTATATGTGCACTCCAGGTCACTTTTTCTAAAGTCCACATTAGCAATTTCAAACCACGTCAAGCCCGAAGCAACGATTTTTAATGACTTTAAATCAATATCAGCATGATCCATCGTCAGAACGGCACAAAAACAACCGGGGATATATTTTAAATGTGTAAGGACCATTTTGAATGAGAAAAGAGACTAGGCAAATGGTTTTGATGAAGCAAAATTAGAGAGAATGCTGGGAAACGAAGAAAGTATCTCATATAGAACGATGGAGCAGATCTGGAGGGGCTGTAGGTAGACTTTGACTTTCTTGGCGGTGCCATGAGGAAACTTCAGGGGACGTGCTTCAGTTGCTCCTCTCCCCTTTCGTCAAACGCTAGAATCAGTAGTGGTAGGTTCGTGCTCTCTCACTTACTCTTCCCAAATCACAAGAATCCCTCACCGGCAATTCAAATGAGAGAGAAGAAGAAGAAAAAAACAATGAAACCACTGTGGATTCTAAATCAAAACAAGCAATCATCCATCCACCGTACTCGGGAGTGGGTAATTTTTTTGTCGTATGGAGAAGACAATTATCGGGAAACTTTCACGAGATATAAAGAAGCCCCTTAAGGAATAGGAAAACAATGAAGTGCATCGTCGAAACGGGCAAGTTACCATCGGTCCCTCTGGAAATTATAGAAGAAAATCCAACCCGGCTTCAAGCTGGGTGACTTGGCTTAGAAGACCGATCCTCGTCGAGAGGGATGGTCGTGTACGTGACTTGGCACCAAAGAAAATGAAGAGGGTGGGGGCGACACTGACCGCCCGTACACGTCCGATCATGGCCATGATTGGCCTAACCGAGCGTTGTCACAATCTTCATTCCCATGCCAACGCCAAGGAGCAGTGGATTGTAAGCGAAAACATAGCTCTCTCTCATCTTTCCCTAAACCTTGTACTCGTGATGCAGATCTACGCAGCTTTCTTCTCGATTAATTATATCTTGATTCAAACCGGTTTTCGCACGTCTCCTCTGGTCAAACTAAGGCTACGCTGCCCTCGCCAAGGCCATGAGAATCTCTCGAATTGAAGCCCCGTTTCTCATCAACTCTACATCAACACTTCTAATATCAAATAAAAACTTCAGGCATCAAAAAAGCCGTTCAGTATAAGCCATGAGAATCTCTCGAATCGAAGCCCCGTTTCTCATCAACCCTACGTCATCACTTCTAACATCGAATAAATATTTCAGGCATAAGGGGGAGCAAAAGGAGCCGTTCGGACTGAACTAGACTAGTCGATTCTAAGCAATTTCCAAAGGAATCGATCTGGTTCTCGATTCTAATATTTTGAAACCTTGGAATCGATTTTATTTCGGTCTAATTCCAGTTCCATAAATGAAACCTCCCATCCAAACCGATTTGATTTAAAAAAAAATAAAAATTCTTACAAATATGTGAAAACTAATAAGCCCTAATTTATGTTCTGCTATTTTACGTTTTGTTAAAATAGCTTCTTATTATTGATTTAGAATATGGTCCCAACATCGAGAACTATCGATGATATCAAATTCACTTCGCTGCCTCAGTGATGAAGTTCACCTATAGCGGAAGGAGACGGTACATCCTCACATCACCTAAGCTTTCCAAGTATCGCCTTTTCGTGTCCAAAGGCAAGAAAAGAAAGAGACAGGAGTCCAGCAACAGCAATAGTTATAAAAACAATGAGTAAAGACAAATTAACATGCAGCAAATTGAGAGAGAGAGAGCGCTAAAGGGGTGTGCTCATTTTATGAGAATAATAATTTGAAGTTTATGTTTGGAATGTAGACCCGGATAATACAATGATGGATAAGAAAAAAAATGCATATGTTCTATTAGCTCATTGGAAAATCGATCACATTTAATTAAATATACCAAATGTTGATTATAGGCAAAGAACCGATTTGATAAAAGATGAAATATTTCGAAATTTCAAGTGCGAATTTGACAGGGATACAAACAATAGGACAAGAAGCTCTCGATGCATCAACATCGTCATCACTTGAGTTTTTTTTTTTTTTTTTTTTTTTTGCTCGAACACCACTTGAGTTAAAGTCAAATTATATTAAAAAAAAAAAATCGTTACTTTCTTGTTACTGCTCCTTCCCAAGATGGCGTTGGGGATTACGCAGGATCGCGAGCGGCCCGAGTTCAGTGCAAGACCGGCCCAAAATGCCGAGCCGGAGAGAAGACGTCCCAAAAAATCAGGCGCGCGGGGGCCGCATCTCGGCGGAGGACCACACGTGTCGCGATCTGAGGGCGAGCCCTCACCTTGCTCTGCTGGGGCCGACTGTACCGTAGCGAGATGCGTCCTTCTCGGGAGGTAATTGACCACGAGGGAAGCGGAGCGGAGCGAGCGATCGGCGAGGAGACACGTGGCGGGCCCGCGCGCGCACGATCTGACGAGCGGCGGGCCCCACCCTCGCGCCAGCTCGCTTCAACTTTCGGGGTCCCCACCGCCGAATATTTAATTCACTGTTTTATTCGGGGGCGTGGGGCCCGCGGGGCTGTAATTCACGGGAAAAAAATCATCAGCCGATGGGATGCACTGGTGCCGCATGCGTCGGGGCGTCGAAAAACTGACACGGATAGCGGCAAAAGGAAATTGCAACTTATTACGTGTGGCGTAAAATCTATGTATTCGTAGAATTTAATCAATCGGTTTAAGATGGCGAACGAAAATCGGCAAAAAGGACAAGTTAACGTACACAACTGGTGTCCGATATAAATTGGTCAGGCTACATGAGGATCGCTTTAGATCGGAGAAACCGGTAAAAATCAATCACATGCGTGTGGGAATGGACCCGGAGCACTGAAAGCAGGACGATTGAGAAGTTTTGAGTACACTGATTTTGCAGCCTCTCTTTTTACTTTTTCTTTTTGGCACCAATCACCTAACACGCGTTTCCTACTACCAAATGCCCATTATAACCCCCCACAAACTTTTTTGTTCTGTCAACCCTTCTTCTTTTTCTTTTTTTCCCTTTTGTCCCCGATATGTTTTCACAGGAGTTATATTTACCATCGGTCAGACCCGATCCCGAGTGTAGTAGGTGCCCGGGCCTACCGTGACTGTTTGGTTCGGGGATTTTGAGTCTTTAAAATGTCTAAAGAAAAATTTGAGGTGTTTGATCAAAAAATTTTGACCCATTTGGTCAAATGCTGACTTTGGCATAGCTGTAAGTCCATGAAACCCGCCATCGACTTTCGACATTTTCGGAATACTAAATTAAAAGTTAATGAATTTTATTTTCAAAATTGCCTCCACCTATATTTCACTATTCTAGTCTTGCCCTTGCACTGTTCATCTTTCACTTGGGAGATGGACGAATGCTGGCTTCACTTGGAGGAACTCTAGCGAGGGATCGCCCAACACCGGTGTCTTAATTTCTGGGGTTGCTAATTTGCTTGCTTTGAGGTCATGTGACCTCGGCATCTCCTCGAGTTGCACAACATCAGTGGCCTTCGCCTAGAGTTTCATCGGCGTCAAAGCACTATATTTAGGAAACTCAAATCATCAAAAGCCCAGATCTGCAAAGGTTGTCCGGCAACCTTGATGTTGCTTTGTCTGAGGTTATGTGACCCCAACAGCTCGTTGCCTGGGGTTTGCTCAGCCTCAGCAGCCCTTGCGTGGGGGTGCAACCTCAACGATGGGCTTCCCCAAGCTTTGCTGCGATAGTCAGGCTTTGCCAAGCTATGTCAAGCTCTACTGTGATGGTTGAGACTTGCGTGGTTGAGCTTGTAGCCAATCATCGAGTTTTGTTGCATGTAGGGGTATGCAAAAGAATCGGAAACAATCTGGACCGCTCGAAATTGTACCGAACCAAACTAGAATTGGCAGTTCCCAAAAGAGTCGGTCCAATTTTTGATTCCAATTTATTGATGGTGAGTACCGATCCGATTTCTAATTCGGGGTGTAGAAACGTTTATCTGTCCATTTGGACCAAATTGGTAATATATAAATGTATATTTAATTTTTAAGAAAATTTTCCGACCAAAAAACAAAAGAAAATTGAAAACCCTCAAACCTCTAATTTGGATCTCAATATCAATTAGTTGAGTGTTCATCTAATCTCACTCTCATCTCGTCTGAGTCGCCCCTCTATTTCTCACTCACGACCTCCGCTTTCAAGCTTAACATTAATCGACTCACGGCATCGATTGTTAATTTATAATATGAGTTTAATTTTTTTTACTGATATTGCAACTAATAATACCAAAGTTTTTTATTTTTTGCTTTACTTTGGCTTGCTAGAAACTGTCGCTCTAAGTACGTGAAATTTGGTGGGATTGGTTCCATGGACCTATCACTAGATTGGACTAAACTAGTAGTCTTGTTCCCGAATAGATCCATGAAATTATTGGGTAATTTCTGATTCCAATTTTTCGCAACTGATCCTTAATGAACGGTTCTCAATTCTAGGGTGGGAATCGTCCACCTAAACCATGCTTACCTCTAGTTGCATAAGGGTCATCAAGCATAGGTAATAGTTGATGGCCATTGGTTGATGATTGCCTAGCTGATGAACTACACTTACCTGCCCTCTCTCCCTCTAGTCGTCTACTTACCTCCCTCTCCTTTTCTTTTAATTTCAAAGTTACTTCAAAACGAGTTCACTAAAACAAATGAGTCAGACGCTATTTGCTTTTCTCGTATAAACCTTCATTTAAAGATCCTTGGCAAATGGCTTTACATCCCCCGAATCGAACCAAATGCAACCATACATATGAAGCGCCGTGAGGAGCCAAAATAAGTAGTTTTCTCCTTGTCATTAGATTACTTAATATTTCTTCTTAGATTCGATACCAAAATACAATGTAGGTGGTGTTTTATACGTACTTTGATGATATAGATAACAACTCAAATGGTCAATAAATTTTAACTCAATGTGTAGTATTGTCTCTAAAATTTAAATTGGTTCAATATGGGTCCATCAACTATTTGTTAATATTTATCAAACGTTCATGGATCAAATTGAATATTAAATCAAATTTTATGAAATAAAATAAAAGTTTGAATATCACATTACACATTAAAACAAAGTTAGAGTATCATTTATGTTATATTCCCATTGATAATACGAATGAAATTCAGATTATTTTTTTGGCCCAAAAGAATGGGTGTAAGTTTATATACATATGTAAACAGGGATTTGTTATAAGGTTGCTATTAATGGGAAAAAAAAAAGAAAAGAATGGGCTGTGCTTTTCCCAGGGGGGGAGCAGGAGGGCATGTTGGTAATTTGGACTTCCGGGTCATGATATCGGCAATTTTTTACCTAACCAGCATTAGAGTAGAGCCCCCCACCAATGATAGAGCGTCGCCAGTTTCATGTCCAATGCTCATAAAATCTCCCTTTCTTCGGATGGAAAGGATCAACGTCTCTTTTTAACGTTCCCCAAATTTAAATTTGTTAAAAAAAGACAAAAAAAAATCTATTTTTATTACAGGCATTTTCCATCTCCTTCTTTTATAGAAAGATAAGTTCCGAACTCCGACCAACAATTTCAAAAGAGTTCCTTTCCGGTCCCCATTAATTTCTTTTCTCCCTTCTCTTATCATTTCTTTATATGGAGACGGAAAAAGGACCCAAAAAAATCAGATTTTTTCCTAATGCCTAAACCGGCAATAGATTTGAAATATAATTTTTTTCCTTGTTACTTGTGCGGCGAATAAACAACGGAAAAATAACTGTTTTTCCTGGATCTTTCCCATTTCCCTTCGGTTTTTTTCTCTCGTGTGTTTTTTTTTTTTTTTTCAAAATTTCCGTCCTCTCAAAAACCTGGAAAAAAAAAGGGAGGAAATTATTGAAAAAAAAATCATTATTTTTCTTCTTTCTACATGTTGAATTAGCTGAGAGAGAGAGAGAAAGGGAGAGAGAGAGAGAGAGAGCTTCCTTCAAGGTCCATCCATGGCTATTTTATCCCTTTGATCTCCCCTGCAACACCCACCCCTCCATCATCATCGCCTCGCCTCGCATGACACCCTCTTTGCATCATCCTCGCCGATTTCTCCAACCCTCCTCACCAATCCCGCGAGACCGTTTCATGGTTTCGGACATGTGGGTTTGATTCTTCCTCCGTCTTCCTCGTTGACAAGGTCGGGTTTTTCGTCGCTCGCTCTGTCCAAATCGACGCAACCCACGTCACCCATCACCATCTCCCTCTCCCTCTCCTTCCTTTCGCTTCCCGTCTTTCCCTTCCTACCCATTTGCCGTTTCTTGATCCGGGTCCCCGCGAATCGATAGAAAGGATTCAAGAAATGTACGGGACGCAGAGCAAGAGGGACCTGGCCCTCGAATTCCAGTCCCAAATCCCAATCTTGCGGCCGAGCATCCACTCGAGGAGGGCCAATCTGACCGTCAAGTTCCAAGACCTCTATGGGTTCACCGTGGAAGGTAATGTGGACGACGTTAATGTCTTGAACGAGGTGAGGGAGAAGGTCCGGGAGCAAGGCCGCGTGTGGTGGGCGCTCGAGGCGAGCAAAGGCGCGAATTGGTACTTGCAGCCGGAGGTCTCGAACGGGATTGCGCTCAAGTCGTCCCTCAAGATATCGGCCCTGGCCAATGCGATCACGTTGAAGAAGCTGATCAGGAAGGGGATCCCTCCGGTGCTGCGGCCCAAGGTCTGGTTCTCCCTTTCCGGGGCCGCGAAGAAGAAGTCCACTGTGCCGGAGAGTTACTACAACGATCTGAGCAAGGCGGTGGAGGGCAAGGTCACGGCTGCCACGAGACAGATTGATCATGTGAGTGAGAAAGTTTGGATTTTGAATGGGCCCGTGAAATTGTCTGTGCAGATTTCGGTTGGATTTGGTTTCGACGGATCGCCTTTGAGAAATTTAATTTGTGCGGCAAATGGATTTGCATTTCTGAATTACTTTCTCCTTTGTGAGGAGTGGCATGCTAACCATGCCTATGGAAATGGTTTAACTATGGAAATGGTTTAATGTGAAAGAGAAAGATCGCTGTATGTCTAAATATATTTCCTTTTGCCTGTAAAAGAATTGCTATGTGATTGCTTTCATTCTCCATCTAGATTTGGTTAATTAGGTGACATCTTCAATTTCTAATTTGCTTTAGTTTATTCTTATAGAAGTCTTTCGATACCGGAATCTGGCATTTACCAGAAATAAGAGAATTTTGATCTGATTAATGAGACTACTGATCTTCATTGGGATACGATGGAATGCCATATGAATTGCTGGATTGATAGTCAGAGTCTAGTGTCAATTTAGATCACCCGGATTAGTAAAAGAGGATACCTAAGATGAGGCATAAGTTTGGTGTTCTGCTTCTATAGTCATTTAATGGATGATGAAGGATGTCCACATGAGAAATAGTCCTCTTTCCCTTCTTCTGCTGCTGCATTTTGTTGGTTCTTGCATGTTCTAGAATTTACACGTTCACTTGTTCATTTGAACAGGAATTTTCTTGATGTGTAGTTAGCTGTGTGTAGAGGAAAATGCACCTTGACAGTTTGAATTCTTCTAGTTTTCTCATGCTCGAAATCAAAACTTCATCACAAGAAAAAGAAAACTTTCTATTATTGTTTGCAGTTTCGGTTGGAAATTAGTCCATATGCTTATGCGTGCAGGATCTACCACGAACCTTCCCTGGTCACTCATGGTTGGACACTCCGGAGGGTCATGCTGCTCTACGACGTGTCCTAGTCGGATATTCTTTCCGTGATTCTGATGTTGGTTACTGTCAGGTCTGTCCTTGGTCTAATTCTTTGGATTCCGTCTCTGCTCATAAGAATTATCTCCATGGATTTGAATATAGTCTTTTTGGTGAAATACACCCCATTATATGTTTTTCCTAAGTCAAGGAGTAATTACTTCATTCATGGCTGTTGTGTTTGCTTCAACAGATGTTTCCTTTTTCTGTTTATCCTGTTTTGTGTTCTGGATCTCTCCCCTTTTAGGACTTATCCAAAATGTGAAAAAAAGGGGGGAAAAAGATGTTATACATCATATTGTACTCATTCAAATCTAAAGCTTATGTTCAAACTAACTATTCCCACTGTTACTAAGTATCTATATGCCCATAAAAGTCTTATTTTGTTCTTTGCGGACTAACTTCAATTAATGGATTTCCACTTTGTTGTGTCTTTAGATATTATAGCACAGTAAAGTAGCCTTATGATCCCAGTAACTCTCTTGCAGGGTCTAAACTATGTTGCAGCATTATTGTTGCTTGTGATGAAAACAGAAGAAGATGCATTTTGGATGCTCGCTGTTTTACTAGAAAACGTCTTGGTTAATGACTGCTACACCACTAATTTATCTGGATGTCATGTTGAACAAAGGGTTTTTAAAGACTTACTGACCAAAAAGTGCCCAAGGTAATTTTATTGACTTTTTTACACAGTCGCATTTGGTTAGATTGGTTTCTGTTTGATAACAAAACAAGAAATGTGCAGGATAGCTGCTCATTTGGAAGCATTGGAGTTTGATGTATCTCTTGTTGCCACAGAGTGGTTTCTGTGCCTCTTCTCTAAAAGCCTGCCTTCAGAGGTTGGAGCAACTATGCTCTTCCTCTCCTTTGCAAGGAACCCCCTTAAACATAACATCACCAATTAAATACCTGACACTTCTTTCGTTGTTTTTTTTAATTTTCAGACAACTCTCAGAGTGTGGGATATTCTTTTCTATGAGGGGGCTAAGGTTTTATTTCACGTAGCTCTGGCCATCTTCAAGGTCTGCATATTTCTAAGTTGTGCATCTGCTGCTATTAGCGGAATTAATTCTGAATGATTTTTTGACTCCTGATTATGCATGCAGATGAAGGAGGATGAGCTGCTTCTAACCCATCACGTAGGTGACGTAATTAACGTATTGCAGAGAACAACTCACCACCTCTTTGACCCTGATGACCTACTGACAGTAAGTTATTCCTCTTTCTTGTCACTTGTTTTTGTCTCATGAGATTAAATGTTTTGCGTCTATGAAAATTGAGTGAAGATTAGTAGGTCCAATGTCCAAGTTGTTCACTCGTTTGTTGTTGAGTCAGCTCTTGTCACATTGATCTTTGTTCAACCATTTAGATTGTCCAAGCATCTGAAATACTGATTATATCGAGCATTGCTAAATTCAATTCGACCACAGTTTTGATCAAGCAAAATGAGCAATAAACAGTGTCGACTTCCCGGAGTTTCTCTCACGGTTCCCAGTACTCTTGTTCCACTCAATTCTCATATGCCATTAAACGCTCTTTACTCTTGTATCACTCGTTTGTTGTTGAGTGGTCTTTCGTCCCTGTTATCTTTGTGTGACCATTTAGATTGTCCCAGCATCTACGACACTCATCATACTAAGCATTAACAAAATTCGATCCACCACCACACTGCTGTGCATTAAACATTGTTGAGTCCCCCAAGTTCATGTCACGGCTCCCAGCACTCTTTCTATCTCTTGATTCTGGTATGCCATTCAAATGAGTTTCATGGGCTTAGCATTGGAAATGAATCTGTTGGCTTGCAGGTTGCATTTGATAAAATCGGTTCACTGACCACCACCACTCTGTCGAAGCAAAGGAAGAAGCAGGAGCCAGCAGTGATGGCAGAGCTTGACCAGAGACTGAGAAGATTAAATTCGCTTAAAGTGGAGGACAAATAAAATTATCAGAAATAGGTTGATCGGCCTGTATTATAAGATGCAATACGACCGGTGGCTGCTCACCCGCCGAATGCAAATTCTTAAAATTTGTGGTTGTAACCTTGATCTTCTGAGACCAAGAAGAGCAGGAAGAGAGAAGGCAAGGCTCTGTTGTAGATTTAGGTAGCGACTGAGAGGAAGTGTAAATTTTGGAATGTCAAGGACCAACTTGTTGGGTGACATTGCAAATCCTGTTTTACTAAGAAAAAGGGTAGCTTTGCCCTGTAAATCTGGTTCTTAATTCGGATATTCTGTAATCACAACCAAAAATTTATCCTTTTGTACCCAAGTTTATTCTGACCAGTGACCATGAACAGAAATGAGGCTCCCTGCGCTCTAAATACAGGGGAAAATTTGTAAGGCTTGTGTCATTAATTAGAGTAATTTGTGTGTGGCAGTCCCAAGGGATAGACCGCTTGCAAAAGTTTGTCTGAATTTAATTCTCAAATTTCTCACTATAGTTTTTCATGCTCTCTCTCCAACAAAACTGGAATCCCTCCATTTATCATTTTTACTGATTTCATTTCTGCCTAAAATTAGATTGACTCACAGATTGTTTTATCGTTCAACCGGACATTACTTTTATATTGTCGAAGTTACTAACATATTAAGAATATGGTGCTTACTAATTATTGAAAGTTAGTTATCCTAGATGGAATAAGGTTACTAACTATCGCATAAAGATTTCACCAATTAAAAAAAACGACATATTACTAGTTAATTTGTGATTAAAACTAAATGAAGAAGTTACAATTATTTGTGGCTTATAACTTATTCTATCTCATTCAAAGTTACCGGGATATTGCTACTTTTTGTCATTTTGATATTTGCCTTTTCCATTAATGATATCACTAAATCTCGAGAAGTCATTTCTTCTTATTAATCATGTCAAGATGATTACATTTTTAGATCTATATAAACTATGGGAAAAAGTGCATAATTATGGAGTCACTAATTACATAACATTTTTTTCAAAAGAAAAGTTCCTAGTAAATATTTATTTTATTTTTTTGCAAATTTTTTCTCCACATGAGAAGCGTATGTTTATAAAATAAAATAAAAATAATTTCCAATGTAATTAGCACTTAAAACCTTTTCATTTTTTACCTTCAATTTTCAACACGTTATGGCATAGTATTTTCAATAATTAATAACGTCGCTGTGAAGATATCATCGGCTAATTAGACATTAAAAAAAGAAAAACAGACATCATCATTGCTACAAGCACCATTTTATTAATGCCAATGTCTCTGGGATCAAGTGAGCCCTGAAACTTCGTTCTGTCCACGTTTGCACTGAGACATTGGATAAGTGAGCGTCCTCACCACGTTTGTATTGAATCCGATCGTGTGATACGGCAACACAAATAAGTACGACGGAGGAGAGACCGGTAAAGGAGAGATGTTGGAGAAAGAAAAGCGGCTCCTCCTGCCACTCTAATATATCCGTACGTCGCTATTTCACTCATTAAACACATATATGAAAGTAATGTTCGCTAAGTGGACTTTAATTAGCCAAGTCGTCTTTTAAGGACAGGGGACGATGGACAAGTCACCATCAGAAGAAGAGGATAAAAAGATGAGAAAAAGAGTTACGCTGCCACTGAGGATCCAAAATGGCATGCCGTTCAAGTATCTTTATCTAAAGGGAAATTGAGGCAGGATATTCACTGGATGAAGGCGGTCCGTGACCAAATGGCTGCGAGGCAGATTGCTGGTTAG
Organism: Eucalyptus virginea; assembly: GCA_014182375.1. NCBI lineage: Eukaryota > Viridiplantae > Streptophyta > Magnoliopsida > Myrtales > Myrtaceae > Eucalyptus > Eucalyptus virginea. The sequence goes on along the minus strand of CM024514.1, from coordinate 25,479,581 downwards.
GTAAAGTAATACCCTCCTGGATGCAGAGAACCATGAGAATTTGGTTGCTGGTTCCAAAGGCTGTGTTGCCATTGCTGCGAGGCAGATTGCTGGTTAGGTAAAGTAATACCACCTCCTAGATGCAGAGAACCATGAGAATTTGGCTGCTGGTTCCAATGGCTGAGTTGCGGTTGCCTTCCTGGAACTTCAAAAGTCCTGCGATGCTCAGGCTGCATGGGAACATGTCCATAATCATTTGGTTGGAAATTCCAAAATCCTCCTTGTGGTTGTACCATCGGAGTCCCGAATGCTCTGAGTGATTCATGTTGCAGAGTACTCTTAAAATTTGCAATGGACGGGGCGTTGCTAGCTCCATCGACAGCATCATCATCTGGAAAATCATCGAATATGCTGGACAAATCGATATTGGCATTTACTGCGGAGGAGTAATCCTGATAGCAATCATAATTTTCTTCCATCAGATAGTTTGAGATGGCTGCTCCAGCATTTGTTTCTTCCTGTCTAATATATTCTCGTTTGGAAATGTGGCCACGCTCTTCAGCTATTGTCTTGTGCATGGGAGTCCAATTGCGGCGACTCCAAAGGTACAGAGGTGGAGACATTAGATTCCAATCCTCCAGCCGTTTGTTGTTCACATCAATGGATCCCGGAAGGTAAAACGACTGAAGAGAAGATTGTAAGACTGTTCAGATTATCTCTATTCACAAAGATATATAATGTTCATCCGAAAAAGGAAAAGAGAAGATTGTGACCATTAGCCACTGCATTAAATTGTTTTCATATGCGGTGCAATGCAAATGGTTCTTTTAATTAAAGGAGTGTTTTTGCACATGTGCCCTCAGCTTACAGGCCAAACCAATATAACCCTCCCTGCCTCTTATACCTTCAAAATCCCGATTGTACTTTTCCTTCACTCTTGGACAAAAAGTGCAAGTTGAATGAGAAAAGAGATGTATCTTAGTTCCTAGTGTTCCAACTTCAGCGACTTTTGACAAATGATCATTAACATAAACCATGTTATAGAAATTGCACTTCTATCTCTAATGAAATGCTAGCTAAAGACAAAAATTATGTCATGAAACCAAAACATGTGTCGTTTCTTGATCAATACCGACGATCATTTTTTCACAAATGATCTTGAACATAAACTATGTTATAGAAAATGCATGGTAGCTACAGGCAAAAATAATATCAAGAAACAAAACATTGGTTGGAGGTGCTTTAGTGCATGTAGATTTTTGGGGGCTTGAAGGAGGAAGAGAAAGGATGAATAGGAAGAGGAGGAGGTGACAACAAAAAGGATGATGGCGATGACAACGGTGAACGAACATAGGAGAGGTGGGATTCACCCTGAATAAACCTAATTTTATCTCAGAGCATTCAGAATCTTCAAATAAACAAATTACCTCCTCACTCTTTTGAATGAAATTCAGGAATCAGTTCCAACAGCTTTAGTTATATCAAAGGGATGTGCCATGGATTATCCTGACATACCTTTCCCGATAGCAGCTCACAGTCCTCCCAAAGCAAATCATATGGATCAGCTCCAATATCGAGTCTATCATGAATGAAAGTCAAAGGTACTTCAGTACAGTTCAACAAACTGCGAAAACACTAAGGAACTACAAGTCCTCACCTTTTGGTTTCTCGTGGGACTATAAGAATGAGGAGCTTAGGCTTGAATGTGAGAGCTTTGTTGATGAACTTATTCGCCAGAGATGCATTCACACCAAAAGGAGGATTAAGGCCCATAATCTGTTCCACAAAATACATGATGGGGCAAATAAATGAAGCTCCATTACATTTTAAAACATGATTTTGATTGAAGACCAACTATTAATTGCCTCACCAATTGAGACCCATCTGGTAATTCATCTACATTGACAGACATCCAATCTCTCTTCTCAAATTGAAAAGTATTCTGCACCAAAAACAAAAACTTCTTCATGATCCATACGCAGGTCCAGATTAATCCACATGGAATAAATGAAGTATCTCAGCAATATTGTCAAGACAAGAAACAATAGAAGACAAACGATCAATCAGCTAGGAACAGACTACGTCACAGAGGGAGATGACATAATTAAGCAGTACAAACAAACACTATCCTAGTCAAGTAGGTTTTGAGAACACACAGAATGCCAATGCTTGCATATAGGTCATTGACAATTGAGCAGTGATTATTGTATCAAACCAAGGACTTGGGAAGCGGATCAGGTGCTCAATGTTAGGATTGATGGTAACAAAATCCTATCACGCTGAGCAAAAAGGTTTTAAGCAGACAGACAATGTGATGCTTGCATGTAGTATCATTATTGACATGGTTGCCATGGATTCATTAACGAGTCCTCAAATACTGGATCAGATGTTTACTGTCAAACTTTCGCTTTCACAAATCAATCCCTTGATGTTCTGAAATACATATGACTAGTAAATAAATATTGACATGGAGTCCTACATGTATATCTTTATTTCTAGCTCCTTAAGAGTGATATGTAGTTGTCATGGTGCTGCATACAGCCGGGGGTATAGTGTTCGCGTGCAGTTGTATGCAGTGCCGTAAGGCACGCTAACACTGCAGTGGGCTTTTCACCCACCCCTACTCACCCCAGGCGCAAGTGGCTGCTATACCAGCCTACCCAGCGATAGCCGGGACCTGCAAGCAAGTCCCGTTGTGGAGTCTACCTTCCCCACTATAGGGCCCCCAAATTCCCTGTCTATCTTTGTCTTTGTCTTCCCGACAGAAAAGGAATACGGAGGACAGCACGGGGTCTCCCACCCCAGGGTGGTTCTCCGCTTATTTCCTCCCTAAGGCTTTTAAGGACTTGCTCAAGTCCTCAGTTCTTTAAACATTCAGCTTAGAAAAAAAGTCCTAGTTTCTAGTTCCTGATACAAGGACAATAATTTTAGCACTCCTTGCCAAAACGACACTTAGAAAATGAGAACAAGATGACCAAAATATGGTGAACAAATCTAAGCTGTCATCAATCACCTTGCATCCCCATTATGAAAACCGCAATAGAAAATGATGATCTCAATGTTTAAATGGATTTGACCTCCTAAACAACCTCCAAAATGACAAACGCGAAAGGAAATGGAGCACTCTCTGCAATTATCATATCTATATTCAATGAAGAAACCACTCTTCATGACATTACTGCTATAGAAACTTATATGATGGGAAAAGCTGATAGATGACTGAGTCAGTGATTCTCAGCAAACTTCTGAAGAGTCTAATATGGCAAGAGTCAAGACTAATTCTGTTTTGAGATGAAAGTTTACCAAAAGGAAATAACAGAGTCCACGGGAAGCATAAAAAGAAAGATTTCCCTCGTAAAAAAAAAAAGAACAATTATGTGAACGAGTCAAGATTTACCTTGGGAGGGAAAAGATCATAGTTTTTGAAAAGCAGCGCTTCCCTGCTCTGTCGAGCTTTTCTTTCATTAGACAACTGAAGTCATTGGAACCGCAACAGAAATCCACTATCTGCCCAGAGAAAATGGTATTTAAAAAAAAAAAAAAAAAAAGCCTACTTGAGAAGCAGCAGAACATAGATGGAAAAGAAAAAAAGAAAACACCATGATTACATATCATCATTTATATGAAGATACCCTCCAATTAGGAAGATTTCTATAATCAGATGTTCCAAAATCTGGATATGTTCAACATGATAATAAAACTATACATGGATACATTCTCCTCAATATGCAAGATTGTCTAACTTGTAATTCATTTCAGGGACAGAATTGCATTGCCTGGTGTTGTGGAAGAGTATGCTAGTACAATTTCATAAAAGTAATTAATTCATGGAAGGGGACCTCAAGAATAAGACTATCTGTATGACACTCAGCATTGTCTCACCAAATTACCTGGATGTTGGCCAATGAGAAAAATATATTTTTCGATGATCATATGAAGCTACCATACAACTTATTGATAAAAACTTACCTAGGTTGAATAATTATCGAGCAGACCCTAAAAAAAAAGAAAATTCTGAGGGAATGAATGGGTCATGTGGCTGAAGAATTGCTGATTTCTAGTCAAAGAAATGGAATTTGGCAAACCTTGTGGGCTATGAGTTTGATGTAGGATGATAGTGGTGTAAGTGTGGGAAAGTAATGGGTGCCCACCATAATCATCTTTCACACGTAACATACTGAAATGGAAGAAAATTTTAGATGTTTAGGCCCTTTTGGGGTGATACCCCCACCCCAGCCTAGCCCTCTTAAGGTGAACACAATCTAGAGATTCGTTCCTGATGCAACCAGAGAGTGCAACGCAGTATCTCCAGTAGCTTGTTTTTACTTAAAGCCAAGCCTCAAAAGTAATAATGATGGAACAACAAGAACAGGCCATGGAAGCTGAAACAAAAGAGAAAAGTAGAGCCATCAATTGAAGTGTGGAAACAAATAAAGGACAGAGCTCTTACAGTGTCCCCCTTTTGCACGTACCAATGGAGCCTATCCACAATCTACAGAACAAAGCCCACGAGATTTGGTTAGAAAACTGAATTTGCAGACAACCATTCATCTATGGACAGTATGCACTAAATAATTTACATCCTCTATTATTTCATGGACACAGAATGTGAAAGAAAAGAAAAATAAGATGTCATGCAAGCTCTACAATCACCTCCAACAGAATGTGCTCAAGGCAAAAGGATAAACCATAAATAGCAACAGGTTCAGTCTGCTAGCATTTATATGACCTCAGGTCCCACATTTAAAAAGAAAATTTATTGTTTTTGTTTGGAAACAGCAAGAAACTGGGGGAACGAAAGTTTAACTGGAAAGTTCAGAGGAATTTGAAATTTTTCCGGGAAGAAGAAGAGAAGAAAATTTATTCTCTGTTTCAAGTTTCTCTCCCATTTTCTTTCACCTCCCTATCCAATCAAAGCACAGAGCTCCCTTACATTTTTCTGCCATAATTGACGGTAGAAAGGTCATGGTTTCTCTCAAAAGAAGTTATCACTTGCAGACTTCTCCCTTGAAAAAAAAAATTGTTTAAGATACAATCCACTTAACAATACAGCTTCAACTGTAGGCTATCAGCAATATAGTGATGAAACCAGCACGAAAAAACACATGGAAATAAATTACCTCCTGAAGCTTCTCCACTTTAGTAAAATGGCGTCCAAATGATGTATAGCGTGGACCATGAATAAATGGTCCAAGATACACTTTCAGCTTCTTCTGATACACACGAGAAAGTAATCAGTAATCTACAGCTACTAATCATCTGAAAAGTAATGTGCTCCAAATCCATGTAATGTGCTTTTAATGGACCTAGACCAGTTTATAGAACTAGAGTAACTAGACTTGTCACATTCAAATCCAACAAGATCAGCCACCACCTAGCCCACTCGCTAGTCCTCGACCCTGATTTCTTTTGTGTTGATCATCAATCGACATATCACACATTCATACACACCCCCACTCACCCACATGTTCAGTTTAGGCAACCAATTGCCTATTGTCTAACTGGTCCACTTAAATTAAGGTAATGCCGAAAACCAGCTGGACCCTAAAATAAGCAAGTCCAGATCAATATGCACATTCAGTATTAGTTAACAGAATGTATCTGCTCTCCAAAGTATGGACAAACACATCTTGCACAAATGTAACTGTGAAGTAGCTGCAAGTCAGAATCGCTTTGACCTTCCATATGGGTATCTGTCGGAGGATCCCTGGTTCACATATTTCTTTAGCTTCCTCCATTGCACATCCTTCTTTTAGCTTTTGCAATGCTGTTCGAATGGCCTTCAGAAGGTTCATGAAAGAAATTCAACAACAAGAAGGCTGATCATATGGCTACAAAGTACAGATAGATGTTCTGCACCAGTAGTAGGAGATACCTTCAGAAAGCCCTCAACCTTGCTCAGTGTTATGGTCTCATCCAAAATGACCTTTGAACCAGGAGCATATGATGATGATATGCTCTGCTTCCCCGCTAATCTTTCGGCATTAAATTCGGAAGAGGTTTGTTCCATAAAAGCCAAAATTCTGTATGACAAGATGAGAAAAACAATTTGCCACACAAGAAATAGGCATCAAATGCAAGTGCAATAATATGGCTTCATCTTTGATGTTGGCATATTAAAGTTAATTGAAAGAGAAGGAGGTTTCATAACAGCAAATTCATAACAAGAAAGGATTTGATATATCACCGATCTTCCATTGCACTGCTTGCTGATTTTTCTCTTTTGCCATCCCAATCTTATCTGAGATTGAGCTAACCACAATCTTCCGCCTTTTGTTCTCTACATATGGCCCTGACTTAAATGATGGGACAATGTCTTCCCGTGAGCTCCTATTCATTATGACCTTTCCAACTTTCTCACTTGAGGACTTGCTGGTCGTCAATGACTTCTTTACAGCACCAACGCTGTTTGATTTTTTTATAGCACCAATTTTTAAGCTTTCTCTGACAACACCAACTCTACCTTTTCTCCGAACGTCATAATCTGATTTTGGCATCTTCACAACAGCTTTATCCTTTGCTTTATTTTCAGAAGTAGCACTTCTCTTCAAACCATCAACACTCACTTTGTTTGTAAGCAGCCCTTTCATCTTCAGTCCACCAACAGGAAATTTTATGTGATTTCTAGCTGGCGTCTTAAGTCTTCTATCTATGGTATGATCCCTGGTCAACATGATTTTAACCACATTCGCATTCAAGTGCTCACTGTACAAGGACTGCTACTTACCGGTAATTTGTACTAAAATGGAACTTACCCGCAGTATATAAGGATTCGCTTTGGCAAATAACCTTCCCAAGCCCTTTTGATAATATTCCGACTTTTATCGCTCCTGAAAGAAATAGACCTGAAGCAGGGAAAGTTAATGGAAATCAGATAAAAAGTCTTCCTATAAATAAATAATAAATAATAACCAGAAACATTGATAATGTTAATTAGAAAACGGTTGGCTCTGGAAGTTAAGTTGTTAGAGAATGACATGGGTTGTACATTACATATTAATAATGTCCATCACATGAAGGGCAAGATGATGAGAACCTTGTCAATTCAAGCTGGCAAACAAAATACATAGGTTAAAAAAATTAAAATCCAAGTTGGAAAAAAAAAAAAACATGTAGTGGGTGAAACTCAACACTGTCGATTCTAGTTAAAGGTAAGTTGATACTAATTAGTTTAAGAGCTTAAACTATCAAGTAATCACATGAGACATAGTTTATATCTTCACAAGCATATCTTTAGAAGATGCATGGGAGATATGGCAAATGACTAGAACATACACTGGTAAGCACTTTCTGTGGTAGGCCTTAGGGCAGCGTCTACAGACTGCAAACTGCAATTCATGAATCGCTTTATCTTCACCTTGCAGACAAATAAGACACTTATGAACTGGACAAGTAAATGATTCGCCTGCAGCAATTTTCTTGAAGCTTTTGAGCCTGACTTTCATCACCACGATGGATCAGTTTTGATACACATTTTGGGTGATAGAAATGGCCACAAGTTGCAGAAATACAAGGAAAAACCTAAACAAGATGTAAGAATGTATTAGCATTAGCGGGGAGCAAATGTATTAACCAATACCAAGCAAATATGCAAAGAATTATAGCCATGAAGCAAATGAGATGTTGCAAGTCCATGCAGATACACAATATGAACTACCACTTTCACCACTACCGTCACCTATCCTTTTACACAAAAATATGGTCGGCTCCATACATCTTGATCGGATAGTCAGCAATTTCCAAGCATCCAAGATGTTTATTCAAAATATCCACCCAGATCTATTTAACTCTCCCCTTTCTATACTATGTGTCGATCCTAATGTCTCATCTGCCACCTAGAGCATGTTCACAGATATCCAAACCAACCACCATAGCCCCACTGATAATATGTTGAATCGGAACTAAATCAACCTTTTCTCCTCTTAAGCCTTTTAACCTGTCCTTTCCTGAGTGTCCACAAAGCACTACCCTAGAGTTACACTCCTTTTGTGCACATGCAGATACTTAGCAGCCCAGCATTCCAAAGCATATGGGACTGCAAACCTTATTACTCTCCAATAGGATACCCCTTCACTAAGTGACACTTTTTCATAGATGAAGAGACCAAATAATTTCAATTATATCCATGGGATATCATCCCCACCAAGCTCCCTGCCATTTTGCAGAATGGCTTCAAGATAACAAAGCTGACTTTTTAGCACCTTTTGGTCTCAAAATTAAGCAATGCTTTTCTCCAACCTCTTCCTTTAGAAAATTTGTGCTCTATAACTCCATATATGAAGGAAAACTGGCATCCAAGGACATTCTCCAAAATATTCAAGGTAAACATGTGCTCGCCCATCAGTAGAGCAAGGTAAAACATAACACACATAACCTAGACCAAATTTCATGAGAATCCATGGCATTACAAATGGAATAGCTTTTCTCAAAGCCAACTTGATAGGTGCAAGATGAACCATTCTATACTCAGCATGCTGACAAACATTTATATAGTCTCTCTTTCTCACTGAAGAGTTGAATGCATAAAAAACACCACAAGGACAGAGCCCAATGATTAGAAGATGATTCAAGGCAGAATAGGCAACATAATCAATTAATCTAAGAAAAGAAAACGAGAGTCTGCTATTCGTGTTCCAAGGGATTCAGATCTGAAGTTATGTCCAAGCTGCATGAACCCTACCTCTGCACCCAAAGCTCTGTCAGAAGAACCCAACTCTCCGCATGCAAAGCATTGGTGCATTTTATACTTACAATTGTCACACAAGAATCTGGGAATAGCCTGCAGGGAATCATATGCCCTAGTAAAAATGAACCACATGAATTCAAATCATAGATAGAAAACATGACAAGAATAAGGTGTGTAGTCAATACTTCGACTTGAGCATCATCGATGAAGCCAAGAGTTTTACACGAGGAGCTAATCCCAGTTCCTTTAGTCGCATGAAAGGATCTCAAGCATCTCCCATCACAACTACACAACACCAAAAGAAGCATTAGTATGACAAACTGCCAACTACCTTGAATTAATTCACCCATTAAGAGCTGCTCTGTATTAAAAGTGAAAGAACCACATGTATCACAAAGGCACTAAATTTGCTAAAACATGTCATGGGTATTATATGGTTTCTCCATGGTTATTCTATATAATGCTAAAATTATAAAAACAATTGTTTGAGAATATAATATACTAATTTCTTTTTAACCTAAAGTATCTCATAGCTTGAAAGCATAACGGGGTATGATGTTTGTAGAAATTGTTCTAAATTGCACTGATATGGATTGGTATAGAAGGATAAACAGCCAATTGTGGATGACAAATATTGAACAGGACCAATTGAGAAAATCTCTTAAAATAAAAATGTCAGTTGAGAAATATATTTTACAAGCAATATTTGTAAAATCCAAGGTCCAAGTTCTCTCATGTACTTTTTGTTTGTGAATTTGATATGTCAACCACAAGGAATCCATCACTTTAATAGTATAAAGAATATTGCATCTTGGTTGAACCAAAATTGAGCCCGTCTTATTTAGAAAATAATTTTGCAATGTACTATATGGAAAATGCATATCAGATATCCAAATTACTTCATGGTTCAAATTACAATGTAGAAGCACATATAACTGAATCAACCACAGAGAAATATAACGGTTAATCTCTATGAGTTTATGTACAATATTAGTCCATGGAAGGCTAACATAAATGTATCGCTATTTAATTTATCGTTCTTAGTCTGTGGTTTTATTTTGGCTGAATTACAATTTGTTAAAGTAAATTATTGTCCATAATAGGATAAATTAATCAAAAAGTATAAATCCTATAAAGTCCAGTGCTAAATGCTAATCTCAGGAATAAAAATTAAATTGGTATTATGGATAATAATAAAAATATCAGACGACATGTGCATGGAATGTACATCTATCCATATGACCATCATCAGACAACTCCAAGGCGTGAAGAAGGAATAAACCCTAAGGGATGAGTCCAACAAATGAAGAAGAAATAGTGCCAAGCAACTTTGTGAATAATATTAGCCAACACTTTAAAATATGCATTGAAAAAGTGCATTCGTATTTAATCGTTAGAGAAATCTTCCACGACGTTAATATGGTACATTGCTTTGTACATGTGCATTAAGCCCTATCAAAGGGATATAGGGTGCAACATATTAGCATTCTGCAAAGAAAATAAAAGTGAGGACAGTATAGAGAGTTTGAGTAATCATAAAGTGAGGATATAAATTTCCATTATAAGAATATGACATTATATTCCCTAAAAGTTAGTCTCTGAAACTGGTTAGAGGATTGCATGGGAGTTTAAAATAATTTTGCAATTGTGAAATCTTAGGAGGTAGTTAAGATATAAGTACATAGAGCTTTTTGCGGCACATATAGAGTATTCTTGGAACAGTTGATTTGATCTACATATTCTTTCAAAAAGAAAATTCTTATAAGATGACATTTGATATTCCAAAACAAGGACAAGGCGGAGGCTATAGAGATGCATTAGTCAGCATCTCATGATTGACGACACTCCTTCAAAAAAGCATGTATTTTTAATAACTTACTTTTGGAAGGGTATGAGAACAAATCAACCAAATAATTTGGAGAATCACTGATATACTCATACCGTTTGAGATAATACGATCTAGCATCAATTCTATTCAGCACACTGCATAAATTCAGACAGAATGAAGCATATGGTCCATCACAGCTTACTTGGTGTCTATTCTTGCCATTAAGGACGTGAATGCTTATGTACTAATAAGAATAACACGTTCACTTACAAGTTCCGAGATATCAAGCTACGAAGGTGGAGGAAAGTTTAAAACCGATTTCTTTTCATAAGTCATATTGAAGTCTTTATCTTCTGCATTTTACTAGTTAATCCCATCTTGTGCATATGCTGTGTACATGCACTGCTAATGAGAGACGCTATAAGATAAAGAATTTGTGCATTTAAATAATCTTCACCAACTTTGACTGCCAAAAGAGTTGCATTTTCACTGACCTCTCCATATTACAAAGAATTCCGTAGATTAAGCATGAAGAATATAGCTCGAGAGCATATGGCCTTTGGGTTCCATATTGTCAAAAAAATTTCCTTGATATAACGAGAAAAAGTACATTCAGAATCAAATATCTAGCATGCATGGTTCTTCAAGGACATGGATATGCATGCAGCAAAATGCAGTACAATTAATTAGAAAGAAGGATTACCGCCACTAATCTCACATTCGCACAAACCTGTTGTTCCATCATCAACATTGACAAATGTGTAGCATTTTAACTGACTTCGTAGAAATAGAAAAGGGAACTACTACTTACGGAAGTAAATCTCCCCCATCGTCACAGATCGCGCACATTGTGTCAAATATGTCTTCCTCTTCAGAATCCCCGATATAAACACACTCATTATCTGCTGCCATGGAGTTGAATTTTCTTTTGGCCGGAACTTCCTGTTAAATAATAAATGGTAAGATTGCAGAATAGCACATAATTTGTGTCAGTTCAGTTAAGTTGTAAAAAAATTTATGCCAGTCAGCAAATTAAACAATGATAGAAGCTCATTTCTCTATGATTTTTGATTGATATAAGGAAATAAAAAAGGCGGCCTTCACCTCACTATGTCCTGAAAAAAACATAACTTACTAGACATACCATAGATTTCGCCAAGTCTTCTCTTTTGGTAGCTTCTGTGATGCGAGGTAATATCTCACCCTCTTCTTCAGACGATTCCATTTGTCAATTTAATTCTCAGCCTGTCTGAAGAATCAGAGAGGCACTTTTCAATGAGAAATACAATAGTGAGCAGATTAGCATAACTCGGAATGAGTCAACACCCTTGACAGCATGGATTAAAATAAACCAATAAATTTTTTTTATAGAGAATTCAGAACTAACATGATTTTTAAAAGCACACACAAATACGCATGCACATAGATTTCCTTTTCTTCTTTCGTGTTTTTCAATTTCTAAGATGTTGTACGGACTCCCCAAGCACAGGCCATCACTCGGGACGCCATTCATGCAGCAATCGGTATAGGAACACGACAAACCATCGGACTGCAGTACACCAACCCATCTCCAAGCATCACTAGAAGTTACTACCGACGGTCCTCATCAGCGTACAGTTTGTCGTTCCAGTCGACCAATATCAAAAAAGAAAGATGAGTTTACATGGCTCTAAAATACGACGAACTAAAGAAACTGATACTAGCATGATAATCAGTCGGACTGAATCGAACTATCTAAGTTTTTTAAATACAGCGACGCCTCCACGAGTGCGAAAGACACGACATAGTCGACAGAATCTCAACAGACGAAGAGTAAACGTTCCCTTTCTGAAGCATCAGCAGGTAAACTGATAGCGATAGACACAGATGCAGTGCATATATGGCAACACTACGTTAACCCCGTACATTTCCCGCGCGTTTGGAAACGAAACCCCCCTGGTTCACGGATTTAAAAATGCGGACCGAGCCGCAACTCTCGTCGCGCACAGTGAGAGCGGAAACGAGGCCGGGAGGTACCTTGGCCGACAAGACACTGCGGCGGCGGCGGCGGCGGCGGCGGCGAGCGATTTTCGCCGGGCGTCTTCGCTCAGCGCCCGAGGGCGAAACCCTAGGGAGCGTTCGGCGACGGAGACGACGGTGAAGCGGTTTCTAGAGAGAGAGAGAGAGAGAGAGAGAGAAGGGAGGAAGACGGTAGGAAAAATCTGCAGAGATATAGAGAGAGAGAGAGAGAGAGTGCTATTTTAGAGATGAAAGTTTGCGAAAGGACGAGGCGAGGACCGAACATGCTTTTTTGCTTCAAACGGTTTTGGTTTTGTACATTTCCCCGTTACTCTCAACTGCCCCGGACGAAATTACCGAGATGTCCCTGATCAGGCCGAACCGCCAGCGCGCTCCCGCGACGTTTCGTTCTCATCCTGGGCTTTTGGAGGAGCCCGCGGTAATTTCGACCTCCACGAAATCCCATTTTGCCAAATATTCTCCTCCTTCTTTGTATCATTTTTGGGACTCAGTTCCTTTTAAAGAAATCTTAGACCCTGAATCTAATTTCAATTTTGCAACCAAATTTTTTTATAAAAAAAATCACTAACTTTTACTCTAATATCAAATCCGCTTTGATTAACCCTCTCCAAAATCGACATTAATTTCTCCAAAATTATCAACAGGAGTCATTATCGAAATTTGTGTCGCCATCCACGCCTTCACCTTTGGAATAGTAGTAGAACCAATAATTATGAAGAAACAGGTGACAATTTTTGGATGAATGGTTAACGGAGGTAAAATTGAGGTTAGAGTGAAAATTTGTAATTTTAAAACAACAAAAAAAGAGAGAGACAAATTTGAAATTAAAATCGGTTGGGGTTTTCTTAATGTGAATGAACTCTCCTTATTTTTTTTCTCAAATAACCATCTTTTTTTTTTTTTGTCCTAATCTAACTTCTAACTCACTCTCGTTGCCTTGCCTCTTTACAGAGCATAGGACTCAAAATCTATACATAAAACTAATTATTTCCACCCCAATCATCTAATGAAGGTGAGAATTCAGACCTTCCACCTTTCCCTTCCAATGGGGAAGGATGGCCATTAGAACAAATCCCAATAATTAATAACCCTCCTCATTTGCTTCCTCTATTTTGTTAGTTTTTGCATGAGCTATTATCTCACTTCATTGAATTGGTCATTATTGACAAAGTTAGTTGTTTATGAAATATTGGATTAAGGTGAATAAAGTTGCCTTATATATCGGTAAACAAAAAAAGAAAAACGAAGAGAAAAAATAATTTGACATCATATCATAACTAATCTTGAAACGAAAAGGACAAAAATGGGATGAATGGCTTTACTTGCTTCTTCGAGATTTTTGTTTATGAAAGATTAGATTGCGGTTTTAACCCTAAAAAAAAAAAAAAAAAAGAGATTAGATTGAGGTGAATGAAATTGCCCTAAATCTCGATAAACAAAAAAAGGAAAATGAAAAGAAAAAATAATTTCCCATCACATTAGGTAATCTCAAAAATACAAAAGGACAAAGAATAGGATAAAATGATAGAGACATGGCATAAAAGTCGAAACTCACATTTAAAATTAATCGTCTTCATCTCAACCCTTAGAAGGTAGAGATTCGAACCCACCACACTTCCTTCTAACCGGAAAGGAGGCCGTGGGGACAAATCCCAATAGTTAATAAACCTCCCTATTTGCTTCATCTACTTTGTTAGTTTTTGCATGAGCTATTATCTCGCTTCATTGAATTGGTCATTATTGAGAAATTATTTATTTATGAAAGGTTGGATCAAGGTGAATGAAGTTGCCCCAAATCTCGGTAAAAAAATGAAAAGAAAAAATAATTTTACATCATATTATAACTAATCTTGAAAAGAGAAAAGGACAAGAATAGAATGAATGGCTTTACTTGTTTTTTCAAGCTTTTTGTTTATGAAAGATTAGATCGAGGTGAATGAAATTGCCTTAAATCTTAGTAAACTAAAAAGAAAACTGCAAAGAAAAAAATGATTTCCCATCACATCATAGCTAATATCAAAAATAGAAAAGGACAAAGAATAGGGAAAAAATAACTAATCTCAAAAAGAGAAAATGATGAGACAGAAAGATTTTGAAGTCAAAATCCACACCTAAAATTAATTGTTTCCACCCACCCACCCCCTAAAAACGGTAAGAATTCAAAACCCTAACATCTCCCTTTTAAAGGGAAGGATGGCCGATGGAGCAAATTCCAATGGTTATTCCTCTATTTTGTTAGTTTTTGCATGAGTTGTCATCTCGCTTCATTGAATTGGTCATTATCGAGAAAGTTATTTGTTTATGAAATGTTGGATCAAGGTGAATGAAGTTGCCCTACATTCAGTAAACAAAAAAAAAAAAAAATGATTTTTTTTTTTTTTTTTTACATCATATCATAACTAATCATGATAAGAGAAGAGGACAAAAATAGAATGAACGGCTTTACTTGTTTCTTCAAGCTTTTTGTTTACGAAAGATTAGATCAAGGTGAATGAAATTACCCTAAATCTTGGTAAAAAAAAAAGAAAAATGAAAAGAAAAAAAATTTACCATCACATCATAGCTAATCCTGAAAAATACAAAAGGACAAAGAATAGGAAAAATGATAACTAATCTCGAAAAGATAAAAGGACAAAAAATAGGATGAAAGACTCCACTTATGGATAGAATCGAAATTAAATTTGACGTTGAAATTTTTCTTTAAGTGAATTAACTAACCCTCCGGTCATTTGCCTCTTCTTTTTTGGTTATTTTCTGTATGAGCTATTATCTCGTTTCGCTCAACTAGTAATTATTGAGAAAGCTTTTTGTTTACGAAAGATCAGATGGAGGTGAATGGAGTTGCCCTAAATCCCAATAAACACGAAAGAAAAATGAATAGAAAAAGTAATTTTATGTCATATCGCAGCAAGTCTCGAAAAGAACGAAAATGGAAAAAAGATGGCCCATGCAGGTCTCGAACCTGCGACCTTCGCGTTATTAGCACGACGCTCTAACCAGCTGAGCTAATAGGCCAGCTTGTTGAACGCTCCGAGTTACCATTAATTGACGAATGAAAATATTGAGAAAAAACTACCAAGTGCTCCTATCTGATGCACTGCAGAATGCACCTGGGGCGCTTTTGATGTGGGAATTATATTAACGAAACAAAAACTCAGCCTATCTTTATTAACTTCACAGCTTAATCAGCAAAATCATTTGACACGCCTCGCATCGTCATTCATAGAAAAGAAAGATAAACATATATATATTTTGCGAGAAATCCATCCTGGCCTCGCTCGATATAATTTAGAATCATTGCGCGATATATAATAATCTCATCAGGATCTTTTTGATATTGTTGGTGACAGATCGCAGAGCTGTTTGGTTGTATCCGTTGTTGTGGGCAATGAGTATGTCTGGTCCATCCGAAGGCAGAATGCAATTACAATGCATTTCCCCTTTTGCTTTCTTCCCTCTGTTCATCCTACCACAACAATCCTCGCCTCCTCCACCTGTTTTAGATCGATCGCGCAAAATGCAGGTCCACACAAGGAAAAAGAATCTGTCGGGTCAGGATGTATCCAATCCAATACCACTCGACTTCTGTAGAGCCTCCAACCTCTATCCGACCACCAGCTAACGATGCTCGTCCCCGGCGCATCTGTGCATCTGTTAATGATGCCAACATCAAACTTTATGTGGGCACAAAACAATGGTAGAGTACCTTCTAAGTTAGACCTGCACTTTCCTCACCGTAAAATGCATTTAATACTAAGCAGATGCGTTCTCACGATATCAAATTGATCATGTTGCTGAAAGAGACTCTCCAATCGTGGGGACTAAGTATTCAAGTGCGAATGATGTATTTTTCACGTCATTATTTGTCCGATCACCATTTTATGTTAAACACCACTAATTTTATTATAGACAACTTCATGGCTAATTGCGACCGTACCATTTGTGAAGCAGAATTTAAAATCAGTAAAAGAAAAGGGCTTGATGAAAGAAAGATAGTCATGTTTCTTAAGTTTATATCCTTGGTAAAATAAATGCCTTTTTCGAAGTTAAATCTATTGTTCTTCAATTTTTTCCAGAGCTTCTGGGTTACTATTGCTTTCGGGCTTTTACATCATTATTTTTTTATATATATTTTAGGGCATCTGTTTGTCTGTGATGTGCCCAGCTAGACTGTATAAAAGTAATGAGCACCGCTGAATTGGAAGCAAGCATCGGAAAAAAAAATGATATTGAGTCTATGGTTTTATAGTGCAAGTAAGACTCTGTACAAGGAATGCAGAAGACATTGAGTCTATGGTTTTATAGTGCAAGTAAGACTGTACAAGGAATGCAGAAATGTCTTCGCAATTTCTAAATTGATATATGTCCTACTCTAGAATCCGTCAGCCATCAAAGAAGAAGGCAACCCCCAGCATCGTTCCCATTGACGGGTCTCCGAGTCCAGCCATACATGACGAAACCGCAACAGGCTGCATCGGAGAAGAACAGGCTCGTTAGAATGAATTCGAACGATTCGAGCATCGAGATGAAGGACGCACATACCCGTCAGGCAACCAGAGAGAGTTCCGGTGATGGTTGGCTGAGGCTGATACTTAAGGGCGATGGCCATGACCCTTTCCATCATTTCCTCCACATATAGGAGGGCAACCACTCCATAATTTCTGATGAAGCTCCAGGAGCAGTATACCGAGATTACCATGATGGCTATATTCCGGAGACAAAGCATGGACATATAGGCAGACGTCTCGAATGGCGTGAAGTCATTCGAGAGATAGCCAAAGACGTACATAACAACCAAACTGCAAAGAGGGAAAAAAGAAAAGAAGACGACTTAACCAGACAAGTTTTTTTAGTCCTGTAGGTAGAACAGAACAAATATGGCGTGTCTACTTATCCAATGCGAAACTGAAACTACCTGATCGGGGTGGCTTGAAAGATCCACATCCCAGCCAAACGGTGTATGCTGAGGTTGTCCCTCTGAGACGAACGTTGGATGATCGCCAATCCCAGAGCCTCCGCAGCCATTCGGCCGATGGAGAACAGCTGAACCGATCTAGGCATGCCGGTCCCGTACAGGGAAACGTGAAGACCGAATCCATAAACGATGGTGCCCGTAAACCCCAAAACGCTGAGATTCTCGGCGTGTAAGATTCGAAGGGCGACGTATAGCATCGGTGGACCTGTAAAATAAACGCAATTCGCGTCATTAGGTTGCAGTAAATCCTCGGAATCGAAACACATTGAGGCGTTAGCGTTACTTACGTAGACCTTCGGCACCACGGAACTGACTGGAAATGTGCATCTCCTTCCTGTGATCCGGCCTGAATCCGTAAAAGCAATGGCGACATTATAGATAAGTAGGGTTTTGATAGACAAGTCCAGTCCGCATTAGTCGCTGAAAAGGGAATGACTTACCGTCCACAAAACACGGTCATGAGAAGAAGACAGAGAAAGCGTCTGCAAATGCAACCCATGGACTTGTGATGGAATGTCAATCAAAGTTCGGCTTAGAGTAATTCCAAGAAAAATTACTTACACAGCGTTTGTGGCTAATTTGGTAGCACGGCCCCCCTACATCAACCAAGCATTCCATCTCATTTCAGTTTATCGTCTAACATTCTGACCCGATTCTAAAGCTTTGAAATTCATTCAGTTATACTATGCCTAATATGTACCTGGGGAATAAATTGCAGGAGGAGCTCCAGGGACATAGCCGTAAGGAGCGTAAGCAGAATAAGCGGAGCAGCGGCTGGTATGCCCTCCTCAGGCTGCAAATAAATCGATAAATCATGGATTACTGTACGGCATTGTAATCCATCGTGCTTCAACCCATCCCCATCGAGGGAAATAAATAATGGAGGGTGAAGGAGACGAAGTAAAAAGATCGATTCTTACCTTGTAGAGAAGGGCTATTACTACGGAAAGTAATCCGTGAACAAACAAGTGCAGGGTAGTGAGCAGAAGCTCTCTGCTGATAGTAACCATGGCGGCACAGTAGCGTCACTCACCCTCCGTTCCAAGCAAACAACTCCCTGACGAAGGGCAAGAAAGATTCATGCATATGCACGAAGCAAACAACTCCATTGACGAGAAAACAGCAACAAAGATTCATGCATATGCACGAAGCAAACAACTCCATTGACGAGAAAACAGCAACAAAGATTCATGCATATTGCACGAAGCAAACAACTCCATTGACGAGAAAACAGCAACAAGGATTCATTCGCACGAAGGCGATCGAGAAAACCTCTTGAAAAGCGCGCAGAGACAGAGAGAGAGAGGATTAGCAGAAGAACTCGAAGCGGAATTGCAGAAGAACCCTAGCTTGAAGAAAGCTTGAAGAAAGCTTGAAGCGAAGTTGCAGAAGAACCCTAACCTTCGATTGGAGAGGGTTTCTGATGGACGATAGCCTGTCCTGGAGTTCTGTTGTCGGTGTTGCAACAGAAAGACGTCTCCTCTCCTTATACCCAACCGTGTTTCGGCGGGAAACATCGTTGATGGCGGTGCACTCGCTTGCAACTGAAAGTAGGAAGTCACGAAGAACATCAAGCGAGAAGGAGGTTCGGACAGAGAGGGAGGTTCGGACAGAGACAGGGAGGTTCGGACGGAGACAGAGAGGGAGGTTCGGACGGAGGAAGAGAGAAATCGGCAGAAAGAAACCCTGAGAGAGAGGGACCGAGGGTGAGAGAGTGCCCCGGCCGCCCTCGACGCCGGAGGATCCCGGCTTGGCGAAACAGAGACGGCCGGCCGGCCGGCCGTCCGCCGTCGCCAAGCCGGGTAGCTCCAACGCCTCCGTCATGGCTTCTTTCTTGATCTACGGAGCTGGTTCTGCGAGGCTTTTGGGTCGAATGGCTGAGGGAGGAGGAGCCGTGCCCCTTTCATTCGCGGATCGAGGAGAGGATTCTGGACCGCGCATCGCCGTTCATCTTGTGTGCGAATCCGACGGCCCTGATCGATTCTCCGATCCATTCGGCTATGCGATTGTCTTGATTGGACGACGGCCGCGGGGGGTCGTTTTGGGCAATTCCCGGAGTCGATTCGGCCTCCGCGACGCCGTTTCGCAAGGTCATTGTCGAAAAATCGGCTTCCTTCTTCCGTCTCGGCCAACGAGCTTCCAAAATTTCCCTTTTTCCTTTAACCCTTCCGGGCCAACGTCACGTTTCTCTAATTTAATCAATTTGAGAGAGAATTTATATAAAGAAAAACGAGAGAGAACTTTATGGACGTGACAACATCCTCCTCGCCCACATCGCGTGACGATAAAAAAAATTTTGATGAAATATACCGCTTTTAACGTAAGTTAATTCATCGTGTAAGTAAAATAATAGACCTCAAATTCATCTGAAAATGTCTGTAAATAGATTTGCATACACAAAAGAGTGGCCGACTCCTTATAATCAATAAATGGTGAGGTTTGACCGATTAATGGAGAGATTAGTTAATATGATAACTCTAAGAACACGGGAAACTCGACAATTGCATCGCATAATTATTGACAGATGGCGATTGGCGACAAAGGTTATGAGTCACCAATTACCTCAAAATTGGCTATGTCTCGCACATGAGGAAGGAGAAGTAAGGCATGGGAGTAAATAATTATAAACAAACAAACAAATAAATAAATAAATAAATAAAAGTGGGGGCAGGGGATGAAGTAACAAAAAAAAAAAAAAAAACAAAAAGGAAACATAAGAAATTCGCAAGAAAAGAAAAGAAAAGAAAAAAAAAACCAAGGCCGAGGGGGATACTAAGGAGATGGGCTTCTGCTTTAATTATTTCGTGCTGGATTTGATCCTGGGGAGTTTGGGCTTATTTGATCACTTGGGCCAATTTGCTCCTTAGTGGGTTGGCGTTATTACAACATTAAGCGAAATATTAAAAGTCAATCTATATGAATCTTAGAACCTCAAATTTGAGACGGTTGTAAGCACAACAGATGACCAAAGCCATTTATACAGCAACAAATAAAAGGCCCAGATGATGGCTCGGGGAGGTGAAGGATGTTCTCTCTGTATCTCTTTCCATGGCAAAGACTGCGCAATTCATGAGATTTTATTAAGCAAAAGATTAAAAGCCAATCCATATAAATCCCATAACTCAGAATCTCAAATGTTATCAACCCGTCATGGTTGTGATGTATATCGTATACTTTGTTCTTGACAAAAGCACAACAGATAAAAGGCGACTTATACGCGCGAGCGCACACTCACAGAGGAGCGAGTAAAAAAAGGAGATGGCTCGTGTGGGGGAGAATTATCAAAAAAATCATAAATTAATCGCATTTATGTCAATTTAGTCATGGACTTTTTTTTTTTTTTTGGCCAATTAAATCCTAAATCTTTTGCATATGTGACAATTCAATTCATCTCGACTAATTTTGACATATTCGCACCGACGTGGATATCGACTATCCTACGTGGCATAGATGACGCCGACGTGAACAATTTCTAATAAATATTTTAATTTATTTGAATTATCTATTTATTCTTTTCTTTTCCCCTTTTGTTTCCCTTTCCTTCCTTCTTCCTCGAGCCGATCGTTTTAGATTCAGCGACCGGCTAGGGGCGAGAGCTGGTGTGGTTGACACTTGATTTTGTCAATCCGGTAAGGGGTTCCTTTTTATGAAGATATAAAAATAGCAAAATAGCAAAAGCAACAAAATTAGATAAATAGATTAGCACTAAATAAAGTATATTGAACAAAAATTAGAAATTTATAAATAAATAAATAAGAGGAGCCCATGGACCAGCCCACGCAAGGGCCTTGCCCGTACGCCTCTCCCATACGGCCAACCTCCGATTTCCCTTCTCCTAGCCAACCCGCATGTGAAGCCACAGCCTAATTCAGTCCGACCTAGCCCGCACGTCATTTCGCTTTCTCTCGTGTAGCCCAACTGTCTATTCCTCTAGTGCGGCATGGCGTTTCTCCCTCTCCCTCTTTTGTTCAACCCGGGATTTGACCCAGTGGTTCTTTGCTTTCAAGGTCCTCAAGGTCACAAGGAAGAAGCTCGTTGTACGGGATTAACATGACATCCTCAAAATAATCAAAGATTTGAGCGTACAATCCACAGTAACCTCGACAAACCCCACTCCTTCCTTAGAACAATTGATCTAAAGCTCACCAAGGACAGATTCCATTAGCCTCCCAGCAATAGGATAATATGAAAGCAGTGCCTTGCCATCAGGTTTGTGTCCGAAGACGAGGAGCGTTTGGGCATTGCATCTCAAGATCGGTATCCTATCCATGATTAAGAGATCTGACACATGCGACGGAGTTTTTTCGAATGGTTTGACGAAGGAATCGCTCGAATGGATAATCGAGATAGCCGTGAAATATAGTACCAGTGGATATGAGGAGCCGACAAGCATAGGATCGATCGGAGGACTATTGATCATGCACAATTTTATAAGGGGAAAATTCCAAATAATGACCTAAAATGTCATCACTTTCTCGAATAAGGATTTAAAGTACAGATTGCTTCAAAAGAGAGAGTCAAAGTATCCTCATTTTTTTTTTTTTTTTTTTTAATAATAAAAGCTTAAAGCGGAGTTTGTTTCAAACGGAGGCCTAAGATGGCCATACCAATCTCAAGAAGGGCTTGAACTCGCCAACCAGTGAAGGACAATTTTTTCGTTTTTTTATATTTTTAATTTTTTGCTTTTTCTTTCTTTATTTTGTTTTTTTCTTTCAATAAAAAATTACAATTAGAAAAAGAGCAAAAATATAGGCGGGACGGAAATATAAGCGGGAGGGCTCCCTCCCACCTGTGGCCACCACTCCATCATCGATGGGGTGGCAACAATTATAATTCCCAGCGACCAAGTAAATTACAAATTGAATATTTTACTTTCTTCAAACAAGTGTTCAAAATGCCATTGCGGTACATAATCCGCGGACAAATATACATATAGAAAGAAAAGAGAGACGCGATTACCTAGAGTGCACGAAATCCACTTTCCTGGTAGAAAGATGGGTATCTAGCGATTGGATGCTATTGTATTTATCAACTATCCAAAAAAAAAAAAAAACATTTTAATGTGTTGTGTATATATATATATATATCTCTAGAGAGAGAGTAAAAGGATATTACTATATGGCAATGTAATAACAACATCATACAAAATAAGGAAACATTTGAATATGGTAACACGGTAAGGATCGTATTATATATTTACTCGCACTAAAAATCCCAAATCGGTACTATCCATGCGACATTTATCTAAACCAACCTTCGCACTGCAAAAGATCCCAAACTGTCATATTGTTGTCATGACTACTCATAGACTAACTTTCACGTGAGAAAAAAATAAGTGAAAAAATCACCGCAATCTTAATTTAAAAATCTGCCGAAATCTATAAAATTTGGCTTAAGAGCTCTCACAAGATTTTGAAAATTCGCGAAAATCCCTAATCTTTTGCCAGTTTAAGTAGACACGGTATTGGTGCACCGGTTACGAATTTAGTCAGGAGTATAATACGAGTGTATTAATTTGAGATTTTTCTTAATAAAAAAATTAATTTAAGATAAGTATATGACTGGCACAAAAGTTTTGGATATATGCACTTTTACTTTCTTTTTTTTCTTTTTTCTTTTTTTTGAGAATTTAGCCCCTATTTGATTCATTACGTGACGGGAGAACGTCCAAGTGGGGCGAGGACAGGATGGGAGAATTGAGGATGATTTTTTGACCCGACTCGCAAATATCGGGCCGGGCCAAAAGAAATCAACATTCTTGCCACGTGGGACAGAATATCTGCACACGCTTTCGCCTCTTCCCTTTACGACCCACCCAGCTAACCCAAAGTTCCCTTCTTTCTTCTCCTTCTCTCTCTTTCCAATCCACGCGCACACACCAAGAATCGTCGTCGTCAAAACGAGCTCCCCCAAACAAACACCTAACTCCGTCCGTCCCCTTCTCTCTCCTCTCTCTCTCTACATCTTCCCCCGCCCCAGGAATCCGCAATTCGCCTCCGATTCGAGCTCCCGATGGACCGTCGGACCTCCTCCGCCCCTCCGCTCCCCTGATGTCGCCCCCGCCCGATAAAATACCTAGGCGATCGCTGCGCCCCCCCTTTTCTTCCTCCGATCGCCGCCCGGGAATTTCCGCGTCGCCGACGATGGAGGGCCCCGCGGAGGACGCCGGAGCTCCCGAGTCGTGGGAGGTGGCCGACGTGGACGAGACCATGAGGCGGCTCATGCTCTCCTCCAAGGAGCCGAACGCCCAGGACCCCGACGGCGGCGGCGGCTCGGGGTCGGCTCCCCCGGCCACCTCGCCGCCGGCGCCTCCGGAGAAGGTCACGGAGGATGCTCTGAGCCAGGTCGATCAGTTCCTCAGGGAGACTCTGGAGAATCCTCGGGAGACGCTTTCCAGTGAATTTTTCTTAAAATTCCTTTCTTTCTCTTCATTTTTTCGGGTTTTTTTTAAGCTCCGGTGTAGGGATGGTAGCGTGTTCGTGTGGAGTTTGCTCGTTGAAGCAATGCATCCTTGATTATGGCTTGCTATATTAGACCTTCCGTTTTGGTGCGTGCGTCTCTGTATAATTGTGGCGCTTATTGTGTGGCTCTACTAAATTGTGCTTATTTCCTATAGTGGGGGCATGGCTTTCAAACTCGGCGGAAGCCCAGGTGCCTGGGTAGAGTTTGCATACTGTGCACACAGGTCCCCCCTTCAATGCAGTGTTCTAAACACTTAGTTATGCGCTTCAGCAATTATCCGTATTCGTAAAGTTTGAACCTTCGAGGATGTTGTCTCTGAGTTTTTCAATTGATATGATGTTAGGATTGTTTGGAGATAATTGACCGACGGATCGCGATTTCCTTGACACAATTGAAAATGGGCAAGAAGCAGCTTAAGTCACTGATCCCTGATCTTCTCTGATTATCAATGCAGTCTCTGTGTCATTACTTTTCACACTTCCATTGAGTTTACGCCACGATTTTCTCGTTGAAAATGTGCGAAACTTAACCTCGTTGATGAGGGCAGTGGCCTCCTCGTCAATTATATCAAGAACTTGCTTGAAATGATGGTAAATTCCTACCTTATGACTAAGAATAAGAAACTACGGTTATGATTTCCAAAGTGTAGACTATATCCTCTTGAACAGTCTTCAAAGATCGAATGTATAGCCAGATACTTGAAAGATGCCCGTGTATAGCACCCGTGACGCAATTTCTTATTCAGCAAATGAAATAACAGGCCAATCAACTTTGAATGGACATATTCATCTTCAACAGTATGAAATGTATATCTTTTTCTTAGTATTACAAGACTGGATAAATCACATCTCATGCACAATGTGAACAACATACGTGTCGAAAAAATGGCATTTCAAATGAAAACGAATTAAACAATCCGAAAAGGCCTTTGGACATAAAATTGATTTAATCATCCCGACATGAAAATGTTCTCTCACAGTAGCACCACCGGCAGACCACTCGAAACGGCCAAGACAAAATGACCCCAGCTGTTGCTCAGTTTAGGAGAAGAACTTGGCTTCGAAGCCGTCGCCGAAGATCCAGCTTCCGATCCTCCAGCCGGAGAATCTGCAGCTGGGCTAATATCCGGAGCTGGTGCGGGCACCGGAGTCGGAGGAATGTCAGTCCCGAATATTGCTTGAGGAAGCAGGACCTTATCGATTTCGTAAACTGCAACAGGGTCGGTAGAATGCACACTGCTGCTAACTTTTGTATCAGTCCAACCGGAACTGAGATGCGGACTTCCAGTGATATCGGTAAAGTTGATACTGTATTCTCCACCTGCGAATGTGCTGACCGGGCTCACATTGCTGAGGTTCTTGAAATCGGCGAGAGTGTAATAATGAGGCAGGGCATGGACGTTGATTCTGGTCGTTGGTGAGGTTGGACAAGGACGGGTTCTTTTGAGATGCGAAGGCGCCGTCCTTAGGAACGAATAACGTAATGCCTTCCCTCAGTATCGTTGGCTTGATTCCGGAAGGTGTCGATGACTTTGGTGGATTCGAGGTAGCTGAGGAAGGCCTTGAAGGGACCGGCCACAGAGAGCAAGTCCGTGAGGTTCACGAAATCTGGGGCTGGTGCTGGGGCAGGCGTTGGGCTGAGGGTAGGAGCGTTGGCAATTTGAGCATGCGACGATGGAGAAATCGACAGCAGGAGAGCCAAGCTGATGATGCAGGCAAAGGGCAATTCCATTATGTTCTCGTAAGTTGGGATGCTTCCTCCAATGCCAAGACTAGAAGTTCCGGCAACAATGAAGATTGAGGAATGTTACAGAGAGAGGACTGATCTTTCGGACTTCAGTCCAGAATAAACTCCACCTCCACCAAGCTATAAGAAATGCTACAAAAATCTTAAGCTTGAAGCAGAAAATGCAGTGAGGGAAGTTCTTGTTGGCACAGATGCAGATCTGCTCCAAGCTAACTGATCGGAACTGAAGAGGACACTGGGCCATGCTTGGTCCGGCGACCGAGTCGAAAAGGATCTCAGAATCTAGTTTCTGCAATTCTGTAGCTTTTGCTAAATAGAAAAATCCCAGGAAGCGAGAGAACCACTGGGAAAACTCGGATCAATACCCCTCTGAACCTTACAAAGATGTTTTTTTTTCTTTTTCTTTATGAATATTCTAAGTGCTTCCTTTCTTTTTTACCAATTGGCAGCACCCTGCGGAAGACTCTGCAGCAGACCCTAGTCAAACGACATCAGCAAAATTCTTCAGACAAAAGATAAAGTCCACATCCCAGATCTCGTGTCAATGTCACCTCTACTTGAACTTCACAGGAGAGAGAGAGAGAGAGAGAGAGAGAGAGAGATCGTGATAAGACAAGTATGATGAGAAATCCACGACAAGAAGCCATAGAGCAAAAACAATCCAACCAGTGCAATGCGGGAAAGAAAGGCTGGGGATACTAACCTGACAAGGAGGAGCTCAGAGAGGCAATGAAGAAAGGAATGGATCGTGTATTAGCACTAGACAAAATATATAGAGCGAGAGGCAGAGAACTGATGGAGTTTTTAAAGAGGCAAGAAAAGTAAGAAACGACTGAGATGGGGTCAGCAGTGACGGGCCAGCGATGAGGAAACTTACACATCGCGTCGTCATATGGAGGACGCTCCTTCTTATGTATTATTAGATCAAAGCTTTTTCGGCATTACTTTGTCATCAAGAATTTTGTAGGGGAAGGAAGATAAACAAAGGGAAAGAAAGTCCACATGAAGGGTGAGGTTTGAAGGCAAGGTAGAATCAACGTGGTGCCCACATGAATAGAATATCAATATCTCTCCCATGCTTAACACCAACTATAGATTAAAAGTGAATTTTTCTGATTACCAAACATTTCTTAAAAGAACAGAGAAATTCAAGGTTTGCAGTTAATATCCCAGCTAAGCCTTTCCCCATCACGCAAAAAAAGAAGTTGGTTTCATCAGAGTTTCTTTTTTATGCGGGTTTGGTCAGACTTCCCAACAAAAGTTAACGGCCAGTCGCTAGAAAAAGGAAAATTGACACTCGCGATTAATTCCTTTCACAAAAATAAATAATTTTAATAAAATATTTTTAAAAATTGATTGCTTAAAATAAATAAATTAATACAAAATATTTTCATTATTAATAATAATTTATGTCTGCATATTTTCATATGAAACGAAAATATATTTTATTCATTTATTTTAATAAGCGATACGATCGATGATTTTAGAATAATAATTTCCAAATTATTCATTTTTCGTGAATTAAATGGAGCTATTAACAGCTTTATTATTTCCTTTAAATTTTGAGGATTGGCCGACAATTATTACATGAATATTTGAGACTAGTTTGAGGCACCATCTTTCCGATTTATGATTAGTTAAAACTTAAACTTACAAAAAAAATACTAATTTATCAAATATTGTGAATATAACAAAAGAAGTTGATACTTCGAATTTCTCTTCTTCTTCTTCTTCTTCTTCTTTTATTTATTTATTTATTTTGTTAACATTTACTATTTAACGTTCATTCTTCTTGGAACATATGATACCATCGAGTTCCCACAACATCAAGTTGCTGAAAGAGACTCTCCGATCGTGGAGACCGAGTATTCAAGTGCAAATGATGGATTTTTTGCGTCATTATTTGTCCGATCACCGTTTTATGTTAAACACCACTAGTTTTATTATAGACAACTTCATGGTTGATTACGACCGTACCATTTGTGAAGCGGAATTTAAAATCAGTAAAAGAAAAGGGCTTGATGAAAGAAAGATAGTCATGTTTCTTAAATTTATATCCTTGGTAAAATAAATGCCTTTTTCGAAGTTAAATCTATTGTTCTTCAATTTTTCCCGAGCTTCCGGGGCACTATTGCTTTCGGGCTTTTGCATGATTCTTTTATATGTATTTGTCGGTGATAAACTCAGGTGCACTTGAGAGTGGAGACACGTGAAATAACCTACGAATTCTTTAATTTTTATTTCGACGTAGGGAGAGAGCATTTTCTGGTTAAGTCAATGGACGGCCGGGGACTCGCAGTCTACCCTCTATGAAGAGGCACATGTAAACCGTGCCCAGCTAGGACTGTATAAAAGTAATTTCCTTGGAGCACCACTGAACATCTTGAAGCAAGCATAGGAAAAAAAATGATATTGAGTCTGCAATATGGTTTCTAGTGCAACAATGAATGATCCGCAAAGTGTAGTAAAGTCCTGGGAAAAGCCTTAGTACAAGGAATTTATGTTGAAAGAACGCCAGTGGGGAAAATATTTGGACCCACATCGAAATGTCTAATGTCAAAGGGAAAAAAAATGATATGGACTCTGTAGAATCTGTAGAATTGTGTTGTCCTCCACCCGCCATGTGCTAAATCATCAAGTATCAGCAATAAGCTTCGTTGTAGAATCAAAGATGTACCTTTTCCAGTTCCAGTGATACATGACGAAACCGCACCACGCTGCATCAGAGAAGAAAAATTGTAGATTGTTATTGTAGATTGTTGGTTGGAATTCCGACATGCAGATGAAGGGGATGCGTACCTATCAAGCATCCCAGGAGAGAAGTCATGGTAATAGTTGACAGAGGATGATCTTTTGAGGCTATGGCTATAATCTTGTCCATCACATCGTCCGTAAATAGGAGAATAACAAATCCAAAACTCTTGATCATGGTCGATGTGGAGAAAATCATGATCAAGATGACAGCGATATTCCAAAGGCATATGGAGGACATAGGGCCAGACACCGGGAACACGATGCTCATTCCCGACAGAGAGCATATCGCACACGCAAGAGTGACACTGCAGAAAAAGAAGAAAAAATATACATGTGTATATATATGGACAAGATCAATGACTGAATCCGAGAATTTGTGATGTCAATTTTTCCAGTTCTAAACATAATGAGCAAGACCGTGTCTGCTACCTTGGTGGTACAGTAATCAGCCAGAGAAGCAAACGCTCCGAGTTAAAGTAGTCCCTCCAATACAAAAGTTGGATCACGGTCATTCCTAGGGCTGCCCTGGCATCCAGGGCTCCTCCAATGAACGAGAGCCGAACCGATGAGGTCAGATGAAATCCAAAGCAATACAAAATCATGCTCATTAACCCGAAACCCCAAAGAGCCTCGCCTTGCAAATTATGGTGCGCGACATATGTCAGCAGCAAGCCTGTAAAATAAAACTTGTCGAGGTAAAAGTTCTCGGAAGCGAAATATATAAGCGAAATTTATTGAGGTGGTATTACTTACGTAGACCGTCGATGACGGCATGAAATTGCTTAGAGATCTGCATATTTGGTCGTGTTCCCCGACCTGCATCCAGTAGAAGCCTACGTTACAGATAGACCTCCGAATTCCGGACTTCAATTCGTTTTGCTATAATCAGGAGTAGATTTATGATGCCAAAACAACAGGATCTTCAAATCAAATAACCAAAGACATAACCAAACACCAAAGATTGTCCGTAAGGCTCGAGTGTTTGCTATACTTAGAATATGCCCGAACCCAAAAGTGTTCCTTTAAAGAAAAAAGAAAAGAAAAGAAAAAAAAACTTAATTTGAGTATGAAACTCACCGCAGCAGTCAAGGAGTGTATGAGTTCCGACACAGGAACGTCTTCCGCGTTCCTTTTGACTTGTGCGGCTGCGGCTTCTTTAGGAAAGAGAAGAGTAAAAGGAAACCCCTTTTTTTTCCTCCTTTCCTTCTCTTATAAAGAATTGATTTAGGATTGGAATCCACGGAATTTTAGATTCGCTTGTTATTTGTGTGGCTTTTAAATCAGATGCTCAACGTTCGAAATATAATATAAAGTCCAAATAGGCAATCAAAGGAATTGAACTCTGGGATCAAATCTTGAACAGATATCAATAAGGACATTTTAACTATTTAAGTATCCATTCGAAAATTTCGATCGACATCACGAGATTCTGTTTGGATTACGTAGGCTGCTCAAATTACGCCAATCCCATAAAAATTAATTGCCGAAAAGGGAACGACTTACCATCCAAATAATTAGATCAAGAGACAAAAATGGCCAATGCTTTGCGTGATGCTAGGGTTCTGCAGTCGAGCCGTATCTCTGGGCCTCTTCTTTAGGCCTTTGCTTATTTTGGTCAACCTCAAAATTGGCGTCAGCCTCCCATCTTCAAAGATATTACACATTATACTCGCGCGTATCTATACAAATACATGACCGCTCGGATGACCAAGAAAGAAGACCTCAAACATGGCCTTCGTTTGATGAGAGCGCCTGAATATAAGAACGGAGTTAGATATATTAAAATCGCTGCGTTAGGCAATACAATATCGACATTATTCGCTTACCTAAAAACCAAATTACAATTTATCATGTTACTAAGTATGCGGATGTGTTTAAATAGTATGTGTGTGCGTAGCACCATCGATACCCAAATGTCAGATTTGTATTAAGCACTTTGCCAAAGGAGATACTCTTGAACAATATAAAGTGACTCCACCAAAAGGTTGTGATTCGTCGGTCCTACTGGATTTTTGCACTATACTTAGCTTAATTCAACGACACAAACATAGACTTAATTCCCAACCCACCACTTCAAATCGACTTGAAAATTTTCTTTCTCTATCGTCCATTCGTAATTCGTGGGGTCCTGAATTCTTCATAGGATCAGGTGAGGATGGTTGGCGGTGTCTCTTCGGTGCTCATGGTCGATTGTTAGGCTGCATTGGCGGGGTCGAGGATTAAGACCACACGAATCACGAGCATTGGGCTTGGCTGATGCAATCCATGACGATGCTATCTCGTGTTACGGGGCTCCCCAAGACTGAATTTAGCTGCCCACGTAAGTCAACAAAGCTGAGAACGAATAGCCCGATTCTGCCCCCGGGACGGCTCAAAATTCCTACGTAACTTTTCGACAGGAAGCAAAGCTTGACCGATGAAATTCCACTTGATCGGCCCGGTCCGCCAGTTAGATCCTGTGTACTCTGCAGTGTCGGGAAGTTCATTAACACAACATATTCTCCCACATTTAGAATCAAATCGATGACCACCTGCTATGTCGACATTCACCAGTGCAAAAATTTCCGCTGACCGACCAATAAGAAGTGTCCGAGCATTGAGAGCACTGCATCGGAGCCCCAAAAGACATCGCACTTTGCAGTATCAGAGACGCGTGCAAGTAGAATCATGGGTCGTTTGAAAATTCACTTTCCTCAACGAAAAAAATCTAACACAGGACCCGAATTTCATGGGCTATCACTAAAGTCAGAATCACCGATGGAGTCTCTAAGCAAACGTGAACTTCTGAACGTCCGGTTAAAAAGAATCCTGACCCGACGAAGGGCTGTCGCATGAAACTTGACAAAACCGGAACGGCAGCAGACCGCTCGAAACGACCAAGACAAAATGACCCCAGCTGTTGCTCAATTTAGGAGAAGAACTTGGCTTCCAAGCTGTCGCCGAAGATCCAGCTTCCGATCCTCCAGCCGGAGAATCTGCAGCTGGGCTAGTATCCGGAGCTGGTGCGGGCACCGGAGTCGGAGGAATGTCAGTCCCGAATATTGCTCGAGGAAGGAGGACCTTATCGATTTCGTAAACTGCAACAGGGTCGGTAGAATGCACACTGCTGCTAACTTTTGTATCAGTCCAACCAGAACTGAGATGCAGACTTCCAGTGACATCGGTAAAGTTGATACTGTATTCTCCACCTGCGAATGTGCTGACCGGGCTCACATTGCTGAGGTTCTTGAAATCGGCGAGAGCGTAATAATGAGGCAGGGCATGGACGTTGATTCTGGTCGTGGGTGAGGTTGGACAAGGACGGGTTCTTTTGAGATGCGAAGGCGCCGTCCTTAGGAACGAATAACGTAATGCCTTCCCTCAGTATCGTTGGCTTGATTCTGGAAGGTGTCGATGACTTTGGTGGATTCGAGGTAGCTGAGGAAGGCCTTGAAGGGACCGGCCACAGAGAGCAAGTCCGTGAGGTTCACGAAATCTGGGGCTGGTGCTGGGGCAGGCGTTGGGCTGAGGGTAGGAGCGTTGGCAATTTGAGCATGCGACGATGGAGAAATCGACAGCAGGAGAGCCAAGCTGACGATGCAGGCAAAGGGTAATTCCATTATGTTCTCGTAAGTTGGGATGCTTCCTCCAATGCCAAGACTAAAAGTTCCTGCAACAATGAAGATTGAGGAATGTTACAGAGAGAGGACTGATCTTTCGGACTTCAGTCCAGAATAAACTCCCCCTCCACCAACCTACAAGAAATGCTACAAAAATCTTAAGCTTGAAGTAGAAAATGCAGTGAGGGAAGTTCTTGTCGGCACAGATGCAGATCTGCTCAAAGCTAACTGATCGAAACTGAAGAGGACACTGGGCCATGCTTGGTCCAGCGACCGAGTCGAAAAGGATCTTAGAATCTAGTTTCTGCAATTCTGTAGCTTTTGCTAAATAGAAAAATCCCAGGAAGTGAGAGAACCACGGGGAAAACTCGGATCAATAACCCTCTGAACCTTACAAAGATCTTTTTCTTTTTCTTTATGAATATTCTAAGTGCTTCCTTTCTTTTTACCAATTGGCAGCACCCTGCAGAAGACTCTGCAGTAGAGCCTAGTCAAACAACATTAAAATTCTTCAGACAAAAGATAAAGTCCACATCCCAGATCTCGTGTCAATGTCACCTCAAAGAAATGAAACTTACTTGAACTTCACAGGAGAGAGAGAGAGAGAGAGAGAGAGAGATCGTGATAAGACAAGTATGATGAGAAATCCACTACAAGAAACCATAGAGCAAAAACAATCCAACCAGTGCAATGCAGGAAAGAAAGGCTGGGGATTCTAACCTGACAAGGAGGAGCTCAGAGAGGCAATGAAGAAAGGAATGGATCGTGTATTAGCACTAGACAAAATATATAGAGCGAGAGGCAGAGAACTGATGGAGTTTTTAAAGAGGCAAGAAAAGAAAAAAAACGACTGAGATGGGGTCAGCAGTGACGGGCCAGCGATGAGGAAACCTACACATCGCGTCCTTCTTATGTATTATTAGATCAAAGCTTTTTCGGCATTACTTTGTCATCAAGAATTTTGTAGGGGAAGGAAGATAAACAAAGGGAAAGAAAGTCCACATGGAGGGTGGGCTTTCCAAATCACTCTTCTTCTTTCTCTCTCTTTTTCGCGCTTCTGTTCTAGACACCAGCCTCGCACTCTACCCCACGATTAAATAAAAAAAAAACCATTCTCGTTTCCACAGCTTCCAGAGCTCGCCATCTCGTGGAAACTTCGCGCATTCGTTCTGGATCGAATGTCGTGCTGAATGTTGGGTTGTGCCGTAGAGCGTCTGTCTTCTCGTTTTCCTGTTCCCTTATTTAGTGATTCGTAGGAGATTACTGCATACATCTGACTACGTATTGGAGCTGATGGATGGGCGAGGTTTGAAGGCAAGGTAGAATCAATGTGGTGCCCACATGAATAAAATATCAATATCTCTCCCGTGCTTAACACCAGGTATAGATTAAAAGTGAATTTTTCTGATTACCAAACGTTTCTTAAAAGAAAAGAGAAATTCAAGGTTTGCAGCTAATATCCCAGATAAGCCTTTTCCCATCGCGCTAAAAAAGAAGTTGGTTTCGTCAGAGTTTCTTTCTTATGCGGGTTTGGTCAGACTTCCCAACAAAAGTTAACGGCCAGTAGCTAGAAAAAGGAAAATTGACACTCACGATTAATTCCTTTCACAAAAATAAATAATTTAATAAGATATTTTTAAAACAAATTGATTGCTGAAAATAATTAATTAATACAAAATATTTTCATTATTAATAATAATTTATGTCTACGTATTTCATATGAAACGAAAATATATTTTGTTCATTCATTTTAATAAGCGATGCGCTCGATTTTTTAGAATAACAATTTCCAAATTGTTCATTTTTTAGGAAATAAATGGAGCTATTAACAGCTTTATTATTTCCTTTAAATTTTGAGGATTGGCCGACAATTATTTCATTGCTACAAGCACCATTTTATTAAGTGCGCCCAGAAACTTCGTTCTGTCCACGTTTGCACTGAGACATTGGATAAAAGTGAGCTTCCAAACTTCGTCCTCACCACGTTTATATTGAATCCGATCGTGTGATAAATCAAAGAAATTGGATTGCAAACTGCACGGACGGCAACACAAATAAGTACGACGGAGAGACCGGAAAAGGAGAGATGTTGGAGAAAGAAAAGCGGTTCCTCCTGCCACTCTAATATATCCGTACGTCGCTATTTCACTCATTAAACACATAGACGAAAGTAATGTTCACTAAGTGGACTTTAACTAGCCAAGTCGTCTTTTAAGGACAGGGGACGATGGACAAGTCACCATCAGAAGAAGAGGATAAAAAGATGAGAAAAAGAGTTATGCTGCCACTGAGGATCCAAAATGGCATGCCGTTCAAGTATCTTTATCTAAAGGGAAATTGAGGCAGATATTCACTGGATGAAGGCGGTCCGTGACCAAATGGCTGCGAGGCAGATTGCTGGTTAGGTAAAGTAATACCTCCTAGATGCAGAGAACCATGAGAATTTGGCTGCTGGTTCCAATGGCTGAGTTGCGGTTGCCTTCCTGGAACTTCAAAAGTCCTGCGATGCTCTGGCTGCATGGGAACATGTCCATAATCATTTGGTTGGAAATTCCAAAATCCTCCTTGTGGTTGTACCATCGGAGTCCCAAACGCTCTGATTGATTCATGTTGCAGAGTACTCTTAAAATTTGCAATGGACGGGGAGTTGCTAGCTCCATCGACAGCATCATCATCTGGAAAATCATCGAATATGCTGGACAAATCGATATTGGCATTCACTGCGGAGGAGTAATCCTGATAGCAATCATAATTTTCTTCCATCAGATAGTTTGAGATGGCTGCTCCAGCATTTGTTTCTTCCTGTCTAATATATTCTCGTTTGGAAATGTGGCCACGCTCTTCAGCTATTGTCTTGTGCATGGGATGCTCTGGCTGCATGGGAACATGTCCATAATCATTTGGTTGGAAATTCCAAAATCCTCCTTGTGGTTGTACCATCGGAGTCCCAAACGCTCTGATTGATTCATGTTGCAGAGTACTCTTAAAATTTGCAATGGACAGGGAGTTGCTAGCTCCATCGACAGCATCATCATCTGGAAAATCATCGAATATGCTGGACAAACCGATATTGGCATTCACTGCGGAGGAGTAATCCTGATAGCAATCATAATTTTCTTCCATCAGATAGTTTGAGATGGCTGCTCCAGCATTTGTTTCTTCCTGTCTAACATATTCTCGTTTGGAAATGTGGCCACGCTCTTCAGCTATTGTCCTGTGCATGGGAGTCCAATCACGGTGACTCCAAAGGTAGAGAGGTGGAGACATTTGATTCCAATCCTCCAGCCGTTTGTTGTGCACATCAATGGATCCCGGAAGGTAAAACGACTGAAGAGAAGATTGTAAGACTGTTCAGATGATCTCTATTCACAAAGATATATAATGTTCATCCGAGAAAAGAAAAAGAGAAGATTGTGACCATTAGCCACTGCATTAAATTGTTTTCATATGCGGTGCAATGCAAATGGTTCTTTTAATTAAAGGAGTGTTTTTGCACATGTGCCCTCAGCTTACAGGCCAAACCAATATAACCCTCCCTGCCTCTTATACCTTCAAAATCCCAATTGTACCTTTCCTTCACTCTTGGACAAAAAGTGCAAGTTGAATGAGAAAAGAGATGTATCTTAGTTCCTAGTGTTCCAACTTCAGCGACTTTTGACAAATGATCATCAACATAAACCATGTTATATAAATTGCACTTCTATCTCTAATGAAATGCTAGCTAAAGACAAAAATTATTTCATGAAACCAAAACATGTGTCATTTCTTGATCAATACCGACGATCATTTTTTCACAAATGATCTTGAACATAAACTATGTTATGGAAAATGCATGGTAGCTACAGGCAAAAATAATATCAAGAAACAAAACATTGGTTGGAGGTACTTTAGTGCATGTAGATTTTTGGGGAGCTTGAAGGAGGAGGAAGATAAAGGATGAGTAGGAAGAGGAGGAGGTGACAACAAAAAGGATGATGGCAATGACGACGGTGAATGAACATAGGAGAGGTGGGATTCACCCTGAATAAACCTAATTTTATCTCAGAGCATTCAGAATCTTCAAATAAACAAATTACCTCCTCACTCTTTTGAATGAAATTCAGGAATCAGTTCCAATAGCTTTAGTTATATCAAAGGGATGTGCCATGGATTATCCTGACATACCTTTCCCGATAGCAGCTCACAGTCCTCCCAAAGCAAATCATATGGATCAGCTCCAACATCGAGTCTATCATGAACGAAAGTCAAAAGTACTTCAGTACAGTTCAACAAACTGCGAAAACACTAAGGAACTACAAGTCCTCACCTTTTGGTTTCTCGTGGGACTATAAGAATGAGGAGCTTAGGCTTGAATGTGAGAGCTTTGTTGATGAACTTATTCGCCAGAGATGCATTGACACCAAAAGGAGGATTAAGGCCCATAATCTGTTCCACAAAATACATGATGGGGCAAATAAATGAAGCTCCATTACATTTTAAAACATGATTTTGATTGAAGACCAACTATTAATTGCCTCACCAATTGAGACCCATCTGGTAATTCATCTACATTGACAGACATCCAATCTCTCTTCTCAAATTGAAAAGTATTCTGCACCAAAAACAAAAACTTCTTCATGATCCATACGCAGGTCCAGATTAATCCACATGGAATAAATGAAGTATCTCAGCAATATTGTCATGACAAAAAACAATAGAAGACAAACGATCAATCAGCTAGGAACAGACTGCGTCACAGAGGGGAATGACATAACTAAGTAGTGCAAAAAAAAACTATCCTAGTCAAGTAGGTTTTGAGAACGCACAGAATGCCAATGCTTGCATATAGGTCATTGACAATTGAGCAGTAATTATTGTATCAAACCAAGGACTTGGGAAGCGGATCAGGTGCTCAATGTTAGGATTGATGGTAACAAAATCCTATCACGCCGAGATCATCTCAGCAAAAAGGTTTTAAGCAGACAGACAATGTGATGCTTGCATGTAGTATCATTATTGACCTGGTTGCCATGGATTCATTAACGAGTCCTCAAAAGCTGGATCAGATGTTTACTGTCAAACTTTTGCTTTCACAAATCAATTCCTCGATGTTCTGAAATACATATGACTAGTAAATAAATATTGACATGGAGTCCTGCATGTATATCTTTATTTCTAGCTCCTTAACAGTGATATGTAGTTGTCATGGTACTGCATACAACCGGGGGTATAGTGTTAGCATGCAGTTGTATGCAGTGCCGTAAGGCACGCTAACACTGCAGTGGGCTTTTCATCCACCCCTACTCACCCCAGGCGCAAGTGGCTACTATACCAGCCTACCCAGCGATAGCCAGGACCTGCAAGCAAGTCCCGTTGTGGAGTCTACCTTCCCCACTAGAGGGCACCAAATTCCCTGTCTATCTTTGTCTCTGTCTTCCCGACAGAGAAGTAATACGGAGGACAGCACGGGGTCTCCCACCCTAGGGTGGTTCTCCGCTTATTTACTCCCTAAGCCTTTTAAGGACTTGCTCAAGTCCTTAGTTCTTTAAACATTCAGCTTAGAAAAAAAGTCCTAGTTTCTAGTTCCTGATACATGGACAATAATTTTAGCACTCCTTGCCAAAATGACACTTAGAAAAGGAGAACAAGATGACCAAAACATGGTGAACAAATCTAAGCTGTCATCAATCACCTTCCATCCCCATTATGAAAACTGCAATAGAAAATGATGATCTCAATGTTTCAATGGATTTGACCTCCTAAAAAACCTCCAAAATGACAAACGCGAAAGGAAATGGAGCATTCTCTGCAATTATCATATCTATATTCAATGAAGAAACCACTCTTCATGACATTACTGCTATAGAAACTTATATGATGGGAAAAGCTGATAGATTACTGAGTCAGTGATTCTCAGCAAACTTCTGAAGAGTCTAATATGGCAAGAGTCAAGACTAATTCTGTTTTAAGATGAAAGTTCACCAAAAGGAAATAACAGAGTCCACGGGAAGCATAAAAAGAAACATTTCCCTCATAAAAAAGAACAATTATGTGAAAGAGTCAAGATTTACCTTGGGAGGGAAAAGATCATAGTTTTTGAAAAAGCAGCGCTTCCCTACTTTGTCGAGCTTTTCTTTCATTAGACAACTGAAGTCATTGGAACCGCAACAGAAATCCACTATCTGCCCAGAGAAAATGGTATTTAAAAAAAAAAAAAAAAAAAAAAAAAGCCTACTTGAGAAGCAGCAGAACATAGATGGAAAAGAAAAAGAAAACACCATGATTACATATCATCATTTATATGAAGATACCCTCCAATTAGGAAGATTTCTATAATCAGATGTTCCAAAATCTGGATATGTTCAACATGATAATAAAACTATACATGGATACATTCTCCTCAATATGCAAGATTGTCTAACTTGTAATTCATTTCAGGGACAGAATTGCATTGCCTGGTGTTGTGGAAGAGTATGCTAGTACAATTTCATAAAAGTAATTAATTCATGGAAGGGGACCTCAAGAATAAGACTATCTGTATGACACTCAGCATTGTCTCACCAAATTACCTGGATGTTGGCCAATGAGAAAAATATATTTTTCGATGATCATATGAAGCTACCATACAACTTATTGATAAAAACTTACCTAGGTTGAATAATTATCGAGCAGACCCTAAAAAAAAAAAAGAAAATTCTGAGGGAATGAATGGGTCATGTGGCTGAAGAATTGCTGATTTCTAGTCAAAGAAATGGAATTTGGCAAACCTTGTGGGCTATGAGTTTGATGTAGGATGATAGTGGTGTAAGTGTGGGAAAGTAATGGGTGCCCACCATAATCATCTTTCACACGTAACATACTGAAATGGAAGAAAATTTTAGATGTTTAGGCCCTTTTGGGGTGATACCCCCACCCCAGCCTAGCCCTCTTAAGGTGAACACAATCTAGAGATTCGTTCCTGATGCAACCAGAGAGTGCAACGCAGTATCTCCAGTAGCTTGTTTTTACTTAAAGCCAAGCCTCAAAAGTAATAATGATGGAACAACAAGAACAGGCCATGGAAGCTGAAACAAAAGAGAAAAAGTAGAGCCATCAATTGAAGTGTGGAAACAAATAAAGGACAGAGCTCTTACAGTGTCCCCCTTTTGCACGTACCAATGGAGCCTATCCACAATCTACAGAACAAAGCCCACGAGATTTGGTTAGAAAACTGAATTTGCAGACAACCATTCATCTATGGACAGTATGCACTAAATAATTTACATCCCTCTATTATTTCATGGACACAGAATGTGAAAGAAAAGAAAAATAAGATGTCATGCAAGCTCTACAATCACCTCCAACAGAATGTGCTCAAGGCAAAAGGATAAACCATAAATAGCAACAGGTTCAGTCTGCTAGCATTTATATGACCTCAGGTCCCACATTTAAAAAAGAAAATTTATTGTTTTTGTTTGGAAACAGCAAGAAACTGGGGGAACGAAAGTTTAACTGGAAAGTTCAGAGGAATTTGAAATTTTTCCGGGAAGAAGAAGAGAAG
Source organism: Eucalyptus virginea (assembly GCA_014182375.1). NCBI lineage: Eukaryota > Viridiplantae > Streptophyta > Magnoliopsida > Myrtales > Myrtaceae > Eucalyptus > Eucalyptus virginea. The sequence continues at coordinate 25,440,014 of CM024514.1, read as the reverse complement.
AAAATTTATTCTCTGTTTCAAGTTTCTCTCCCATTTTCTTTCACCTCCCTATCCAATCAAAGCACAGAGCTCCCTTACATTTTTCTGCCATAATTGACGGTAGAAAGGTCATGGTTTCTCTCAAAAGAAGTTATCACTTGCAGACTTCTCCCTTGAAAAAAAAAATTGTTTAAGATACAATCCACTTAACAATACAGCTTCAACTGTAGGCTATCAGCAATATAGTGATGAAACCAGCACGAAAAAACACATGGAAATAAATTACCTCCTGAAGCTTCTCCACTTTAGTAAAATGGCGTCCAAATGATGTATAGCGTGGACCATGAATAAATGGTCCAAGATACACTTTCAGCTTCTTCTGGATACACACGAGAAAGTAATCAGTAATCTACAGCTACTAATCATCTGAAAAGTAATGTGCTCCAAATCCATGTAATGTGCTTTTAATGGACCTAGACCAGTTTATAGAACTAGAGTAACTAGACTTGTCACATTCAAATCCAACAAGATCAGCCACCACCTAGCCCACTCGCTAGTCCTCGACCCTGATTTCTTTTGTGTTGATCATCAATCGACATATCACACATTCATACACACCCCCACTCACCCACATGTTCAGTTTAGGCAACCAATTGCCTATTGTCTAACTGGTCCACTTAAATTAAGGTAATGCCGAAACCAGCTGGACCCTAAAATAAGCAAGTCCAGATCAATATGCACATTCAGTATTAGTTAACAGAATGTATCTGCTCTCCAAAGTATGGACAAACACATCTTGCACAAATGTAACTGTGAAGTAGCTGCAAGTCAGAATCGCTTTGACCTTCCATATGGGTATCTGTCGGAGGATCCCTGGTTCACATATTTCTTTAGCTTCCTCCATTGCACATCCTTCTTTTAGCTTTTGCAATGCTGTTCGAATGGCCTTCAGAAGGTTCATGAAAGAAATTCAACAACAAGAAGGCTGATCATATGGCTACAAAGTACAGATAGATGTTCTGCACCAGTAGTAGGAGATACCTTCAGAAAGCCCTCAACCTTGCTCAGTGTTATGGTCTCATCCAAAATGACCTTTGAACCAGGAGCATATGATGATGATATGCTCTGCTTCCCCGCTAATCTTTCGGCATTAAATTCGGAAGAGGTTTGTTCCATAAAAGCCAAAATTCTGTATGACAAGATGAGAAAAACAATTTGCCACACAAGAAATAGGCATCAAATGCAAGTGCAATAATATGGCTTCATCTTTGGATGTTGGCATATTAAAGTTAATTGAAAGAGAAGGAGGTTTCATAACAGCAAATTCATAACAAGAAAGGATTTGATATATCACCGATCTTCCATTGCACTGCTTGCTGATTTTCTCTCTTTTGCCATCCCAATCTTATCTGAGATTGAGCTAACCACAATCTTCCGCCTTTTGTTCTCTACATATGGCCCTGACTTAAATGATGGGACAATGTCTTCCCGTGAGCTCCTATTCATTATGACCTTTCCAACTTTCTCACTTGAGGACTTGCTGGTCGTCAATGACTTCTTTACAGCACCAACGCTGTTTGATTTTTTTATAGCACCAATTTTTAAGCTTTCTCTGACAACACCAACTCTACCTTTTCTCCGAACGTCATAATCTGATTTTGGCATCTTCACAACAGCTTTATCCTTTGCTTTATTTTCAGAAGTAGCACTTCTCTTCAAACCATCAACACTCACTTTGTTTGTAAGCAGCCCTTTCATCTTCAGTCCACCAACAGGAAATTTTATGTGATTTCTAGCTGGCGTCTTAAGTCTTCTATCTATGGTATGATCCCTGGTCAACATGATTTTAACCACATTCGCATTCAAGTGCTCACTGTACAAGGACTGCTACTTACCGGTAATTTGTACTAAAATGGAACTTACCCGCAGTATATAAGGATTCGCTTTGGCAAATAACCTTCCCAAGCCCTTTTGATAATATTCCGACTTTTATCGCTCCTGAAAGAAATAGACCTGAAGCAGGGAAAGTTAATGGAAATCAGATAAAAAGTCTTCCTATAAATAAATAATAAATAATAACCAGAAACATTGATAATGTTAATTAGAAAACGGTTGGCTCTGGAAGTTAAGTTGTTAGAGAATGACATGGGTTGTACATTACATATTAATAATGTCCATCACATGAAGGGCAAGATGATGAGAACCTTGTCAATTCAAGCTGGCAAACAAAATACATAGGTTAAAAAAAATTAAAATCCAAGTTGGAAAAAAAAAAAAAAACATGTAGTGGGTGAAACTCAACACTGTCGATTCTAGTTAAAGGTAAGTTGATACTAATTAGTTTAAGAGCTTAAACTATCAAGTAATCACATGAGACATAGTTTATATCTTCACAAGCATATCTTTAGAAGATGCATGGGAGATATGGCAAATGACTAGAACATACACTGGTAAGCACTTTCTGTGGTAGGCCTTAGGGCAGCGTCTACAGACTGCAAACTGCAATTCATGAATCGCTTTATCTTCACCTTGCAGACAAATAAGACACTTATGAACTGGACAAGTAAATGATTCGCCTGCAGCAATTTTCTCTTGAAGCTTTTGAGCCTGACTTTCATCACCACGATGGATCAGTTTTGATACACATTTTGGGTGATAGAAATGGCCACAAGTTGCAGAAATACAAGGAAAAACCTAAACAAGATGTAAGAATGTATTAGCATTAGCGGGAGCAAATGTATTAACCAATACCAAGCAAATATGCAAAGAATTATAGCCATGAAGCAAATGAGATGTTGCAAGTCCATGCAGATACACAATATGAACTACCACTTTCACCACTACCGTCACCTATCCTTTTTACACAAAAATATGGTCGGCTCCATACATCTTGATCGGATAGTCAGCAATTTCCAAGCATCCAAGATGTTTATTCAAAATATCCACCCAGATCTATTTAACTCTCCCCTTTCTATACTATGTGTCGATCCTAATGTCTCATCTGCCACCTAGAGCATGTTCACAGATATCCAAACCAACCACCATAGCCCCACTGATAATATGTTGAATCGGAACTAAATCAACCTTTTCTCCTCTTAAGCCTTTTAACCTGTCCTTTCCTGAGTGTCCACAAAGCACTACCCTAGAGTTACACTCCTTTTGTGCACATGCAGATACTTAGCAGCCCAGCATTCCAAAGCATATGGGACTGCAAACCTTATTACTCTCCAATAGGATACCCCTTCACTAAGTGACACTTTTTCATAGATGAAGAGACCAAATAATTTCAATTATATCCATGGGATATCATCCCCACCAAGCTCCCTGCCATTTTGCAGAATGGCTTCAAGATAACAAAGCTGACTTTTTAGCACCTTTTGGTCTCAAAATTAAGCAATGCTTTTCTCCAACCTCTTCCTTTAGAAAATTTGTGCTCTATAACTCCATATATGAAGGAAAAACTGGCATCCAAGGACATTCTCCAAAATATTCAAGGTAAACATGTGCTCGCCCATCAGTAGAGCAAGGTAAAACATAACACACATAACCTAGACCAAATTTCATGAGAATCCATGGCATTACAAATGGAATAGCTTTTCTCAAAGCCAACTTGATAGGTGCAAGATGAACCATTCTATACTCAGCATGCTGACAAACATTTATATAGTCTCTCTTTCTCACTGAAGAGTTGAATGCATAAAAAACACCACAAGGACAGAGCCCAATGATTAGAAGATGATTCAAGGCAGAATAGGCAACATAATCAATTAATCTAAGAAAAGAAAACGAGAGTCTGCTATTCGTGTTCCAAGGGATTCAGATCTGAAGTTATGTCCAAGCTGCATGAACCCTACCTCTGCACCCAAAGCTCTGTCAGAAGAACCCAACTCTCCGCATGCAAAGCATTGGTGCATTTTATACTTACAATTGTCACACAAGAATCTGGGAATAGCCTGCAGGGAATCATATGCCCTAGTAAAAATGAACCACATGAATTCAAATCATAGATAGAAAACATGACAAGAATAAGGTGTGTAGTCAATACTTCGACTTGAGCATCATCGATGAAGCCAAGAGTTTTACACGAGGAGCTAATCCCAGTTCCTTTAGTCGCATGAAAGGATCTCAAGCATCTCCCATCACAACTACACAACACCAAAAGAAGCATTAGTATGACAAACTGCCAACTACCTTGAATTAATTCACCCATTAAGAGCTGCTCTGTATTAAAAGTGAAAGAACCACATGTATCACAAAGGCACTAAATTTGCTAAAACATGTCATGGGTATTATATGGTTTCTCCATGGTTATTCTATATAATGCTAAAATTATAAAAACAATTGTTTGAGAATATAATATACTAATTTCTTTTTAACCTAAAGTATCTCATAGCTTGAAAGCATAACGGGGTATGATGTTTGTAGAAATTGTTCTAAATTGCACTGATATGGATTGGTATAGAAGGATAAACAGCCAATTGTGGATGACAAATATTGAACAGGACCAATTGAGAAAATCTCTTAAAATAAAAATGTCAGTTGAGAAATATATTTTACAAGCAATATTTGTAAAATCCAAGGTCCAAGTTCTCTCATGTACTTTTTTGTTTGTGAATTTGATATGTCAACCACAAGGAATCCATCACTTTAATAGTATAAAGAATATTGCATCTTGGTTGAACCAAAATTGAGCCCGTCTTATTTAGAAAATAATTTTGCAATGTACTATATGGAAAAATGCATATCAGATATCCAAATTACTTCATGGTTCAAATTACAATGTAGAAGCACATATAACTGAATCAACCACAGAGAAATATAACGGTTAATCTCTATGAGTTTATGTACAATATTAGTCCATGGAAGGCTAACATAAATGTATCGCTATTTAATTTATCGTTCTTAGTCTGTGGTTTTATTTTGGCTGAATTACAATTTGTTAAAGTAAATTATTGTCCATAATAGGATAAATTAATCAAAAAGTATAAATCCTATAAAGTCCAGTGCTAAATGCTAATCTCAGGAATAAAAATTAAATTGGTATTATGGATAATAATAAAAATATCAGACGACATGTGCATGGAATGTACATCTATCCATATGACCATCATCAGACAACTCCAAGGCGTGAAGAAGGAATAAACCCTAAGGGATGAGTCCAACAAATGAAGAAGAAATAGTGCCAAGCAACTTTGTGAATAATATTAGCCAACACTTTAAAATATGCATTGAAAAAGTGCATTCGTATTTAATCGTTAGAGAAATCTTCCACGACGTTAATATGGTACATTGCTTTGTACATGTGCATTAAGCCCTATCAAAGGGATATAGGGTGCAACATATTAGCATTCTGCAAAGAAAATAAAAGTGAGGACAGTATAGAGAGTTTGAGTAATCATAAAGTGAGGATATAAATTTCCATTATAAGAATATGACATTATATTCCCTAAAAGTTAGTCTCTGAAACTGGTTAGAGGATTGCATGGGAGTTTAAAATAATTTTGCAATTGTGAAATCTTAGGAGGTAGTTAAGATATAAGTACATAGAGCTTTTGCGGCACATATAGAGTATTCTTGGAACAGTTGATTTGATCTACATATTCTTTCAAAAAGAAAATTCTTATAAGATGACATTTGATATTCCAAAACAAGGACAAGGCGGAGGCTATAGAGATGCATTAGTCAGCATCTCATGATTGACGACACTCCTTCAAAAAAGCATGTATTTTTAATAACTTACTTTTGGAAGGGTATGAGAACAAATCAACCAAATAATTTGGAGAATCACTCGATATACTCATACCGTTTGAGATAATACGATCTAGCATCAATTCTATTCAGCACACTGCATAAATTCAGACAGAATGAAGCATATGGTCCATCACAGCTTACTTGGTGTCTATTCTTGCCATTAAGGACGTGAATGCTTATGTACTAATAAGAATAACACGTTCACTTACAAGTTCCGAGATATCAAGCTACGAAGGTGGAGGAAAGTTTAAAACCGATTTCTTTTCATAAGTCATATTGAAGTCTTTATCTTCTGCATTTTACTAGTTAATCCCATCTTGTGCATATGCTGTGTACATGCACTGCTAATGAGAGACGCTATAAGATAAAGAATTTGTGCATTTAAATAATCTTCACCAACTTTGACTGCCAAAAGAGTTGCATTTTCACTGACCTCTCCATATTACAAAGAATTCCGTAGATTAAGCATGAAGAATATAGCTCGAGAGCATATGGCCTTTGGGTTCCATATTGTCAAAAAATTTCCTTGATATAACGAGAAAAAGTACATTCAGAATCAAATATCTAGCATGCATGGTTCTTCAAGGACATGGATATGCATGCAGCAAAATGCAGTACAATTAATTAGAAAGAAGGATTACCGCCACTAATCTCACATTCGCACAAACCTGTTGTTCCATCATCAACATTGACAAATGTGTAGCATTTTAACTGACTTCGTAGAAATAGAAAAGGGAACTACTACTTACGGAAGTAAATCTCCCCCATCGTCACAGATCGCGCACATTGTGTCAAATATGTCTTCCTCTTCAGAATCCCCGATATAAACACACTCATTATCTGCTGCCATGGAGTTGAATTTTCTTTTGGCCGGAACTTCCTGTTAAATAATAAATGGTAAGATTGCAGAATAGCACATAATTTGTGTCAGTTCAGTTAAGTTGTAAAAAAATTTATGCCAGTCAGCAAATTAAACAATGATAGAAGCTCATTTCTCTATGATTTTTTGATTGATATAAGGAAATAAAAAAAGGCGGCCTTCACCTCACTATGTCCTGAAAAAAACATAACTTACTAGACATACCATAGATTTCGCCAAGTCTTCTCTTTTGGTAGCTTCTGTGATGCGAGGTAATATCTCACCCTCTTCTTCAGACGATTCCATTTGTCAATTTAATTCTCAGCCTGTCTGAAGAATCAGAGAGGCACTTTTCAATGAGAAATACAATAGTGAGCAGATTAGCATAACTCGGAATGAGTCAACACCCTTGACAGCATGGATTAAAATAAACCCATAAATTTTTTTTATAGAGAATTCAGAACTAACATGATTTTTAAAAGCACACACAAATACGCATGCACATAGATTTCCCTTTTCTTCTTTCGTGTTTTTCAATTTCTAAGATGTTGTACGGACTCCCCAAGCACAGGCCATCACTCGGGACGCCATTCATGCAGCAATCGGTATAGGAACACGACAAACCATCGGACTGCAGTACACCAACCCATCTCCAAGCATCACTAGAAGTTACTACCGACGGTCCTCATCAGCGTACAGTTTGTCGTTCCAGTCGACCAATATCAAAAAAGAAAGATGAGTTTACATGGCTCTAAAATACGACGAACTAAAGAAACTGATACTAGCATGATAATCAGTCGGACTGAATCGAACTATCTAAGTTTTTTAAATACAGCGACGCCTCCACGAGTGCGAAAGACACGACATAGTCGACAGAATCTCAACAGACGAAGAGTAAACGTTCCCTTTCTGAAGCATCAGCAGGTAAACTGATAGCGATAGACACAGATGCAGTGCATATATGGCAACACTACGTTAACCCCGTACATTTCCCGCGCGTTTGGAAACGAAACCCCCCTGGTTCACGGATTTAAAAATGCGGACCGAGCCGCAACTCTCGTCGCGCACAGTGAGAGCGGAAACGAGGCCGGGAGGTACCTTGGCCGACAAGACACTGCGGCGGCGGCGGCGGCGGCGGCGGCGAGCGATTTCTCGCCGGGCGTCTTCGCTCAGCGCCCGAGGGCGAAACCCTAGGGAGCGTTCGGCGACGGAGACGACGGTGAAGCGGTTTCTAGAGAGAGAGAGAGAGAGAGAGAGAGGGAGGAAGACGGTAGGAAAAATCTGCAGAGATATAGAGAGAGAGAGAGAGAGTGCTATTTTAGAGATGAAAGTTTGCGAAAGGACGAGGCGAGGACCGAACATGCTTTTTGCTTCAAACGGTTTTGGTTTTGTACATTTCCCCGTTACTCTCAACTGCCCCGGACGAAATTACCGAGATGTCCCTGATCAGGCCGAACCGCCAGCGCGCTCCCGCGACGTTTCGTTCTCATCCTGGGCTTTTGAGGAGCCCGCGGTAATTTCGACCTCCACGAAATCCCATTTTGCCAAATATTCTCCTCCTTCTTTGTATCATTTTTGGGACTCAGTTCCTTTTAAAGAAATCTTAGACCCTGAATCTAATTTCAATTTTGCAACCAAATTTTTTTTATAAAAAAAAAAATCACTAACTTTTACTCTAATATCAAATCCGCTTTGATTAACCCTCTCCAAAAATCGACATTAATTTCTCCAAAATTATCAACAGGAGTCATTATCGAAATTTGTGTCGCCATCCACGCCTTCACCTTTGGAATAGTAGTAGAACCAATAATTATGAAGAAACAGGTGACAATTTTTGGATGAATGGTTAACGGAGGTAAAATTGAGGTTAGAGTGAAAATTTGTAATTTTTTAAAACAACAAAAAAAGAGAGAGACAAATTTGAAATTAAAATCGAAGTTGGGGTTTTCTTAATGTGAATGAACTCTCCTTATTTTTTTTTTCTCAAATAACCATCTTTTTTTTTTTTTTTGTCCTAATCTAACTTCTAACTCACTCGTTGCCTTGCCTCTTTACAGAGCATAGGACTCAAAATCTATACATAAAACTAATTATTTCCACCCCAATCATCTAATGAAGGTGAGAATTCAGACCTTCCACCTTTCCCTTCCAATGGGGAAGGATGGCCATTAGAACAAATCCCAATAATTAATAACCCTCCTCATTTGCTTCCTCTATTTTGTTAGTTTTTGCATGAGCTATTATCTCACTTCATTGAATTGGTCATTATTGACAAAGTTAGTTGTTTATGAAATATTGGATTAAGGTGAATAAAGTTGCCTTATATATCGGTAAACAAAAAAAGAAAAACGAAGAGAAAAAATAATTTGACATCATATCATAACTAATCTTGAAACGAGAAAAGGACAAAAATGGGATGAATGGCTTTACTTGCTTCTTCGAGATTTTTGTTTATGAAAGATTAGATTGCGGTTTTAACCCAAAAAAAAAAAAAAGAGATTAGATTGAGGTGAATGAAATTGCCCTAAATCTCGATAAACAAAAAAAGGAAAATGAAAAGAAAAAATAATTTCCCATCACATTAGGTAATCTCAAAAATACAAAAGGACAAAGAATAGGATAAAATGATAGAGACATGGCATAAAAGTCGAAACTCACATTTAAAATTAATCGTCTTCATCTCAACCCCTTAAGAAGGTAGAGATTCGAACCCACCACACTTCCCTTCTAACCGGAAAGGGAGGCCGTGGGGACAAATCCCAATAGTTAATAAACCTCCCTATTTGCTTCATCTACTTTGTTAGTTTTTGCATGAGCTATTATCTCGCTTCATTGAATTGGTCATTATTGAGAAATTATTTATTTATGAAAGGTTGGATCAAGGTGAATGAAGTTGCCCCAAATCTCGGTAAAAAAAATGAAAAGAAAAAATAATTTTACATCATATTATAACTAATCTTGAAAAGAGAAAAGGACAAGAATAGAATGAATGGCTTTACTTTTTTTTTTCAAGCTTTTTGTTTATGAAAGATTAGATCGAGGTGAATGAAATTGCCTTAAATCTTAGTAAACTAAAAAGAAAACTGCAAAGAAAAATGATTTCCCATCACATCATAGCTAATATCAAAAATAGAAAAGGACAAAGAATAGGGAAAAAAAAATAACTAATCTCAAAAAGAGAAAATGATAGAGACAGAGCATGGGAGTCAAAATCCACACCTAAAATTAATTGTTTCCACCCACTCCAGCCCCCTAAAAACGGTAAGAATTCAAAACCCTAACATCTCCCTTTTAAAGGGGAAGGATGGCCGATGGAGCAAATTCCAATGGTTATTCCTCTATTTTGTTAGTTTTTGCATGAGTTGTCATCTCGCTTCATTGAATTGGTCATTATCGAGAAAGTTATTTGTTTATGAAATGTTGGATCAAGGTGAATGAAGTTGCCCTACATCTCAGTAAACAAAAAAAAAAAAAATGATTTTTTTTTTTTTTTACATCATATCATAACTAATCATGATAAGAGAAGAGGACAAAAATAGAATGAACGGCTTTACTTGTTTCTTCAAGCTTTTGTTTACGAAAGATTAGATCAAGGTGAATGAAATTACCCTAAATCTTGGTAAAAAAAAAAAAAGAAAAATGAAAAGAAAAAAAATTTACCATCACATCATAGCTAATCCTGAAAAATACAAAAGGACAAAGAATAGGAAAAAATGATAACTAATCTCGAAAAGATAAAAGGACAAAAAATAGGATGAATGACTCCACTTATGGATAGAATCGAAATTAAATTTGACGTTGAAATTTTTCTTTAAGTGAATTAACTAACCCTCCGGTCATTTGCCTCTTCTTTTTTGGTTATTTTCTGTATGAGCTATTATCTCGTTTCGTTCAACTAGTAATTATTGAGAAAGCTTTTTGTTTACGAAAGATCAGATGGAGGTGAATGGAGTTGCCCTAAATCCCAATAAACACGAAAGAAAAATGAATAGAAAAAGTAATTTTATGTCATATCGCAGCAAGTCTCGAAAAGAACGAAAATGGAAAAAAGATGGCCCATGCAGGTCTCGAACCTGCGACCTTCGCGTTATTAGCACGACGCTCTAACCAGCTGAGCTAATAGGCCAGCTTGTTGAACGCTCCGAGTTACCATTAATTGACGAATGAAAATATTGAGAAAAAAACTACCAAGTGCTCCTATCTGATGCACTGCAGAATGCACCTGGGGCGCTTTTGATGTGGGAATTATATTAACGAAACAAAAAACTCAGCCTATCTTTATTAACTTCACAGCTTAATCAGCAAAATCATTTGACACGCCTCGCATCGTCATTCATAGAAAAGAAAGATAAACATATATATATTTTGCGAGAAATCCATCCTGGCCTCGCTCGATATAATTTAGAATCATTGCGCGATATATAATAATCTCATCAGGATCCTTTTTGATATTGTTGGTGACAGATCGCAGAGCTGTTTGGTTGTATCCGTTGTTGTGGGCAATGAGTATGTCTGGTCCATCCGAAGGCAGAATGCAATTACAATGCATTTCCCCCTTTTGCTTTCTTCCCTCTGTTCATCCTACCACAACAATCCTCGCCTCCTCCACCTGTTTTAGATCGATCGCGCAAAATGCAGGTCCACACAAGGAAAAAGAATCTGTCGGGTCAGGATGTATCCAATCCAATACCACTCGACTTCTGTAGAGCCTCCAACCTGAAAGCTTTGTTACTAAAGTTGCTGAAGTTATTGGAAGTTGTAAAACAATGAGGAATATGGCTTTATTTTGGTGCAGGGTTGTTGTTGAGGTAAGGCTGAACTTTGTGAAGTGAACCGCTAGACTTTGCAAAAGAAAAATAGTTCACATTCTAGAATATTAAATGCTTATGAGTATTATAGATTGTGTTCGTGTTATATTCTCTTTGATGAATGACAAGTTTGTTTATTATTGCTGCATTCATTTCCATTTTTTTCAACTAAGAATGAAACCAAAAAAAAGAAAAAAGAACCTGTTGGAACCTGGAACCGACCCCGGAACCTGTGACAGGGGTAGGTTCTCAGGTTTTTTTGACGGGAGTGCCTGGGTTCCAAGCGGAACCATAAGGAACCGGAACCGCTCACCCCTACTGGCGGTGGCCCGGTGAGGTTGAGCCTCACCGGTGGCCGGGCGAGCTCGGTCTTGCCTTGGGCTGGCGACGCTCGGCAAAGTTGCTAGCCCTCAATGGCTGGTCTCCGGCCATGGCCGAGGCCGACGACCGGCCAAAAGGAAGAAAAAAAAAAAAAGAAAAAAAAATGAAAACAGAAAAAAAAAAAGTTTCTTCAAAGTGTTTTTAGGAATAAGAAACTTCTTGTTTCTTTTCTAGAACAAAAAAATAAATTTTTTATTTTCAGAAACAAAAGTATAAATAAGCACATTTTTATTCTTTTTTTTTCCTGGAACAAAAGGACAAAAATTTATGTTTCGAGGAAGAAAAACACAATTTGCCAAACACACCCTAAGCGTTTTTAATCAAACATGTCGCAGGCATGTAGACTGTTACCTAATCTCCTCCACGTCGGGCTTCTTAAAGTGCAGACCTGAACCTCGGATTCGGACAAGATGATCACGAACAGACGACGATTGTGATTCCTAAGCGTATACACGATCTTGATCACCTTGTAATCCTTCTCGGTCTCGTCGAACCCGAACCCAAACACCATCTCTCGGTTCCCCTGGTGACCCTCCGAGTCCGGAAGCTCCCTGTGGTCACCCGTGAGAGGATTGTACACGTAGACGTCGTTGCTGTGCAAAGCATTCGCCAAGCAGAGCAACCCCTCGCTCGACCCGACGACGTCGAACTCCGGCGGGACGACGCCGGACGGAGGCTGGAATTTCACCGCCGCGTGATTCCTCCAGTCGCCGCCGGAGACGTCGTCGACGAAGTAGAGCTGGCTCCGGAGGGGGTGGTCGCAGTGGAAGACGAGGGAGGGGTCGTGGGAGGACGCCGCGCGAGGTCGGCGGAGCTGGAGGAGGAGTGGGTCCCGCGCCAGGGCCCGCCACGACCGGCACACGAACTGGGCTCGGAAGAGGGACGGCGTGGGGAGTCTGGAGAGGATGTCGACGACGATCTCGCGAGGGAGAGCGTCGACGGCGACGCCATGCGACGGCGACGGCGACGGCGACGGCGAGTGGTCGCTCGGGCAATCGCTTCGTCCTTTCTTGCTCTGCGAACCGGAGCCTGGTTCTGATTCCATGGCAAAGAAGGTATCGATGATAAGGAATGAATATGAGGAGGACGACTTCGAGGATTACTATGTTGCTTCGGATCTTTCGGAGATGACGCGGACTGTTATGGCGGGCTGCGAGCTTCGGGGATGCAGGTCAAACGAGGGAGAAGGATCAATTAGCAGACGCGGAAATCAAGGGTGGGACCAAATGACAAATAGCAAAATTTCAGAGAGGAAGATAGCAAAATAAATAATTTAGATATTTCGGGTCCATCTAAAGTGAGTTTCATATATATATATTCTTTTTCTCATTTTAGTGTTGGCCGTGCGACTTTAAATTTCAAAATATAACTTTCTCGTTTTCTAAATCCTCGAAGCGATTGTAGGATGTTTCTGCTGATGACAAATGATGCCCGAGTCCTCGACCGTCGATTCGCACTAAGAAAGACCAAGCAAGACGCGACATGGAGAAAATGTGAGAAAGTGTTGGGAGTTCCTGATTGAAAAGTATGGATGTTCGATGAGATAATTTAGTATCTCCCGACAATAGATGCGGAGGAAATTACCGAGTCGCGAAGCATGAGAGCCAGTGAATGAAGCTCGGTTGGCGATCGATTACAAACAAGGCAATTATTATAAGTTGTGTGAAGGCGGTAACTTTAAGAGTAGCCGTGAAGGTCAATGCAACTATAAGACCGACACAATTATCAGATCATGGAACCATTGATCTCGGAAGCCACTAGCTATGATGGCAAAAAATTGAGTTACTATAATTGTCACAAAGTGGTGCTATCGGTTTTGGGTACAACGTTGAAGTAATGGGTCTGTTTAGCAACTGTTTGTAAATACATAGAATTTAAAAGTCACGTAGGATGTGTTTACATTTTTTTTGTAACTGTAAGTAACTATTAGTAATAGTATAAATACTTGATTTGTAGTTTCTACAAAAGATAACCAATCAATCAATGAACATCAGTTATTCAATTTTATCTTCATGTTATTTGTACATTTTAGTACCTCTTTTATATGGTTGGTCGTGATTGCCTTTAATCTCAATATTTTTAATTTTCTCGTCAATTCGCAGTTGCCTGCACTTTACATTCTTTGTCATTTCCACATTGATCCACATTTCAAAAGATTTTTCGTTAGTCGCTTTTCGGCGAAACAATCCATAACGAACATGTTGAATATGATTCTTCTAAATTTGGGAGATTACTTCTTTACTAAAAAACTTAGGACATTTGCTTTGAAAGATTAACAATAAATTTAGGAGTTCAAATTCGAAGCCGCCTTATTTTAACTCGAATTTAACGGAAAGCAACTTTATTATTTTGAAAAAAATCACATGAACAAACACTCAACCACTAAATCTTAATCCCCACAAATCTCTCTCTCTCTCTCTCAGAGTATACCCAACACTGTTAGAACATAGTTGATGGGCTTCAAAACATTATAAATTTCCCATAGGGGCAGGGGAGGTTTACACAACGAATTAGAAGGGAGGGCCTTTTCATGATGGGCTTTAGAGATCTAGTCCGCAGGTTGATTTTTCTTGTGGGGACAATGGGTTGGGCCAAACTTCTTCTGTGGTCTTTAAACATTTTACAGGACTCATAACTAAATTACCGATAAGTTATTAGTTTCCAGTTCCGTGCTCAAATTAGATGAAGATGTCAGAATCCATTGTACAAGTCGGTTAGCTCGCCTTTTGACTTGATTCACCTTATTTGGGTTCCATCTCATAAAATTCTTGTTCATTGCAAGAGCAGCAATGGTTATTGAGCTCAAATTTGGTTTGCGAGACTGAAGTATGAGTATGAACCACAAAATTCAAGTAAGCCCTTCCTTAGAAGGTAAGTCAAGAGTCAAGGAATTCAAATATCCACTTGTCCATTCTAGTGATTTCTAGCGGTGAAATTTCAATGCTCAATCTCAGATTTGACCAGGTTTCTCTTTTCCAGTGACTGAGGAGGAAGAGATGTTCGGCAGTTTGCAGAGCTTGTAGGCACAGAGAGAAAACAGGATCAGGGAAGGTACAAATTCTCTCGCGTAGGCAATGCATTTTGACAACCTTTCCGCATAAAGAGTCTAAATTTTTGGATAAGAGTTCAGCTTCCTTATCTTTATCCACAGAGTCCTATGTCTTTGATAAGACGAGGAAGCTTGGCTTGAAGTTAGTTGTGATATGTGGAATACTTTCTGTCATACCTGCTTCTCACCGAATAAATCTAGGATTACTATTAGCAGCAGCACCGTTGCAAAACATTTTTATACTTATAGTTTCTTAATCAAGAACTTGTATGTTCCGCTGAAAGAAAAAAAAAAAACAAAATTAGCAGCCCGAAATTGAAAGAGCCAAGGTTAGCGAACTGAGTTCTTTTTACCCAAGAAATAGTGTTCCCAATTGAAGATTTCAGGCCAGTAATAACATGTGATTGAGATGGATATCTTTACATATGCACTAATAAATAGTCACTCACATTCTACTGATGCTGCTCACAAGGACAACAGATTCGAACCACCTTGGCAGTCCTTCCAACATGAGATCTACAGCTTTGTCGCACTTCGGGTCATAACGAACCAGAGCTCTGTTGTCGTACTCCAACAAGATCCCGCCATTACTCAACATCCCGAGGACCCTCACATCTAATCCATAGCTTTTGAGCATCGGAAGTCCGGTTTTTTTGCGAGATGGGTCATTGGATTCCTCGTGTCCGTGGTTTTGGAGCGCCCTAGGCA
Source organism: Eucalyptus virginea (assembly GCA_014182375.1). Lineage (NCBI taxonomy): Eukaryota > Viridiplantae > Streptophyta > Magnoliopsida > Myrtales > Myrtaceae > Eucalyptus > Eucalyptus virginea. The sequence continues at coordinate 25,424,479 of CM024514.1, read as the reverse complement.
GGTAAGATCCAATGCTGTAGTCCTTGATCCACGATTCCTTCATGCCGTACTCCTTCATGACCCAGATCTCTAATGCTCCACTCAGCAACAGAACAGCTGCAGAAAGACAACCTCCGAGCTCCACCAGATGATACATGCGCCTGCGTAAATTCATGGATTCGGGTATGGGGACTTCCCTGAATTGTTCATCGGACAAGTCAAACGATACGATCCAGGTGTTCCACCTGCCTCCTGAAGTGGTCCAGTGGAGTCTTCTGTTAATAAGAGGCTGCGAGGGCGTTGCTTCCAAGCGATTAGTTGCATTACCTGATATCAAAGAATGGAATCCAGACAATTATTAGAACTCCCCAAGTAGATTGTTTTGTATCTAGGAGCATTCGCATCCATCAATTTTAGAAACGGATAACACCAGCAAACTCCATAGCGGAAAGAAAGCGGAAGGTTTGGTTTTGATAATATTCAACACCAGCAAATGTAGGCAACAGATATCCACATTAGGATCTTTCTTTTGCTTTTGAACAAGGTTTCATAAACAAAATAAGTACAAAAGCTAGTACAAGAAATTTCGCAGCATCTCACGATCAATGGCTGTGTTTACAGCGTCGCATAATCGGTGATTGTGGGAACGTAGAATTTTTGTACACCAGTTTCTGCGAAGACTTTCAATACCAAGCATTACTCATCCTATGAACATAAGTCATTTAAGAGGAAATTGAGATACAACCTAAGTACAGTGACTACCTAAGAGCAAATGAGTGGAACTCAGACAATGGCGTTTCCTTTAGAGAGAGAGAGAGAGAGAGAGAGAGAGAGAGAGAGAGTAAGCAGTGAAGTATTTAATCAAACATGTTGCAGGCGTGTTGGTCATTACCTAATGTCCTCCACGTCGGGCTTCTCAAACTGCAGACCTGAACCTCCGAATTGCCGAAGGCAACCCTCCGCTGTCGAATATGGCAAAACACGATCTCATACAGGATCTTGATCACCTTGTAATCCTTCTCGGTCTCGTCAAACCCAAACCCAAACACAATCTTTCGCTTCCTCTGGTGACCCGCCGAGTTCGGAAGCTCCCTGAACTCCCGCGTGAGAGGATTGTACACGTAGACGTCGTCGCTGTACGGAGCATTCGCCAAGCAGAGCAACCCCTCGCTCGACCCGACGACGTCGAACTCCGGCGCGACGACTCCGAACGGAGGGTTGGATATCCTCGCCGGGCGGTTCCTCCCGTCGCCGCCGGAGACGCCGTCGACGAAGTAGAGCTGGTTCTGGAAGGGGTAGCGGCGGCGGAAGACGAGGGAGGGGTCGTGGGAGGACGCCGCGCGGCGTCGGTGGAGCTGGAGGAGGAGTGGGTCCCGCGCCAGGGCCCGCCACGACCAGCACACGAACTGGGCTCGGAACAGGGACGGCGCGGGGAGTCTGGAAAGGATGTCGACGACGATCTCGCGAGGGAGAGCGTTGATGGCGACGCCACGCGACGGCGAATGGTCGCTCGGGCGATCGATTCGTCCATTCTTGCTCTGCGAACCCGAGCCTGCTTCTGATTCCATGGAGGAGAGGCTGGTATCAGGTAGACGGGGAAGAAGGGATCGATGATGAAGAGGACACGACTTCGAGGATTACTATGTTGGGTTCGGATCTGTCGGAGATGACGAAGATGTTATGCCGGCTTTTGAGCTTCCGGGGAAGCAGACGGGGAAATCAAGAGGGGGACGAAATGACAAATAGCATGATTTCAGAGGGTAAAGTAGCAAAATAAATAATTTAAATATTTCGGGTCCATCTAAAGTGAGGAGTTTTTTAAATATATTTTCTCATGTTAGAGTTGGACAGGCGACTGTAAATTTCAAAATATTACTTTCTTGTTTTATGAATTCTCGACGTGATTGTCTACGCAAGGAGGACGTTTTTGCTAACGACAAACATGCCCCGGTCCTCGATCGACTCGGACTAGGAAAGAATAAGCAAGGCACAACAGAGGCAAAATATGCCAAGCGTTGGGAGTTCTTGCCTTCTTGGTTGGCAAGTATGGATGGTCGATGAGATAATTAGTATCTGTCAATAATAGATGTGAAGGAAAATTACCGAGTCATGAAGCATGACGGCCGGTGAATGAAGCTCGGTTTATTTGACAAGAAAGTCAAGACTAAAGTGATCGGCAATGGATTACAAACAAGGCAATTATATAACTTGTGGAGCTAGTAACCTTGGGAGCAGCTCTGAAGGTCAAGGCAATTGTAAGACCAACGAAATTATCAGATCATGAAACAGTCGATCTTGAAAGGCACCACCTGTAATGGCCAAAAAATATGAGTTAATTGCTGTAAAGTGGAGCTGTCGGTTTTGGGTACAATGTTGAAGTACTAGGCTGTTTAGGGCGCGAATGGTAATTGTTTTAGCTAGAATTTGATTTTTGGAAGAGAAGTAGATTTTTCTATTTCTATTCCTAGATGAGTTTTTAAGAAAAATTACGCATTTGATAACAACACAAAATTTTTCTATTTCCGGTGGCAGTGACCAGTAGATGGCGATCGACGATCAGCAAACGGCAACGGGTGATTGGTGATGGTGGCAGAGTTGGCGGCTGTGAGTGGCAACAACGGACGGTAAACAACGGTAGTGGCTAGCAGTTAGGAGTGGTGACAATGGACGAAACGGCGGCCGGCAACCATTGGTGGCGGTGGCTGAGAGTGGTGACAACGAATGGAATGGCTGCTGGCGATCGGCGGCGACGGCGGCCGATGGTGGCCAACGATGGGGAGTGGCGACAATGGGGGTCGGCAATCGACAATGGCGGTCAGCGATCGACAGAATGGCCGACACCGGGAGTGGCGACAATGAACGGTGAACGATGATTGGTGACGACGGATGAGCAATCGACTAATAGATAAGGCAAATATTGAGAAGAGTTTTCATTTCTCATTTCTATTCTAGAAATAGAAAAGTAAAAAATTTACTTTTGGTTTATGTTCCAAACCTATTTTTGAAAAAAAAATCTATTCTAAAAATAGAAAAATGAAATAATTTTATCAAATGGAAATCTATTCTAGAATCAAATCTAGAATAAAAAAATAGTTGTTGAATAGAAATAAAATGGTTATCTTTATGAGCCCTCTCGGTGACCGTTTGCAAAAACATACAATTTTAAAAGTCATATAGGATATGTTTGCTTTCTTTGTAACCGTCGATAACTATCTGTAATAACATAAGTACTTGATTCGTAACTTTTTTAAATGATGACCAATCAATTGATGAACATTAGTTATTTAACTTTATCTTCCCATTATCTTTACATTTCAATATCCTTTCACATAGTTGTCCATGATTGCATCAAGTCTCAATAATTTTAATTTTCTCGTCAATTCATGCTTGTCAACAAGGAGCTCTTTACATTCTCTATCGATTTCCACGTCAATTCATATTTTGAAAGATTTTCTTCGGTAACTTTTTTGGTGAAACAATTCCTAGCAGACGTGTTGTTAGGGTTAGATCTATCATCTAAAAAGGGTGAATAGGTAAATATGCGGAATTTAAAGAAAATTGAAGCTAATATTGTAGTAGGACGACATATGGAGTTAAATCGTACAATGCATAGATCTTACTGATGTGCAATATTTTATCACAAGAAATAAATAAGAGTTTAAGAGATAGAAAATTAGTAAATTACACACAAGTTTGGCTTTGACAAGCCTAAGTTCACTCTCTTGTGCTGACAGCTAATTGGTTATATTCCACTAGCTTAATTTATCAGAAGTTATATCCAAGTACTCTTGACTCAAGTAAGTGTGATCAAATCTTCTCGATTTCACACTCTAACAACCTCTAAGAGATTATGGTTTTGAGCTCACAAAGACGAATTGAAAGAACAAGGGTTTATCTTGCACTTCAAAATTAAAGACTCAGAATGGTTCTCATGTCTCACATCTTAGTCTCTCCGGCTTCACAACCTCTTTATAAACTCTTCATTATCCAAGTTGACTGTCGGACTTTCCTTTGGAGGATCGTTCATCCCACCATCCTCTTGTTGGAACTGATCATTGCTAGAAGATCCGATTGCATTGAAACTTGCCAAGAATAAAATCTTCTTTGATTCTGTTGCCCATACAATAGATCGGGTTTTCATAAGTTGAGTTCCTTGTATTGGAAAGAATATTTCGTCTTCTAATTGTTTTATCTAGGGATTGTGATATTCATCTTCAAGAGATTGTGATTGTCAATTTTCCTTCTAGATCAGTCAATATAAAAGGCAAGGAAGTTGTGCCAATCCACTATATGAATTTGATATGTAACATCTTAGAAAGTACAAAAAGTAAATGAAATTTTGCTCTTCTTCACACCGATCATGCGCTGACAGCTTTTCTAGGTGGAAAAAACCAACCCAACATCTTTATCGCAAGGAAAAATAAATGTATGATTACTATTAGCAACAGCACCGTTGCAAAACATTTTTATACTTATAGTTAATCAAGAACTTGTATGTTTCGCCGAAAAAAGAAAAGAAAAACAAAATTAGCAGCCCGAAATTGAAAGAGCCAAATGCTGCTCACATGGACAATGGATTCGAACCACTCTGGCAGCCCTTCCAACATAAGATCTATAGCTTCGTCGCGATCCGGGTCATTGCGAACCAAAGCTCTGTTATGGACTTATGGTACTCCAACAAGATCTTGCCATTCCTCAACATCCCTAGGACCCTCGCATATACCTTTGCGCATCAGAATTCTCGAGATCTTGCAAGACGGGTCGTTGTATTCCTCGTGCTCGTGGTTTTGGAGCCCCTTGAGCAGGTAAGATCCAATGCTGTAGTCCTTGATTCACGCCTCGTCCATGCCGTGCTCCTTCATGACCCAGATCTCTAATGCTCCACTCAGCGACGGAACAGCTGCAGAAAGACAACCTCCGAGCTCCACCAGATGATACCTGCCCTTCCGTAAATCCAAGCATTCGGCTACGGGGACAGTCCTGAATTGTTCATCGGACAAGTCGAATGATACGATCCTGATGTTCCAATGCCTGCCTCTCGAAATGGTCCAATAGAGTCTTCTGTTAACAAGAGGCTGCGATGGTCGTCGCTTCCAAGTCAGGAGCTGCATTACCTGATGTCAAAGAATCGAGTCCAGACAAATATTAGGAACTCCCCAAGTAGATTGTTTTATATCTAGGAGTATTGGCATCCATCGATTTTAGAAACAGATAATACCAGACTCTCCAAGATTCACGCAAATATCAAAATGAGTGGATTAAATATGCCTTGAAGATGAAAACTGTCTACTTTTCGAGTACCTATTTTTTTTTGGAAACTCCACAGCGGAAGAAAGCGCAAAGGTTGGGCTTTGATAAAAACAACACCAGCAAACATAGGCAATAGATATGCACATGAGGGTCTTTCTTTTGCTTTTGAACATAGTACAAAAGTCAGTATATGAAATTTCGCAGCATCTCGCTATCATTGGTTGTGTTTACAGCGTCGCATAATTGGTGATTGTGGGAACATAGAATTTGTGCACCAGTTTCTGCCAAGACTTTCCATACCAAGCATTGCTCATCCTACGAACATAAGACATTAAACAGGAAATTGAGATGCAATATACGTAAAGATGATTACTCAAGAGCAAATGAGTGAACTCAGACAATGGGGTTTACGTTAAAAAAGAGAAAGACTAAGCAGTGAGGTTTTTAATGAAACATGTTGCAGGCATGTTGACTGTTACCCAATCTCCTTCACGTCGGGCTTCTCAAACTGCAGACCTGAACCTTCGAACAGCACAAGAGAACCCTGTTCAGTCGACCATTACGATTTATGATCGTATACACGATCTTGATCACCTTGTAATCCTTCTCGGTCTCGTCGAACCGGAACCCAAACACCATCTCTCGGTTCCTCTGGTGGCCCTCCGAGTCCGGAAGCTCCCTGTACTCACCCGTGGGAGGATTGTACACGTAGATGTCGCTGTACAGAGCATTCGCCAGGCAGAGCAACCCTCGGTCGACCGACTACGTCGAAGAACGGAGGGTGGAATTTCCTCGCCGGGCGGTTCCTCCCGTCGCCGCCGGAGACGTCGTCGACGAAGTAGAGCGGGCTCCGGAGGGGTGGTCGCGGTGGAAGACGAGGGAGGGGTCGGTGCAGCTCTAGGAAGAGTGGGTCTCGCGCCAGGGCCCGCCACGACCGGCACACGGACTGGGCTCGGAACAGGGACGGCGTGGGGAGTCTGGAGAGGATGTCGACGACGATCTCGCGAGGGAGAGCGTTGATGGTGACGCCAAGCGACTGCGACGGCGAGGGCGAGTGGTCGCTCGGGCGCTTGCTTCGTCCTTTTCTTGATCTGCGAACCGGAGCCTGGTTCTGATTCCATGGAGGAGGGGCTGGTACCGGGCAGACGGTGAAGAAGGGATCGACGATGAGGAATGAGGATGACGACTGCGAGGAAGACCTTGTTGGTTCGGATCTTTCCGGGATGACGAAGACCGTTATGGCGGGTTTCCGGGCGGCACGTCAAACGAGGGAGAAGGACCAATTCGCGGACGTGGAAATAAGGTGGGGGACGAAATGACAAACAGCACGATTTCAGAGGGCAAGATAGCAAAATAAATAATTCAAATATTTCGGGTCCATCTAAAGTGAGTTTTTTTGTCTTTTCAGCTTTCGATCGCGACTTTAAATTTCGAAATATTGCTATCTCATTTTCTTAATCCCCATAAATCCCTCTCTCTCTCTCTCTCTCTCTCTTTTTGGGTCACGAAATATCCATTTAAATTTAACAATCAGTACCATCAAAACATAAGTGATATGGGCCGGGGAGGTTTAATTCAAGAGGGGGACGAAATGACAAATAGCACGATTTCGAAGGGCAAGATAGCAAAATAAATAATTCAAATATTTCGGTTCCATATAAAGTGAGTTTTTTGTTTTTTTTTTTTTTTCTTTTCATTGTTCGACTTGCGACTTTAAATTTCGAGACATTGCTATCTCGTTTTCTTAATCCCCATAAATCCCTCTCTTCCATTTTTTTTTTTTGGTCACGAAATATCCATTTAAATTCAACAACCAGCAACCGCTAAAACATAAGTGATATGGGCCGGGGAGGTTTACACAACCAAATAGAATGGAAGGCCTATTCATGATGGACTTTAGTGATCCAGTCCTCAAGTTGATTGTCCTCACAGGGACAATGATCTATTTTAGCACTCCTTGAGCTAGGCCGAACTTCTTTTGCAGGGCCCATGGGCTTTCATCGGTACCCAAAATAGACTAAACCACTAAGAGGATGTCAGTTTCCAGTTCTACGCTCAGATCAGATGAAGACCTCAGATCACTTCTCTCGATCAAGTACAGTAATGCCTCCTTCATCGCTAGGGCTTCGATGCAGAGCACTAAAGAAGCTACCACGTGTTTTGCAAAACTAGCTGCAAAGCATCTGAATCACGACGTGTTCCTTCTGAGCGTCCTTCAAGCCAAGAACCATCTATATTGAACTTCGAAGAGCCATTTTCCGGCAGAATCCACTATTCAGGTTGGTTAGCTCGCATTTTGACTTCATTCACCTTATTTGGGTTCCACGTTATAAAATTCTTGTTTATTGCAAGAGTGGCATTGAGTATTGACCTTAGATTTGGTTTACAAGACTGAAATATGATTGCATTTCAAGCTTTTCATGTGAACCACAAAATTTTAGCAAGCACTTCCCTAGAAGGTAAGTTCGTGTCGAGTCAAAGAATTCGAACATCCACTCGTCCAAGTGATTTTTTAAAGTGAAATTACGATACTCAGTCTTAAAACTAACTAGATTTCTCTTGTCCTATTATAGAGGAGGAAAAGATGTTCAATAGTTTCCGGAGCTTGTAGACACAAAGGGAAAATAGGATCAAGTAAGGCATTTCTCTTGTACAGATTCTCTTGCTTAGGCAAGGCATTTTGACACACACTCCACATAAAGAGTCGCATTCTAGGATACGAGTTTAGCTTCCATTTCTTTATCCATAGAGACCTAGGTGTCTAATAAGATGAGGAAGCTTGGAGTCAATTGATGATCTATGGAATACATTCTGCTATGCCCACTTTTCATTGAATAGGACCTTGCTCTATTCCCTTGTCAAGACAAATTTATCTTCCACTAAAATAGAGTTGAGTGGGACCGTTAGTATTCTTTCACTATTTACTCTTTGAGTACACCATTCACCTTTTCTTTATTCCACACTCTTCCTTCCCTATTAATCAATTCCGCCACAATACGAGAATCTCTTAGGGTTGGCGGTCTGCCAATTAATCCAATTGATAATCATTTCTCGTCATAAATATTGATGATTCTTTCATTTTGACCATCTAACCTCAAGGAAAATTACATCTCTACCAATTAACAACTTTGGCCAACCCCACGAAGGACGGGAATCCATACTGGCATTCCAGATATTTTCTTTTTAATAACGGACTCTATAAAGTCAGTGGGGACTGTGGAAGTCTCAACACTTCTTGCCCAACATAGCTTTCTTCAAGGTGATGAGATCCTTCTTGCCCTCATTTCTCTTTATGTCAGCTCCTTGCCACGTGTCGCTCTTGTTGCTATGCTTCCGCCTCTTCGTCGTCCCCCACGTCTCTCCACCTGATTTATCTTTAGCTCTCCCATCGCCACCAGGGTTATCATCATTACCAGCCATGCCTTTGTCATCGTCAACTTTTGATTACCAAAACCACCGATCATGTGCAGAGAGGGAGAAAGAGAGATTTGAGCTTTCGTTGGGGGTAAGATTATTTACGAGAGACATTTAAATCAAATGAAGCTTGGAAAAGAAGATAGTAGGTAAACCAATGGGAGAAATGTAGGCGAGTCACGTATATAGATGTAGGCAAGTTCATGTAAGGGTTGATTTAAAACGTTTGTAAGAGAGTCAAGTAGTAGTTGGTTAGTAATGCAAAGAGAGTTAATAATCCAAAATAAATTGATAATTTAATCTGGAAAAAGTTGGTAGTTATCAGGATAATGATTAGTAGATTCATAAAAGATTTCCTAATCAGTGAAACAGTGGAAAATAGTAGGCAATTTCATTAAGGTGGGGCTAAGTACCCGACAAATTGTTAAGAAATCAAGTGACAAGGTAGTTTATCTACCAACAATTTTTTGACGATTACAAAGTCTTCCATAAATCTACCAACACGCAAAAGAAAAATTATTTTTTTATAATGAAATAGTAGAATGGTCGGTGGAAAAAGAAAAAGAAATTCGCCATCCGATACTTATGGGGTAGGAATAATCTTACCTAGGTGCTCTCTTTGCTACTTTCAAATTTGACAGGGCATGGGTCCAATTTTCATTTTTGGGGCGGTGACCTAATAAAGCAGATGGGTCGCCCGTTTGGTATTTTCAATGTCCCTTCCGTACCTATCTATTCAAAAACATAAAGGTAATCAATCATAAACTCACCTCCCGTCTTTCGAAGAAAATCTTGAAAAAAAATCAACTCTCATGGTGAATCTCCTCAGTTAAGGAGTTAACTAAATGTTATAAGTAAAATCTCACCGGGAACCTCCATGCAAAATGTGTTTCCGCATGTGTTGGGACAACAAAATGATGATGACTATTCATCGGCATTGTGTATTGTGCTATCAAGTGCGATAAAAATTTTGATCGCTCCATTTTTGTGGCTCTTCGAGCACTCAGTGAAATTTCACTAAGTATGATAATGTTCATAATACTATCGCCAGTCGAATCACAAAGATTCGAGCTCCGAAAGGTGGCTCTAAGAGATAGCAAAGGGCGAGAAACTGAACGGAGGTACCGACAAGGAAGACGAACTTGCCTATCGGGCGACCATATCCCTAAAATGTTCCGTGTAAGACCTGCTTAACGCGTCTCATCCAATACAAAAACATGAACGATGTCGATTTTAGAGGCACTGAGCAGCAATGGTGGACCTACACATCTCTCCCGCGTATCTTCCAATTTAGATAAACACCATATATATTTGTTAATTCACACATCCCACTGGCCTCTGACTTCCTCTTTAATTGACTGTTAGGTTTGACTTCCAAACCCGGTTCAGATCAACAATGGTGACTGTTGCAAGGACGCGTCTCCCGAAATATGATGTAAGCAAAAGATTATGTGGCTTGGAACTGTAATCACATTCCCTTTGTGGTGCACTATCGATTATGGTGCACTCTTTTTGAATACTTAATTACCGGAAATAGGAAGATAATGTAGACAAATGAATCAAGCTGTTGTTTATACAGTGGACCCGAAAAAAAGGGTTAAAGAATCCAAGTTCATTAAAAAAGGGGGGTTTTTCTATATTAAATTTGCAGGATTGTGATTTAAATTATGCAATTAGGGTGAAGTTTCTTGGGTGGGTAACAACGGGGTCAAACGTTAGTCCAAGTTCTGCTAACGAGTCCCCCTATTATCTCATTGTATACTCCATAGAAAGAAGGAGAACTTTTGTAGTGCCGGCCAAAAGAATTGTGAATGACGTATCAGTAGCTCAAAACCCTAAAACATCATCACCAAGTTAACGAGGGGGCAACCTAAATGGCTCGTCGCTTCAAACAACGAGGATGAGGATGCTCGTGGGACTGATCGATGTTTAATGACCGATAATTCAGATCATAATGTTTTAAACAACCTTGCGCTTGAGCCCATCTTGATTGGCAGAAAAATATTAAAAGTGTCAAAAGTTATGTACGGCGCTTATTTTAGTACCGAAAGCTTTGTCAAATCACTTAAGCGCCAAATCGAAAAAAAGAAAAAGAAACGATAACTTGAGTACTAATAGTAATATGTAGCTTTTAAATTTTATATGACTTAGCATATTATTTAAAAATCCCAGTCTATATCGCATTTTCGCATGAGGCATGCTTGACACTAAAATGATCGCATTTGAACAATAACCGGTAAGGATGTGCAAAGAAATCGGTAACCGCCCGGATTGCTTGGAACAGAAGCAGAACCGAACTGCCCAAGAATTGGTGGTTCCTAAGGGAACCGGGTATGGGTTCCGGTTCCAATAAATTGGAACCGATGGGTAGTTTAAGTCCAGGTTCCCGGCCCAAAGTTGTAAAACTACCCACCTAGAAACGAACTGGATAATATATATATATATATATATATATATATATATATATATATATATTAATTTAAAAAAATGAAAAATCCTAAATCCTTGGGCTACTTACTAGTAGTTGTCTAATTTTGCCCACTTATAACAAGTTTGGTGAGTGTGATCTTTTGCTTACATTTCCTAACATATTAATATTGTTGATTTATTTGCTCTAACTGGGAATGTCTTTGATGAGGTGATTTTGTTGTGTAATTCTTTGTTACATATTATAGTGCTAACGCATGAAGTTTGGTGGGATCGATTCTATGAACCCACCCAAGAACCAAACCGAACCACAGTCCGGTTCCCGGGTAGATCATGGAATTAATGGCGCAGTTCTGGTTCCAATTTTTTGGAATCGATCTTTAGTGGGTGGTTCCTGCATCTAGGTGAGAATTGTTCACTGCACTTCATGCTCACCCCTAACGACTAGTATTGAAGTGATCATTTTAAATAAAATTTGGCATTCGTTTTTTAGGGCTTATATGCTTATTGGGCACATTGGTGAGCCACGTAGGACTAAAAAATTAATAAAATATGACCATGTCGGATTTTCGATGACCTAAATTAAGTTAGCACTTAAGTAATTGCTTTTTTTTTAAGTGGTACTTAAATGATCTGGAAAAAAAAACAAAAAACCTTTGGTACTAAAGTAAGCTATATACACAACTTTTGACACCTCGAGTGTTCTTCTTCTCATCTTGATTGATATGTTCTTGTCGGGGGTACATGCGTTAAGAGAACTAGCACATCCTTCAGAACAATTGAGTCATTCCACCAGAGGCATGGCCTCTTTTCATGTATGATCCGATGTATCTCAAAGAACTAGCGTTGAACACTTTCATGCGTGTATGTTTCGCTTCATAAGTTTGGTGATGAACTTAGGGAAAAAGTTTAATACCCCACAATGCTTCTGGTTTTGGTGACTCAACATTCATATAACTACTAGAAGGCTCATGCATAATTAGGCAGCTTTGTCGGCATGTTGGCTTGATACGCCCCCACCAACATAATTAGCATATTGAAAGACCCCAGCTAAGAAAAAGTTCGAAAAAGCACGAGTGATGAATGCCCCTTAAAAAGCACCCATAACCCAGGCTTTCTGATAAGCACGAGCACGATCAGAGCCACCGTCAAACACCACAACACAGCACTCGCTCAATCACATATAGAAATTCACAATACGCTCAACGCTTCCACAATAATTCGAATCCGCCATACTCAAAACAACCAAGGTCGAGCTCTCTTCATTCCTTAAGAGATGCGGCAAATGTTATCAGTCGTGAGGAGGAACCTCCAGAACAGGAGGAAGAGCTCTAGGGTTGCTGATGAAGGTATGTCCGAGGTGGCCAGAACGGAGCTGTCTTCGCGCAAGAACTGGATGAGCTGGTGCCGCTGCGCGGGTGGGAGCGGCCTGTCGATCATATGCGGCCTCGTGCAGGCCCCGTTCACGATACTCTCTTGCCTGTCTCATCCTCACGTGAACGGTGCTGATGGGGTGGGCTTCTGGGCATGAGTTCGTGCAGATTTCGAGATGAATCACCTCATGGTCAATGACAGCATGCGGTATGCAATCTTGATGTAGATCTCATCAGCTGGGGAGGGGGAGAGAGAGAGAGAGAGAGAGAGAGAGAGAGAGAGAGAGAGAGAGTTTGCTTTTGATCCCATTTTTCTTTCTTGCACATGTATGGACTGTAAGTTATTAGACATAGAGTGTGGGCATGGATGTAATGGGGCATGTAAGTTTTAGATATGAACCATGTTCAAATTCTTTTCTCCTTTTATTCTGCTGTTTCTCGGTGGGAGAACACATTTGTACTGATCATGTCAGTGTGCTTTCCAGGATTTGAATAGCCGCACAAAAAATGCACATATTCTGTTTTCCAGAATCTCATTTTCGTTGATTTGAGTTTGCTTGTCTTTACCTTTGTTGATAAGATGTAAGGCATCTGTTGTCTGTTCTGTTTGGTTTTTTGTTAGCCTACAATCCATCAAGACCACAGATGAAAGAAAAGGTTCTGTTTCCTTTAAGATTATTCTGAAGATCAGGGTCAGTGGTTTCTTCTTCTTTTTGTATTTTTCCTTTTGGGTTTTATATTTGTCTTTGGGCAAGTAACTCTAAAGAAAAACAAGTGCAAAAACATTTAACATGGTCTTTATACCTTTGATAAAATCCAGAATGCTGGGTGTAGAGTTTCCCAATAACAGCGAAGTTCTCTCGATCGAATATTGCAAAAATTAAGTTTCTTCTCTCTTTATTAAGTTATTCATGAAAATTAATTTTTTTTTTTTGGGATTAATCAAGGGTATAAAAATAATATTTCTAAGAACACTTTGCCTTTATCCTTTTTGTCTTTTAGGAGGGATGGTGAAATAATTTTGTTGCCATTATTAGCAGTATAACTAGTGGGGACAGCGGCAAGAATGTGATTTGCATAACGTTTAAAGTTGAAGGATCTTCATCCTTTCTTTTTTCTCTTTCTCTTTAGTTTTTCTTGGCCATTGGCTGATGTTTAGTGTCCAGGTACTTCAGATTGAATGAAGAACGAATGATACCTAGTATTATTCATTTTGTTTTTTGTTTTTTTGGTAAGTCTATTATTTATTTTGTTCGTACATGCTGAACTTACTTTTCTCATTCAACCGTAGAGTTGTCCTACGGATACGTTTATATTGATTCTTGCTGCACTCCATATTGAATTTGGTAAAATCCATCATATTCGACGATGCATAACTTATTAAAAGTAGTATGCATATATATAATTCCTTTATATAAACATCTATAGGTCGAATTGATGAAATGCATTGAACAACAACCTCAAAAAGCACGAGGTCTCGAATTCGGTTCTTGCCAATCACGATTTCTTATGAAGTTGTCATTAAAAACGATATCTTGAAACTGCGAATCAACATGCGCGAGCAAGAGATATGAATTGGAAAAGGCTAGGGGGCAATCATTACGAGAAGGCTAATGGAATTTGGTGAAGTGTTCGAATGAAAACCAAGGGAAAAGGAGGGAAAATGAGGAAATGTTGTGTGGTTCTATCATGTCCATAATTAGTGAGGAACAAGTCAACTGCTTGCGTTTTTCGATTGGCTTTGTGTTAGTGGGAATTTCATTGTGGGAAGTAGTGGGAGCGGCTGCCACAAGTCCAATACACTATACGAGGTAATACATTGACACTTGCTCGGTGCGAGCCTTACCTCGTACTTCACGCTTTAACAAATCTCTGGTCTTAGCAAATCTCTAATTCTTATGCATATTTTAATTATAAATCTATAATCTTATGTGTGTGTATATATACGTATATACACGCTTCTTATTTTAAAATACCTATAGGCCGAAATTTTAAGTTGACAGAACACATTTCCATATCTAAGTTATGCAAAAATCAAAATTTAAAAAGCTATGGGGTATTAATCCATCCAGCCACATAATGGCAATGCATGATTCCTTGAGGCTCTCTCCCTCAAGAGGAGGAGATCGAATCCTAGAGACATCGTTGGGATTCTTACCCTGAAATGATCTGTGGTGGTGGGTCTTGCGGTCGCTCCCAGGTTTTGCTACCCTGACCGTTACTTGGATTCCAGGTTATCAAAAAAAAGAGAGCTATAAGTATGAACTTATTTTATTGGCCAAAAGAACAATTGATCTGTCTTAGTATTCTACAGTATCATATGATCTAAAAATAGAAAACTAAATATTAATCTTTATTAGTATTATCAACCGTATAGCCATGAAGGTAAATTATGCAGCAACTTCTCCAGGTGCACTAATTTAAAAGGTGAGTTAGGGTTCTCCCTCCCCTCCTTTCTAAGGGAAAACAGTTCATTGACACATGCTGGTATGAACTTATTTTATTGGCCAAAAGAACAATTGATCTGTCTTAGTATTCTACAGTATCATATGATCTAAAAATAGAAAACTAAATATTAATCTTTATTAGTATTATCAACCGTATAGCCCATGAAGGAAAATTATGCAGCAATCTTCTCCAGGTGCACTAATTCTAAAGGTGAGTTAGGGTTCTCCTCCCTCCTTTCTAAGGGAAAACAGTTCATTGACACATGCTTGCTAATTCTTTGTTTTACAAAAGTTTGATACATGGTGTGTGTGAAGAGTAATGATTATTTTAATACTTATGCAAAATCACTACTTTTTTTTTGACCTTTTGGTGATTGGTGTTCTTGAAAACACATCTTTAATTCTTTAATTTCTCGAGTTTAATCTTTTCGTACCATTTTTCGACACTAGGATTGTAAGAGATTCACAACTAATGCAACCATTGCAACTAAACCTTTGAGTTTAGCCTTAATTCTTTGACTAACTATATTTCTTTTGGTTTGACAACTAAACAAAAAAAAAACCATGCAACATTCTTCACCTGCAATCTACCTAGACCGCAGCTGGACTCCGCAACAAGGAAAACTCAGCATGTAAGAAATCACTTTTTTTTTTTAATGTTATCATCAAAACTTTTTCTTACACGTGACATTTCAGATCAGGTTGAATATTTCATTACTAATCAATGCCTCTCCAAACGAGAAGAATAATTCAAGAAAACAAGTGTGAGAATTTGGAAAATATTTAGAAGTGATTTATGAACACATGATAATTATTTGTGATAGCCGAGTGCATTTTATCATAATCAATTTTACGTTATGTTAGTGTGATTCATTTTCATATATAAAGTTTAAGAAAAAAACCCGTGCAATGCACGGACAAAAAAAAAAAAATATATATATATATATATATATATATATTAGAAAAGGTTTCAAATTATCCACTTAAATTAAAGCATCGTCTTTTATCAAGTGATGATGACCATCAACTTGGTACTTTTTTTTTTTTTTTGAACAGAATCAACTTGGTACTTGATCGTACTATATAAATTGTGAATAATACAACTCTCAATGAGAAGATGCAATTTTTTTCTTTTTGGGATTCATAATAATAAATTTAAGAAAGACTCCTACGATTTGATTGACAAAATGAGCAAAATTTTTGATGCTGCTATTATTACATGTGGATGGCTTTTGTTAAGTGGAGGATGACCTTATAGTCTAATAAGTTATATGCGGGCCATAGCTTTACACTAAAAATTTGATTTTGGGATGCAAAAGGCATACTTATTTCATTTAGATTTTTTCTAATTATAGAAAATCTTGCGTTCTTGTTCCAAAAAAAAAAAAAAAAAAACTCAAATTTGGAACTTTAGGGCCACTTTACTTTTCCGGACTTTTATTTTGGAAAAAAAAATAGGTTCAAAATAATGACATGAATATAATTAAGTATTTTAAACTTTGAGTATAAACAAACTTGATGAGTGTGACAAATCGCCTATCTCATTTTACACCTAGATAAATATTCAGATACACAGTCACACATTGAGAGGTAGATGTAAGTGACTACATAAGGATGAACCATGAAACGAGATAGATGAACACACATATCGCTAAAGTATCTTTAAATAATTAACTAACTAAATTGACTGATTGCTTTTTCCATTTGAAGACTTTGTGTCTAGATTTTTCCTTAACAAGAAACATAAATTACTCATTTCATCAGTCTCAAGACATTGATTTTGTCCTCCACCTATAATGATCATCTAAATATGTTACAAATCATTCCTTTCATCAAACAATTATTGGAAAATTCACCACATGTAATAAAATGCTAAAATAAAAGTGGTTCATTTTTCACTTTTAGGCTGCAAGGAACAATTAGCCAGAAGAAATCGACTACCCTTTGCTATCTCCAATTCCAAATTGCAAAGCCGAGAGAGATGATCCTTAGCTGAAAAGCAAAAGAAGAATACCTTCCTTTTGCGTAAAGAAGAAGACTTCGAAAGTGCTTTGCATTTTTTTTTTTAACCTCTGCCTTTTACGTTTTCCACTAATTCAAATGACATGAGGACTTCTATCAGGAAAAGAAAAAAAGAAATTGACATGAGGACTGCCATGTTTGTCAGGGAAGTGAAATGATTGAGCTAAGTTGAGTCTTTTGATGGGGACTAATAAACACGCACTTAGCTTGAAGTCCCTTTCCACAGTTCATTTTCCTTCTAGATTCTCCCTTTTTAACATCAACTGGTCAGCTGCTTTTAAATCATGTACTTGCTCAAAATTCTTTTTCCTTCACTCGTTTGTTTAAAGTACACGTCTCTAGAAGCATATCCCAATAAAATTCCTTGTGAGGGTCAAATAGTCTTTTTGTGCTGATGTCAGCAGGTTCCATAAATTTTCTAGTTATGTTGTTACTTTCACTGAGGCTGACTATCAAAGGGCTAGGATTTATATACCCTGTTATTTTATGAAAAAATGACATTAAAAATACTATAACTTTCATACAACAATTACTTTAGTATCAAATTGGAGGGATTGCTAAATACCAAATATGTTAAAATCGATCACTTAAATATGGGGAAATTATCAATAAATAGACCCATTACATTTGGAAGCCCAATTTAAGTCTAAATCTTAATATTTTCATATTTTGCCAATCGGCATCGACACTTTGACGGAATTATCGAATAAATAAAATTGCCTTACATAAATCGCGCGGTACTCAACGCTGATGTTTTTTTCCTGCTTCTTTTTCTTTACGCTTTTTTTAATCTAAGGGGTGGTATGGTTGTCCAAACTTGGCGGTGATGGCCAAACAAGGTTGGAGTACACCCTTGCCAACATACGTGGGCAAGGGTTGTAACACTCGACCCAATTAGTAAGTATGAGACATCCCGCACAGATTGTGTCTTGCCCAGGCTGGAGGGCCACGATTACGCCGTCATGATTGAAATGAGTACTTTGTTACTCTTCGCATCCTCCAAAGTTTCCCGACAATGGATCCAAAGAGGGATATTTTCATGTTCATTATCAAGTTCGTTCGTCTTGGCTTACTTTCTATTACTAAAAAGTATTGCCAGTTGTGGCAAGAATTGCTTTATTGGATACTAGGTTTTTAGAATGCTAGCGTGCTTGCATAAGTACTGTCTAAAACAACTTTAAACGCCGGAACAATCTTTGTGACATCAGATTCAAATTTCAACATTGCCCTTTTGACATCCCAATTACTTTCTTTTCTAAAGTTCGATTCAGCTCACTGGAGCACCGGACTACTAATTCTATAGTAGCAACTTTGCATTACCAAATGGTCCGCAGAGTACGTAATCCATGCACTCACTTAAATTTTCACAATGGCAATGAAGATGCCTTGTTCATTTCTATGCAAAATGATCACATCATGCATTCATGTCTTTAGACAGATCCTAAAGGAAAAGTTGGCCACTTCCTCCTTCCAGAGACGTGGATTACCAACTATGAAAGCTTTACCAAAGCAACAAGCCTTTCCAAAGCCATCGATTATGAGTTCATTGTGGTAAAAAGTGGATGGAACTGCTTCCATCAAATCTGCAAGGGAAAAGGAAGAAAGTCCTTCTTATCTTCCGACTCTCTTTATGATCGAACCATGTGTTCCTGAGTCTATTTCCAGCATCCAAAAAAAAAACTTATTTGACACTTTAATAGTGATGGACATCTTGTCCATTACTATAAAGACTAAATGATGATCATTGTTTTTAAAATCCTTTTGCCAATGTTCCTATCAGGATAAATTCCGATGAGGTAAATCCATTTGCAAATCTCCTCCTGAGAAAAGCCAAAAAACCCCATGTACCAAAGACACCGAATGGGAGACCCCTTTGTTGACACTCTTCGTGAATGTAATAAATTTCAGTTCATGGTCTCTTATGCATCAACACTACCACCAAAGTTCACTACTCCTCTCCAATATCACCAGATCCACCATACCACCTCCCTCCATCTCCTCCGAAAAACCAGCCATCTCCCCCATTTTATAAGTCAATTG